>JAEHOE010000066.1:0-647137 GCA_016858145.1 Edaphochlamys debaryana
GCCGTGTCGGAGGCCGAACTGTCATCCCGCACGGTGCACGTCGATTACAATAGAAGCAGGAATACCCTGCTAAGCGCCGATGTCGTTGACTGTAGTCGCGGCTCGGGCCCTGTCACATTCAGCATGTCTCGTGTCCGATACTCGCGACGCAACGTTTCGCGGCCGTACAGGCGACCCCTCCAGAAGTGCTCCATCACCAGCACTGTATACATCGCGGCCAGAGCGGTGACGGCCACGCAGGGTAAATTGTGAAACCCGGCGCGGCATGTCGGGGGTCTCGCCATGTTGGCACGACGCGAACAAGCACCGCCAGCTCCCGAGGATGGTCGCGATGCCCTGTGGCCAAGGGGTCTCGTGTTGTGACAACAGGGGCTTTGCGGGCTTCGAAGCCGGGCGGGCCAGGGGAGCGATGGTCTGAATCCTCACTCCGGCAACTAGTCCCTACGTTGCACCCCACCCTGTGCGGACCACGGGGAATCCACTTGCAGCTGATGCCGCCACGACCTGGCCCGGTAATCCGACTCAGGACGCATTGCCCCAGCACGGCATGTGGGTTATTCTGTGGCTCAGCCCCAGGGCGTACCCCTGCCTAGCAACAGCCAGCCATGCCCCGGGGGCCCGCGTCCCATAAGCGCAACCCGCTCGGCAGCTTGGAGATGGCGCGCGAATCAACGGCCCCCGGAATCAAGCAGCTAGGCTATAGATGTCATGAGATGCGGTATTGGTCTCTTCCAGGAAAGGCTGTAGGCGTGCGCTCTGCCCTCGAGTTGGTGGGGGGCACAAACAGCACTTGCATGCAACCCCAGCTGGGCGGCGAGGTCGCTGCCCAGCCTGCCGGGCGAGTCAAGATGACTCTCTGCTGCGCTCAGGTATTGACCGAGAGCTCAAGCTGCTGGCGTGGGCTGGGGCGAAGGCCCGCCCGATGAGGTCAAAAGCCAGGGTCCCGTACCCACGCTTGCTGAGCCCCCCTTTTGCACAGCTCGATACACCGTATCTTCCTCTACCATAATGTCGTGGCGCTGGACGGTGCGAGCAAACATTCTCATGGCCGCTCGCGCTTGCACTAGGGAGCACGCGTATGGGCGGGACAGGCGCGTTACATAGCCATTGTCAAGTAGTTGGGCCCTAGGGCGGTGGGGGGTGGGAGGCCGTAGGGACTTTCTGCCCTAAGTGAAGGAGATTTTTGGGTGCAATCGGGCACTTTGCCTGGTCGCTATCATCATGGGAAAGCCTGTGCCAGGCATCCTGTTCTGTTTTGTACAAACCTTGGTTCCTGACCTTTCAACCACCAACCGCCCAACCGTCAACCGCCAGCTGGTGCACGACTTCCGCCCATTGGAAATCCCCACGTCCTTCCACTTCACCCCCGCTTCCCTTTGATCCCGCCACCTGAGCGCCATGAGATACCAGCCTCCCTGGCCCCTTCACACTCAGAAGTACTCAGTCAAGGCTTTCAGCAGCGCCACAGTGCGCAGGCTTCAGGCAGCCAGGCTAGATGCGGAAGGCATTGGTCCCTTCCGCGCCCGTCACACGTGAGGGCGCATGGCCCTTGTGTGGGCGTTTACTAGCTGATCAGCACAGCAAGGCTGTGGCCGGCGAGCTTCAAGTTAATACACTCTACCTGCTGTATTCGTTACCTGCGGCTGGGCGTACAAGTCCTTCCGCCTGGGGTGAACTCGACGGTGCATCGCCAGGTGGACACTGCCGAATGGACCGCAGTGACAGCAAGGCCGCCATGGAGGCTCGCCCCTCAGAGCCCGACCTGAGCCTGCGACATGGGTGAGAGCTATGTATACTGTGTTCGGATTAGGCGCAGTTGAGGTCAAGGGCAGGCCACAGGGGTTCGGGGGGACAACTCAATTGTGGAGGGGGCGGGGGTCTGGTTCGTGCCAGGCCGTGTCGGAGGCCGAACTGTCATCCCGCACGGTGCACGTCGATTACAATAGAAGCAGGAATACCCTGCTAAGCGCCGATGTCGTTGACTGTAGTCGCGGCTCGGGCCCTGTCACATTCAGCATGTCTCGTGTCCGATACTCGCGACGCAACGTTTCGCGGCCGTACAGGCGACCCCTCCAGAAGTGCTCCATCACCAGCACTGTATACATCGCGGCCAGAGCGGTGACGGCCACGCAGGGTAAATTGTGAAACCGGCGCGGCATTGTCGGGGGTCTCGCCATGTTTGGCACGACGCGAACAAGCACCCGCCAGCTCCGAGGATGGTCGCGATGCCCTGTGGCCAAGGGGTCTTCGTGTTGTGACAACAGGGGGCTTTGCGGGCTTCGAAGCCGGGCGGGCCAGGGGAGCGATGGTCTGAATCCTTCACTCCGGCAACTATGTCCCTACGTTGCACCCCACCCTGTGCGGACCACGGGGAATCCACTTGCAGCTGATGCCGCCACGACCTGGCCCGGTAATCCGACTCAGGACGCATTGGCACCAGCACGCATGTGGGTTATTCTGTGGCTCAGCCCCAGGGCGTACCCCTGCCTAGCAACAGCCAGCCATGCCCCGGGGCGCCCGCGTCCCATAAGCGCAACCCGCTCGGCAGCTTGGAGATGGCGCGCGAATCAACGGCCCCGGAATCAAGCAGCTAGGCTATAGATGTCATGAGATGCGGTATTGGTCTCTTCCAGGAAAGGCTGTAGGCGTGCGCTCTGCCCTCGAGTTGGTGGGGGGCACAAACAGCACTTGCATGCAACCCCGCTGGGCGGCGAGGTCGCGCTGCCCAGCCTGCCGGGCGAGTCCCGATGACTCCTCTGTCTTCGCTCAGGTATTGTACCGAAGCTCAAGCTCTGGCGTGGGCTGGGCGAAGGCCCGCCCTATGAGGTCCAAAAGCCAGGGTCCGTACCCACGCCTTGCTGAGCACCCACCCCCTTTTGCCACAGCTCGATACACCGTATCTTCCTCTACCATAATGTCGGGCGCATGGCCCTTGTGTGGGCGTTTACTAGCTGATCAGCACAGCAAGGCTGTGGCCGGCGAGCTTCAAGTTAATACACTCTACCTGCTGTATTCGTTACCTGCGGCTGGGCGTACAAGTCCTTCCGCCTGGGGTGAACTCGACGGTGCATCGCCAGGTGGACACTGCCGAATGGACCGCAGTGACAGGCAAGGCCGCCATGGAGGCTCGCCCCTCAGAGCCCGACCTGAGCCTGCGACATGGGTGAGAGCTATGTATACTGTGTTCGGATTAGGCGCAGTTGAGGTCAGAGGTCAGGCCACAGGGGTTTCGGGGGGACAGCTCAATTGTGGAGGGGGGCGGGGGGTCTGGTTCGTGCCAGGCCGTGTCGGAGGCCGAACTGTCATCCCGCACGGTGCACGTCGATTACAATAGAAGCAGGAATACCCTGCTAAGCGCCGATGTCGTTGACTGTAGTCGCGGCTCGGGCCCTGTCACATTCAGCATGTCTCGTGTCCGATACTCGCGACGCAACGTTTCGCGGCCCGTACAGGCGACCCCTCCAGAAGTGCTCCATCACCAGCACTGTATACATCGCGGCCAGAGCGGTGACGGCCACGCAGGGTAAATTGTGAAACCCGGCGCGGCATGTCGGGGGTCTCGCCATGTTGGCACGACGCGAACAAGCACCGCCAGCTCCCGAGGATGGTCGCGATGCCCTGTGGCCAAGGGGTCTCGTGTTGTGACAACAGGGGCTTTGCGGGCTTCGAAGCCGGGCGGGCCAGGGGAGCGATGGTCTGAATCCTTCACTCCGGCAACTATGTCCCTACGTTGCACCCCACCCTGTGCGGACCACGGGGAATCCACTTGCAGCTGATGCCGCCACGACCTGGCCCGGTAATCCGACTCAGGACGCATTGCCCCAGCACGGCATGTGGGTTATTCTGTGGCTCAGCCCCAGGGCGTACCCCTGCCTAGCAACAGCCAGCCATGCCCCGGGGGCGCCCGCGTCCCATAAGCGCAACCCGCTCGGCAGCTTGGAGATGGCGCGCGAATCAACGGCCCCCGGAATCAAGCAGCTAGGCTATAGATGTCATGAGATGCGGTATTGGTCTCTTCCAGGAAAGGCTGTAGGCGTGCGCTCTGCCCTCGAGTTGGTGGGGGGCACAAACAGCACTTGCATGCAACCCCAGCTGGGCGGCGAGGTCGCTGCCCAGCCTGCCGGGCGAGTCAAGATGAACTCTCTGCTGCGCTCAGGTATTGACCGAGAGCTCAAGCTGCTGGCGTGGGCTGGGGCGAAGGCCCGCCCGATGAGGTCAAAAGCCAGGGTCCCGTACCCACGCTTGCTGAGCCCCCCTTTTGCACAGCTCGATACACCGTATCTTCCTCTACCATAATGTCGTGGCGCTGGACGGTGCGAGCAAACATTCTCATGGCCGCTCGCGCTTGCACTAGGGAGCACGCGTATGGGCGGGACAGGGCGCGTTACATAGCCATTGTCAAGTAGTTGGGCCCTAGGGCGGTGGGGGGTGGGGAGGCCGTAGGGACTTTCTGCCCTAAGTGAAGGAGATTTTTGGGTGCAATCGGGCACTTTGCCTGGTCGCTATCATCATGGGAAAGCCTGTGCCAGGCATCCTGTTCTGTTTTGTACAAACCTTGGTTCCTGACCTTTCAACCACCAACCGCCCAACCGTCAACCGCCAGCTGGTGCACGACTTCCGCCCATTGGAAATCCCCACGTCCTTCCACTTCACCCCCGCTTCCCTTTGATCCCGCCACCTGAGCGCCATGAGATACCAGCCTCCCTGGCCCCTTCACACTCAGAAGTACTCAGTCAAGGCTTTCAGCAGCGCCACAGTGCGCAGGCTTCAGGCAGCCAGGCTAGATGCGGAAGGCATTGGTCCCTTCCGCGCCCGTCACACGTGAGGGCGCATGGCCCTTGTGTGGGCGTTTACTAGCTGATCAGCACAGCAAGGCTGTGGCCGGCGAGCTTCAAGTTAATACACTCTACCTGCTGTATTCGTTACCTGCGGCTGGGCGTACAAGTCCTTCCGCCTGGGGTGAACTCGACGGTGCATCGCCAGGTGGACACTGCCGAATGGACCGCAGTGACAGGCAAGGCCGCCATGGAGGCTCGCCCCTCAGAGCCCGACCTGAGCCTGCGACATGGGTGAGAGCTATGTATACTGTGTTCGGATTAGGCGCAGTTGAGGTCAAGGGCAGGCCACAGGGGTTCGGGGGGACAACTCAATTGTGGAGGGGGCGGGGGTCTGGTTCGTGCCAGGCCGTGTCGGAGGCCGAACTGTCATCCCGCACGGTGCACGTCGATTACAATAGAAGCAGGAATACCCTGCTAAGCGCCGATGTCGTTGACTGTAGTCGCGGCTCGGGCCCTGTCACATTCAGCATGTCTCGTGTCCGATACTCGCGACGCAACGTTTCGCGGCCGTACAGGCGACCCCTCCAGAAGTGCTCCATCACCAGCACTGTATACATCGCGGCCAGAGCGGTGACGGCCACGCAGGGTAAATTGTGAAACCCGGCGCGGCATGTCGGGGGTCTCGCCATGTTGGCACGACGCGAACAAGCACCGCCAGCTCCCGAGGATGGTCGCGATGCCCTGTGGCCAAGGGGTCTCGTGTTGTGACAACAGGGGCTTTGCGGGCTTCGAAGCCGGGCGGGCCAGGGGAGCGATGGTCTGAATCCTTCACTCCGGCAACTATGTCCCTACGTTGCACCCCACCCTGTGCGGACCACGGGGAATCCACTTGCAGCTGATGCCGCCACGACCTGGCCCGGTAATCCGACTCAGGACGCATTGCCCCAGCACGGCATGTGGGTTATTCTGTGGCTCAGCCCCAGGGCGTACCCCTGCCTAGCAACAGCCAGCCATGCCCCGGGGGCGCCCGCGTCCCATAAGCGCAACCCGCTCGGCAGCTTGGAGATGGCGCGCGAATCAACGGCCCCCGGAATCAAGCAGCTAGGCTATAGATGTCATGAGATGCGGTATTGGTCTCTTCCAGGAAAGGCTGTAGGCGTGCGCTCTGCCCTCGAGTTGGTGGGGGGCACAAACAGCACTTGCATGCAACCCCAGCTGGGCGGCGAGGTCGCTGCCCAGCCTGCCGGGCGAGTCAAGATGAACTCTCTGCTGCGCTCAGGTATTGACCGAGAGCTCAAGCTGCTGGCGTGGGCTGGGGCGAAGGCCCGCCCGATGAGGTCAAAAGCCAGGGTCCCGTACCCACGCTTGCTGAGCCCCCCTTTTGCACAGCTCGATACACCGTATCTTCCTCTACCATAATGTCGTGGCGCTGGACGGTGCGAGCAAACATTCTCATGGCCGCTCGCGCTTGCACTAGGGAGCACGCGTATGGGCGGGACAGGGCGCGTTACATAGCCATTGTCAAGTAGTTGGGCCCTAGGGCGGTGGGGGGTGGGGAGGCCGTAGGGACTTTCTGCCCTAAGTGAAGGAGATTTTTGGGTGCAATCGGGCACTTTGCCTGGTCGCTATCATCATGGGAAAGCCTGTGCCAGGCATCCTGTTCTGTTTTGTACAAACCTTGGTTCCTGACCTTTCAACCACCAACCGCCCAACCGTCAACCGCCAGCTGGTGCACGACTTCCGCCCATTGGAAATCCCCACGTCCTTCCACTTCACCCCCGCTTCCCTTTGATCCCGCCACCTGAGCGCCATGAGATACCAGCCTCCCTGGCCCCTTCACACTCAGAAGTACTCAGTCAAGGCTTTCAGCAGCGCCACAGTGCGCAGGCTTCAGGCAGCCAGGCTAGATGCGGAAGGCATTGGTCCCTTCCGCGCCCGTCACACGTGAGGGCGCATGGCCCTTGTGTGGGCGTTTACTAGCTGATCAGCACAGCAAGGCTGTGGCCGGCGAGCTTCAAGTTAATACACTCTACCTGCTGTATTCGTTACCTGCGGCTGGGCGTACAAGTCCTTCCGCCTGGGGTGAACTCGACGGTGCATCGCCAGGTGGACACTGCCGAATGGACCGCAGTGACAGGCAAGGCCGCCATGGAGGCTCGCCCCTCAGAGCCCGACCTGAGCCTGCGACATGGGTGAGAGCTATGTATACTGTGTTCGGATTAGGCGCAGTTGAGGTCAAGGGCAGGCCACAGGGGTTCGGGGGGACAACTCAATTGTGGAGGGGGCGGGGGTCTGGTTCGTGCCAGGCCGTGTCGGAGGCCGAACTGTCATCCCGCACGGTGCACGTCGATTACAATAGAAGCAGGAATACCCTGCTAAGCGCCGATGTCGTTGACTGTAGTCGCGGCTCGGGCCCTGTCACATTCAGCATGTCTCGTGTCCGATACTCGCGACGCAACGTTTCGCGGCCGTACAGGCGACCCCTCCAGAAGTGCTCCATCACCAGCACTGTATACATCGCGGCCAGAGCGGTGACGGCCACGCAGGGTAAATTGTGAAACCCGGCGCGGCATGTCGGGGGTCTCGCCATGTTGGCACGACGCGAACAAGCACCGCCAGCTCCCGAGGATGGTCGCGATGCCCTGTGGCCAAGGGGTCTCGTGTTGTGACAACAGGGGCTTTGCGGGCTTCGAAGCCGGGCGGGCCAGGGGAGCGATGGTCTGAATCCTTCACTCCGGCAACTATGTCCCTACGTTGCACCCCACCCTGTGCGGACCACGGGGAATCCACTTGCAGCTGATGCCGCCACGACCTGGCCCGGTAATCCGACTCAGGACGCATTGCCCCAGCACGGCATGTGGGTTATTCTGTGGCTCAGCCCCAGGGCGTACCCCTGCCTAGCAACAGCCAGCCATGCCCCGGGGGCGCCCGCGTCCCATAAGCGCAACCCGCTCGGCAGCTTGGAGATGGCGCGCGAATCAACGGCCCCCGGAATCAAGCAGCTAGGCTATAGATGTCATGAGATGCGGTATTGGTCTCTTCCAGGAAAGGCTGTAGGCGTGCGCTCTGCCCTCGAGTTGGTGGGGGGCACAAACAGCACTTGCATGCAACCCCAGCTGGGCGGCGAGGTCGCTGCCCAGCCTGCCGGGCGAGTCAAGATGAACTCTCTGCTGCGCTCAGGTATTGACCGAGAGCTCAAGCTGCTGGCGTGGGCTGGGGCGAAGGCCCGCCCGATGAGGTCAAAAGCCAGGGTCCCGTACCCACGCTTGCTGAGCCCCCCTTTTGCACAGCTCGATACACCGTATCTTCCTCTACCATAATGTCGTGGCGCTGGACGGTGCGAGCAAACATTCTCATGGCCGCTCGCGCTTGCACTAGGGAGCACGCGTATGGGCGGGACAGGGCGCGTTACATAGCCATTGTCAAGTAGTTGGGCCCTAGGGCGGTGGGGGGTGGGGAGGCCGTAGGGACTTTCTGCCCTAAGTGAAGGAGATTTTTGGGTGCAATCGGGCACTTTGCCTGGTCGCTATCATCATGGGAAAGCCTGTGCCAGGCATCCTGTTCTGTTTTGTACAAACCTTGGTTCCTGACCTTTCAACCACCAACCGCCCAACCGTCAACCGCCAGCTGGTGCACGACTTCCGCCCATTGGAAATCCCCACGTCCTTCCACTTCACCCCCGCTTCCCTTTGATCCCGCCACCTGAGCGCCATGAGATACCAGCCTCCCTGGCCCCTTCACACTCAGAAGTACTCAGTCAAGGCTTTCAGCAGCGCCACAGTGCGCAGGCTTCAGGCAGCCAGGCTAGATGCGGAAGGCATTGGTCCCTTCCGCGCCCGTCACACGTGAGGGCGCATGGCCCTTGTGTGGGCGTTTACTAGCTGATCAGCACAGCAAGGCTGTGGCCGGCGAGCTTCAAGTTAATACACTCTACCTGCTGTATTCGTTACCTGCGGCTGGGCGTACAAGTCCTTCCGCCTGGGGTGAACTCGACGGTGCATCGCCAGGTGGACACTGCCGAATGGACCGCAGTGACAGGCAAGGCCGCCATGGAGGCTCGCCCCTCAGAGCCCGACCTGAGCCTGCGACATGGGTGAGAGCTATGTATACTGTGTTCGGATTAGGCGCAGTTGAGGTCAAGGGCAGGCCACAGGGGTTCGGGGGGACAACTCAATTGTGGAGGGGGCGGGGGTCTGGTTCGTGCCAGGCCGTGTCGGAGGCCGAACTGTCATCCCGCACGGTGCACGTCGATTACAATAGAAGCAGGAATACCCTGCTAAGCGCCGATGTCGTTGACTGTAGTCGCGGCTCGGGCCCTGTCACATTCAGCATGTCTCGTGTCCGATACTCGCGACGCAACGTTTCGCGGCCGTACAGGCGACCCCTCCAGAAGTGCTCCATCACCAGCACTGTATACATCGCGGCCAGAGCGGTGACGGCCACGCAGGGTAAATTGTGAAACCCGGCGCGGCATGTCGGGGGTCTCGCCATGTTGGCACGACGCGAACAAGCACCGCCAGCTCCCGAGGATGGTCGCGATGCCCTGTGGCCAAGGGGTCTCGTGTTGTGACAACAGGGGCTTTGCGGGCTTCGAAGCCGGGCGGGCCAGGGGAGCGATGGTCTGAATCCTTCACTCCGGCAACTATGTCCCTACGTTGCACCCCACCCTGTGCGGACCACGGGGAATCCACTTGCAGCTGATGCCGCCACGACCTGGCCCGGTAATCCGACTCAGGACGCATTGCCCCAGCACGGCATGTGGGTTATTCTGTGGCTCAGCCCCAGGGCGTACCCCTGCCTAGCAACAGCCAGCCATGCCCCGGGGGCGCCCGCGTCCCATAAGCGCAACCCGCTCGGCAGCTTGGAGATGGCGCGCGAATCAACGGCCCCCGGAATCAAGCAGCTAGGCTATAGATGTCATGAGATGCGGTATTGGTCTCTTCCAGGAAAGGCTGTAGGCGTGCGCTCTGCCCTCGAGTTGGTGGGGGGCACAAACAGCACTTGCATGCAACCCCAGCTGGGCGGCGAGGTCGCTGCCCAGCCTGCCGGGCGAGTCAAGATGAACTCTCTGCTGCGCTCAGGTATTGACCGAGAGCTCAAGCTGCTGGCGTGGGCTGGGGCGAAGGCCCGCCCGATGAGGTCAAAAGCCAGGGTCCCGTACCCACGCTTGCTGAGCCCCCCTTTTGCACAGCTCGATACACCGTATCTTCCTCTACCATAATGTCGTGGCGCTGGACGGTGCGAGCAAACATTCTCATGGCCGCTCGCGCTTGCACTAGGGAGCACGCGTATGGGCGGGACAGGGCGCGTTACATAGCCATTGTCAAGTAGTTGGGCCCTAGGGCGGTGGGGGGTGGGGAGGCCGTAGGGACTTTCTGCCCTAAGTGAAGGAGATTTTTGGGTGCAATCGGGCACTTTGCCTGGTCGCTATCATCATGGGAAAGCCTGTGCCAGGCATCCTGTTCTGTTTTGTACAAACCTTGGTTCCTGACCTTTCAACCACCAACCGCCCAACCGTCAACCGCCAGCTGGTGCACGACTTCCGCCCATTGGAAATCCCCACGTCCTTCCACTTCACCCCCGCTTCCCTTTGATCCCGCCACCTGAGCGCCATGAGATACCAGCCTCCCTGGCCCCTTCACACTCAGAAGTACTCAGTCAAGGCTTTCAGCAGCGCCACAGTGCGCAGGCTTCAGGCAGCCAGGCTAGATGCGGAAGGCATTGGTCCCTTCCGCGCCCGTCACACGTGAGGGCGCATGGCCCTTGTGTGGGCGTTTACTAGCTGATCAGCACAGCAAGGCTGTGGCCGGCGAGCTTCAAGTTAATACACTCTACCTGCTGTATTCGTTACCTGCGGCTGGGCGTACAAGTCCTTCCGCCTGGGGTGAACTCGACGGTGCATCGCCAGGTGGACACTGCCGAATGGACCGCAGTGACAGGCAAGGCCGCCATGGAGGCTCGCCCCTCAGAGCCCGACCTGAGCCTGCGACATGGGTGAGAGCTATGTATACTGTGTTCGGATTAGGCGCAGTTGAGGTCAAGGGCAGGCCACAGGGGTTCGGGGGGACAGCTCAATTGTGGAGGGGGCGGGGGTCTGGTTCGTGCCAGGCCGTGTCGGAGGCCGAACTGTCATCCCGCACGGTGCACGTCGATTACAATAGAAGCAGGAATACCCTGCTAAGCGCCGATGTCGTTGACTGTAGTCGCGGCTCGGGCCCTGTCACATTCAGCATGTCTCGTGTCCGATACTCGCGACGCAACGTTTCGCGGCCGTACAGGCGACCCCTCCAGAAGTGCTCCATCACCAGCACTGTATACATCGCGGCCAGAGCGGTGACGGCCACGCAGGGTAAATTGTGAAACCCGGCGCGGCATGTCGGGGGTCTCGCCATGTTGGCACGACGCGAACAAGCACCGCCAGCTCCCGAGGATGGTCGCGATGCCCTGTGGCCAAGGGGTCTCGTGTTGTGACAACAGGGGCTTTGCGGGCTTCGAAGCCGGGCGGGCCAGGGGAGCGATGGTCTGAATCCTTCACTCCGGCAACTATGTCCCTACGTTGCACCCCACCCTGTGCGGACCACGGGGAATCCACTTGCAGCTGATGCCGCCACGACCTGGCCCGGTAATCCGACTCAGGACGCATTGCCCCAGCACGGCATGTGGGTTATTCTGTGGCTCAGCCCCAGGGCGTACCCCTGCCTAGCAACAGCCAGCCATGCCCCGGGGGCGCCCGCGTCCCATAAGCGCAACCCGCTCGGCAGCTTGGAGATGGCGCGCGAATCAACGGCCCCCGGAATCAAGCAGCTAGGCTATAGATGTCATGAGATGCGGTATTGGTCTCTTCCAGGAAAGGCTGTAGGCGTGCGCTCTGCCCTCGAGTTGGTGGGGGGCACAAACAGCACTTGCATGCAACCCCAGCTGGGCGGCGAGGTCGCTGCCCAGCCTGCCGGGCGAGTCAAGATGAACTCTCTGCTGCGCTCAGGTATTGACCGAGAGCTCAAGCTGCTGGCGTGGGCTGGGGCGAAGGCCCGCCCGATGAGGTCAAAAGCCAGGGTCCCGTACCCACGCTTGCTGAGCCCCCCTTTTGCACAGCTCGATACACCGTATCTTCCTCTACCATAATGTCGTGGCGCTGGACGGTGCGAGCAAACATTCTCATGGCCGCTCGCGCTTGCACTAGGGAGCACGCGTATGGGCGGGACAGGGCGCGTTACATAGCCATTGTCAAGTAGTTGGGCCCTAGGGCGGTGGGGGGTGGGGAGGCCGTAGGGACTTTCTGCCCTAAGTGAAGGAGATTTTTGGGTGCAATCGGGCACTTTGCCTGGTCGCTATCATCATGGGAAAGCCTGTGCCAGGCATCCTGTTCTGTTTTGTACAAACCTTGGTTCCTGACCTTTCAACCACCAACCGCCCAACCGTCAACCGCCAGCTGGTGCACGACTTCCGCCCATTGGAAATCCCCACGTCCTTCCACTTCACCCCCGCTTCCCTTTGATCCCGCCACCTGAGCGCCATGAGATACCAGCCTCCCTGGCCCCTTCACACTCAGAAGTACTCAGTCAAGGCTTTCAGCAGCGCCACAGTGCGCAGGCTTCAGGCAGCCAGGCTAGATGCGGAAGGCATTGGTCCCTTCCGCGCCCGTCACACGTGAGGGCGCATGGCCCTTGTGTGGGCGTTTACTAGCTGATCAGCACAGCAAGGCTGTGGCCGGCGAGCTTCAAGTTAATACACTCTACCTGCTGTATTTGTTACCTGCGGCTGGGCGTACAAGTCCTTCCGCCTGGGGTGAACTCGACGGTGCATCGCCAGGTGGACACTGCCGAATGGACCGCAGTGACAGGCAAGGCCGCCATGGAGGCTCGCCCCTCAGAGCCCGACCTGAGCCTGCGACATGGGTGAGAGCTATGTATACTGTGTTCGGATTAGGCGCAGTTGAGGTCAAGGGCAGGCCACAGGGGTTCGGGGGGACAGCTCAATTGTGGAGGGGGCGGGGGTCTGGTTCGTGCCAGGCCGTGTCGGAGGCCGAACTGTCATCCCGCACGGTGCACGTCGATTACAATAGAAGCAGGAATACCCTGCTAAGCGCCGATGTCGTTGACTGTAGTCGCGGCTCGGGCCCTGTCACATTCAGCATGTCTCGTGTCCGATACTCGCGACGCAACGTTTCGCGGCCGTACAGGCGACCCCTCCAGAAGTGCTCCATCACCAGCACTGTATACATCGCGGCCAGAGCGGTGACGGCCACGCAGGGTAAATTGTGAAACCCGGCGCGGCATGTCGGGGGTCTCGCCATGTTGGCACGACGCGAACAAGCACCGCCAGCTCCCGAGGATGGTCGCGATGCCCTGTGGCCAAGGGGTCTCGTGTTGTGACAACAGGGGCTTTGCGGGCTTCGAAGCCGGGCGGGCCAGGGGAGCGATGGTCTGAATCCTTCACTCCGGCAACTATGTCCCTACGTTGCACCCCACCCTGTGCGGACCACGGGGAATCCACTTGCAGCTGATGCCGCCACGACCTGGCCCGGTAATCCGACTCAGGACGCATTGCCCCAGCACGGCATGTGGGTTATTCTGTGGCTCAGCCCCAGGGCGTACCCCTGCCTAGCAACAGCCAGCCATGCCCCGGGGGGGCCCGCGTCCCATAAGCGCAACCCGCTCGGCAGCTTGGAGATGGCGCGCGAATCAACGGCCCCCGGAATCAAGCAGCTAGGCTATAGATGTCATGAGATGCGGTATTGGTCTCTTCCAGGAAAGGCTGTAGGCGTGCGCTCTGCCCTCGAGTTGGTGGGGGGCACAAACAGCACTTGCATGCAACCCCAGCTGGGCGGCGAGGTCGCTGCCCAGCCTGCCGGGCGAGTCAAGATGAACTCTCTGCTGCGCTCAGGTATTGACCGAGAGCTCAAGCTGCTGGCGTGGGCTGGGGCGAAGGCCCGCCCGATGAGGTCAAAAGCCAGGGTCCCGTACCCACGCTTGCTGAGCCCCCCTTTTGCACAGCTCGATACACCGTATCTTCCTCTACCATAATGTCGTGGCGCTGGACGGTGCGAGCAAACATTCTCATGGCCGCTCGCGCTTGCACTAGGGAGCACGCGTATGGGCGGGACAGGGCGCGTTACATAGCCATTGTCAAGTAGTTGGGCCCTAGGGCGGTGGGGGGTGGGGAGGCCGTAGGGACTTTCTGCCCTAAGTGAAGGAGATTTTTGGGTGCAATCGGGCACTTTGCCTGGTCGCTATCATCATGGGAAAGCCTGTGCCAGGCATCCTGTTCTGTTTTGTACAAACCTTGGTTCCTGACCTTTCAACCACCAACCGCCCAACCGTCAACCGCCAGCTGGTGCACGACTTCCGCCCATTGGAAATCCCCACGTCCTTCCACTTCACCCCCGCTTCCCTTTGATCCCGCCACCTGAGCGCCATGAGATACCAGCCTCCCTGGCCCCTTCACACTCAGAAGTACTCAGTCAAGGCTTTCAGCAGCGCCACAGTGCGCAGGCTTCAGGCAGCCAGGCTAGATGCGGAAGGCATTGGTCCCTTCCGCGCCCGTCACACGTGAGGGCGCATGGCCCTTGTGTGGGCGTTTACTAGCTGATCAGCACAGCAAGGCTGTGGCCGGCGAGCTTCAAGTTAATACACTCTACCTGCTGTATTTGTTACCTGCGGCTGGGCGTACAAGTCCTTCCGCCTGGGGTGAACTCGACGGTGCATCGCCAGGTGGACACTGCCGAATGGACCGCAGTGACAGGCAAGGCCGCCATGGAGGCTCGCCCCTCAGAGCCCGACCTGAGCCTGCGACATGGGTGAGAGCTATGTATACTGTGTTCGGATTAGGCGCAGTTGAGGTCAAGGGCAGGCCACAGGGGTTCGGGGGGACAGCTCAATTGTGGAGGGGGCGGGGGTCTGGTTCGTGCCAGGCCGTGTCGGAGGCCGAACTGTCATCCCGCACGGTGCACGTCGATTACAATAGAAGCAGGAATACCCTGCTAAGCGCCGATGTCGTTGACTGTAGTCGCGGCTCGGGCCCTGTCACATTCAGCATGTCTCGTGTCCGATACTCGCGACGCAACGTTTCGCGGCCGTACAGGCGACCCCTCCAGAAGTGCTCCATCACCATCACTGTATACATCGCGGCCAGAGCGGTGACGGCCACGCAGGGTAAATTGTGAAACCCGGCGCGGCATGTCGGGGGTCTCGCCATGTTGGCACGACGCGAACAAGCACCGCCAGCTCCCGAGGATGGTCGCGATGCCCTGTGGCCAAGGGGTCTCGTGTTGTGACAACAGGGGCTTTGCGGGCTTCGAAGCCGGGCGGGCCAGGGGAGCGATGGTCTGAATCCTTCTGAAGGAGATTTTTGGGTGCAATCGGGCACTTTGCCTGGTCGCTATCATCATGGGAAAGCCTGTGCCAGGCATCCTGTTCTGTTTTGTACAAACCTTGGTTCCTGACCTTTCAACCACCAACCGCCCAACCGTCAACCGCCAGCTGGTGCACGACTTCCGCCCATTGGAAATCCCCACGTCCTTCCACTTCACCCCCGCTTCCCTTTGATCCCGCCACCTGAGCGCCATGAGATACCAGCCTCCCTGGCCCCTTCACACTCAGAAGTACTCAGTCAAGGCTTTCAGCAGCGCCACAGTGCGCAGGCTTCAGGCAGCCAGGCTAGATGCGGAAGGCATTGGTCCCTTCCGCGCCCGTCACACGTGAGGGCGCATGGCCCTTGTGTGGGCGTTTACTAGCTGATCAGCACAGCAAGGCTGTGGCCGGCGAGCTTCAAGTTAATACACTCTACCTGCTGTATTTGTTACCTGCGGCTGGGCGTACAAGTCCTTCCGCCTGGGGTGAACTCGACGGTGCATCGCCAGGTGGACACTGCCGAATGGACCGCAGTGACAGGCAAGGCCGCCATGGAGGCTCGCCCCTCAGAGCCCGACCTGAGCCTGCGACATGGGTGAGAGCTATGTATACTGTGTTCGGATTAGGCGCAGTTGAGGTCAAGGGCAGGCCACAGGGGTTCGGGGGGACAGCTCAATTGTGGAGGGGGCGGGGGTCTGGTTCGTGCCAGGCCGTGTCGGAGGCCGAACTGTCATCCCGCACGGTGCACGTCGATTACAATAGAAGCAGGAATACCCTGCTAAGCGCCGATGTCGTTGACTGTAGTCGCGGCTCGGGCCCTGTCACATTCAGCATGTCTCGTGTCCGATACTCGCGACGCAACGTTTCGCGGCCGTACAGGCGACCCCTCCAGAAGTGCTCCATCACCAGCACTGTATACATCGCGGCCAGAGCGGTGACGGCCACGCAGGGTAAATTGTGAAACCCGGCGCGGCATGTCGGGGGTCTCGCCATGTTGGCACGACGCGAACAAGCACCGCCAGCTCCCGAGGATGGTCGCGATGCCCTGTGGCCAAGGGGTCTCGTGTTGTGACAACAGGGGCTTTGCGGGCTTCGAAGCCGGGCGGGCCAGGGGAGCGATGGTCTGAATCCTTCACTCCGGCAACTATGTCCCTACGTTGCACCCCACCCTGTGCGGACCACGGGGAATCCACTTGCAGCTGATGCCGCCACGACCTGGCCCGGTAATCCGACTCAGGACGCATTGCCCCAGCACGGCATGTGGGTTATTCTGTGGCTCAGCCCCAGGGCGTACCCCTGCCTAGCAACAGCCAGCCATGCCCCGGGGGCGCCCGCGTCCCATAAGCGCAACCCGCTCGGCAGCTTGGAGATGGCGCGCGAATCAACGGCCCCCGGAATCAAGCAGCTAGGCTATAGATGTCATGAGATGCGGTATTGGTCTCTTCCAGGAAAGGCTGTAGGCGTGCGCTCTGCCCTCGAGTTGGTGGGGGGCACAAACAGCACTTGCATGCAACCCCAGCTGGGCGGCGAGGTCGCTGCCCAGCCTGCCGGGCGAGTCAAGATGAACTCTCTGCTGCGCTCAGGTATTGACCGAGAGCTCAAGCTGCTGGCGTGGGCTGGGGCGAAGGCCCGCCCGATGAGGTCAAAAGCCAGGGTCCCGTACCCACGCTTGCTGAGCCCCCCTTTTGCACAGCTCGATACACCGTATCTTCCTCTACCATAATGTCGTGGCGCTGGACGGTGCGAGCAAACATTCTCATGGCCGCTCGCGCTTGCACTAGGGAGCACGCGTATGGGCGGGACAGGGCGCGTTACATAGCCATTGTCAAGTAGTTGGGCCCTAGGGCGGTGGGGGGTGGGGAGGCCGTAGGGACTTTCTGCCCTAAGTGAAGGAGATTTTTGGGTGCAATCGGGCACTTTGCCTGGTCGCTATCATCATGGGAAAGCCTGTGCCAGGCATCCTGTTCTGTTTTGTACAAACCTTGGTTCCTGACCTTTCAACCACCAACCGCCCAACCGTCAACCGCCAGCTGGTGCACGACTTCCGCCCATTGGAAATCCCCACGTCCTTCCACTTCACCCCCGCTTCCCTTTGATCCCGCCACCTGAGCGCCATGAGATACCAGCCTCCCTGGCCCCTTCACACTCAGAAGTACTCAGTCAAGGCTTTCAGCAGCGCCACAGTGCGCAGGCTTCAGGCAGCCAGGCTAGATGCGGAAGGCATTGGTCCCTTCCGCGCCCGTCACACGTGAGGGCGCATGGCCCTTGTGTGGGCGTTTACTAGCTGATCAGCACAGCAAGGCTGTGGCCGGCGAGCTTCAAGTTAATACACTCTACCTGCTGTATTTGTTACCTGCGGCTGGGCGTACAAGTCCTTCCGCCTGGGGTGAACTCGACGGTGCATCGCCAGGTGGACACTGCCGAATGGACCGCAGTGACAGGCAAGGCCGCCATGGAGGCTCGCCCCTCAGAGCCCGACCTGAGCCTGCGACATGGGTGAGAGCTATGTATACTGTGTTCGGATTAGGCGCAGTTGAGGTCAAGGGCAGGCCACAGGGGTTCGGGGGGACAGCTCAATTGTGGAGGGGGCGGGGGTCTGGTTCGTGCCAGGCCGTGTCGGAGGCCGAACTGTCATCCCGCACGGTGCACGTCGATTACAATAGAAGCAGGAATACCCTGCTAAGCGCCGATGTCGTTGACTGTAGTCGCGGCTCGGGCCCTGTCACATTCAGCATGTCTCGTGTCCGATACTCGCGACGCAACGTTTCGCGGCCGTACAGGCGACCCCTCCAGAAGTGCTCCATCACCAGCACTGTATACATCGCGGCCAGAGCGGTGACGGCCACGCAGGGTAAATTGTGAAACCCGGCGCGGCATGTCGGGGGTCTCGCCATGTTGGCACGACGCGAACAAGCACCGCCAGCTCCCGAGGATGGTCGCGATGCCCTGTGGCCAAGGGGTCTCGTGTTGTGACAACAGGGGCTTTGCGGGCTTCGAAGCCGGGCGGGCCAGGGGAGCGATGGTCTGAATCCTTCACTCCGGCAACTATGTCCCTACGTTGCACCCCACCCTGTGCGGACCACGGGGAATCCACTTGCAGCTGATGCCGCCACGACCTGGCCCGGTAATCCGACTCAGGACGCATTGCCCCAGCACGGCATGTGGGTTATTCTGTGGCTCAGCCCCAGGGCGTACCCCTGCCTAGCAACAGCCAGCCATGCCCCGGGGGCGCCCGCGTCCCATAAGCGCAACCCGCTCGGCAGCTTGGAGATGGCGCGCGAATCAACGGCCCCCGGAATCAAGCAGCTAGGCTATAGATGTCATGAGATGCGGTATTGGTCTCTTCCAGGAAAGGCTGTAGGCGTGCGCTCTGCCCTCGAGTTGGTGGGGGGCACAAACAGCACTTGCATGCAACCCCAGCTGGGCGGCGAGGTCGCTGCCCAGCCTGCCGGGCGAGTCAAGATGAACTCTCTGCTGCGCTCAGGTATTGACCGAGAGCTCAAGCTGCTGGCGTGGGCTGGGGCGAAGGCCCGCCCGATGAGGTCAAAAGCCAGGGTCCCGTACCCACGCTTGCTGAGCCCCCCTTTTGCACAGCTCGATACACCGTATCTTCCTCTACCATAATGTCGTGGCGCTGGACGGTGCGAGCAAACATTCTCATGGCCGCTCGCGCTTGCACTAGGGAGCACGCGTATGGGCGGGACAGGGCGCGTTACATAGCCATTGTCAAGTAGTTGGGCCCTAGGGCGGTGGGGGGTGGGGAGGCCGTAGGGACTTTCTGCCCTAAGTGAAGGAGATTTTTGGGTGCAATCGGGCACTTTGCCTGGTCGCTATCATCATGGGAAAGCCTGTGCCAGGCATCCTGTTCTGTTTTGTACAAACCTTGGTTCCTGACCTTTCAACCACCAACCGCCCAACCGTCAACCGCCAGCTGGTGCACGACTTCCGCCCATTGGAAATCCCCACGTCCTTCCACTTCACCCCCGCTTCCCTTTGATCCCGCCACCTGAGCGCCATGAGATACCAGCCTCCCTGGCCCCTTCACACTCAGAAGTACTCAGTCAAGGCTTTCAGCAGCGCCACAGTGCGCAGGCTTCAGGCAGCCAGGCTAGATGCGGAAGGCATTGGTCCCTTCCGCGCCCGTCACACGTGAGGGCGCATGGCCCTTGTGTGGGCGTTTACTAGCTGATCAGCACAGCAAGGCTGTGGCCGGCGAGCTTCAAGTTAATACACTCTACCTGCTGTATTTGTTACCTGCGGCTGGGCGTACAAGTCCTTCCGCCTGGGGTGAACTCGACGGTGCATCGCCAGGTGGACACTGCCGAATGGACCGCAGTGACAGGCAAGGCCGCCATGGAGGCTCGCCCCTCAGAGCCCGACCTGAGCCTGCGACATGGGTGAGAGCTATGTATACTGTGTTCGGATTAGGCGCAGTTGAGGTCAAGGGCAGGCCACAGGGGTTCGGGGGGACAGCTCAATTGTGGAGGGGGCGGGGGTCTGGTTCGTGCCAGGCCGTGTCGGAGGCCGAACTGTCATCCCGCACGGTGCACGTCGATTACAATAGAAGCAGGAATACCCTGCTAAGCGCCGATGTCGTTGACTGTAGTCGCGGCTCGGGCCCTGTCACATTCAGCATGTCTCGTGTCCGATACTCGCGACGCAACGTTTCGCGGCCGTACAGGCGACCCCTCCAGAAGTGCTCCATCACCAGCACTGTATACATCGCGGCCAGAGCGGTGACGGCCACGCAGGGTAAATTGTGAAACCCGGCGCGGCATGTCGGGGGTCTCGCCATGTTGGCACGACGCGAACAAGCACCGCCAGCTCCCGAGGATGGTCGCGATGCCCTGTGGCCAAGGGGTCTCGTGTTGTGACAACAGGGGCTTTGCGGGCTTCGAAGCCGGGCGGGCCAGGGGAGCGATGGTCTGAATCCTTCACTCCGGCAACTATGTCCCTACGTTGCACCCCACCCTGTGCGGACCACGGGGAATCCACTTGCAGCTGATGCCGCCACGACCTGGCCCGGTAATCCGACTCAGGACGCATTGCCCCAGCACGGCATGTGGGTTATTCTGTGGCTCAGCCCCAGGGCGTACCCCTGCCTAGCAACAGCCAGCCATGCCCCGGGGGCGCCCGCGTCCCATAAGCGCAACCCGCTCGGCAGCTTGGAGATGGCGCGCGAATCAACGGCCCCCGGAATCAAGCAGCTAGGCTATAGATGTCATGAGATGCGGTATTGGTCTCTTCCAGGAAAGGCTGTAGGCGTGCGCTCTGCCCTCGAGTTGGTGGGGGGCACAAACAGCACTTGCATGCAACCCCAGCTGGGCGGCGAGGTCGCTGCCCAGCCTGCCGGGCGAGTCAAGATGAACTCTCTGCTGCGCTCAGGTATTGACCGAGAGCTCAAGCTGCTGGCGTGGGCTGGGGCGAAGGCCCGCCCGATGAGGTCAAAAGCCAGGGTCCCGTACCCACGCTTGCTGAGCCCCCCTTTTGCACAGCTCGATACACCGTATCTTCCTCTACCATAATGTCGTGGCGCTGGACGGTGCGAGCAAACATTCTCATGGCCGCTCGCGCTTGCACTAGGGAGCACGCGTATGGGCGGGACAGGGCGCGTTACATAGCCATTGTCAAGTAGTTGGGCCCTAGGGCGGTGGGGGGTGGGGAGGCCGTAGGGACTTTCTGCCCTAAGTGAAGGAGATTTTTGGGTGCAATCGGGCACTTTGCCTGGTCGCTATCATCATGGGAAAGCCTGTGCCAGGCATCCTGTTCTGTTTTGTACAAACCTTGGTTCCTGACCTTTCAACCACCAACCGCCCAACCGTCAACCGCCAGCTGGTGCACGACTTCCGCCCATTGGAAATCCCCACGTCCTTCCACTTCACCCCCGCTTCCCTTTGATCCCGCCACCTGAGCGCCATGAGATACCAGCCTCCCTGGCCCCTTCACACTCAGAAGTACTCAGTCAAGGCTTTCAGCAGCGCCACAGTGCGCAGGCTTCAGGCAGCCAGGCTAGATGCGGAAGGCATTGGTCCCTTCCGCGCCCGTCACACGTGAGGGCGCATGGCCCTTGTGTGGGCGTTTACTAGCTGATCAGCACAGCAAGGCTGTGGCCGGCGAGCTTCAAGTTAATACACTCTACCTGCTGTATTTGTTACCTGCGGCTGGGCGTACAAGTCCTTCCGCCTGGGGTGAACTCGACGGTGCATCGCCAGGTGGACACTGCCGAATGGACCGCAGTGACAGGCAAGGCCGCCATGGAGGCTCGCCCCTCAGAGCCCGACCTGAGCCTGCGACATGGGTGAGAGCTATGTATACTGTGTTCGGATTAGGCGCAGTTGAGGTCAAGGGCAGGCCACAGGGGTTCGGGGGGACAGCTCAATTGTGGAGGGGGCGGGGGTCTGGTTCGTGCCAGGCCGTGTCGGAGGCCGAACTGTCATCCCGCACGGTGCACGTCGATTACAATAGAAGCAGGAATACCCTGCTAAGCGACGATGTCGTTGACTGTAGTCGCGGCTCGGGCCCTGTCACATTCAGCATGTCTCGTGTCCGATACTCGCGACGCAACGTTTCGCGGCCGTACAGGCGACCCCTCCAGAAGTGCTCCATCACCAGCACTGTATACATCGCGGCCAGAGCGGTGACGGCCACGCAGGGTAAATTGTGAAACCCGGCGCGGCATGTCGGGGGTCTCGCCATGTTGGCACGACGCGAACAAGCACCGCCAGCTCCCGAGGATGGTCGCGATGCCCTGTGGCCAAGGGGTCTCGTGTTGTGACAACAGGGGCTTTGCGGGCTTCGAAGCCGGGCGGGCCAGGGGAGCGATGGTCTGAATCCTTCACTCCGGCAACTATGTCCCTACGTTGCACCCCACCCTGTGCGGACCACGGGGAATCCACTTGCAGCTGATGCCGCCACGACCTGGCCCGGTAATCCGACTCAGGACGCATTGCCCCAGCACGGCATGTGGGTTATTCTGTGGCTCAGCCCCAGGGCGTACCCCTGCCTAGCAACAGCCAGCCATGCCCCGGGGGCGCCCGCGTCCCATAAGCGCAACCCGCTCGGCAGCTTGGAGATGGCGCGCGAATCAACGGCCCCCGGAATCAAGCAGCTAGGCTATAGATGTCATGAGATGCGGTATTGGTCTCTTCCAGGAAAGGCTGTAGGCGTGCGCTCTGCCCTCGAGTTGGTGGGGGGCACAAACAGCACTTGCATGCAACCCCAGCTGGGCGGCGAGGTCGCTGCCCAGCCTGCCGGGCGAGTCAAGATGAACTCTCTGCTGCGCTCAGGTATTGACCGAGAGCTCAAGCTGCTGGCGTGGGCTGGGGCGAAGGCCCGCCCGATGAGGTCAAAAGCCAGGGTCCCGTACCCACGCTTGCTGAGCCCCCCTTTTGCACAGCTCGATACACCGTATCTTCCTCTACCATAATGTCGTGGCGCTGGACGGTGCGAGCAAACATTCTCATGGCCGCTCGCGCTTGCACTAGGGAGCACGCGTATGGGCGGGACAGGGCGCGTTACATAGCCATTGTCAAGTAGTTGGGCCCTAGGGCGGTGGGGGGTGGGGAGGCCGTAGGGACTTTCTGCCCTAAGTGAAGGAGATTTTTGGGTGCAATCGGGCACTTTGCCTGGTCGCTATCATCATGGGAAAGCCTGTGCCAGGCATCCTGTTCTGTTTTGTACAAACCTTGGTTCCTGACCTTTCAACCACCAACCGCCCAACCGTCAACCGCCAGCTGGTGCACGACTTCCGCCCATTGGAAATCCCCACGTCCTTCCACTTCACCCCCGCTTCCCTTTGATCCCGCCACCTGAGCGCCATGAGATACCAGCCTCCCTGGCCCCTTCACACTCAGAAGTACTCAGTCAAGGCTTTCAGCAGCGCCACAGTGCGCAGGCTTCAGGCAGCCAGGCTAGATGCGGAAGGCATTGGTCCCTTCCGCGCCCGTCACACGTGAGGGCGCATGGCCCTTGTGTGGGCGTTTACTAGCTGATCAGCACAGCAAGGCTGTGGCCGGCGAGCTTCAAGTTAATACACTCTACCTGCTGTATTTGTTACCTGCGGCTGGGCGTACAAGTCCTTCCGCCTGGGGTGAACTCGACGGTGCATCGCCAGGTGGACACTGCCGAATGGACCGCAGTGACAGGCAAGGCCGCCATGGAGGCTCGCCCCTCAGAGCCCGACCTGAGCCTGCGACATGGGTGAGAGCTATGTATACTGTGTTCGGATTAGGCGCAGTTGAGGTCAAGGGCAGGCCACAGGGGTTCGGGGGGACAGCTCAATTGTGGAGGGGGCGGGGGTCTGGTTCGTGCCAGGCCGTGTCGGAGGCCGAACTGTCATCCCGCACGGTGCACGTCGATTACAATAGAAGCAGGAATACCCTGCTAAGCGCCGATGTCGTTGACTGTAGTCGCGGCTCGGGCCCTGTCACATTCAGCATGTCTCGTGTCCGATACTCGCGACGCAACGTTTCGCGGCCGTACAGGCGACCCCTCCAGAAGTGCTCCATCACCAGCACTGTATACATCGCGGCCAGAGCGGTGACGGCCACGCAGGGTAAATTGTGAAACCCGGCGCGGCATGTCGGGGGTCTCGCCATGTTGGCACGACGCGAACAAGCACCGCCAGCTCCCGAGGATGGTCGCGATGCCCTGTGGCCAAGGGGTCTCGTGTTGTGACAACAGGGGCTTTGCGGGCTTCGAAGCCGGGCGGGCCAGGGGAGCGATGGTCTGAATCCTTCACTCCGGCAACTATGTCCCTACGTTGCACCCCACCCTGTGCGGACCACGGGGAATCCACTTGCAGCTGATGCCGCCACGACCTGGCCCGGTAATCCGACTCAGGACGCATTGCCCCAGCACGGCATGTGGGTTATTCTGTGGCTCAGCCCCAGGGCGTACCCCTGCCTAGCAACAGCCAGCCATGCCCCGGGGGCGCCCGCGTCCCATAAGCGCAACCCGCTCGGCAGCTTGGAGATGGCGCGCGAATCAACGGCCCCCGGAATCAAGCAGCTAGGCTATAGATGTCATGAGATGCGGTATTGGTCTCTTCCAGGAAAGGCTGTAGGCGTGCGCTCTGCCCTCGAGTTGGTGGGGGGCACAAACAGCACTTGCATGCAACCCCAGCTGGGCGGCGAGGTCGCTGCCCAGCCTGCCGGGCGAGTCAAGATGAACTCTCTGCTGCGCTCAGGTATTGACCGAGAGCTCAAGCTGCTGGCGTGGGCTGGGGCGAAGGCCCGCCCGATGAGGTCAAAAGCCAGGGTCCCGTACCCACGCTTGCTGAGCCCCCCTTTTGCACAGCTCGATACACCGTATCTTCCTCTACCATAATGTCGTGGCGCTGGACGGTGCGAGCAAACATTCTCATGGCCGCTCGCGCTTGCACTAGGGAGCACGCGTATGGGCGGGACAGGGCGCGTTACATAGCCATTGTCAAGTAGTTGGGCCCTAGGGCGGTGGGGGGTGGGGAGGCCGTAGGGACTTTCTGCCCTAAGTGAAGGAGATTTTTGGGTGCAATCGGGCACTTTGCCTGGTCGCTATCATCATGGGAAAGCCTGTGCCAGGCATCCTGTTCTGTTTTGTACAAACCTTGGTTCCTGACCTTTCAACCACCAACCGCCCAACCGTCAACCGCCAGCTGGTGCACGACTTCCGCCCATTGGAAATCCCCACGTCCTTCCACTTCACCCCCGCTTCCCTTTGATCCCGCCACCTGAGCGCCATGAGATACCAGCCTCCCTGGCCCCTTCACACTCAGAAGTACTCAGTCAAGGCTTTCAGCAGCGCCACAGTGCGCAGGCTTCAGGCAGCCAGGCTAGATGCGGAAGGCATTGGTCCCTTCCGCGCCCGTCACACGTGAGGGCGCATGGCCCTTGTGTGGGCGTTTACTAGCTGATCAGCACAGCAAGGCTGTGGCCGGCGAGCTTCAAGTTAATACACTCTACCTGCTGTATTTGTTACCTGCGGCTGGGCGTACAAGTCCTTCCGCCTGGGGTGAACTCGACGGTGCATCGCCAGGTGGACACTGCCGAATGGACCGCAGTGACAGGCAAGGCCGCCATGGAGGCTCGCCCCTCAGAGCCCGACCTGAGCCTGCGACATGGGTGAGAGCTATGTATACTGTGTTCGGATTAGGCGCAGTTGAGGTCAAGGGCAGGCCACAGGGGTTCGGGGGGACAGCTCAATTGTGGAGGGGGCGGGGGTCTGGTTCGTGCCAGGCCGTGTCGGAGGCCGAACTGTCATCCCGCACGGTGCACGTCGATTACAATAGAAGCAGGAATACCCTGCTAAGCGCCGATGTCGTTGACTGTAGTCGCGGCTCGGGCCCTGTCACATTCAGCATGTCTCGTGTCCGATACTCGCGACGCAACGTTTCGCGGCCGTACAGGCGACCCCTCCAGAAGTGCTCCATCACCAGCACTGTATACATCGCGGCCAGAGCGGTGACGGCCACGCAGGGTAAATTGTGAAACCCGGCGCGGCATGTCGGGGGTCTCGCCATGTTGGCACGACGCGAACAAGCACCGCCAGCTCCCGAGGATGGTCGCGATGCCCTGTGGCCAAGGGGTCTCGTGTTGTGACAACAGGGGCTTTGCGGGCTTCGAAGCCGGGCGGGCCAGGGGAGCGATGGTCTGAATCCTTCACTCCGGCAACTATGTCCCTACGTTGCACCCCACCCTGTGCGGACCACGGGGAATCCACTTGCAGCTGATGCCGCCACGACCTGGCCCGGTAATCCGACTCAGGACGCATTGCCCCAGCACGGCATGTGGGTTATTCTGTGGCTCAGCCCCAGGGCGTACCCCTGCCTAGCAACAGCCAGCCATGCCCCGGGGGCGCCCGCGTCCCATAAGCGCAACCCGCTCGGCAGCTTGGAGATGGCGCGCGAATCAACGGCCCCCGGAATCAAGCAGCTAGGCTATAGATGTCATGAGATGCGGTATTGGTCTCTTCCAGGAAAGGCTGTAGGCGTGCGCTCTGCCCTCGAGTTGGTGGGGGGCACAAACAGCACTTGCATGCAACCCCAGCTGGGCGGCGAGGTCGCTGCCCAGCCTGCCGGGCGAGTCAAGATGAACTCTCTGCTGCGCTCAGGTATTGACCGAGAGCTCAAGCTGCTGGCGTGGGCTGGGGCGAAGGCCCGCCCGATGAGGTCAAAAGCCAGGGTCCCGTACCCACGCTTGCTGAGCCCCCCTTTTGCACAGCTCGATACACCGTATCTTCCTCTACCATAATGTCGTGGCGCTGGACGGTGCGAGCAAACATTCTCATGGCCGCTCGCGCTTGCACTAGGGAGCACGCGTATGGGCGGGACAGGGCGCGTTACATAGCCATTGTCAAGTAGTTGGGCCCTAGGGCGGTGGGGGGTGGGGAGGCCGTAGGGACTTTCTGCCCTAAGTGAAGGAGATTTTTGGGTGCAATCGGGCACTTTGCCTGGTCGCTATCATCATGGGAAAGCCTGTGCCAGGCATCCTGTTCTGTTTTGTACAAACCTTGGTTCCTGACCTTTCAACCACCAACCGCCCAACCGTCAACCGCCAGCTGGTGCACGACTTCCGCCCATTGGAAATCCCCACGTCCTTCCACTTCACCCCCGCTTCCCTTTGATCCCGCCACCTGAGCGCCATGAGATACCAGCCTCCCTGGCCCCTTCACACTCAGAAGTACTCAGTCAAGGCTTTCAGCAGCGCCACAGTGCGCAGGCTTCAGGCAGCCAGGCTAGATGCGGAAGGCATTGGTCCCTTCCGCGCCCGTCACACGTGAGGGCGCATGGCCCTTGTGTGGGCGTTTACTAGCTGATCAGCACAGCAAGGCTGTGGCCGGCGAGCTTCAAGTTAATACACTCTACCTGCTGTATTTGTTACCTGCGGCTGGGCGTACAAGTCCTTCCGCCTGGGGTGAACTCGACGGTGCATCGCCAGGTGGACACTGCCGAATGGACCGCAGTGACAGGCAAGGCCGCCATGGAGGCTCGCCCCTCAGAGCCCGACCTGAGCCTGCGACATGGGTGAGAGCTATGTATACTGTGTTCGGATTAGGCGCAGTTGAGGTCAAGGGCAGGCCACAGGGGTTCGGGGGGACAGCTCAATTGTGGAGGGGGCGGGGGTCTGGTTCGTGCCAGGCCGTGTCGGAGGCCGAACTGTCATCCCGCACGGTGCACGTCGATTACAATAGAAGCAGGAATACCCTGCTAAGCGCCGATGTCGTTGACTGTAGTCGCGGCTCGGGCCCTGTCACATTCAGCATGTCTCGTGTCCGATACTCGCGACGCAACGTTTCGCGGCCGTACAGGCGACCCCTCCAGAAGTGCTCCATCACCAGCACTGTATACATCGCGGCCAGAGCGGTGACGGCCACGCAGGGTAAATTGTGAAACCCGGCGCGGCATGTCGGGGGTCTCGCCATGTTGGCACGACGAGAATGTTTGCTCGCACCGTCCAGCGCCACGACATTATGGTAGAGGAAGATACGGTGTATCGAGCTGTGCAAAAGGGGGGCTCAGCAAGCGTGGGTACGGGACCCTGGCTTTTGACCTCATCGGGCGGGCCTTCGCCCCAGCCCACGCCAGCAGCTTGAGCTCTCGGTCAATACCTGAGCGCAGCAGAGAGTTCATCTTGACTCGCCCGGCAGGCTGGGCAGCGACCTCGCCGCCCAGCTGGGGTTGCATGCAAGTGCTGTTTGTGCCCCCCACCAACTCGAGGGCAGAGCGCACGCCTACAGCCTTTCCTGGAAGAGACCAATACCGCATCTCATGACATCTATAGCCTAGCTGCTTGATTCCGGGGGCCGTTGATTCGCGCGCCATCTCCAAGCTGCCGAGCGGGTTGCGCTTATGGGACGCGGGCCCCCCCGGGGCATGGCTGGCTGTTGCTAGGCAGGGGTACGCCCTGGGGCTGAGCCACAGAATAACCCACATGCCGTGCTGGGGCAATGCGTCCTGAGTCGGATTACCGGGCCAGGTCGTGGCGGCATCAGCTGCAAGTGGATTCCCCGTGGTCCGCACAGGGTGGGGTGCAACGTAGGGACATAGTTGCCGGAGTGAAGGATTCAGACCATCGCTCCCCTGGCCCGCCCGGCTTCGAAGCCCGCAAAGCCCCTGTTGTCACAACACGAGACCCCTTGGCCACAGGGCATCGCGACCATCCTCGGGAGCTGGCGGTGCTTGTTCGCGTCGTGCCAACATGGCGAGACCCCCGACATGCCGCGCCGGGTTTCACAATTTACCCTGCGTGGCCGTCACCGCTCTGGCCGCGATGTATACAGTGCTGGTGATGGAGCACTTCTGGAGGGGTCGCCTGTACGGCCGCGAAACGTTGCGTCGCGAGTATCGGACACGAGACATGCTGAATGTGACAGGGCCCGAGCCGCGACTACAGTCAACGACATCGGCGCTTAGCAGGGTATTCCTGCTTCTATTGTAATCGACGTGCACCGTGCGGGATGACAGTTCGGCCTCCGACACGGCCTGGCACGAACCAGACCCCCGCCCCCTCCACAATTGAGTTGTCCCCCCGAACCCCTGTGGCCTGCCCTTGACCTCAACTGCGCCTAATCCGAACACAGTATACATAGCTCTCACCCATGTCGCAGGCTCAGGTCGGGCTCTGAGGGGCGAGCCTCCATGGCGGCCTTGCCTGTCACTGCGGTCCATTCGGCAGTGTCCACCTGGCGATGCACCGTCGAGTTCACCCCAGGCGGAAGGACTTGTACGCCCAGCCGCAGGTAACGAATACAGCAGGTAGAGTGTATTAACTTGAAGCTCGCCGGCCACAGCCTTGCTGTGCTGATCAGCTAGTAAACGCCCACACAAGGGCCATGCGCCCTCACGTGTGACGGGCGCGGAAGGGACCAATGCCTTCCGCATCTAGCCTGGCTGCCTGAAGCCTGCGCACTGTGGCGCTGCTGAAAGCCTTGACTGAGTACTTCTGAGTGTGAAGGGGCCAGGGAGGCTGGTATCTCATGGCGCTCAGGTGGCGGGATCAAAGGGAAGCGGGGGTGAAGTGGAAGGACGTGGGGATTTCCAATGGGCGGAAGTCGTGCACCAGCTGGCGGTTGACGGTTGGGCGGTTGGTGGTTGAAAGGTCAGGAACCAAGGTTTGTACAAAACAGAACAGGATGCCTGGCACAGGCTTTCCCATGATGATAGCGACCAGGCAAAGTGCCCGATTGCACCCAAAAATCTCCTTCACTTAGGGCAGAAAGTCCCTACGGCCTCCCCACCCCCCACCGCCCTAGGGCCCAACTACTTGACAATGGCTATGTAACGCGCCCTGTCCCGCCCATACGCGTGCTCCCTAGTGCAAGCGCGAGCGGCCATGAGAATGTTTGCTCGCACCGTCCAGCGCCACGACATTATGGTAGAGGAAGATACGGTGTATCGAGCTGTGCAAAAGGGGGGCTCAGCAAGCGTGGGTACGGGACCCTGGCTTTTGACCTCATCGGGCGGGCCTTCGCCCCAGCCCACGCCAGCAGCTTGAGCTCTCGGTCAATACCTGAGCGCAGCAGAGAGTTCATCTTGACTCGCCCGGCAGGCTGGGCAGCGACCTCGCCGCCCAGCTGGGGTTGCATGCAAGTGCTGTTTGTGCCCCCCACCAACTCGAGGGCAGAGCGCACGCCTACAGCCTTTCCTGGAAGAGACCAATACCGCATCTCATGACATCTATAGCCTAGCTGCTTGATTCCGGGGGCCGTTGATTCGCGCGCCATCTCCAAGCTGCCGAGCGGGTTGCGCTTATGGGACGCGGGCGCCCCCGGGGCATGGCTGGCTGTTGCTAGGCAGGGGTACGCCCTGGGGCTGAGCCACAGAATAACCCACATGCCGTGCTGGGGCAATGCGTCCTGAGTCGGATTACCGGGCCAGGTCGTGGCGGCATCAGCTGCAAGTGGATTCCCCGTGGTCCGCACAGGGTGGGGTGCAACGTAGGGACATAGTTGCCGGAGTGGAACCACGAACCTTGGGGACTTGAACGCCTGGGGACGTTGTTGCACTACCACCAGTTGCGTTTTGTCTGCTGACACACACGGGCGGGGAACAGCAGTAGGAGGGGAGGGCTTGAGTCCGGAGGGGAGGGGTGTTGGGGCACGGCACTCGAGCAATGGGGCCATGGCGCCATGCCCTCCACCCCCCATACGCTGCGGCCCGACAGGGGGAAGGGGAACTGGGAGGCGGGGTACCGAGCTACCGACAGGGGGGGCTTGACGGTGATGCAGAAGGTGAGTCAGGTTCAGGGGAAAGCCAGACTGGACGCCTCATCCGTGCAGATGTGCTCGGGGCTCGCCGCCGAACACCTATGGTTGTGTCAGGCAGGGCAGGGTGCAGGCGGCCCGTTGGCCTAGCCAAGCCCAGTTTGCGCTTGGCCCCAAACGCTGCTCCCAGGATGCGGAAGGGACCCCACAACCTGTGACGACAACGCACTGGATAAGGCATGGTGTGCAAGCGGGGATTGGAGGGGCGGTGTTAGGGGGCTCAAGGGCGGGCCTAGCGTGGGCGCACCCCGGTCGGGCGCTGCCGGCAGGCGGGGGCAGGCGGGGGTCGGTGTAGCATTCGGGCAATTGGCGCGTCATAACTCATAAGGCAGCGCTGCGCGAAGGCGCGAGTACACTCCATTTTTGCACAGTTGCAAGAGGACACCACAAACTTGCTAGCTGCTGAAGAGACAAGCGACCGAACAAACATGGCTGCCCCTGCGACTGGGCTACCTGTGGTCGCCGCGGCCGTCTCGTCCCCGGCGGTCGGCGCGAACGCTATGTCTGTGATTATCGCGCGGCTAAAGGACTATGCGGGGAACGTCACGAAGGAGGTGCGACGATTGAAGCCCAGCTTTTGAAGCTGAGCGGAGCTGCAGCCCAACGCACGCTCTCCCGCCTGCAGAGGAAGCCCTGGGCGGAGATGATCGATCGCAACTCCTTCTCCAAGCCAGGGAGCCTCGCCGAGGTCTGTTGCGCATCCGCGGGCTGCTGTTGTGCGCATTTGGCGCTCCAGTGGCGCTGAGCGAACTTCGGCGCTCCTCGCGCGCTCGTATGCTTACAGGCAACCTCGCGGTTACGCAAGAACGCGAATTACTTCAAGGTCAACTACTTGATCGTCATGCTTCTGACGACCGCGCTCACGTTTGTGATGCACCCGTCGTCGCTGCTGGTGCTCGCACTGCTGGCGGGCAGCTGGATCTACGTGTTCCTCGTGCGCACCGCGCCGCTGCAGCTGGGGGGGCGGACGCTCAGGTGGGGGCGGTGGAGGGTCGCGGCGGGTTGGCCGTCCCTTTGGCACGCGAGCTGACCCGGTCTTGTTCGTGCGATGCCCCAATCTCCAGCGACCGCGAGAAGCTGATGGGCATGTCGGCGGTGTCCTTCATCACCATCTTCTTCCTCACCAGGTGAGGAGGCGGGGGGGTCTGGTGGGCGGACGGGTCGGGTGCGAGGCCTCCGACCCGCGCTCCACCACCCTCGAGTCACCCGTAGCTGACGCCCGCTTTCAAACATCCGCAGCGTTGGCACCGTGTTCTTCTCGGCGCTCAGCCTTAGCCTTGCGGTCGTGGCCGCCCACGGCGCCTTCCGGGAGCCCGACAACCTGTTCATCGATGAGGGCGAGGTGCGCTGGCTGGCTGCTTTTCTTCCCGGGCAAACCCACTGACTTCTGTGCCGGGCGTGATTCGAGGTTCAGCGGGGATCTCCTTGGAGCCGTGGGGGCGGATGCGGCGGGTGCGGCGCAACTTGAGTACGGTACCTGCCCTGCAGAGCCTGACGTGCCTCCCTCTTCCTGTGCACCACCCCAAACCCCTGTCCGCAGACGCAGCAGGGCCTGCTCAGCATATTCACGACCCCGGTGTCGGCGCCCGTCACCGGTGTGTCCGTCGTATAACGGCCTAGTTGCAGGGGCAAGCCTGACTGCGGTCGCCTGGCCCGCGTGCCCCTCGGACCATGCTGGGGCGAGAACGCTGGCGACGGTCCATTGGGGCCCACACGGCGCCCTTCCCCGCCGGCGGCGCGCTAGGGCGAGGGCGGAAGCCTTCGGCAAAGCTTGGCGAACGGAGCTCGGCGTCGGGTACAGATGTGGGATGCGGCTCAGGTCACCGGGACCGGAAAGGGGTTCTTCATTCTCGCTCGAGTATTGATCACAGTGGGGGGGCACAAGTCTTGAGGGTGACTGCATTTGGGTCAGGGATGCATACTGGAGGGTGCGGAGGCGGGGGTTGAGCACGGACCTAGGGGACAACGCTGTGAGTATGTGAGCAACGGGAGGCTGTGAGAGGTTAGGTTGGTGACGCAAGAGCAGGGGCACGCAAGGGGCGCTCTTGAAGGGAGAAGGCCACGCCCCAATGGGCTGGCGTCTGGATAGATGTGTCAGGGAGTCCGCACGGTGCGATGGAATGAGCGAGCGTGCCTGCCGCACGTAAGTAAGCACTTGGCTTCCTCCGTCTGCGGTTGAGGTCGGCTTCCGTCTGCGGTTCAGCGAGGACAGGTCAGCCGCCTCACGTAAACCTCGGGCGCAGCTTGCCTCAGATCTCGCTCTCCTGGCGGCCCTCAGCAGTCATGCGGGAGGTCTGGGGGCCTGTCGGCCGCCATTGGCGACCCCGCACCCCGAGCCACCGCAGCTGCGCATGCCTGGGCGGGGGCCCGCGTGTGCTGCTGCGGGCAGCACCAGGACGGCGAGGCGTAGTCAACGGCGCAGTACGCACGCAGGTGGCCCTGGTGGCGCAGTTAAGTCCCCTCCGACAGTCACGTTTACAGGCGGCCGGTGATGGGGGGATGCAGCTTCGCACGGCCGCTCCGGAGCCTTTCATCAGCGGTGCCATGGCTTGGCCCCACAAGCAACTGAAGGTTTAGTCCGGTGGCAGCATGTCCGGGGAGCCAGAGGCTAGTGCACCGTGATGGCCGTGGCGCCCTCAGTCCCCTGCAATCGGCCTTGATCTAGCACTGCAGGGAGCAGTCTGCTCGAACGATGTTACCGGTATGTTGGGGGTGCAGGCTGACAGGGTTGTGGTCCTGATCCCGCAGGCTCTCACAGCAGGCTTTGCTAAGCAAGTGCGCCGCCCTCATGCCCTCTGCGACCCTGTGCCTTCATGACCAGCCCTCGGTCGGGGTCCATGGCTCCTCTTGCGCAACAGCACGAGGCAACCGCCGGCTGACTGAGCTTGGCGAGGGTACCTCAGAGCATGCGGCGGCAGGCCTTGTCAATAAACCGCGCCTCCCTCATGCCCTCTGCGACCCTAACGACACTGCGTCCTGTGGCTGCATGACCAGCCCTCGGTCGAAGTCCATGGCCGGCGCATGGCTACTCTTCCGCAGCACGAGGCAGTCGCAGACTGATGAGCTTGCCGAGGGTACTATTGTTGATGGAGTCTACGCCTTACAAGGAAGACAGATTGCGGCAATCATAGACAAAAGAAAGAAGAGATGCTCACTCCGCGCAGGGGCCACTCAGAGGCCGCCTGGTTCCGCGGATCAATCCAACACACACGAACTGACCCAACCAGAGACAGCGTCCAGGAAGCAGCCTTCTAAGGGAATTGCCCCCCGCGGTCGAGCGGGAAAGCAGCGTCTGCAAATGACAGATGCTCCACCATACCATGCGCTGATCCTGGTCGCCGCCTCAGCCTCCCGTAACCCGACGTCGGTCCGTCCCTCCCCCGTCCACGCCGCCCCGTCCTCACAAAACCCCGACCCACATCCGCGGCCTGCCCTACCCGAGCCCGAGCGGGGCATACCGCGGCGCTTCTTTCCGAGAACAGTTCGATCCACAACCCAGCGAGGGGCTCACGCCGCCACTTGCACCACCCCTGAGGCTCCTTCCAAGGCCTGCGCTCGCCGCGTGCGTGCCGCAGGCCCCTTCACGAAGAGCCCTGTTAGCTTCGTGATGTGCTCGCGGAGGTAAAACTTGGTCAGAACAGTGCTCGTCTAACTCGTGCGCGCCCATAACCCACCACACCAGTGCCAAGCGCGCCCGACGGGTGCATTGGCCTACTACCCCCGCCAGTCACGGTCCGTGAGCGCACATCATCATTATCCAGGCCGTCCGCTGCCTAAGAGCAGCACTACAGACGCCCACTTTCCCAGTCAGAACCCCTTCCCGAACACAATATATACTTGCATTGGACACGCCGTCGCATGGGATGTAGCATAGCTTAGCTCGCTCGTACGAGGGCCGGGCCCGCGCCGGGCCCTTACAGGCCCTGGGCCGTGGCCTTCTCGGGCTTGCCGAGGCCGTGGTCGTAGTTGTAGGCAGAGCCTGGAAGCAGGGGGACGGTGGGGGGCGGGGAGGGCGCATGGTGAGGCAACCGAACGCGGGCGCCAATACTGGCTGTTAAGGGACTAGGCTGAAGCATCGCCAGATCCTGCCCAGAGCGCGTGCGGGTTGTGCACGCTGGAGATCTGCTGCAGCACGACCCGGAGGCTCAAGGCGCTACCCGGGCGCCCTGAGCCTGACCCCAAACCCAACCGCGGGGTCTGCTGCAGCACGTCTCCGGAACTCATTCTATGCTACCGACCCACATCGACCCACCCGCCGAAAAGCCCAAGCCCGGCCATGGCCCCCCCGCCCCGCCGCCTTGGACCCCACCTATGCCCACTCCGCCCCTCGACCACGGCCGCTCACCTCCGTGCTTGGACACGTCCAGACCGGCCTGCTCCTCCTCCGCAGAGATGCGCAGCAGCTTGACCATCTTGAGCGAGCCGAACAGCAGGGACATGAGGCCGAAGACCCAGGCGAAGATAGAGATGATGCCGACGACCTAGGGGAGGAGGAAGAGGGAGGGAGGGGGGGCGGGGGGGTCAGGGTCGGTTGTAGATGGATGGGTAGGTCTGTGGCATGCCACCGCCACCGCGCTCCCCAGCCGCTGCTCGGTCGCCCCACTGCGACCGCTCCGCTCCGAGTCCCTGCCCGGCGCGACCGTCTGTACACCCACGCTGCACACCCCGTCACTCAACCCAGTCTGGACGCCCTGCCTCCACCACCCACACAGGAAGAGCCCGAATTTCCCATCCGAACATCCCATGCAACGGCTACCACAGCCTGCCGGGAATGCTCCCACAGCCCCCCCCTCCAACGCCCCGCTTCTCACCTGCGAGGCCAGCAGGCGGCCATCGCCGCCGTAGAAGAGGCCGTTGGCAATGTACTGGTCAGCGTCGCACGAGCGGCCGTACGACTGGCAGATGTACTCGCGCTTGGCGAGCAGGCCGGTGAAGAAGACGCCCCAGGCGCCGCAGAAGGCGTGCATGGGCGCGGCCGAGAGCGGGTCGTCGATGCGCAGCTTGAGGAAGAGCACGCACACGGCGTCGAAGACCCAGCCGCCGGTGAAGCCGGCGATGATGGCGGCCCAGGGCTCCACCACGTGGGCCATGGCGGTAACGGTCACGAAGCCCACCAGGGCGCCGTTGCAGCCGGCAACCAGGTCCCAGGCCTGAAAGGGAGGAGGGGGAGAGGAAGGGGGATGAGGGCGGGAGGAGGAGGGGTTGAGGGAGGGGTGACGGGTGGTGGAAGTGGGATGAGGTGGCTTGGGGGCTGGGGGATGAGGACTAGGGGCCGCAGGCCGGGGCCGGGGATGCTCGCACGCGAGGCAGCGCGGGGTGGAGCAGATTGTAGGGTTTTGAGGGAGGGTTGAGGGGTGGTGGAAGCGCACGGGGACCAGGGGCACGCAGGCTGTCTTCGCTGCCTCGCTCGCTCTTGGCCGCACGCACCTTGTGGCGCAGGAAGGCGGTGAGCAGGCAGGACAGGCAGCCGGCGCCGCCCGCCAGGGTGGTGGTGACGGCGGAGCGGCCCACAACGGCGGAGGCCTTGATCGAGGTGATGATGAGCTGGGAGCCGGGGTTGAAGCCGTACCTGGAGGGGGGAGGAGAGGAGGGGGAAAGGGGTGACGAGGTGAAGGGGGAGCGAGGGGTCCCAGGGTCTGAGGCCGTGACAGCCCAGTCGGGGGCCTGCAGCCTTGCCTGGGGAAGCGCACGCTGGCCTCGGCCTAACGAACCGTGCAGCCCCGCACCCTTTGCTGCCTCTTGCTCGGGAGGCGGCTCACCAGCCGAACCACAGCAGCACGGTGCCCAGCACCACCAGGGTGGCCGAGTGGCCGGGCATCTCCACGGGGTTGCCGTTGGAGTCGAAGCGGCCCATGCGGGGTCCGACCATGATGCAGCCAGCCAGGCCAGCGAGGCCGCCAGTCATGTGCACCACGCCAGAGCCGGCGAAGTCAATCATGCCCGAGCGGAAGAGGTGGCTGTAGCCGGCGTAGCGGGCGAAGCCCAGCCAGCCCTCGGCGGCCCAGACCCAGTGGGCGACCACGGGGTAGACGAAGGCCGAGATGAAGAACGAGTAGATGAGGTAGGCGTTGAAGTTGAGGCGCTCGGCAACGGCGCCGGCGGGGATGGTGGTGGCGGTGGCGGCGAAGGCCCACTGCGCGGCGGGAGGGGTTGGGGGTAGCGGAGGTGGAGGGCAGGGGAAGTGTGGCGAGTGAGGCGGGCAGGGGCGAGCCGGAGGCCGGAGGGTGTGTATGTGACAAGAGGGCAGCAGAGCGCAGCACAGGACACCGAGCTGGGGCAGTAGGATGCTTGGTGCACAGGCGCAAAGGAGGGACGTCTAGGCCTCAAGGGACAGAAGACATCAATGAAGTGTAGGCTGGGTGGCAGTACTGGGACGGGGCGAGGTTCACGCTAGGCTGGGTGGCAGTACTGGGACGGGGCGAGGTTCACGCACCTGGAAGAACCAGTTCTGCCAGCCGAGGCCATCAGGGTCGGCGGTGGTGTAGTAGTCGAAGTCTCCCCCGTTAAAGTTGTGGTTCTTCCAGCGAGACAGGGCGAAGAGGGCGTCACCGATCTGCGTGCGGTTGAGTCAGGAGAGAGGAGGCTCAGCGTGTGCGGGTGAGTCGGGAGGCAGCGCGAGGGGCTCAGCGGGTGCGGTTGAGTCGGGAAAAAGGAGGAGGCTCAGCGGGTGCCACGTGGTGCGGTTGGTCAGGGCACGTCGCCGAGGTACAGGACCACATGACGCAGTCGGATCGGCACTCACGAAGCCGTTGGGGTTGGCGCCAACACCGTAGGCGAAGCCGTATCTGCAGCGCGGTGAGCGTGGGAGGCAGCGCGGAGGAGAGTCGTCAGGTAGGACGCTTGCAAGCCACAATTCCCGAGAGTCTGACTCGCGCGCGACACCCAGCGCACACGCTCTATGCAATGTATGGCGCAATCCATGAGCGTCAGGGCAAGCGATGCGCTCACCCGAGTAGGTAGAAGGCGATGGCCGACACCGCGGCATCCATCACGGTCTGGAGCAGGATGTTCACTGCGATGGCACCACAGGATCGACGTAGGGGCACAAGCGTTTGAGAGGCACGCTGGAGGCGTGGCGATGGCGCAGAGCAGAACGCCGGTCGAGAGCATCGCTGGCACGTGCGCGTGCCGCGGTCAAACCGCTTCGGCGCCAAAGAACCCTGGCCGCAATCAGCCCTGTAGAGCGTTCCAGTGCGACTCACTGGTGTTCTTGGAGCGGATAGCGCCGGCGCACAGCTGCACGTGGGACCGTTTCCACAGCGCAGGGGGATTCAGCAAGCCGGCTTGCGCGACCACCAGCAGCTGTGCTCTGCGGCCGGTCACCCACCATGGCGAAGCCAGCGTGCATCACGAAGACCAGCGCACCGCAAGACACCAGGTACAGGGTGTTCACGCCCACAAGGACACCCGATATCTGCGACTGCGTCGTCTCATAGTCTGAGAACTGGCTGCACAGGATAGTCGCAGCCTCCGTGCTGCCATTCACGGCCGGCAGGATAGCCGCGATACAGTCCTCAGACATTGTGGCGACGGCTTGAGCGACGGAGCACTCAGGCCTGGGTCAAGCCTCTCTGTTAGAGGCTGGTGCGGGCAACGACGACGCTTCACGTGGGAAACGGTCTACTTGTGCAAGCGGCTTCCATGTACGGCGCCAATTGCAATTCGGAGCTTCCAAAGTCGTCCTGACCGCGCGACTGCACGCACGTCCCGCGAGTGGCTGAGCAAACACGCGGGTGCATCATTGAGCACGCATTGCACAGGAAACACGGACAGGCGCAGCCGCACCCTCCCGCGAGTCGAACTGCAACTCGGCCGGCGGAGGCGGAAGCCACGAAGAACGAAGTCAAGCATATAGCATGACCCCACATCTACTGGCATAACAGCCGAGAAGCGGTGATCATGAGTCAGGATGAAGAAAGAGCCCTAGTTGACTAGGGTTCTTTTGGGCTGCAGGTCCGGTGGTCCGAACTCGCAGTCAGGCGCCCGGTTCGCAACCGCATTACGCTCGGGACGCCTTCGCACGCCAGCAGCTGCGCGGCGTGGCGGCACCGGCGCTCCGGCACGGCGCTCAGCTGCAGCTCGACGTCACGTGTCTGAACGTGCGTGCCCCTCCGGACCCCCGGTGCCGCCGACCTCTGTGCTTGGGGACTAGAAGCTGAGAGGGTCTGTTGCGGGGGGAAGGACGAGGTTACCCAAAAAAACAGGCCAGCAGCGTGGGGGGGGCTTACGCCGGAGGAGGGGGAGGGGAGGGCCGAGGAAGGAGTCGGGATGTGCTTAAGGCTGCATCCCCAGTCCTTCAGCCGCAGCCGGGATACGGCCTTCGTGGGGCAGTGGGGCCAGGGCGCGGGTCTGCCCCACAGCCGGCCATTGTTGCAGGGGTGCTCGTTGGACTGGACTGGCCACTGTGGCCAGTGGCCCGTATCCACCGCTCAGCCGCCAACCCGCCATTGCCCAGCCACCCTACCGCGTGTCTGCTCTCCCTCAACCCTCTCGCCCGTCGGCCACTAGGCCGTCGCCACCTCCCGGACCTCGCTCCCCCCTCGGCTGCTCGGTAGCGCCCACCAGCAGGGTAAAGAGGATCTCACCTCAGGCGCTAGGGCACAGGGGCTGCAGCTGTACAGCAGGTGCCCTCGTGGCGCCTGGGTCCCGGGGACTGCCAGCGGCAGGAGAACCTCGGGGGCTCGGTCTCCCTCGCTCCGCCACTGGGAAAGGGCCCGGGTGGCGGGTCTGCACTCCGGGGGTGACGTGTCGTACAGTCGTAGGCTCCCCCCAAGCGCTCTGTGACGCACGACACACAGTGTCACAGGGCACAGGGAGGCCCCCCCCTTACGCTCTCCTTACGCCTTGCCTCTTCGTCCTCCCCTGTCCCCTCTCCTCCTGCCGGGCGCGCTCGCAACGTGCCAGCGGTCCATGTCGCCTTACTCGCGGTCATGGCCGGTTGTGAAGCGTTTCCAGTGCAGACAGATGTTACAGGTGTTGACCCAACCCGCACGCTCCGTGAGGACCAGAGTCGGGGCACACCAAGGACTCAGATACGAATAGCTCTCCGCAGTGCGACTCACTGGTGCTCTTGGAGCGGATGGCACCCGCGCACAGCTGCACGTGGGACCGTTTCCACAGCGCGGGGGGATTCAGCAAGCCCGCTTGCGCGACCAGCACCAGCAGCTGTGCGCCTCTGCGGCCGGCCACCCACCATGGGGTCCATGGCCCAGCCAGCGTGCACCACGGAGACCAGCGCGCCATACCGGCAAGGCCCCACACATGCGCCCCGCAGGCCTGCCCCTTCCTATCCTACTCACGAGTCCACCCCGAGCCCCCTGAGCCGTTCCCCCCCAAAGCGCTATGCCCCGTTGCCTACAATAACCCCCCAAAGCGCTTTAAGAGCAGGTCCAGCCCAGGAGGACTCCTCCTGGTCCAGCCTACCCCCCATCCCCCATCCCACCCCACATCCCCCAGCCTGTTTCTCCTAGCATCTCATCGTCACACAAGCATTACTCCCCATCGGCCCTTCCTCACAGCAGCTGCAGCAGGAGGTCCGACACGAACCGCTCGAACTCCACACCGCACCGCAGGAGGTCGCCACGCCCGCGCCCCGACCCCCCCGCACCTCCCACCGCGCCCGCACCCGCCCCACCGCCCGCGCCGCCGCCGCTCCCACTGCCGCCGCCGGACGCCCCCACGCCCCCCACCGCGCCCAGCCCCAGCCCCGCGTGCTCAAGCGTGTCGAACAGCTCCTCCCACGGCCCCACCGCCACGCTATCCGCCTGCCCCATGCCGCCAACGCCCGCCCCGCCGCCGCCAGCGCCGCCGGCGGCCGCCGCGGCGCCGGCCCGCCAGCTGACGTCAGCGGGCGACATGGGCACCCCCAGGGCCCCGCTGGAGCTGGGGCTCATGGTGGGGATGACCCAGGGGTCGGACGCCTCATTGCGGCCCCGGGTCAGGCCCTCGCCGCCGCCGCCTGCGGCACGAGAGATGGGCCCGGCCGGGCCCCCGGGGCCCGGGTTGGACCCGGCTGGGCCCGATCCGCCAGCGGCCGAGGCGGCGCCGCCCGCGCTGGCGCCATCACCGGACATCTGGGAGGGGGACGGGGTGGGTACAGGGCGAAGGGGTTACACAAAACCCCAAGCGGTCGACCAGCCGGGACGCAAACACGGCTCCAAAACCGGAGCCTCGGCCCCCTCGTGCCCCCCAGGCTTCCCCTTTGAGCATGAGCACCATTCAAGAGAACCCCTCAGGCCCGACGGGGCCCAGGTCCGCACCTGTACGACCAGGCCGGCGGCGCGTACGGCAGCCGCGTAGGCGTACGCCGCGTCGGGCAGGCCGGCCTGCATGAGCAGCCGAAGGGCCTCGCCGCAGCAGCCGCCGGCCGTTAGTAAGCCCGCCGCCCGCCACGTGCTGCCCTCGACGGTTGCCACGTGGTCTGACCAGCGCTGCAGCGCCGCCGCGCGCTCCGCGCCAGAAAGTGAGTGCGCCGCCAGAGCGGCGGCGTAACGCCAGAGTCCGGCTTCCTGCGGGGTAGAGCAGCGGACGGCGGACGTTTGTTTGGACCAAACCGGACCGGACGAGACTGGACTGAGCTCATGCACGGATGGAGTGGGATGGGCTGAGGGGCCGGACCGGAGCGGACAGGACCTGACGGGGACCAATGTACAAGGCATTGCAGGACATGCCCACAACCGCCTGTACGGTGTCTGCCCCCGTCGTGCAAGCCCCGGCCCCCTCCCGGTATGAGAGGCACCACTCCGTGAACCCCCCCTCCTCCCTATACACCCGAGGGCCCCCCCACCTGCAGGATGAGCGCCGCCTCCGCGTGCAGCCCCGCCGCCACGTGCAGGGGCACCCCCAGCAGGTGGTCGCCGATGGAGGCGGCGTGGGCGGACACCACCTTGGCGGCCTGGGGGGGAGGGGGGCGGGGGAGAGGGGTGGTGGGGGGGTCGTGTGTGTGGGCGTGTCGGGGAGGTGGGGGGCGGACACCACCACAGCGGAGGGCGGGACGCAATGGGCGAGGCCGATGCGCGATTCGGGGGGAGGGGAACGGGGCTGAAGCGTAGGTACAGCATCCGGCCTTCAACTTGTGCCCACCACACGCCCACCACACACACGCCCACGACAACAGCCAAGGCAAGAGCCCCTAGCCTCAGCGGCCACACGCAGCCCGCGCCCCCTCCTTCCCAGCCCACCCCTTTCCGGGGCTTCGCCAGCCATAACTACGGGAACGGTAGCGTTCACAGGCGTCTTGCATCGGCCTACGAATTGTGGTGCCACGACTCCGCGGCACTTCGCCCCGTTGTCGATAATAACCCCACCTGCACCAACAGGTTGCCTCCCCCTCCGCCTCCGCCCGTGGTGCCCTCCCGGCGGGGCGTGGCGGCGCCGCCGGGGTTGGTGGGGGAGCCGCGGCCTGCGGGGCAGGGGGGTGGGGAAAGGCACGGGGCGGGAGGGGCGTCAGCAGGTGGTCGTTGGTAGGCGGTTGGCGGTTGGTGGTTGGTGCAGAGGGCTGCGGCATGGTCCCGAGCCTCCAGACAGGCCCCAGGATGGCAAGAGTCCACGGCATGGGATCCCAAAAGTGGACCCGGGATGGACCCCGGCTGGGCCTCACCCGAAGCCGCGGGGGCCGAGGCGGCCGCCGCAGCCGCCAGCGCCAGAGTGCACAGCGCCTCACGGTAGTACCTGGGGTTGGCGGTTGGGACGGCCGTTGTTGTGGCGGTTAGCACAAGAGCAGTTGGACGGTTGGCGGAGGGGCGCGCTGCAGCCAGTGCGCTGCACCAGTGCCCCCGGGGGAGGATCTTACCGAGCGGTCTTCTCGGGCGGTGCGGCCAGCAGGAAGGCCACCGCCGTCTGCAGGTCCCCGATCGCCACGTACTCGAGCAGCCGCCGCTCCTGGGGGTCAGTGGTTGGAGGTTGGGAGTTGGTGGTTGGCAGCTGCACTTGGGAGCTGACCATGAGGGGTCGAGGATGCGGACTGGGGGGCTTTGAGGCTTGCTTTGAGGGGTGATGGCTGACCGGCAAGGAGCCGCAGAGGGAGGGAGGGAGGGAGCGCCCCGGACGCCGCCCGCTGCTGTGTTCCCCCTGGAGGGTTTGCTGGGCGGCCTCGAGCGGGCCTAGGGCCCTGATCGCCTGTAAGCTTTGAGTACCCTGGCGCACGCCCCACAGCCCGGCCCCCCCGATCCTGGGCAGTGGCCCCCCATGCGTGTACGGGGCAGCTCGTCAGCCCTTGCTAGCCCTACGTCTACCCCCTCGTCCTGAGCGCGCCCGGTTGCGTCCAGCCTGCCGCCCCCACCGGGCCCCCGCCTGCCCCCACGCCGGCACCTGCAGGGCGGGGCTGGTGTCGAATATGAGGCGCGATGCGGCCTCGTGCCAGCGGATGCGCTCCTGGGGGAGGGGGGAGGGGAGGGAGGGAGGAGAAAAGTGGAGAGAGGGGGTAAGTGGGGTGGGGTGGAAATTGTGGAGGAAAACGGAAGAGCCGCGGGCTGTTAGGCTGCGCCTGCAGGCGGCCGGCGTACCGCACGGAGATCTGCCGTACTGTACTCCGTACGGCACGCACCTGCGCCTCCGCCAGGGCGAGGCGGGGATCCCACAGCTGCAGCGCGGGACCGTCGGCCTGGGGGGGGGGGGAGGAGCGTGTGGTGTATGGTGGGGTTAGCGCTGATGGAAGCCCGCCCCAAACACGGCGACTGAGGGTGTCTGCGGAAGATTCGTTTTCGGGAGCACGGCGAGCACACGGCCAGCCGCCCTCAGACCCAGCTGCAGGGCCTGCCCCCTGCCGGGCCGCACCTGTGCACTCCGCTCCGCCGGCCCCGGCCCCCCGGGGGAGGCGGCGGCGAAGGCAGAGGAGAGGCTGGTGGCGGCCCCCGCCCCCCGGCCGCCCGGGGCGGCGCCGGGGGCGGCGATGGGAGCGGGGACGGAGGCGGCGGTGGGGCGGGGGTCGGCGCCCGGGCTGGCGCGGCGGACCGTCAGCGCGTCCTGGAGGGGGGGAGGAGGAGGGCGGGTAGGAGGGCGCGGGGGTGGGAGGGGAACACTTGCACAACTATAGCCTCCTCCCTCCCCGTACTGTCGACCCGCAACCGGCACTTCCCATGTCTTCTCCAGCCCCCCCCCCCGCACTCCGCATTCCACAGCCCTCCTGCCCCCTCCCGCCGCCCCCATCCTCCCACCCCCCACCCGCTCCCCACCCGTATGCCCCGCACTCCCTCCAGGGTGGCGGGCAGGTGCGCCCAGAAGCGCGCCTCCTCACTGTCGCCCGCAACCTGCGCGGGAGGCCGGGCGCTTGGAGGGTCAGCCGACGCGTCCCCCAAGGAGGGACAGCTTGGGGAGCAGCAAGCCGAGAGGGGCCGGGCGGTCCCCGTCAGGCCCCCAGCTCCAAACCTTCGCTCCCTGTCGATTCAGGCCCCGCCCAGGCCCCCCCAGGCCCCCCCCAGGCCCCCCACCTGCGCTGCCACCGCCATGCGCTCCGCGGTCCCCGCCCCCGGTCCCAGGGCCCGGGAGTAGGCGAGCCACTCGGCGGGGTGCAGCAGCCGGCCCTGGGGGGGGGAGGGGAGGGAGGGAAGGGGGGAAAGCGTGTGTGTTTTGCCGACGCGTCAGGGGAGTGGCGCCAGGGTCCCGCTGTAGGCGAGCCACTCGGCGGGGTGCAGCAGCCGGCGCTGTGGATGGAGTGGGTGGGAGTGGGAAGGGAAATGTGGAAAGGGAGGAATCTGGGAAACCCACCACCTGACGCGTCGGCAAAACACACACACGCTTGGGTTTCCCGCCCTCCCCCGCCCCCACCTGCGCCCGCATGCTGGCCAGGCTCCGCAGCAGGTGCAGCAGGTGGCCCGCGCCCACGGTGGCGGCGCCGCGGCTGCGGAAGGGGGCGAGGGGGGATTATGGGGACAGGCAGGGATAGGGAAAGGGAAAGGGCGGGAGGTAAGAAGGGAGGCTTGCAGGCCGAGGCATAGGCGTTCTCCCGCGCCCCCACAGGCAGAGCCCCACACCGCCGGTGTGTGGCGAGTGGCGCTTTCCTGAACTGCCGCCAGCCGCTCTCGCGGGCAAGCAGGGGGAAGCGACTCGCAGGCTGGGGTATGGCCGTATGGGCGTCTCTGTGAAGCGCAGCGCATGCATGGACGCGAGCCCGCACAAACCCATACCCAGCCCGGAGCTCACCCCTCGGCCCCCGCTGCGCGGGCCCCCTCCGCCGCGCCGCCGCTGGATCCACGCCCGCGGAGGAGATCTTGCCGTACGTCATCGCAACCGCCGCCGTACGCCGAGCCGTTGGCGACCTCGTCATCGTCAGCGGTGCCGTCCGTCACGGGCGTTAGTAAGGCGAGCAGTACGGCGCGTGCGCCGCGTGGCATGATGGCGAGCAGCTCGTGCCGTACGTCCTCGTCCTCGGCATCGCCGGGAGACGAAGGGCCGCCCAGGTAGCGAAGGGTTTCCTGAAGCGGGGAGGGCGGGGGTGGGGATAAGTGGGCTGGCCGGAGCGAATGCGTGGGTGTAGGAGGGCACGCTAGGTTCGGTTCGGTTCGGACGATGCACGTGAGGCGCCCCCTGTCTGGAACCCCAATGTCAGCGCCCCTCGCCTCTCAGCCCTTGCAGCTACCCCCCCGCACCCTTCGCCCCGCTACCAAACCCCGCTCGTCCGTGACCGTCTCTGGTACATGGCTACCCTGTCCATGCGAAGCGTTGCGATCCCGCCCAGCAAAGAGACACCTCTCAGCGCCCTTGCTCCCTCGCCGCAACGCACCTGCGAGACCCCCAGCTGCAGCAGCAGCCGCAGTAGCATGGCCCAGGGCCGCGGCAGTAGCAGGGTGGAGCCCAGCGCTGGGGCCTGAGCCAGGCACAGCGGCCCCGCCGCCCTGCCCGCCGCGGCCCCCTCCGCACCGCCGCCGCCTGCGCCGTTCGGCGCCTCGCCGGCGGTTGGTACGGGCCGCTTCGGCGGCGGTGCGAGTGCGGCCTTGAGCGCGATCGCCCGACTCGACACGCCGCCGAACGGCCGCCGGGCGCCGTGCAGCGGTTGGCTTGCGGCGGCGGCCGTGGCGGCGCCGCCACTCGGCGACGTAACGCCACCGGGCCCGCCCGCCGACGCCGTGAGCGCCTGGGACTGCGACGGTTGGAGCTGCAGCGCGCCGCCGGTTGGCGGTTGGGACGAGCTGGCGGCGCCGCCGACGTCGAGGATCGACAGCGCGCCCTCGTCCGTAACCGCCGCCAGGAGTGACAGGCTGGCGCCGCCGCCAGGCCCCCGGATCGGATCTCGTGCCCCTGGATCCGCCCATGCCATGGGCAGCCATGCGAGATCCAGAACCGCCCGGAGGCCGGCCCGCTGAATGGCGGTGGTAGTGGCGGGCGTGGGTCTGCGTTGGGGAGGGCAGCGCACGGGGGGGTTGCGGCCTACAATCCCCACTTTGGGAACTTGTAAGTTCGACGGGTTCCGCTCGGCTGAGCTTGAGGCTGTGGTCCAACCCCTACCCCCACCCCCCCTCCAGCCCCCACCGAGCTTGAGGCTCGAGTCCAACCCCCGACCCCCTCCATACCGCCACCCCCTCCCGACCCCCTCCAGCCCCACCCCCTCCAGCCCCACCCCCTCCAGCCCCCACCTCCAGCCCCCACCTCCAGCCCCCACCTGAGCTTGAGGCTCGAGTCCAACCCCCGACCCCCTCCATACCGCCACCCCCTCCCGACCCCGTCCATACCGCCACCCCCTCCCGACCCCCTCCAGCCCCACCCCCTCCTGCCCCCCCTCCAGCCCCCACCTGAGCTTGAGGCTCGAGTCCAGGTCGAACACGCACGCCTGACCGCTGGCGAACAGCACCGCCACCCGGGCCTTGTGGTAGGCGGGGGGGGCGGGGCCGGGGCCGGGGCCGAGGCCGGGGCCGCCACCCCCGGGGGGGCCCCCGCCGCCGCCCCCGATGCCGCCTGCGCGTGCAAAGGATGGGGTGTGTGTGTGAAAGGACTCTCAACGCCCGCCCCAGAGATGGCCCTTTGTGCGATCCCTGCAGCAGCAGCGCGCTGTTTGCAGTGCCCTGGCCCGCACAGTGCGCGCACACACACCCGTCAGTGCGGCGGTCATCTCGGCGCCAAAGCCCGCGAACGCCGAAAACACCGAGCCGGGTGGAGAGGGCGCCGCCAGGGGCGCCGGGTGCGGGGAAGCCGATGCGGCCGCGGCGGCGGCGGCAGCGCTTGCGGCGTTGGAGGCGGCCGACCGCCCCGCCGGGATCACGAAGGACGAGACGCCGTACGGTACGGTGGTGGTCGAGGCGGTTGGTACGGCGGCGGTTGGCGGGGCAGTTGGGCCCACGGGGGAGCCGATCTGGATCTTGCGGACCAGGCCCAGCCTGGAGTGGGTGACACGACAGGCACCAAGGCAAAGGATGAGCGGTTGTGGTTGCGGCTTCCTTGCCCTCTTTCCGTAACCACATCTTCCGCAACTAAATCGAAGATCACACCCTCCCGCTTTCTAACCTCCCACCCACCCCCCCCCAGGCCCCCAGCCCCAGCCCCCGTCCACCCACCCCGTCTGCAGCACGGTCGTGCGGCCGCTGCCCCACTCCCACACCGCCAGGCGCCCGCTGCTGTCCCCCAGCACCGCCAGCCGCCCCCACGCCGCCAGCGCCGACGCCGCCATGTCCAGGGGCTGCAGCAGGCCCGCACTGGGGCGCTTGACGCGGGTGTCGGTGACGCGGCGGCCGCGGACCTGACAGGGGGGGAGGGGGGGGGAGGAAGCATGTGTGGGATGAGTGAAGATCAGGATTTCGAGTTGAGAGGGGTGTTGAGGGTGTATCCTGAGTCGGGCGGTGCGGGACGGAGCTCGAAGGCAGCAGCCCGCCCGATGTGTTTGCAGCTGCACGTGGGCTCTGTCGCCCATCCCTCGCCGCCGCCCACCCCCCCTCACCGCCAGCACGCCGGCCCGCCCGTCCGCCAGGGTGAAGACCAGCAGCTCCTCGGGCGGTTGGGCCTGGGCCTGGGGCCCCGCCTGGGCCTGGGCCTGAGATGACGTGGGCGGCGGCGAGGGCGGGGCCCCGGCGGCGCCCGCTGTCAGGTTGTTGACGGTTGATGGCGGCGGCGAGGGTGGCGGCGGTGACGTCAGCCGGGATGAGTTACCCAGGGCGGCGGCGGCGGGCGGGAAGGCGGCGGAGGCGGCGAAGGGGTCGACGGGGGTGGCGGCGGCAGGGGGCTGGCTGGGCAGGGGGGGCGCTGGCGGCAGGTGGGGTGGGGGCTGGAGGGGTCCGGGGGGGGAGCTGCCGTCGGCGGAGCTCCGCTGTGGCGGCCCCGGCGAGCGCTGGAGGTCGGCTGCGGTGCATTGAAGGCGGTGAAGGTGGGGTGTTGGGGGCGCCGTAACCATAACGGGCAGAGGCAAAGAGCCCGAGCTAGGGCAGGAAGTCCGACGGCTTTCCGGCCAGAGCACCAGCTTACCTCCCGCCCGGGCAGGGTGCCGGCGAGCGGCTAAGGGCATAACAGGACTGACTGCTCTTCGGTCCAAGCACCAGCTTGCCCCCCTCATTCACTAACCCCTTACCCGCCCCTCACCCACCCGTGCTCAGCAGCGAGGGCGGCGGCGCGGGCTCCGAGCCCGTCTCCCACACGGTCGCCTCCTCCTGCCCCTGGGCCTGGGCCTGGGCCCCCGTTGGGCCCGCCTCGTGCGGCAGTGCGGGCTGCACCCACTCCACGCACGTGAAGGGGAGGTCCAGCAGGCGGAGGCGGTGGGGCTCCTCCCCCGGCCAGACCTGTAAGGGGGGGGAAGGGCCACAGAGGAATTAGGACCTTGGGGCGACTTCCCGTAGTCCCGACCCCAGCATGAGTGCCATGCCCAATAACGCGGATCGCCGAGCCGAATTTCCCCCCGCCCTGCTCACCCCCCACAGCTCCGCCGGTGCCCCCTTGACCAGCACCAGCAGGTGCGCCCCCGCCGCGGAGGCGCGGATGCCCAGCAGGGGGGCGGCCTCGCCGCCGCCAGCGCCGCCGCCGCTGGCGCCGCCGCCGCCCGTGCCCCCTGCTGCGGCGCCCGAGCGCGCGGCGCCGTGGGGGTGCGCGTGGTGGGCCTCCCTGGGGGGGGATAGGGGTGAGGGGGTGGGCATTAGGTGGGTTGCCGCCCCTTTTTCGGTCAACTGCTTCCCCTCCCCCTGCCTCGCCTCCTGCACCCCAAGCCCACCCGAACCCAGCCGACCCCAAAGCCCTCCAGCCCCCTGACTCGCCCCGAAAACCTCGCATCCCCTTCCCCAACCCCCCTTGAAACCCCCCGTTCCCGGCTCCTCGCCTGGGCAGCAGCTGAACCGACCCCGACCCCAAACCCCGTCCCCAAGCCCCGACCCCAAACCACGTCCCCAAACCACGTCCCCAAACCACAACCCCAAACCACGTCCCCAAACCACGTCCCCAAACCACAACCCCAAACCACGTCCCCAAACCACAACCCCAAACCACGTCCCCAAACCACGTCCCCAAACCACAACCCCAAACCACGTCCCCAAACCACAACCCCAAACCACAACCCCAAACCACGTCCCCAAACCACGTCCCCAAACCACAACCCCAAACCACAACCCCAAACCACGTCCCCAAACCACGTCCCCAAACCACAACCCCAAACCACAACCCCAAACCACAACCCCAAACCACAACCCCAAACCACAACCCCAAGCCCCGAACCCGCCTGGGCAGCGCCTGCGAGCGGCCCGAGCGAATGTCCGTGATGAGCAGCGTGTTGGCCCAGCCGTGGGCGCCCTTCTCGGCGGAGAAGGAGGCCAGGCGGGGGGAGGCGCCCAGCCAGCGGATGCCGCGGACCGGCACGTCCCTGCGGGAGGGGAGGGGTGTTTGCAGGGGGGGATTTGCGGGGGGGGGGTGTTTGCGGGGTGCGTGTGCAGCATGGGCGCTGAGAGGGCAGAATGCGCAAGCACGGGGCGCTGCGTGTGCGTGCGTGGTACGGGGGTTGGGGGAGTGGGGTGGGGTGGGGTGTTATGGTGGGGGCATAGAGGGGGGCATAGAGGGAAGCGGGGCGGGGGCAGCGGGCAAGGCAGGTCTCGACATGGGCAGGGCGCTGTCCCGTAACGCCGCGGCTGCCACCCACCGATGGGCGTGAAAGGAGGAGGTCACGTGCAGGGACAGCGGCGACACCTGCGGAACGGGGGGAGACGGGAAACGGGGTTCGTGCGCGGCCACGACCAGGCGGCGACGCGTATCGAAACAAACACGCTTTCCCCTTCCCCCCCACCACCAGTCCCCACCAGTCCCCGGTGCAGCGTGAAGAGCTCTATGTGCCCCCCCAGGGTGGCGGCGGCGCCCAGCAGCACCGCCCCGGAGCCACCTGGGGGGGGAGGGGGGCAGGCGCAGCAGGCAGGACGTCGGTGGGTGTGGGGGGGGGAAGGGTCGCGGCTCTGGAGGAGGGAGAATAACGCAAGCCCCGCCGCCGCCGGCGGGCGGCGGGCACCGGGAACGCAGCAGGGAGAGGGAGCGGCAACGCAGGGGCAGGAGGAGGGGACGAGGGTGTGCGCGGGCAGCCAGGAGGGACGCAAGACGCAAGCTAGGCAACGTCGGAAAAAGCGGTGTGTTGCATGACCTGGGCGGCAGGAGGAGCGCAGGACCCGCCCCTGCCCCCCCGCACCCACCCACGCCGTCCGCCACGGGCCGGGGGTAGAGGGCGAAGGTGGTGACGGCGGAGGGCAGCGTGTGCAGCAGACCGCCCAGGCGGGGAGGGGCGGCCGGCAGGGGCGGCTGCGGGGAGGGGCAGGGCGGGCAGGGGGAGGGCCGGGCGTGACTACCGTAGGTGCGGGCGGGCAACGGGCCAACCCCAAGCCCGTGCCCCAAGCCCCCTGCCTTGCTCTCGAATGCAACGCCGCCACCCGGCACCGGCCGCCTCCAACCCCACCCGACCCAGGCCCCAAAGCCGACCCACCTTGGGCACTGCGCCCAGCGGCTGCAGCGGCCTCAGCGCCGGGAAGGCCGCGTCCCACCTCCACACGCGGCCGTCCCCCGTCAGCGCCACAATCACCAGCTGCACCCCGCTGCCGCCCAGCCCCACCACCGCACCACCCCTGTCCCCCGCCCCGGCGCCGTCAGCGGCCGCTGCCGCCGCGCCGCCGGCTCCCGGGGTCCCATGGTCGGCTGATGCAGCGGCGGGGGCGGGGGTGGGGGCGGAGGCGGCGGAGGCGGTGGCGGTGGCGGGGGAGGTGCCGCGGGGCTCGGGGGGGCGGCGCTCGGGGGGGCGGGGGGCGGTGGCGGGGTCGTTGGAGAAGACGTCCCTCAGGGCCTGGGTGGTGGCCTCGGCCTGGTCCCAGGGCCGGGCCTGGGGGGGAAGGGAGCGGGTGGAGGGGGGAGGGGCGGGTGGAAGGGAGTGGAAAGGGGTGGAAGGGGGAGCCGGGGGCGAAGGGATGGGGAGCTTGGTGCGAGGGCGGAGGGCGGAGGGAGTGTGCCAAAACACTGTCCGAGGAGAGGGCCGGGAGGGGTGCTGCGGAGGAATCGGAAGGACGGGGCCGGGGCCGTAGGGCCTGTGGTAACCCCGGCCAAGCGCGCTGCAACTTACGGGAGCTGACTCTTCCCTTCCCGGTTCCGCCGTGGGGGCCCATGACCCCGGTCATAGCATGGGGTCGGGCTTGGCCTCTCTACGGCCAGCCTTCCCCGTCCCCTGCCCCTGGCTTCCCCTTGCCCTTGCCCTTCCCCTACCCCTTGCCCGCGTCCAGACCCGTGGCCCCACTACCGAATCCGGCAACCAATCATTTCTCGCCCCCTGCCCACGCACCCCACCCAGCCGCGCGGCTCACCTGCTCCCCCGCCGCAGCCTCGGCCTCGGCCGCCGCCGGCCCCTCCGCCTCGCCGCCGCCCCGCCACCGCCCCGCCCGCACCGCCAGAAGAGCCACCGGCGGCACTGCGCCCCGCAGCGGGGGCGGCGTCAGGCGCGCGGCGCAGCTGAGCGCGTAGCGCAGCTCGCCTGCGGGGATGTGGGTCGGGATGTGGGATGTGGGATGTGGGTCGGGATGTGGCCGCCCTCACAGCCACCTCCGTCCTAGCTCCCCCGCCCTCAATGCGCCCGTGCTCTCCCTCACCCCCAACCCCAGTACTGGTGCCACGCACCCGGCACGCGCTGGAAGACGGACAGCCCACCGTCCACGTGCGCCGCCAGCACCCAGTCACAGCCGCCGTCATCGCCGCCGCCCGCCGTCACGCCGCTGCCGTACACGCCCACCAGGTGCGAGAAGGGCGGGCGGCCGGGCGGCAGCTGGCGGTTGGAGGCGGGCGAGCCCAGCTCCGTGTCGTACACGATGATCTCCCTGGATACGGCATGGCAGGGAGTCGGACGACCGGTGGATCGTCCAGAACGCAACAAGACATGAACCGCCGGCGCAAATCACAGCTCCCACAGGCAATAGATGGTACGGCAGCGGCAGTTGCCTATGCCTTGGCCTCAAGGGTGTGTTCTCGCAGCCCCAGCTCTGTTGTAGCCCGGAGGCGCGCGCACCTGGGCAGGAGCAGGAAGAGGAGGTCCCGGCTGGCGGCAAAGGCGGCGGCGAAGACGGAGCCAGAGGTGGAGGAGGTCCCGCCTGCCGCACCGCCGGATGAAGCTGCGCAGTCGGGTGCGTGCGAGCGCGCGGGGGGGCGGGGGGAGCCGAGGGGGGAGCTTCAGTGCAGGCCCGCACGACCGCTCACTCTGAAGCAAAGCCACAGCAACCCGTCTCCAGAAGATTGCGAGCGTGCTAGGAGCGCTGCCACAAGGGCTGGTCCCCCCGCCCTGCGTGCTTGCGCCCGCCCTGGGCTGGTGTACATGCGCAGGGTTGATGTGGGTCGCGTGTTGCCGCTTGCGGAGAAGTCAGGAGAGCGAGCTGATGTGGGTCGGGCGATCTGGGTCGGGCCCCGACCCAGATGGCGAGATATTGGCCGCTGGGTGCGGACAGGGTCTTCCCGGCTTTGGGGAGGGGCCGGGGGGGTGGAGCCCATGCCCTCGACCTGATGTGGGTCGGCTACGCACTACGCCATACACATGGGTAGGGCTTACCTTCTGACCACAGAGCCACCACAGAGCCCCCTTCCCCCCCGCGCCCGCGTCCTGCCGTACGGCACCGTTCATGCACCGTGGTACTCACACGGCGGGCCCACGGCGACGCGGTACTGCTTGACGTCGATGCGGTCCGCCGCCACGTCGGTCAGCGCTATGAGCGTTACGCCCCCCTGCGCGCTGCTGATGGCCAAGCGGCGGCAGTCCAGGGGGTCCACCTCCAGCCCGTGCCACACGTCAGGCGAGGCGAGCTCGCGGCGCCACAGGAGAGCTCCGCCTGCACGGGAGGGGGGCAGGTTGCGAGAAGCAGGGTAAGAGGCAAGAGGCGGGGTTGTGAGCTCGAGCACTACCAGTGCATTCAAGCTTTGACGTGACGTGGCTGTGTATGTGTGCTGGCGGGAGGGATTTTATCAAGAACGCGAACTACCAGCCAGCAGGAGGGCGGGAGGAAGGGCCGCATCCTAACTTGCAGTCGCAAGCGACCGGCCGTCAGCAGTTTCAGGTATTTGAGCTCGCTGCCTATCGTGCTGTGCAGGCGTGCATTTGTGCCGGCGTAGGTTACCGACCTGACATGTGCGAAATTGCGGCACATGCGGCATGTCAGGGAGTTGCAGGCCCGCCCGCCTGGGCCGCAGCGACCTGCCACCCACTGTCTCCTCAACACGCTGCATCTCCTCGACATAAAAGCAGGCCCCGCGCTGGCCGCGTGTACGGCGAGTACGGCCCTTACCGACCGCGGAGTCTCATAAAATGCTCCGCAACGCCTCCGAAGCGGTATACAGACGCTCAGCCAAATATATATCTCACACACGCGTAGGTTGTGATCACAAGAAACATGGCGCAGCAGTTCAAGGAGGTGCGTAAGTCGTGCCCCACTTGCGCTTACAGCTGGCTCGACAAGTATGGCAAGAACGAGTGCCCTAAGTGCCTCGCTCCGCTAGCCGGCGGGGCTGCCGTGCCGAAGCGGGCGCCCGGGGAGGCGTCGACCTTCAAGTCCGCGGCGAGCGATGCCTGCGAGTCCCAGAGCGGCAACTGCCCTAAGGGTGGCAGCCACACCTGGAAGTTCGGCAAGTGCAGCAAGGTTCGGGTTCGGGCGCAGCAACCTCGCGACATGTGGCGATCCGCGAGGAAGCCGGCCTGCAAGTTGCGGGACGCGTGCACCAGGGGCATGCATCTCATGCGTATATAGGCTGGCGTCCGCGACCGTGAGACAACCACGCTAGCGCCCGTTCCCAGCGACCGGGCTTGCATGTCGGCTGGCTTTCCGACCTGACGTCGGCAGACACCCTATCAACCGAGCGCTGACACAAATTCCTTATCCTGCCCTTGCAGCAAGTGCGGCGTTGGTGAGGGCTACGGCAAGACCGAGAAGGTCTCGTCTGGCTCCAGCCAGAAGCACGGCCTCTGCACCGACGGCCAAAAGCACGCGTTCAAGGTAAGCCAGATGGCCTACACCCATAGACAGCACCTGCACTTGCTAACCTCCAAAACTAGCCTCGCGAGGATGCACATGTCGACTGAACTCCCGACACCCCCGCCCGCCGTTCGCAGTTCGGCAAGTGCGGCAAGTGCGGCAAGGCCGAGTTCTAAACTACATACTCAGCTCAGGAAGGCACCGGAGGAGGACGCCCAGCAGGTTTCTCCTCCGTGAAAGGAAGCTCTAAGCTGTCCGAACCAAGCGACCGAGCGCGCGTGATGTGTGTACATAAATATGAGCTTCTTCCTCTCGCGTTGTCGGTGCCGCCCTGAGTGCGCGCGCTTCTTTGATAAGAGCATGTGTGCCAGTGAACAGCTGGCACCGGGAGGAGGTCCCGCTCGAGCGGGGACACTTACTAGACATAATTGTGCCTGGTGGGGTACCAGTGAGCTCGTGCTCGTGTCCGCTAAGGTGTTTTGACCAACCAGTCGGCGGGGAGCGGGCGACAGACCGTGCCTATACACTGCACGGTGCCCCTCCCGGAAAGGCTTGGAGGGGCTGTGAATGCCCGCAATCGCAAGCTGCGATACGTGTAACCATTCTTTTGACTAGTGACTCTCCCCGAGCCCCCGCAATATGTGTGCGGTGAACGTCGGGCCATCCGAGCGACAGATGAAGGCAGCTTGCGCAGGACAGCCGTGACGCAACTCGCCACAGTTGCCGCCAGTAACTAGGTGCTACGAGGGAAGCCCCCACTACGGGACCAGCAAGCACGCGCTTAAGGCTTCAGGAAGTCCAGCCGCCTTTCCACACAGGTCCCACCGCATCCTCTGGCCCCGCCCCTCGAGGCTATACATGCCCTCGACGCTCCATCCCGCCCCAAGTAGAGTCACGGGACGCGCAGACGGCACTGCACCCCCGCACACTCACCCCTGGTGTCCCACAGCAGCAGCGTCCCGGGCGACACGAGGATGGCCAGGGCCGTGGGCGAGGACAGCACCCAGGCCAGGCCCGCAATGCTGCCGGCCCCGCTGCCTCCGTGAGCGGAGGCGTCCGAGCCCCCGCCGCCCAGCGTCACCGCGGCTGCGGCGGCCCCGGCGGCGGCAGCAAGCGGTCCGCTGGTGCGGCCCACGGCGCCGCCACGGATGTGCTCCCGCACGTTGACATGGTCCTTGGGGGGTGAGGGTGGAGGGCACGGGGCAAGGGGCCAGGAGGAAAAGGTCTGGGGTCACCGCTAGGGAGGCAGCGAGGCAGCGGACCAGCGAGGACGGCGAGGACAGTCGGGTGAGCGGGTGGGCTGTGTCGCGCCTGCACAGCCCGCAATGCCACCAAGAGCTTCAAGGCTATACGCACTTGTTATGGCACGCCTCGTGCACAGGGGGTGTAGAGCCAAAGACCTGCGCACAGACCCAAACCTGGTGTCGCCTCCCGGTGCAGATGCCCCGCATCGCCACGCCCTCCCCCAAATCCCCCTCGCCACCCTGCCCAGGATCGCACACGGGAGGTCACAACCCGCGCCACCGCACTGCACCGCGACCCCTGACCCCCGCCACCCCTTTTCGCGGCCACGGTGCCACCCACGCGCTCGCCCCTCCCTCTTCCCTGCCCCTGGCCTCGCCGACCCTCCGCTCCAGACCACCTCCTTGTCCGGCTCCCCCCTCAAGCCCTGGCCCCACATTGTATGGCCTCCAGTGCTCACCCTACGTCCCCCCCACACAAACCACCCCCACTCCCACCCCCGCTACTTGCTGCCCACCTCCAGGCGGCTGACGATGGCCCCCGACGCAGACCACACGACCACCCCGCCGTCAGAGTCGCCCGAGGCAAGCCTGGGGGAGCAAGTGTGCGGCAAGGGGGGAATGACCGGGTTGGGGATAGAAGACATCAACGAAGAGTAGGTGGGTTGGGGACTCGGGCGGAGGGCGGAGGGCGGGGGCAGGTAGCGGACCCTCCGGCCGCACTGCATGTGCCGCTGCCACGTATGAGCGCATGCATGCACGAACTGCAATCACACCATCCTGGCTTCCGCAGTGCATAGTCCCCAGCCCAAAACCTGACGTAACAGCCAACCGCCCGCCGATGTCTCTAGTCAGCTGCGCAAATGATCACCCAAAACCCGAGCTTTGTACCCTTGCATGCCCATCCACCGCAGGCACCGCCGTCGATCCAACCCCAACCCCCCACGCCCACACTTATCGACCCGGCGCCCCTCCCCCGAGCAAGCAGGCGCTTCTGGTCCTGGGCTGCAACCCGGCCCTCGCCCGCCCCTCTCAAGACACATGTCCCACCGCAGCACCGCAAGCACAAGCCGGCTCGCCGTCCGGCCACCTCGTCCCAGAACTCCATCCCGTGACTGCGTACGGCCCTCGCCATTTCTACGAGTCAAGGGGCCATGCTCGCTGCACCCCCGCCGCCGTTGTCCTCCAGCCCAAGCCCCTGCCCACCTGAGGTGGCTGCTGTGGCTCTTGAGGTCCCGCGAGTGGCAGTCGGGGCTCCTGCGGGCGCCGGAGCGGGCAGGCGGGGTTGGCGGGCGTGGGGAGAAGAAGAGTTGTCAGTGGTGGTTCACGGTCGGGCGGGACTGAAGGTGCCAAAGGTGCGGAAGGGAAAGGATTCGAGCCCCGGCAACGCCCGTATGCCCGGCATTGCGGCACTGGAGGGTTGCCCCCACCAGCCGCATACAGTCCTCCGGCTCCGAGAGTGTGTGCTGCCATGCCCCGGGCTTGCCGCAGCTGACACCGCCACCGGGCCCCTGGCCCTGGCGATTCGGGGCAGACCCGGCGAATCCCGGCTGGGCGAGCAGCATGCGGCTTGGACATCCACGGAACCCCCTAGCGCGCTGCCATATGCTCTTCCGGCCCCCTGAGGCTGCCACTGTGCCTTGACAGGCCCAGGCTCCTTCGCAGGCCCGTTGCCGCCGCTTCCGGCACCTACCCCGCCACCCCCGCTCCACTGGCACGCCCCAACGTCCCCCCTTCAAACACGCAAGGCCTTCAGCCCCACCCACCACTTGACGGCCGTCACCGTGTGGTTGCGGTGCCCGCCTTGCAGGAGACACGCGAGCTGCAAGCCATGCACCTGTCGGCAGGCGGGGCGATGCTTGCTCGGAACAGTTCGCGTATGGCCGAAGCTGCGGCCCCATATTGAGCTCCTCACATCAACGATAGCGACGGAGGAGCCCACGCCATACGCGAAGAGCTGAGCCTCGAGCAAGTCCGCTGCACCGCGGTTCGCCCGTGTGCACGGACACGGAAGCACTCCCACGACCTCTGGTGCAGACATTGTGGCTACAACTATGCAGGTGCCATTGCCCTAGAGGCGAGTTGACACCCGAAACTGGACTGCAATGCGCGCGGGATCGAAACAGAGAGCGAACAAAGGTTTGTGCGAGCTGTGCGACAGGCTATGTGGAGCGACAGTTGTTCACGAGCAACATGCCAGGTGGCGGGCTTCCCGCGTGCACCATCCTGCACACGGTTTGATTCCCGCCCCTGGGCGCCCCCCTCCCCTCCTGCTCTCGGGGCCTCCCCTTGCAGAGTCCCAAGCTCACACGCCAGGCCTGGGCCGACTCATCCTCCATGATGGTCTCCCACCAATTGGTTCAAATACCTAGCGCCCAGGGCCCTGCAGGAGTGTCGCTAACCATCGCTAACCGTCCACAAGCTGAGCGGTGAACGGCGGTAAGCCCCCTTGCGGCCCCAGCAGTCAGTCCGTTATCGAAAGGAGTATATGCAGCAGGTGGTGGCATACCTGGCGCACTCAGGTGCAGAATGCCTTACAGGCCCCAGCGCGGTGCAGGGCAGGGGAGGCACTCAGCAGGTGGATGGTGCAGGCGGAAGGCAACGGGCACGGCCGCACAGGTCGGCGGAAGTTGGCTGCGGTATCCGTTTGTGCATTGATTGTGGGGCCTCCGGGCCTCCAGTCCGATAGATGGTCAGCAGCCGGGTTCGGGAGGGGGGAGTGGAGCAAGGTGTCAGGCAAGGGGTGCCGCATCCTGCATGCCGCTGGCCGCTGCGCTGGAGGACTGCGTGCCCAGGGTGCCCGCTGGACTGAGGACTGGCGACTCGGGATGTAGCTCCGGCAGCGGTTCAGCAACGTGGCAAGATTGGCAACCCGGGGGGGTTACCATATCGGGGATAAGAGTCAGGCCATGCATAGTCGGCTGGCAGGGCGAGCCGTCTGCCTGAAGCGAGAGGGGAGTGCAGTTGCAGGTGATGGAGGAGGTGCTCTGTGTCGCAGCCGTTAGGGACACCAAGAACGGGCTGGGGGTGGCAAAGCTCGCAAACTCTGGTCTATTCAAGCCGGGCACGACTACGCCCCCGGCTAGCACCGGGCCCGCTGGAGTGAGTGGTCAATCGCCAACGCTGAGCATACCCCAGGAGCCCCAAGCGTTGACCCACAAACCTGCATGCACCATCTCGTTTGCCGTACCGCGGAATCTCCGCGGAGTGGAGACTAGGCTGCTGACACTCGCAGCCCGCGTTGCCTGTCACGCAACCCACGCAAAAATGGCCCTCCTCAGCAGCAGCCGCGTCCAGGTTAGACCCTAGCATGTTGCAACAGCACTGGCGCCGCGCAAGACGCTGACGGCTGACCCCGACGCGCAGTCAATCCCACGCATGCAGGCCGCTGGGTCCGGATGCATTGCGGCCCCAGCACTCCCCTCTTCCCGGGCCGAGCAACACAGGACACAGCTGACGGCCGCAGCAATGCAGAGGGCGCGCAGCCCGTAAGTGCCCCGGGCCACGGACTGGGCGCGCTCGCTTACCGTAGTCCGACCCCCTTTGCGCCCAAGTCGGGAGACCCCTCAGATTGGCAGCCGGTGGTGAGGACGAGGAGTGGTCTTGCAGACAGGTACCGCTTACATGCCGCCCTGGCGGCCCAAGCACGGGCGGGGACACGGACGGGATTGGCCCGCGGTCGCGACGAAGGGGCTGGCCGGGGTGAGACACGCGCTGTCTTGACACGGCATGGATTCTGCAGACTACCGCCGCGTCGCCGGACCTGGGGGGAAACGGGCGGGTAAACGGGTGGAGACACGGGGGTGTGACACGGGAGGGGAATGGTCTATGGACGGTCGGGAACACTACCCTTTGGCGACTCCGCTCAGGCTCACCTTCCAGCCCCAGCGCCGCTTCCTACCATGCGGAGCCACTTCTGTGCCTGCTCATGCCGGGCCCCACCTGCCGCAGCCCGCCCGGGCCTGCCGCTGGCCAGCCCTGCGCCTGGGTTGCAGGCCTCCAGTCGCAAGTCCTGCGGCTCTTGCTTGCTCCTGGGTGGTCCATGGGCGCGGTTGGAACCCTGCAGCCAAGGGCGTGACCGCGGGGGGCGGTGACTCAGTGACCCTCGTGCCGCCATCTCTGTTTGTTAGGGGGCAAACTGGGGGCAACCAGGCTTGCAGGCGGCGAGGCCGTGAGGATGGGCCGCCTCCCATCGTGTTCAGCGCGGCTGTATCAGCGAGAACGGATCTCACATCGTAACCAGCAACCTTCATCATCGCGGGGTGGTGAGGAGGGGACTGCGACAGGGCCCTGGCATTTGTTGAGTACTGGAGGGTAGCGGGCAAGGGTATGAGCTTTGGGACGCAATAATGCGGACAACTTGGGCCCCTTGCCCTTATCCTTTGCTCACGCCTCCTTGCGCGTTGCTCTGCCTCTCCGCAATCCCACAGCACCGGTGTGATTAGGGCGCCGACGCTTCTCTGGGGATTCTGGAGGATTGGAGCTATGGTTACCCCGACGTTTTCCGTGCCTCCTGTGCCCTCCCCATCCGGTGCGGCATAGCACCATGCGGCCGGATGTAGGCCCTGAAGCCAGCCCGAGTCCTCCCCGGACCCTTGCAGCTGCCCCGGTCGTGCCGGGATGCATCCCCCTCCCCTTCCAAATGCCGCTGGCACGCCCAAGCGCCTGCCATGCCCTCCACCAGGACCCAAGCCCTGCCACCACTTGCCGGCGGGTTACGATGCCGAGCTCGCGGGAGACACGCAGGCTGCAAGCCGCGCACTCGTTGGCAGGCCGGGGCATGGCTTGCGTCGGGACAATTGGCGGTGTATAGCAGGTGCTCCGGCCGGTCCGGGTTGCATGGCGTTGAGAAACGCCAGGATAACGCGTGTCCACATGCGCAGCGGGCGGGGCCCTGTGCCAGGCCGGCGTAGCTGCAGCCAGCCAACGGCCAGCCGTCCAGCGGTTGTTCGTGCCGGGGAGGAAAAGAGCAACCATGGCCAGCACACCAGCCTTCAGCAGATGTAGTGTGCCTGTGTGGGTTGGCACGCAGCATGTGCGGGCAGCTGCGGCGTCCCAGCGAACTTCAGCACCTCTACATTCAGCTCCCGTGAGGTCCCTAACACCCAGCGTCCCCAGCCTCAGCGCCGCTTCCTACCATGCGGAGCCCCTTCTGCGCCTGCTCATGCCGGGCCCCACCTGCCGCAGCCCGCCCGGGCCTGCCGCTGGCCAGCCCTGCGCCTGGGTGGCACGCCTCCAGCCGCAAGTGCTGCCGCCCTTGCTTGCTGCTGGGTGGTCCATGGGCGCGGTTGGAGCCTTCCAGCCAAGGGCGGGGCCGCGGGGGGCCGGCGGGGGGAACCGGAGCGACGGTTCGGCTGCCGCCGGCAAAAGGTGTCGGAGAGTCGACGTAGCGCTTTACGCGCCAATTCCGTGCACAAGCCGCATGGTCTACGCTGTATGCGCGACACGATAGTCTTGTATTTGCGAAGCGTCGTGGCCTGGCCGAGAAATCAGTGATTCCGCGGTCAAACCGGGCACGACTACGCCCCCGGCTAGCACCGGGCTCGCTGATGTGAGTGGTCGATCGCCAACGCAGAACACATCCCAGGAGCCCCAAGCGTTGACCCGCAAACCTGCATGCACCATCTCGTTTGCCGTACCGCGGAATCTCCGCGGCGTGGGGACTTGGCGCGGGGCACTCGCAGCCCGCGTTGCCTGTCACGCAACCCACGCAAAAATGGCCCTCCTCAGCAGCAGCCGCGTCCAGGTTAGACCCTAGCATGTTGCAACAGCACTGGCGCCGCGCAAGACGCTGACCCCGACGCGCAATCTCGCGCAGGCCTCCGCTCGTGCCCCGGCCTCCTCGCGCCGCAGCGTGCGCGTGGTGTGCCAGGCGCAGAAGCAGGATGTCGCCGCTCAGGTTGGCTCCGTGCTGGCCGCGACCACGCTGGCTGCCGCCATGACCCTGGGCGCTCCCCAGCCTGCGCTTGCCGACATTGCCGGCCTCACCAAGTGCTCGGAGAGCAAGGCCTACGCCAAGACGGAGAAGAAGGAGCTGAAGGTGCTTGAGAAGCGCCTGAAGCAGGTAACGGGGGCAGAAGAACGCTACTATCGACGAGACTTGCACAGTGCCGAACGAGCTCTGTTTCTCGCGCGCAGTACGAGGAGGGCAGCGCCCCTTCGCTGGCCATCAAGGCCACCATGGAGCGCACCAAGAACCGGTTCGCTAACTACGCGAAGGCCGGTCTGCTGTGCGGCAATGACGGCCTGCCTCACCTCATCTCTGATCCCGGCCTGGCCCTGCGCTACGGCCACGCTGGCGAGTTCTTCGTAAGTCCTTCGCTCGGGGGTATATTGTGGAGCGGTTTTCAGGGGTTATGGTGCTCACCTCGCGGTTCCTTGCAGATCCCCACCTTCCTGTTCCTCTACGTGGCCGGCTACATCGGCTACGTGGGCCGCAACTACCTGAACGCCACCAAGGACATCCAGAAGGAGATCATCATCGATGTCCCCCTGGCTCTGCGCTGCGCCGGCCAGGGCGCTGGCTGGCCCCTGGCTGCCATTGAGGTGGGCCAGCCTACAGGGGGGGGTCTTCTCGTGGGACCTTACACAGCTGGAGCAAGGTTGTTGGTGGTGTTGTCTGGTTAGCATGCCGGGGTGATGCTTGCCTGTGCATCATGCAATGTACCCCCTTGCAACGGAACACGTGGACCTACTCCAGCCAGCACTTGAAGATCTGGCGCTCGCATCTGGAGCAGCAGCGGCCCTGGAGCTCTGGCGCTTTAAGGAGGCGGAGCAGCGGACCTATAGCCTGCCGGACTCAGCTTTTGCACCATCAGATATCATGGCACGCAGTGGACACAGATCAGAACATTGTCTCGAACACTGCCCTTAACCCCCGCCCTCCCCCCAACCGTCTTGTCCTCCCACCTGCAGGAGCTGAAGAACGGCACCCTCACTGAGAAGCCGGAGAACATCACCATCAGCCCCCGCTAAGCTGTTGGCTGGATCGTCACATGACGCGTGGGAGGCCGCAGGGGAGCGGCGTTGCGTGAACTGGCCTGGCGGCCGGCTGCCTTCAGGGCGCCCTGCATTGGGCTGCATCGGTGCCGGCCGGAGGCGTGGAGCAGGGCAGCAGCCCTCGCTTGTACAGCAGGGCGCTCAATTTTGTTGAGCATGCGTGGTTGTGGAGGAGAAGTGGACAGAGAGAAGACTATCTTCGTGAGCGAGTAGGGGCCGTTTGAGCACCCACGGGCGCCGCGGGGAGGACGCGCCATACAGGGGCAGGGATGGCGTTCGTCATTACGACTCCTCGACCGGTTGCTTTCGCACCTAGTGTAAACTAACGTCCCCGAATCACAAGCAAATGAGTCTGTGTCCCGTATGATTGAACGGCGTCAGGGGTTTGTATGGCAATCCCCCACCGACCTTCAGCCTAGTCGTCCGAAGACCTGTCAGTTCGTCCCCAGCCCCTAGCCCAGCCAGCGATCCCTTCCTCGACTTGAGGCACAGGCAGTTGCCAATCGAACCAGCGTCCACTTCACCTCCGGCAACGCCAATCAATTGAGCTTGTGCATGCGAACTCACCCAGTTCCATGTATGGGTACCCACATCACGCCTGGACCCCCCGCACATGTAGCATCTCCCACGTCCAGTGTAGAGGTCCATATGCCTTTCCTTGAACTCGCATTCTGCCCCATCCTGCGTAAAGCGTTCACGCGTGCCGGTCGACCGGACCAATGGTTCAGCTTGCCCACCGACGTCGGCTCATAACGCCCCTGACCGCCGACTCCTTGGCCTTCCCCAGCCTTCCCGACCCTGCCGTGGAGACCCTTGTCTGATGTCGGTGCTGCGCTGCTGGCGCTGTTGCACCCTACCACCTCCGCACTCCTTCACTCCCTGCCAGCGAAGCTCAGAACGGCCAGGCACGCGCAGGCTCACCTGTTGTCCTTCTGAGTCCCCACCACCTTCGTCTCCCCGCTCACGCCGCTTCGTCCCCCACGGTCCCCCCTCCTTCTCCGAGTCGCAACGCTCCCCCGCCCCCACCCCGCCCCCGGGTCCCCGGCCGTCATTTTGTTCCCAGGGCTTGATGCGTGTCCCGCCGAATACGGCCGTTTCCCAGGCGGGCGGACACGCGAACATGCCCACATTCCCCGACACCCGAGGATGGTCGCACGCAGCGGTCCATACTTTGTGGGCAAAGCGAGGATCGTGATTACGGTGTCGCAGCTATCACTTCGCTTGGGCTGGAGACCGGGGGACCAGCGCGCATGAACGACCGCCACGCGTTTAGTGCTCGGCAAGGCCATTTCGATCTCGGCTTCACCGCTACCCAATTGCGGCTTGTTCAGCCCATATTCGGCTGCTTTGCAATTACGCATAGCTGCTGTGGGACCACAGCACCGGAGCCACACAGGAGGAAATGCCTGCCTCGCCGGGCTTGAGCTCGGCTCTGCCGAACGCCTCGTCCAGTAGCGGTTTTCGTAGCTGGCGTAGGAGCGTCCGTGCCGCCGCCGGTCCAGGCGCGACTCCCGTCCAATCGTCTCCACGCCCGGGCCCGCCGAACAGCGGCAAGCCGAGCGGCGGTGGCAATGGCGCGGTTGGTCCTGCCAATCCGGGTGGAATGCCTGGTCAGAACTCGCCGTTCGCGGCTGGCACACCGAACCGCCCAGCCATGACATCGCCACCACCCCCGGCCAGCCAGCCGCCCCGCCCGACCGCCCCCATCCCGGCCGCGAAGCCCCCAATGCCCTCGGCGCAGCCGCAACAGCCGACCGCTCCGGCTCGGCCTGCAGGGGCGCCCGGGCTGGCGGCACCGCCCGTCCTGCCCCGTCCCGGCGCTCCCGCCACGGCCCCCGTGGCCAACCCCTTCGCCAACATTGCCCGCCCCAACGCCCCCGCGCCGCCGCCGGCCCCCGCGGCCGTGAAGCCGCCGCTACAGCGGCCTGCACCCCCGGCCCCGCCCCCGCCGCCGCCGGCGCAGAACCTGCAGCGGCCCCCGCCGCGGCCCCCGGCGCCCGCGCAGCAGGCGGCTGCCCCGGCCCCGTCTGGCGGCGCCCCCGCCGGCCCCTTCGCCAACTCGGGTCGTCAGCAACGGCCCACGCAGTTCGGGAACCGCCCCGGCGGAGGCCCCGCCGGAGCGCCTGGAGCTGGCGGCGCCGCGCCGGCTGGTGCCGGTTTCGCTGCCGCGTCAGCCGGCGGCGCCACGGCCGCCCCGCCGGGGTCCGTGCCCCTCCCCCGCCCCGCCCTGCGCCCCGACCTCCTGCCTCGCCTGTCCGCCGCCTCCGCGCCCACCACCCTGGCGGCTGACTCAGGGGCGTCCGGTCTGATCCGTCCGGATCCGCCGTCGCTGCGCGTGCTGGAGCCGCTGATGGCGCCCGCCGGCGGATCCAAGCCCGGGTACGGCAGGATGGAGATCCAGGAGGTGGTTGAGGATGACATGGCGGATCTGTTCGATGAGGACGATCTGGAGTTCGTTAACAAGGGAGCCTCGCTCAAGACCAAGGGCAAGAAGGGCAAGAAGAAGGAGAAGGTGCGCGAAGCTGCCGTACTGCAGGGGGCCGGCCTGTGCGCGTGTGTAGCGGGCGATACGCGAGAGGGGCGGGCGGGGCACTTGAGCAATACCAAGAGGGGTACCGGCACGTGCTCCAATCACAACCTCACCCGCCTCCGCCAGTACCGGCACCCCGCCTCCCCATGTGGCCAGCTCCTTAACCCTCTCCTCCCCCTCTCCGCCCCTACCCCACCCCAGGTGACTGCGGAGATGAAGCGCCAGGCCCGGCAGCAGCGCGAGGCGAGCCGCATGGAGAAGGAGCGGGGGCGGCGCCGCGACAAGGAGGAGATCTTCGAGGTGGGCGTGTGGGGGGTGGAGGGGCCGGCACGGGGGGCAAGGGCCGGGGTAAGGGGGGGGGGGCGGGGGCGATGCCCCGGGTTGGAGTGGGGCGGTGAGGATGGGAAGGGCAGGTGGAGGCAGGGGCGGAGTCATGGGGGCGAAGAGGCAGGGTGGGGCTGGTGCCAGGGGCGGGACTGAGGGATGGAGTCGTAGTGGGGGCTGGGCTGGGCTCGACCGAAGGAATCGGCAATGGGGAATGGTCCTTACTTCCGTGCCTGGGCGATGTGGGGTCCAGCCCAGCGGTCCAGGTCGCTGTGAGCATGCACCCACCCAGGTTCGTGTCCGCAGCCCAGGAGGTGCCAGCTTAGCTCATTCCTCACCCCTCAACCTTCTAACCCGCTCAACCTCCTCCCTTGCACCCCTGCGCCCCTGCTCCCCCCCCCCCTCAGGTGGGCGATGAGGGCATGACCCTGGACGCCCTGGCAGACCTACTGCAGGTGGGGTGGGGAGAAGGGAGGGGAGGGGGTGAAAGGAGGGAGGCGAGGCGGGGGAAGGTGCTGCGATCAGGGAACAAGCGAGAGGCGAGGACAGCACGGTCGACGATCGAGGGGCAGCGTCCGCTCAGCCTTGCACACACCCGAACCTCCGTCTCGGCCCAGACATTTCCTCCCGGACTCAATACCCCGACCCCCAACTCCTAACTGCTAACCCATGTAACCCCAACTACCCAACCGCCAACCGCCAGGTGGACGAGTCGGACATCGTGCGGACCCTGTTCATGAAGGGCATCACCCTGTCCATGAGCCAGATGCTGGACAAGAACACGGTCAAGGCAAGGGGGGAAGGGAGGGGGATTGGGCGGAGGGGGAAGGGGAGAGGCGGGAAGGGGAGAGGCGGGAAGGGAGGGAGGAGGGAAGGGAGGGAGGAGGGAAGGGAGGGAGAGAAAGAGGGGGAGTGAGAGGGTGGAGGGCCTCGGAAACGACGCTGCTCGTGGACAGCTCCCCAGGCTCGCGCGGCCGCCGACCAACCGCTCAACCGCCAACCGCAGGTGGTTGCCGCCGAGTACGACGTGGTGGTTGTGGACAAGGACCCAACCGCCGTCACTGACAGCGCCAAGAAGCGCACCGAGTTCATCTCGGAGGTGGGCGGGGGCGGAGGGGGGGGGGGGCCGAAGGGGGGGGGGGCAGGGGTTTGCAGCTGGGGCGTTCACGAGGAGGTGGGGCGAGGCGTTCTGGGATGACCGCCGGGAGCCCCCGGGTGTGCGAGGCCCGCCGCCTTGGTTCCCGGCCTGATCCCCGCCCCGCCCCGTTCGTACGTACGGCACGTACGGCAGGAGGACGTGGACGACCTGGCCCCCCGCCCCCCCGTGGTCACGGTCATGGGCCACGTGGACCACGGCAAGACCTCGTTGCTGGACTTCATCCGGAAGGCGCGCGTGGCGGCGGGAGAGGCGGGCGGCATCACGCAGGTGAGATCCGCACCGTGTACGGCATGACTAACGCGAACGGCTGGCAGTGCGACGTGCATGGACGAGGGCCGGGCAGCTGGCGCGGCCGGAGGCGCCGTGCCGAGCGTTGTGGCGTGGAGCCCCCCCTGTCACCCGGTCTGCACACATCCCCTACCACTCCCTCCCTCTCCCCCCCTCTCAGGGCATTGGCGCCTACAACACGGAGGTGGAGGTGGAGGGCGAGGCCAAGACCATCTGCTTCCTGGACACCCCGGGGCACGAGGCCTTCAGCGCCATGCGCGCACGCGGGGCGCAGGTGGGGGGCAGCTGGGGAGGGGGCGGCGTGGAGCAGCGGGGGTGCAGCAGGGGCCAGACGGGCCCGAGCGTCTTCTCACCAAGGTTTCCCGCTCCTCTACTACCCACCCTTCTGCCCCAAGTTCACTCCCCCCTCCCTCCTTTCCCCCCTGTCAGGTCACGGACATTGCGGTCATCATTGTGGCGGCGGACGACGGAGTGCGGCCACAGACCCGGGAGGCGGTGGCGCACGCACAGGTGTGGGGGGAGGGGGGGAGGCGGGTGCGGGTGCGGTGGGGGAGGGGGGAGGGTGAATGTGCGGGGAGGGTGAGGGACAGGTGTGGGGGGCACCAGTGCGTGGAGGGGGTATGAGCGGGTGGGGGGCGGGAGGCATGTGTGGATGGAGGGGCCCCTGGGTCTTGGGGGTGGGCGCGGCGGGGCGGAGGGGGGGTTGCTTTGCGGGTGTGGGCCGGCAGGCGGCTGCAGGGAGGCAGGGCCGACGGATGCGGGTGTACTGGCGGTGACTCAGCACATGCCGTAGCAGCGTGCGGGGCCCCTGTCCAGCGCTGTTCAACCCGACATCCACACACGCTTTCCCCCTCGAACACGCCCGTCCACCGCTCGCTTCCCACCCTCCCCCCCCAGGCCGCCGGTGTGCCCATCGTGGTTGCCATCAACAAGGTGGACAAGCCGGGCGCTGACGTGGAGCGGGTCAAGCAGGTGGGGGGGGGGAGGATTTTGGGGGGGGGGCGATGGAAGAGGGGGGGCAGGTGTGCGCTGCGTGGGTTGGAGATTGGGGGCGCGTGGGGAGGGGCAGAAGGGCAGTGGCAGAGAGGGAGTTGAGGCCGGCGAGGAGGGGACGTGACGACCCCGATCCCGATTCCAATCCCGACCCAACACCCACCTCTCTCTTGCCCCCTTCCCCCCTCTCCTCTCCTCTCCCCCTCCCCTTCCCCCCACAGGAGCTGCTCGAGCTCAACCTGGTGCCCGAGGAGTGGGGCGGCTCCACCCCCATGGTGCCCGTCAGCGCCAAGAAGGGCAACGGAGTGCAGGTGGGGGGGGGGGGTATGGGCGGGGGGGCGTTCTGGGGTTGGGGGGGGCACTCCCCTGCAGAGCACGCTGTAGATCACCACCCTGGGCTCATCCTTGCCGAGAGCGCCGCCGTCAACTGGCCTTGCCCTCCCCGTCCACCCCCTCCTCCCCCCCAGGACCTGCTGACTCAGCTGCTGTGGGTGGCGGAGGAGAAGCAGCTGGTGTCCAACCCCAAGCGCCCCGCGCGGGGCACCGTCATCGAGGCCAACCTGGACCGCAAGCGGGGGCCCGTGGCCACGCTGCTGGTGCAGGTGGGGGCGGGGGCGGGGGGGAAACGGGGGGAAAGAAGGCGTGCGTGTGTGTGTTTTGACACGCGTGTCACGGGGAGGGGGCCCGTGGCCACCCTGCTGATACAGCTGTGGTGTTGCGGGCGAAGGGTCGGGGTTGGCAGGGAGGAGGGCGCATGGCCTCTCCCACCCCGCACAGTCGCCAATCCCGCCACCAACGCTCCTCCCCCCCCATCCCATCTGCTTCCCCTGGCGTCCGCGCAATCCCGCTCAGCAACAAACACCCATCCCATCCCTGGGCTCTCCAAACTCGTCAAACACACCCTACCCACCCATCCCCCCCCAGGCCGGCACGCTCCGCCCGGGCGACATCGTGCGCGCGGGTGCCTCCGTGGGCAAGGTCCGCAGCCTGGCCAACGACCTGGGCCAGGCCATCACGCAGGCGGGGCCCTCCATCGCCGTACAGGTGCGGGTGTGCCTGCCGTACCCCACACATGTGCCTGCCGTGGACGGGGTCAGGGAGAAGTGGTCGAGGGTGCCATGTGTGAGGGACAGCGCGCACGCCGTGCGCTGTAATCCCGAACCCGCTTCAACCCAACCCTCCTGCCTCCCTTGCCGCTCACCCCCCAGCTCATTGGTCTGAACTCGGTCCCCGCCGCGGGCGAGGAGTTCGAGGTGCACGCATCGGAGCAGGAGGCGCGGTCGGCGGCGGGAGAGTTCGAGGAGGGGTTCAAGGTGGGGCAGGGGGGTGCAAGGGGGCTGGGGGCTGGTGGGCTGGAAGCCTCGGGCTTGGCGAGTTGGGGTGGGGTGGGGCCGCCATTCCTTCGTCGAGGCGTGGGTGCTTCCGCAAGACCCCAAGGGGGAAGGGGGACGGAGCAAGCGTCGGCATGGCCCGTTTGGACGCCCTCCCCGCCCCCGCCTCCCCGTCCCCCCTAAGCCTACTCCCCCTCTCCCCCCGCTCCCCTCCCCCCCAAGGCGCTTATTAACAGAACCCCCCTCCCCCTCCCCCTCCCTCTCCCCCCCCTGTCAGGTCCGGCGCATGATCGAGATGAGCGGCGGCGGCTCCATGGTGACGCTGGCCTCCCTGGCCACGGTGGATGAGGACCAGGAGGCCATGCAGCGGCTCAACCTCATCATCAAGGTGGGGGGGGAAAGGGGGAGGGTTTGAGTGGGAGGGGAATGGCAAGGGCGACGGGGGAGCGCTGCGCCCAGGGCGGGAGAGAGCGCCTTGAGGCCTCGCCTGCATCCTCCCCTGCTCTTGTCACCCCATGTCTCTTTCCCCGCGCGTGATTTCTCTTGGTCACTTCCATGGAATTGACCCTCTTCGCCCACGGCGACCCGCCCCCTGCATCCCCCCCTCCTCCCCTCCCCCCCCAGGCCGACACGTCGGGCATGGTCGAGGCCATCAAGGGCGCCCTGTCCATGCTGCCGCAGCAGTCGGTGGTGCTGCGCTTCCTGCTGGCGGGGGCGGGCGAGATCACGGTGTCGGACGTGGAGCTGGCGGCGGCCTCGGGGGGGCTGGTGCTGGCATTCAACCAGGAGGTGGGGGGGGGGAGGAGGGAGAGGGGCGGGAGGGGAGGGGGGGGGGTGACCCGAAGTTCAGTACCGCCCGCGTGTACGGACGGAGCCAGGGGAGGCGGACACCGCACAGCAGGCCCTCTCCGACTCTCGGTCACGGCACGGTCGAGGGTCCGGGCTTGGTGCGTGCTCGTTCTGTCGGGGAACCCACCACGCGCTCTTGCACCCAACCCACCCCTTGTTTGCCCCCTCCCCTCCACCCCCCATCCCCCCCCCCCCCCAGCCCGACGAGGCCGTGTCCTCCCAGGCCAAGCGCCTGGGCGTCAACGTCAAGTCGTACCGCATCATCTACGAGCTCATTGACGACGTCAAGGCGGCCATGGAGGGCAAGCTCAAGCTGGTGGAGGAGAGGGTGCCGCAGGTGGGGAGGGGTCTGGGGGGGCTGATGAAGGGGAGGTGTTGGGGGGAGAGTGGGGCGTATAGGGCTGCAGCAGGGTTGCAGGGGGCCTGGGAGGGGGGGAAGAGGGCCGCTAATGTGGAGGGACGGTCCCCAAATCCTGTTGGAGGGGGATAGAGGGGGCGGGGACAAGGCCTGGAGCGGGTTGCAGGGGGTGGGGGCAGGGGCAGGGGGGGAAGCGGGTCGCTGGAGTGGGAGGACGGGCCCCAGGTCCTGGTAGCCTTCTCTCGCCCAGGTCCACTCTACCCCGCTGACCCGCGTGCTCGCACCGCAGCCTCGCGGCCCCCCTCTCCCGGCTGTCCTGTGTGCCCCCCCCCCCGCATCCCTAACCCCCTTCCCCTCCCCCTCTCCCCCCCCCCAGGGCTCGGCCACCGTCAAGGCGGTGTTCGGCACCGGCAAGAAGCGGGTGGCGGGAGTGGGCGTGGCGGAGGGCAAGCTGACCAAGGCGGGGTACGTCACGGTCAAGCGCGGCAGCGGCAAGGTGAGGCTGGGGGTCGGGGCCGGGCTGGTGCTGGGTGCGCCTCCTGTTCTTCCGGAGGCGACGTGGGGGCGGCGTGGGCGTGTGAAGGCGGTCGGACGACGGAGTGGGTGATACCATCATATGCATCTGAGAGTCGGGGCTGGCCTGTCCTGGGCCCTGCTTCCTTCCGCTCTTCCCCTTGTCCTCATCCCCCCCTCCTTGTCCCCCCTCCCTCCCTCCCTCCCCCCCCCCAGGCCCAGCAGGTGGTGTACGAGGGCAAGCTCACCTCGCTGCGCCGCGTGAAGGACCTGGTGGAGGAGGTGTCGGCGGGGCTGGAGTGCGGAGTGGGGTGCGAGGGCTTCACCGAGTGGCAGGTGCGTGCGCGCACGCGACTGGCCCTGGGGGACTGTGGGGGAAAGCGAGGAGGAGGGTGTGTGTAAGGGCTGCTCGCATGAGCCTGGGATTCTCAGGCGCGGTAATTAGCCGGCCGACCTTAGATACGGAACCGCAAGCCCGAGCAAACCGAAGCCCGACCCAGCCCGCCCATCCCGAACCCGTTACGTTTGTGTCGCCGCTGGAGCCGCGTCGGAGCTGTAGTTTGTAGCTGGTATAGTGAGGTAGACTAGAGCTGGTGCGGCCCGCCGGCGGCGCAGAAGGGCACAGCAGAGCAAGCATGCGTACCGAGCAGCCAGCGAGACCGAAGCCCACCCGAACCGAACACTCCCGATACGCACCTGGAATAGCAGGACGAAGGCGGCCCCACCGCGAGGGGATTGTGGGAAGGGGGAATGGGTCAAGATGGGTGTCAATAGCCGAGGACGCAGGCGAAGCGCGAAGGAGCGGCGCAGGCCTAACGAGTGCGACCGCCGGCGGGCAGAGAGGGAGCGAAGAGGCGGAAGCGGGGGTTAGGGTGTCGGAGCAAGCGTACGGCAGCAATCCATGCGGAACCCGGGGCCGGGGGCGCGTGATGTCGGTACCGCGCAGCAAGGGACTCCAAGTGAGTTCCCCGCATGCTGCGCAGCCAAGGAGGGTGTGTGTGTGTGGGGGGGGGGGGGGGTGCAGGCGCTCCCCCGCCGCGTGCTACAGGGGTGTCCGCTGCGCCAGCTCCGAGCGCAACGTAGGTGCCTGCCATTGCCGTTTGACACTTGACGTTTGCCAAGGCCCCGACTGACGCACCCACCGCCCCCCGCGCGCTGCGGTAGCCCCGCGCTCCTCCCCCAACACAGCCCTCCTCAACCCCCCTCCCCTTCCCTCCCTCCCCCTCCCTCTCCCTCTCCCCCCCGCAGGAGGGCGACCAGATCGAGTGCTACCTGCTGGTCACCAAGTCGCGGCGCCTGGAGGAGGCCCGCGCCACCACGGCCGTGGACATGTCCACGCTGCAGTGAGGGCCGGCAGGCGGTGCAGGCGGAGGGCCGGAGGGGCCCGCGCTGCGGTGAGGAGAAGGCGGTGTGGGGCTGGATGGGCCCGGACAGTGAGGGGAAGGCGTCGCGGGTGGCGGGCGGCTGTGAGGGCTGTGGGGCCTGCGACTGAGAGGCGGGGGCGTTTTGGTCGTTGGAATGCGGCGGAGCGTAGAACTGGGCTTGAGAGCAACGAGGGCCGCAGAGGGGAGGGCGCTCGCCCTTGGGCAAGGGATGCCCTAGGTCGGGTGCTTCCCCCCTCCCCCTCAGAGCTCAGGCCTGCTGGGACTGGAGGTCGCTGCGGTGCGCAGCACGTAGAAAGTTTTGATGTTTTTGGTTAACGGTTACCGGTAGTGGTCGGTGAGACGGTTGGACCAGCCGATGAGCGGGTGCCGGCGGCAGGTGGAGGGAGGGTCGTGAGCCGGTGGGAAGGGGCGATGCACGCGGAGGGGCACCGCACACGAGGAGGTAGGTGCCGCAGAGGGATTTGCAAAGCGCTGTGTGCGCAGCTAGCCAGGGGCGGGGCGGTCAGGCGGTTCGTAGCGTGAGGTGTTGCGAGGCGGAAGGGCGTTGAAGGTCGCGGACGTTTAGCAATGCCGGTTTTTGCGGAGCTCAGGCGATGTGCGGAGACTGTGGACCTAGGAGCACGACGTTTGCGGCTGGCTGGCTGGCCTGGCGAGGCGAGGCGCTGGCCTGTAAGCCGAGGCGTGCCGACGGCTGCAATCACACGGGAGTGGGAGGACGGCAGAGCTTGACAAAAGGGCCGAGGGCGGCGATGGTTGCAGGATGCTTTGGGACGTGGAGTCGTGCGTGTTGGGAAATGCTGGAGCCGTGGAGGGGCCGGGCGGCCGGCGGCGGTCCGCTGAGAGCATGCGCCCGCCGACGGAAGCCCTGAAGCCATGCAAAGTGTCGAGAGGATTCTTCCTGACACCCAAGCCAATCGGAAATCCCACCGTCTGCACGCCCTGTCACGCCCAGCCCTCTCCTGCCTGCCAGTCAGCTTCTGGGGGCCTCATATCGGGAGATCTGGTACGCCGCCTGTTCTGAACCCGCCTCATCTTCTCGACTCAGTCCCCAGCGCACGCTGTCTCCATGCCTGCTTCTCATTGCTTCCGTCCCAGCCGCAAGCTCGCTGTCGTCACAGGTGCCAGGCAGACCGGAGTACGCAGTCAGCTGCTGCCATCTTCCGTAGGCCTCATCTCCGGAGATCTCACTATCGCTCAGTTCGATCAGCCCCACGCCTCAACTGTGCTCGACTCCCTCCTCAGGTAACGCTGCGGCCAGACGCTTGAGGGAGTATGCGGAGCTTCAGAAAGCTTGCTTTGCCAAATGCTTACGTTTACACACGGGCTGCCAACATACAGCCCACCACTCGTGCAGCCCTCGCCACTCCGCTCTCCGCATCGCTCAGTCGCCTCACGGCCGCACTCGCTCCGCCACCGGGCGCCCGGTTCCGGGTTGGGCCGCCCCAGGCATCCTCCTCTCTCACGCCTCGAATGATGGGGGAATGGGTGCACCCTCAACGGTGCACGCCCGTCCTCCGCAACTGCCCCTGGTCCTGAAGTCTCCGCGCACGCAAAGGACGGCCTAGGTCCTCCGGCGCCTAGCTAAGATCCCCGCCCCCCCCCCCGAAAACCCACATCCACACCACCCAAACCCAACACGAAAAACACTGCACGCATTTCTGCATCGCGGCAGCTGGGGCCCAGCTGTGTTCGCCGCAACGGGCTCGGCGCCTCGCCCTCCCTGGGTTCGTCAGGAGGCGCCATAAAGCGCGGCTGTCCCGATGGCGCGGCAGTGAAACAGCTCGAGCGACAGCTCAGCCCCAAAACAACACCCTGTGCATGCCCCACCTCCCCCTACAGCAGCGGTCGGCGTCGCCTCGAGACCCCCGACGCCCCGTCAAAGTGCTCGCCGGCCGTTCCTCCGCCGGCGCAGGCCCCACCCCGCCGCCGGCTCCGAGACCGCCCCCCGCCGCACTGATCCGGCCGGTGCCGGGCACAGCCCGGCGGAAGGCGGTCGCACCCCCCTTGAAGCGCCCCGTGTTGGGGCCGCCAGCTAGTTAACAGCGTTTCTGCTCAGGTCAAGAAAGGCCCCCCCGAGTAGGTCAAGTGCGTTCCTGCCCCCGCATCCACCTCCGCTAGTCAGCCACAAGACTCGCCCGCGCGGCGCCACGGCGCGGCCGCCCAGCCGCCAGCGCCGCAGCTCGGTGCGCCGCCCCCTGCTCCGCTGCCTCAACTCGTTGCGTTGCCGCAGCTTGTCGCCCTCTGGCCTGTGCACTGCACTGCGCCGCTGCCTTAGAAGAGCTTGACGGTCTTGGAGGCGGCCTCGGCGGCCTTCTGGTCCAGGGTCTTCTTGGTCTTGGCCTCGAAGGCTGCGGGGGAGAGGGCGCGATGGGGGAGATGGGAATGGTAAGGGCCATGCGCTTTGATCTCGGCTTCAGCGCCCTTCCGCTCTGAGTTGGCCCGAGGTGCTTGGTGGGTGCACTCGCGCAAGTCGAGAGGGCCCAGGCCGATTCTAGCCACGACTGGAGCGCCCCCGGACGGCATCCGGGAACTCCACGCTGCCCAATGACCCACACACGTGCACCACCACCCCTTCGTCAACCGCACTTCCCCGCCCGCCGTTCGCACCTCCTGCAGCTCCCCACGCGCCGTGCTCTCCCACCCCGCCCCGGCCCCGCAATGCCCATCGCCCCCGGGTGCTCCAGGATGGCCTGAACCCGCATGTGACCGCCCTCACCCTCCACCCTCCCCCTCCCCATCCTGCCCCGCCCCCCCCCTCTCCACCCCCCTCCCAAGACCCGCACCTGGGTGCTCCAGGATGGCCTGGAAGAGCTGCGTCCCCCGGAGCGCGTTGGTGAGCGGCAGGTGGCCCTTGACGGCGTCCAGCGAGTAGGTGAACTCCATGGGCCACTTGCGGTAGTTGTTGTTTTCCCCCTGGACCCAGTCGATCTGCTTGAAGAACTTGGGCCAGCGCTTCGAGTTCTGCACCCAGATCTCCTTCTGCACGCTGTAGCCGAACTTGCCGTTGCTCGAGGCCTTCCACAGCTCGTCGAGGGTCTGGAAGTCGGTGTTGGAGATGCCCTTGACCTGGGGTGGGGATGGAGAAGATAGGGGGAGGGGAAGGGAAGGGAGAGGAAGCGGTGAGTGACAGGGTTCAGCGGGATCGAGGTAGCAAGCGGGGAGGAAAGGAAGGTGAGGGCTGTTGCCGGCAGCAACGCCTGGGCCTGCGCTGCATCCTCCGTTCGACCGCGCTGAGCTTTGTGTTGCCTCAGCACCGACCTGCCAGCTGTAGTGAAGTGTCCAACCACACGCACAGGCTACAGCTATAGCCTCAGTCGGTGCTGACTCCCGTGCAGATCCCTCGCCGCTTGGCGGAGCAGTCCACAGCATGTCCCCCCATCCAGCCCAGAGTTTGCACACCCCGGGAAACCGTGCTGACCAAGATTCCCGCCCAACTTCGCTGCTCCCCCTGCTCGGTTTGGCCGCTGCTGTTGCGAGGGCACGAGGCCGTTTTGCCGGGGTGGGAGGGGCGCAGAGGCTGCGGGGCGGAGGCGGAGGCGGGCTCTGGCTGTACCGCTCGGACGGTTGGGACCATCACAGCGCCGAACTTCATGCGTGCTGCACCTGCTGCTCACTTACGACACCCCTGCCACGTCACCCAACAGGTTTTAAAACCCCGGTCCCTCGACAGATCCAGCCCTGGATCCACCAGCATCCCGGCATCTTCGTGCTCCAGATCACCACTTCCACTTTCTTACCTGCTGTCCCCGAGAGCTGAACCTTTCCTCCCTTCCCCCTCCCCTTCACCCCTTCTCAGCCCCTTCTCAGCCCGTCAGCGCTCACCTCGGTGAAGTACACCCAGTTCCGCTTCATCGCCCCCTCGCCCGCCAGCTTGATCAGCAGCGCGCGGGTCTCGTCCTCCGCCTGGCGGAACTCCCCCGCCGCCAGGAAGTCACGAAGCGCCGTGTAGTCCATGCCCACCTGGCGGGAGGCAGGGAAGAGGAGGAGGGGAAGGTGTGGGAAGAGGCGTTGGGCAGAGGGGAGAAGGGGCGTGGGGAGGTGCGGAGCCGGCGCTAGCACAGGGGCGGTTGCAGGCGGGGCGCGTCGCAGGCCAAGCGCGAGGACACGGTCGGGCACGGATCAGCCCCGTTTCCTAGATCTTCCACGATCAGAACGTCTGAGATGGTGGAAATCTACAGTCTGCGCGCGGCCCAGGTCGGCTGCGCACCTCGCTTGCGAGCGGCACGGCCATGACCGCATCCTTCGGGGACACAGCCTTCACCGTCGACGGACCACCGCCCAGCAGGCTGGAAGTGCTATCGTTGAACAGCGACACGTTATCAAGCTTGCCGCCCGCTTGCGGGACCGGTACAGGCCGGCGCGAGACCATCGGCGCGCTGACCGATGACCGCACAGGCGTCGGCACGCATCGTGGCCCAACAGCAGCTGGCTGCTGAGCCCGACCGCGGCACGAAGCCCGGCCGAACTGCCTTTGAAGCTGGGATTGCATGTCGGCCTTGCGCGCTGCTAATTGGCCTATACCAGCTGTCCAGAAGACAATTGGATGTGAGCGTGTGCGCCGAGTGCAAAGGGAACTAACGATTGATGTTCAGCGGGTGCAGATCCTGGCCGCTCGGACCGCGATGAGACCTTCATTCGGCGCGAGGCAGCGGCATCGGATACGACCGCACCTGTGAATCGATCACACGCATATACAGCCAACCCAGAAGCAGCTACCTGAATCGGCGCGTCAGAGCCGACCGAGCTAACCATCATCGCGCGCGGTGCTTGCCAGCGCTCGCGAGCAGGATAAGCAGAGCACAGCTGCACCGCAACATCTCGTGCGCCTTACTGCAAGCCTTATATTTAGGCCGAAGCTCCTGCCGCGGCAGCCACCACGCACGCCGACATACCCAACCGCGCTCTGGCAGAGCCCCCGAACTTCCCCGGCCCTGTGCGTGGGTGATCAACGTCTGCTCCCATATATCCCACAAAATCGCCCACTGGCCATCTCTCAAGTCATCTCAAAACCAGCGGAGATACTGCCACCGTCTCACGCACTGCCCCCAGCCGCACCTGCGCGCTCCCAAACACCACCCACCCTTCACCTCGATCAACGCATCTCTCACCCCCCCCCTCTACTCGCTCTCGCTCTCTATGCCCCAGCGCGGCGGCCCCTGCTCACAGCGCGCCTCACGTACGCACCGCAGCCGTACAGCACGTGCACACCTCCCCATCCGTCAGCGCGGTCCCGCTGCGGTGCCTACTTGGCGCCGCCCTTGCCCTTCTTGGCGCTGCGCACCGCCGCCTGCCCGGCAGCCAGGCGGGCGATGGGCACACGGAAGGGCGAGCAGGACACGTAGTCCAGACCCACCTGGGGGGAAAGGGATGGGGGAGTCGCGCGGGGGCAGGGCGGGATGTGAGCGCCGTTTCACCGCTTCCGCCAGAACTACGACCGCCGACCTACGTGGTGGCCTCCTTGCTGCCCTGCCGTCCTTATACGGTGTCGCCTTCGCCCTCCCAGCCCCATACCCGCAAAACCCCCACCGCGCCTCCGTCTCCGCACCCTCCCAGCCCACACACCCCAAGCAGCCCACCCCCCACCCTCCCCCCCAGCCCCCCCACCTCGTGCAGGAAAGCCACGGTCTGCGGCTCCCCGCCCTGCTCCCCGCAGATGCCGATCTTGAGGTCGGGCCGCGACGCGCGCCCGCGCTCCACCGCGAACTTGATCAGCTCGCCCACGCCGTCCTGGTCCAGAACCTGCGGAGTACGGCATGGTGAACGGTACGTGAGATGTACGGCGCGTGAGGCGATCTGGATCCAGAAGCCCAGACAAGGGACTGACGGGAGTGGCCCTTGGTGGTGTGACGTGTGAGGCGACAGCGGTGGCGCCCGCTCGTCGGTGGCCTCAGGCGCCCCATCCCCGGAGTACGGGTAGATCCACATGCACAGATCGCATGGGATCCAAAGATCCAGACATGCTGCCCCACCTGGAAGGGGTCGTTGACCAGGATGCCCTTCTCCAGGTAGATGGGCAGGAACTTGCCGATGTCGTCGCGGGAGTAGCCGAAGCTGCGGGAGGTGGGGGTGGGTGGGAGGAGAGACACGGCGTGGGAGGTGTCTAGGCGGCTCGCATACGGCACTGCTGGTGCTCAGCCAGTTGAGGGGCGGCATAATCTGAGCCGCAACCCTAGGCGGGCAGGCGGCTAGTACTCGACTAGATTGGACTGGATGTGCGGCGCATCAGGCAGATCAGATCCAGATGCCGTGCAGTGTACGACAGTCCCCGGTGCGGTGCGCGCGCCCGCGGCTTACGTCATCTGCGTGAGGTCGTTGGTGCCGAAGGAGAAGAACTCGGCGGTCTTGGCGATGGCGCCCGCCTGCAGCGCCGCGCGGGGCACCTCGATCATGGTGCCCACGCGGTACGACACGACCGTGTCTGACTCAGCCATGACCTGACAGGGGGGGGGGAGGCGAGGGGAGAAGGGGCGAGGCGGGATCCCGGGGGGATACCGGGCGTCAGGAGGTGGCAGGTCAACGGAATCATGCGGCGCGGCCTTTGCTCCGCCCCGAACGGGCTCGCTGACTGCCGCTCCTCCTCTCTTCTCGCGCTTCAGATCGTCAAAGATCCCCGCCAGCCCCTGCCCCCCAGCCCCCGCCCCTGCCCCCCCGCCCTGCCCCCCCTGCCCCTGCCCCCCCGCCCTGCCCCCTCACCTGCTTGGCCACCCTCCGCACCAGCGACTCCTGGTTGGCCAGCTCGGCGGCGGTGCCCACCAGGGGGACCATAACGTCCAGCTGGGGGGGGGAGGGGGGGGGGACAAGGGGGGAGAAGGCGAGAGGGTCAGAGGAGAGGGGGAGAGGCGTGTCCAAGGGAGGGCCTGCCCTGGGGCGGTCCCGTGAGCTGCGTCCTCCGCGCGCCTCCAGCCGCCCGCCGCCCACGCACCTGCACCTTGCCCCCCGCCTTGATGACGCGGACCGCGGCCTCGAACATGGCCCGGACCTGGGGGGAGGGGGGCGGGTGGGGTGGGGGGGAAGGGATCGGAAGAGGGGGGTGGTGAGGAGGGGCGGGGGCACAGGGCGTTTGAGTCTGCGTGACGAGCTTGCCCCCACTCGCGCCCTGCCCCCGCACCACCGCACTTGGGCGGGAACGACCAACGCGCCCAGTCAGACTAGTGCCCCTGTCACCGCATACGTGTCGTACACGCTCGGCACACGTGCCTTACACACGCACCTGCATCTCGGTGATCTCTGGGTAGGTGATGCCCAGGCGGCAGCCGCGGAAGCCCAGCATGGGGTTCACCTCCTGAGGGGGGGAAGCAGGGAGGAGGATGAGTTTTTTTTGCCAAAACAGGATGCTGTGCAGGCGATGGGACGCGGCAGTGGGCCAGCCGTCCGTCCCTCGCTGCCCCCAGTCCCCAACCGCCCCAACCGCCGCCTGCCTGCAGCTTCTCGATGGTGCTGTACACCTCGTCCACCGTCACGCCGGCGTCACGTGCCAGCGCCTCGCACACCTGGGGCACGGGGCGGAGGGGCACGGAGGGTGACGGGGGATTCGCAAAAGTTTTCAAACGAGGGCGTGAGGCCAGGAAGTTCATCAAACAAGGCTGCCTTGACCTCAACCCACGTCCGTGCACGCACCACCACCGTATGCCCCCGCCCCCCCGTCCCTCCTCCCCCCTCCCCCCCCACCTCGGTCATCTCCCCGTCCGGCAGGAACTCGTGCAGGGGGGGGTCCAGCAGGCGGATGGTGACCGGGAGGCCGTCCATGGCCTTGAGGATGCCCTGGGGGAGGGAGGGGCAGGAGGGCGGGTGCGGAGGGGGAGGGGGGGAGGTAAGTTAGTCGAGCGGGAAACGATAAGGAGAGGAGGGTTGATGATGGGGCTCGCTTGCCTACGCTTGCCTGAGTGCCACCTTGCCCGGCTCGGTTGGGGGCCCCCGTGGCTCGCGACGTGGGAGTCGCGGGTGCTGGGCAGGCCCCCTTCCCAACAGCCCACCGCCCGGGCTCACTGGCGACCGAACCCTCCCTCCCTTTGCTCTCCGAGTTGTCGAGCGCTTTCCCCCTCCTGCCCTCCCCTCTCTTCCCCCCCCCCCCCCCCACCTCGAAGTCTGTGCGCTGGAAGGGCAGCAGGTCGGCCAGGGCCTTGAGCCGGGCCTCCTTGGTCTGGGGAAGAGGGGTCGAGGGGAGAGAGGGTGGGCTGGGTTAGGGAGAAGGGGTTGCTGTGCTGGCGGGAATGAAGCAACTGAACTGACGAACAGCCTCCAGAGCGCCTGTCCGCCTCCCAGCACTCCACCAGTACACATGCGCCAGGCTGCACAGCCCCAGCTGCACCCCGAACACACCGCGCACCGCACATCGCACACCGCACGCATCTGTCGTACCTGCGCCACGATCATGCGCCGTACGGTGGCGATGCGCTCCTCGCTGGCGAAGAACATGTGCTCGGTGCGGCACAGGCCGATGCCCTGCGTCGGGAGGGGGCGGTGGGGGCACGGTCGGGGAGGTCCAGAAGGGTGGTTTAGGATACTTTTGTGGTGGGGTGTGGGTTTGCTGGGGTGGGTCTGGGGCTGGGGGTGGGGGTGGGGGTGGGGGTGGGGTGGGCGTGGGGGTTGGGGTGGGGATGGCGTAGGGCGTGGGGGTTGGGGTGGGGGTGCCGCGCTCTCCCATTTTGCTTTCATTGCTTTCTGCATTTCCAACATCCCTGTAGTATGGAGACGCGCAGCAGCAAGCGTCGCGCGACCGACGACCCGGCCGAGGCTCCCGCGAGCCGTCAGCCGGCCCAGCCAGCCGCAGCGGCCGCGTCGCTGCGTGGCACCATCACGCTCAACCTGGCTGAGGCGCGCGCCGCATGCACAGGGAGGGGCAAAGGGCAGGCGCCGCTCCAAGTGCGCGGCGGCCAGCGACGACGGCCAGAGTGTACGCCCCCCCTCCCCCCTTCCCCCCCACCCCCACCTCGGCGCCGAACTTGCGGGCCTCCTCGGCGTCCTCGGGCGTGTCAGCGTTAGTCAGCACCTGTACGGCAGCATAGTACGGCAGCAGCGTCGTGAGAAGCCTTGTGGCGGTGACAGCAGTGGCCCCTGGCGGTAGCGGTGCTGGGCCGGACAGCCTGGCCCAGATCTGGATCCGGATCTGGATCCTGCCGTACCTTGAGCACGCGGCGGTCGTCCACCCACTTCATGAAGCGGCCCAGGTCCCCCGCCAGCTCGGGGGGGGCCAGGGGCTGCTTGCCCAGGATGATCTCGCCTGGGGTCGGTGAGGTGGGTGGGTGGGCGGAGTTGAGTGTGAGCAGCACCGATGACACACGGCACTGCACGACGCGCCCCGCCGGCCCGGCCCCATCGCATCCGCCGCCCCCCCCTGCGCGGGGCGTTCACCGGCTTTCCCCCGGCGAAAACTCCTGGCCCCCCTCCCCCCGCCCCCCGCCCCCAAGGCCCCACCCGTGGATCCGTTGAGCGAGAGGAAGTCGCCCTGGCGGATCTCCTTGCCGCCGATGCGGGCCACCTTGTTGTGCTCGTCCACCTGAGTACGGTAAGGTGTACGGCGAGGCGTACGGCATCGACCAAGTGCGGGGTGCTCTGCACAAGCCCAACCCTGCGCCTGCGCGCGCCTGGCCGCACCTCAGACCCCAACCATCCATTCGCTGCCCCACACCCACCCCCTCCCCTCCCCTTCCCCCCCTACACACTCGCAGCACACAGCAGGACAATTGATTTGCTCGCCACCACCCTACTGACCATGCAAGCCCCACATTCCACCCCCCCACCTGCAGGTCCGAGCACCCGGTGATGCAGGGCTTGCCCCAGCCGCGGGCCACCACGGCTGCAGGGAGGAAGGCGTGGGGGAGGTGAAAGGCCGTGAGTGGATGCCACATGACCTCGTGGACAGAGCCCGCAACCTGGTTGACCGGTATTTCCTGTCCTACCCCCCCTTGCGCGTCGGCCAAACACATACGCAAACGCTTTACCCCTGCTCTTCCCCCTTCCCCCAACCCCTCCCACCAACCCCTTCCCCCAACCCCTCCCCCCAACCCCTCCCCCCAACCCCTCCCCCCAACCCCCCCCCCCAACCCCCCCCCCCCACCCCACCCGCGTGGCTGGTCATGCCCCCCAGCTGGCACAGCACTCCCTCGGCCGTGTACATGCCCTTGACGTCCTCGGGGGAGGTCTCGCGGCGAACCAGGATCACCTGGGGGGCGGGGGTGGGGGGTGGGGGTGGAGGGGCGGGGTTGAGAGAGACGGGCCCCGCCGTTATCGCTTTGGAGCAGAGGCCTCGTGCCCAGAGCCCAGTGGGGAGGGGGAGGAGGAGCGAGCCCCAAGCCATGCCCCGAGTGGCTTGAGCGGTGTCCACCGCTAGCGCGGCAGTACGGTAGCTGGACCTCGCCGGATTTCACCGCGGATGCCCATCTCGGTCTCCTGCTCCCTTGAGCTCCTGCCCCTCCAAGCTACCCCCAAGCTCCCCTCCAATCTCTCCCACCCACCCCCCACACACACCGGCAGGCCGCTGCTCTTCCAGGCCTCCGCGTCCTCCGCATCGAACACCGCCTGACCCACGGCCGCGCCGGGGGAGGCGGGCAGGCCTGGGGGCGAGGGCGCGAGAAGAGGGAAGATGGGGGGGCAAAGGTGCGGTGGAAAAGAGGTGCGGCGCAGTCGCTGCATACGGTATCGCCTCGCTGCCCCTTCGCCACGGGTCCCTTCCCCCTTCCCCGCCACCTCCCTCTCTACCTCTGCCCTCCCCCTCCCACCCACACAAGCCCCCCTCCTCACCGCTGCCCACCACGCTCCCCTTGTAGGCCTCCTCGTCGGCGAACTGAGGGTGCAGCAGCTGGTCCAGGTGTGTGGGCTCCACCATGAGCACGGCCTGGGGGGGGGCGGGGGGAAAGAGGGCGTGTGTACTGGTGCGTGTGCGTGTCAGGGAGGGGGGGGTGCAGCAGCTGGTCCAGGTGGGTGGGCTCCACCATGAGCACGGCCTGGGGGGGGGGAGGGGGCGGGCGGTGGTGCACACACGAAGGGCAGGGGCAGAGGCTCTGGCAGCTCGCACCCGCGACCCCACACCCCGAGGCCGTCGACTCTACCCCCTCCTGCCTCCCCATCTTACCCGCTGTCCACCGACCCCAGGCCCACCCCACCCCCTCCCCTCATGCTCCCCCCCCGTGCCCCCCCCCCACCTCGTCCGTGGTCACCAGCCCCTCGTCCACCAGCTCCACGGCGATGCGCACCGCCGCCTGCCCGGTGCGCTTGCCGCCGCGGCACTGCAGCATGTACAGCTGACCCTCCTGAACCGTGAACTCAATGTCCTGCGGGGGGGGGGGGTGTTGAGGAAGGGCCGGAGTTGGGTGAGGAGGGAGGGAGGGAACTAGGTGGGAGGGGGGGGGGACGCGCTCGTACAATTGTGGAGGGCGGGGGCGGGGGGGCCTGAGCCCACGTGTCCTGTCATGTTGCCTTGCTACAACGCTCCCCGGCCCTCATGTGGGCTGGGGCGGCAGCCCCGGGCCCCGTGGTCACGTCACTACCCCTACGACCCCAGCAGGACGGGGCGTGCCGTGCGCTGCCGTACAGTACGGCTGCCGTACCGCACCTGCATGTCCTTGTAATGCTTCTCCAGCAGGTTGCAGTTCTCCACCTGGGGGGCGGGCAGGCGGCGGGCGGCGATACCATGACCTCGAACGGGCACAAGTTGCAGCCCCGCGTACCCTCCCCTTGCATTCGTCATCTCCTTCCCACTTGTCCCCTCCATCCAACCCTTCCTTCAACCCCCTCCACACACCCCTTCCTCCCCCCCCCCACCAGCTGCTGGTAGGCCCCGGGCAGGGTGCGGGCCAGCGTGTCGATGGGCTCGGGCGTGCGGATGCCGGCAACCACGTCCTCGCCCTGACACGGAGCGAGAGGGGAATTCGCCAGGCGAGCACACAGCTAACAGGCAATGGGCGTACACCGAAGGGGCGCAAAGCGAGCGGCAGCCAGGGAGGCAGCCAGAGCGTGTGCGCATGCGCGCACGGGCCCCTGCCGTACTGCCGTACGCACCTGGGCGTTGATGAGGTACTCGCCGTACAGCTTGCGCTCGCCGGTGGAGGGGTTGCGCGTGAAGCACACGCCGGTGCCCGAGGTGAGGCCCATGTTGCCGAACGCCATGGCCTGGGGGGGGGGGGGGGGGGGGGGGAGATGGGGAAGGTGAAGGGAAAGACGAGGGGGTTGCATCCCCGGCCTCGAGGGCACTGCGGTTAACGTGCAGGTGAGGTGAGGGGGAGGAGAGGAGGACGTGGGGGAGGTGGGAAAGGGGAAGAGGAAGAGGAGGGGTTGGGCGGCCAAGCTGAGCGGGACCCTTCCGTGTCCCTCGTGTGCTGCCCACCCCGCCCACCCGCGCTCGCGCCCGTGCCCCCCAACGTGCCTGCACGTTGACCGCAGTGCCCTTGAGGCCCGTGATGCCGTTGACCGAGCTGTGTGTGGGGGGGGGAGGGCAACCAAAGGGTGGGGTGTTGATGGTGGTGTACGGCACTACCGCGGGATGAAACAACCCCCCCGCCCGCCCCCTTCTTGCCCCAACAGCGCCCTTGCCGCGGATCGGGTGCACGCAAGAGCCCTCAGGAGACGAGACGTCGTGAGATGGGGATAGCGCTTTTAGGCAGCGGGAGTGGCCTTGGTTGTACTCCATTCGACCTAGTGTAGGGTCCGAGTTTGGTCATGGCATGAAGACCTTCAAGACCTAAGGCCCAAGGTCCCCAACCGAACTCGTGCAGCGTGGGCCTTAGGTCTTGAAGGTATCCAAGCCGTGACCAGACCCGGCCCCCACACTATAGGTCGACTGGAGTACAAGCAAGTCGCCTTGCCTTCCTGACCTCCACATCTGCATGGATGCCGTACGGGCCCCTCGCCCCTCGACACGCAGCGCCGCTCGGTCCCCAGGAGTGCTCCCTTGCTGGAACACCCCAGGCCGCTCCCATGCAAGGGCCTCAAACCCCATCTACGTTACCCCCTCCCCCCCCACCCCTACCGGTACACGTTGGCGCGCTCCGACTGCCACGAGTCGAACACGGCGTAGATGGCCAGCCGCATCTGCTCGTACGGGTCCTCGGGGAACACCTGCGGGCGTACGGCACCGTACACATCATGATCAGTGGCATCGTACGACAAGTTGCGGATGGCGCGAAGACCTCTCGTGAAAGAGCCCCCCCTAGCCCCTCCGCTGCCGCCCGCTCTTCCCGCCCCCCCCCACACACCCCGGCTCCCCACACGCACCTTGTGCCCCTGTATATGTCCGCGGCTTACACGAGCAGCCCCCCGCTCTCCTCCACCACACACGCCCACCCACTTTGGGCCCACTTTACTCGCTCCTTTTCCTAGGTTTGGCACACACGCACCTTGCCGCGGCTCTTGTACACCTCCTTGTACTTGGCAACCACCAGCTTGAGGTCGGCCGCGGAGAGGGCCGTGTCCTCAGTCACCTTGCGCTCGGCCTTTGGGGGGAAGGACGGAAGGGCGGGCGGGCGGGGCGGAAGAGCGGGTGGGCGGTGGCGGTTACGTGACGGGGGGGCGGGGAGGGGCGGGGGTGGGGGGCGCCAGGGCGAAGGTGTGGGGCAGCAGGGTGTGTGGAGGGACCCGACCGCCCCCACTCTCAGCGTCAGCCGTCGGGCCTCAGGCCTCCTCCTCATACGCCCCAACCCCTCGGCTGGCTGCGCTGCACGCCCACGGCCCTGACGCCTAGCCTGGGCCTGGGCCTGGGCCTGTGTGGGGTGGAGCCCACACGGAGGCTCTCGGGCTCAAATCCCCTCCCCCCAGCGACGCGACTCCTAATGCGTTCCACGCGTTCTCGTGGCCCGCATTGCTGCCCTCTCAGGCCGTCGTATCAGGGTCCCGAAGGTCCGATGCTGCTCCTCGGTGCCCGCCTCTGGCAGCCCCACCCCCGCCGGCAGGGCCGCATCTGCCGTACCGAGATCCGCCTGGCAAATACCTGCCGTACCGCGGCCCGCCCTCTCCCACCTTGATCCGCTCCAGCTGCTCCTCGAACAGGTGGTGGGGGATGTTCATGACCACATTGCCGTACATGTCCAGGAAGCGGCGGTAGCTGTACGGCAGCGGGGCAGGGTGCGGAGGGTTGTGTTGGGGCAAGGTGCCGCCTTCAAAGCCCAGGTCCCCTTCCATGAGCCCCCTTGCACCGCGCGCCCGCCCAAGAGTCAACCCACCCCAGACGCCCCTGCTCCCGCCCCCGCTTTCAGAGCGCCCTCCAGCCTACCCCCGCACGCCTCCCCCTCCCAGCCACTGGACTTCCACCCGCCATGTAGACCCCTTTCTTCCCCTCCTTTCCCTCCTCCTCCCCCTCGTCGTGTGGGTCAACCCCCCTCCCACTCCCCAACCCCCCCCGGCTGCTGCCCAGTGCTCACGCGCCTTCCACCCGCCACGTGCACCCTTTCCCATGTGCACCTCTTTCCTTTCCCCCCTTCCCACCCCCCCCACCCCCCGCTGCTGCCCAGTGCTCACGCGTCGAAGGCGAAGCGCTCGTCCCCGCTCCGCTTGGCCAGGCCGGCGGCGCAGGCGTCGTTGAGGCCCAGGTTCAGCACCGTGTCCATCATGCCGGGCATGGAGATCTGGCGGCGGTTGGGGCGGTTGGGGCGGTTGGGGTGGTGCGGCTCCTCAGCAGGACACACGCCAAGGCAGCGCCCCTGACACCTGGCCGCCCCCGCCCCCACCCCCGAGCAGCCCTGAACACAAGCATGGCACTCCAGAGCGAGCAGGGGCGGAGCTGCCGCGTGCCCACAGTGCCTGCCCCGCACCAACCGAACCGCCGACGCGCCTCAGCTGCGGACCGGACCCCTCAGCGCCGCACCGCCGACGCCCACCCCCTCCGCGCCCCTAGCGCGGCTGACAGCAACACGGCTGCCTCGCACCTCCCCGCCCCCTTTAGGACGCACCCCGAGCTCCAGTTAAGCCCCCAATGCAGCCCCGCCCAAGCCCCGCGCAAGCCCCGCCCAAGCGCCCATCGTCCCTACCCACCCACCCGTCCCAGGGCCCCGCCCCACGCCCCACCAGGGGTCCCCTCCAGGCCCTCACCATAGGCCCTCCCCACCCCACCCCACCCCCTCCCCTCCCCCTCCGCTCACCGCGGCTCCCGAGCGCACGGACAGCAACAGCGGCGCGGCGGCGTCCCCCAGGCGCAGCCCCATCTCCGCCTCCACGGTGCGCAGTCCCTCCAGGATCTCTTCCCAGCAGCCGGGGGGCAGCTGGCGGCCTGGGGGGGGGCGCAGGACGGGTGAGGGGCGGCGGGCAGAGGAGGGGGAAGGAGGGGGTTTGGAGGACAGAGCAGGGAGAGGGGCGCGAGCAGGAGGAGGGGGAAAGGCGGAGGAAGGAAAGGGTCTGGTGCCCGGGAGGAGGAAAGGAGGTGGGCGTACATCGCATAGAGCTGCGCGGGCACCCCGCCCGTGCCTCCTGGGCCCCAAGTGACGTGCAGCAAGGCATCCACAGCCCCACCTGCAGGGCCAGCTTCCCACCCTCCTCTCCTGGCCTCCAGCCCTCGCCTGCCCGTGCAGCACCGCCCCACCTGCAGCACCCCTTGCGCCCCACTCCCCCAGCCCTCTGTCCCCGCCCAAACCGCCCCGGCCCACCGCTGGTGTGGAACTCCGCGCACGTGTCCGTGGTGATGGTGAGGCCTGGGGGCAGAGGGGGTTAGGAATGGGAGGGGGGTAGGTAGTCATGCAAGTGACCAGGGGGAGCAAGGGCTGGGTCGGGGAGCTGCCGTCGGCCGTGTGGTCGGACTGGTTGGACTGTGGCGCGGTAGGAGGCCGGCCGCCTCACGACGCCCGGCTTCCTCGTATCCGTACGCGCCTGACCCAGGGCTTCTTTGCACAGGTGCCCCAAGCCCCCAGCACCTAGGGGCACAGCAGCCCTGAACACAGCCAGGCAGCGGGCCGAAGCGGCTGCCCGGGCCCCGGACGCACCTGGCGGCACCGACAGGCCGATGCGGCTCATCTCCGCCAGGTTGGCACCCTTGCCGCCCAGCTGCAGAGACAGGGCGCAACAGGGCAGGCATAGAACGTCAAGGAGCGATGGTAGGAGCGCCAGCATGGAGCGTTTTGTCGCGGCAACAGCAGCACAGGGGCACCGACGCGGACATGCCGTCGACATGCGTGCGCAAACTTCCGCTGGGAAGGCGCCCGTTCGCGCCGGCGATGCACTACGCCGGGCATTGCGTCCGTGTGCTTGAAAGCGGGAGAAACCCTTGCCGCGGAGCGGCTTTGCAGGCCGACCGTCGCCCGGTCAGTTAGGCGGACGCGCCCCGCTTCCACCTACAGGCCCCCCCGCCTCCCCTCGGCCCCATTCTTACCAGGTCCTTCATGGAAGCGTCGCCCTGGCTCTTCGTTTTGCCGAAGGTGAACACACGCTGCGGATGGGCGGGATGGCGTCGGGGCCGTGTTGAGCGAGAGGTCGCCAAGGCTCAATTGGCTCCCGGTTTGATAGCCCAAATTAGGTTGCGCATCTGCTGGACGCACCCAGTGCACCCTTACCTGCGTCGCCGGCGCAATTGTTGCCGCGGAAGCGCTGACCACGATCCGGCTCCGACCCTGGCTGGCAACAGCATGATCGCGCTGGGCGAAGACGCTGCGGCCGGCGAGGGCCTGCTGCGCGGGCGCAGCTTGCTGTCCGCCCAGCAGCGCCGACTGAGCCAAGCGGCGCGCCTTCACAGCGCCACGGCTCGCCACGACCGGCTTCGCAGAGGCGACATTCTTGGTGCCGCTCTGGGCAAGCCGCTGCTTATGCCCCGCTAGAGTGGGCATTGTACGTGGGGGGACACAGCACTGGTCGCTTCTTTGTAACAACGACAGCGGGGGCAACTGGCGACTGTGTTGAGTCGGAGAGCCCTCTGTTCCACAAGTGCCCAAACTCAAGGGCCCTTTGGGCCTTCGCGACATGGAGAGTCCTCACGCAACGACCTAGATGCGCGAGTCGACTCAACGCAGCCCTGCGAGACGCCCCTTGCAGAAGCCGATCACAGCTGCTGCGACGTCACGGAGACCTAGACGCGAAGGTGATGGAGGCCATAAGCGGGGCGGCATAGGCATGTTGCTTGACATGCCGACCCGCCAGACGACAGCCACAGCACCCAGGCCACCCGTCATCGTGTTTAGGTCGGCGAGCCCTTTCCACAGGCGCTAGCTCGGTGGTCGCATTGAACGAGCGACAAACCCTGTCCTCACCAAACCAACCTCCCCCACTTCCGGCCCCCCCTCCCCCTCCGCGTTCTTCCCGTCCCCCCTTCGGCAAAACTGCAGTTCACTGCCTGCGGCACCCGCGCCTCCTCCTTTCTCCTTCATGCCAGAGCCTGCCTTACGCCAGTCACTCCTTCCGCGCCTCGGTCCGTGCTCATGTTCCAATCCACGGATTGTGTTCGCAAATTGCCCCCTCGCTCAAGGCTCCCAGTCACAGAATTCCATAATGCAAGGGCCCTTGTGGGCTGTGGGCCAGGCGCCTCGGCCGCCCGCGGCGCTCACCAATGCAGGTTGAAGGCGGCGGACTGCGCAGGAGGGAAAGGGCGCGGGCGCGGGTAACACAAAGAAAGCAGCTTGCGCTCCTCCCCACGCCCTTCCCCACAATCCTGCTCCTCCGGCGTTCCTCCTTCTCCTCCCCTCGCCTGTAGAAATATGGGACGGTCCCCTTCCAGCGCCCCCTCTTCCCTCCTGCCCCTCTTTCCCCCCCCCTTCTTCTCTCCCCTCACCTGCATGATCGGGTGCGCCCAGTAGGCCCCCAGGGTCAGGATCGTGATCGCGACGTACGGCATCCGCAGGAACTCCTTCCAGTAGTCGGCGGGCAGCTGCTGGCGGCCGTCCGCGATGGCGGCAAAGGGCAGGACCGAGGTGCGGGCCTTGACAGCCTCGAAGGCCTGCGGGGGGTGGAGGGCGCGAGTATGGATTATGTGATGAGGGATGTGCTTGGGATGAGCAGGACCACTATTCCTCACCAGGAGGAGGGGATCGAGGAGAATTGGACCGGTACTGGCAAGCAGCGCCTTGCTCACCACGCGCTCGGCTCCCACGCACCGGCGTACAGCCCCTTCCTCATACCTCAGCCCACCACCACACTCTGCTCCCCCTCCCCGCACTCACATCGCCGTACTTGGCCTTGAGCCGCCTGTCTCCGTGCCAGCAGCCGAACAGGTGGTGCGCCATGAGTCCCGCAGAGGCCACCAGCATGACGCTGCTGCCCACCCACAGAGTGTGCGCGGCGCACCACAGGCCCTGGCCCACCATCTAAAAGGGGGCCGGCGGGAGGAAGGAGGGGAAGAGCGGGGGGGAGGGTTTGGAATGGTACGGGATGGAGCGGCGTTTGTGGCGTGGGGCTGGGGTAGCCCTCGGCTGTGGGGTGCCCCTCCCTCCATCGGGGCCCTCCAGCTCCCCTCCTTCTCTTCTCGTCTCCTTCCGCTCGACAACTCCGCCCGACAAAGTCCACCCCTTCCTCCCGCTATTCCGCCCCCCCACCTGCGGGTGGCGCGTGATGCGCATGATGCCCGTCTCCCACAGGTGCAGCTTGGGCTCGTCCACAGCCGCCACCTGGGGGGAGGAAAGGGGGGGAGGCATGGGAGGGAGGCATGGGGGGGGCCAGGCGGGGGGCGGGGGGCAAGGCATGAGAGCAGCATGGTGGGGAGTGGCGCGGGGAGGGCGCAGGGCTCCTGGGTCGGTGCTGCCTGCTGGAGGCCGGGGCGGTGCAGCACCCCAGCTGTGAGGGGCCGCTTCTTGCTCGCCCGGCCCCCACCCCCAACCCCCACATACCTCGAGGATGTTGAAGGTGGAGGGGTAGAGGAAGTAGAAGGAGATGAAGTTGACGATCCACACCAGCGAGTGCACGCCCGGCACGTCGCGCACGTCCCACAGCGCCACGCCGTCGTACCTGCGATACGGCAGCATCGCACGGCACACGTCGGACGCGCGTCCACTGCAAACCAGCGCCGCACGACAGCAGCCCCGCCGCGCTCAACGCCGCAGGGCTACGGAGGAGACGAGGCCAGGCGGCGAGCGGCAGCCCGGGACGGCCGCTGCCATGTGCGTTGGCCCGCCGCCGCGAGCCCCGGCCCTGGCGCCACCGGCCCCTAGCCCCACACGCCGCACACCCCGGCTGGCTGCGCCGCGCCTCCGCCCGAACCGCCGAGCCTCCGCCCGAGGCCCCCACACTCCCACAGCCAGTCTGCTGCCCAGCTGCCCGCACCGCACTGGAGCGCCTCCGCTCCTCAGCCCGTCCCAACCACGAGCCCGCGTCCGAGGCCCCCACAGGCGCCCTCGCGCAGCTTTGAGGGCTTTGGTCACTCAGACCAGGGGCATTGGGACCACAGAGCGTGCTGGGCTCAAACGGTCAGAGCCCAGCCAGTACGGTCTGGGACCGTTAGCCCCCTGTGCACGCCACCCTCATCCCAAGGCGGGCTACTGCCCCAGGCTCCGAAGGGCCCGCCGGCCAGGCAGTGCCCAGCCGCTCTTGCTGCCCGAGGGGCAGCGCACATGCCCTGGCTGGCTTCCGTGCTTGCTCAGTTGCCTAGTATCCGCTACTTCATCAACGGCATCGACATGTAGGTTCAAGGAGACGGCCAGCCCCAGCCCCGGGCGTTGGTCAAATGACGGGGCGGCGCTGTAGGTAACGGCCGCACCTGTGGTTGATGAAGTAGACGATCGACACCAGCGCCAGCGGCAGGCTGACCAGCGCGAAGATGACGCGGTAGGCGCGAGCGCCGATCACCTTCTCGCCTGTCAGGTGTAGCATGCCAGAGGGGGGCCGGAAGGAGCCCGGTCAAGAGGCGGGGCCCGGGCTGGGGAGAATGCGTGGCTGCGGGCGGGGCATGCCATGGGTGTTTTGCACCCGCTGCAGCCCTAGCGCACCGTAGGGCCGCAGACCGGCCAGACCGCTGTGTGCGATCGCGAAGACCAGGAGGATCAAGGCCATGGTGGCCTCCGGGTTGCCGGAAGTCCAGGATTCTAATGCGGCGAGGTAGTCGTCCGCGAACCCCGCCGGCTGGATCCATACCTGTGATAGCGAGCAAAGTGGGTAAAATTGAGACAATTGGAGCTGTCCCGGGCGCCTGCAGTAGACTCACCAGGTAGAGGGCCCCAAGCACGGTGGACAACAACACGGTGAACAGGCCCCACGACTGGAGCGACTGCTTGCTGAGGTCAAAGGCAGCCGAATCCTCGCCGACCAGGGGCGCAGTGCTGGCGGAGGTGCTGGCATCCGTCTCGCTGCTTGCGCGAGCGACGACTCGCGAGCTCGTTGGTCGGCAAGGCGCCTTCGCAGCGGCCCAGTTCACGAGGCTAGGGTTGGAAGCTAGGGTCGGTCGGGGCAGCACACTGCGTCTGCACTCCGCCGTCGAAGGGGCATGGACGCCAACCCTCAAGCGCGCAGCTAGCGCCATATTGCCGAGTGGTATGTGTTGTGGTAGGGGGTTGAGGCTTGAGGGTTGGTATGGGGGGACAGTGGGAATGCCTGCAGAGAGCTTAGCGATGTGGGGAATGCTGTGTCCTCCACGCCGTACGGCAGGGCACATGCGGTGTCGGCGTGGGACGGCCCCTTCGTCACGTCAGGCTGACAGGTGTGCAGATTCGGTCCGTCACGCCTTTTCGGGGCGGCCTTACAATCCCCCACTCTACCGCCTCGCCAGGCCGCTTCCTGCCCTCATGGCGCCCTCCATTATTCGGGATTTGGCTCACAATCCCCCTCCCACAACCCATACTCCTAACCCCCCCCCCACCCTAGCGGCCGCCCCTGGATATGAATATATACATAGAGAACCCCACTAAGTCACATGCAGGCTAGCTGGTGTGCTCTTCGCGGACTGTGATTCTCGCTCCTCTCACAGTAACCGCCTTGCTAGGGCTAACCCTGCACCAATGTCCACCGCACGCCTGCTACGCACGCGGAGTTGCCCACACGTGCTACCCCACTCTCGTCGCACTATGCTTTCAACGCCAGCATCCCCTGACGGCCCCCAGCTCTCCTGATGAGGTATGGGGCATGCCCCGGAAGGCCCTTGCCCCCCACCCACCCCCAAAAACAGCCTGCTATGGCCTGCCACCCCATCACTTCGAAGCCGTAGTCCTCGGCATGCATTCGCCGCCAAGCCTCACCTCTCACCTTCTTGCTTTCAACCCCTCACCACACTGCGGGTTGACGGCTTTCATTGCCAGTCCTGGCGGGTGCTACCACACCAGCCCGTGTAATCTGTCGCTCTCTCGCTACCACACCAGCACCTGGAAGCCCCGCACCACGCCCTCACGTCCCGCTGGCAGCGACCCGGTGCCCGCCCAGTCCCCGCTGTTGGCCACGCTCCGCAGCACCACCCGCCACGTGCCCGCCGGGCTGCTGCCCGTGAAGACGCTGAAGTTCTGCGCCGGCTGGTACGGCTGCCTGATGGTGGGCCGCTCCGTGACGGGCCAGTAGAAGAGCGGCGAGCAGAAGCCGTACCGGCAGTCCTGCGGTGTGCTGTCGAAGCGGACGTTGCTCGACTGGTCGGAGCGCAGCTCGTACTCCCCCGCGAGGACTGGGCGGAAGTAGTAGCCCGGGTAGGAGATGTTCCAGATGGCGGCCTGGAGGGGCGGGGTAAAGGGGTACAGGGTTAAAGGGGTGTGGCTGGATGGAGCGTTAACGGTACGCATGGAGCGGGGCAAACGTGAGAGAGAGGGACAGCGGAGCCACGGAGTGAAAGCCCAAACGGAATAAGTTCTATCTAGTAACCCTGGCGGGCAACGAAGCAGAGTAAGGAGGCAGCCCTCACTCCCGGGCTTCCCGGAGGGGCGGGCCGCTGTGTGGCCTGCACCACACAGCTAGCGCCTCCACCGCCCCGTGCGGTCTCGCCTGCAGGCCCGTGGGGCCGATGAGCGTGACGACAGCGTCCTCGCGGTAGCGCTGGTAGAGCGCGAGCTTGAGCACCACATTGCTGATGGACGCGAAAGGACACCTGGGGGCGGCGGGCAGCAGAGGACACAGGGATGAGGGCCGGACGGCGGTGGACTGTCGCGCATGCAGAGGGGCAGTGAGGCGGGCGGACGCATAGATTGCACTGAAGGGCCGCTGAGCCGCAGCATGGTGGCGCAGGGCATCGCAGTGCACGGGGACTGTGTTTAGGTGCAGCCCCTACCCCCTAGCACGCACCCTGCCAGCGAGGCTGCCAGTGTCTGCGTGCCGCCCGGAGCCACGTAGCCGGTGCCGGGGCTGAGCACGTTAGCGGCGCAGGCGCCAACGGGAGGGTCCGGCCAGGTGCCTGCAGGGGGTGATGAGGGCCGCAGTGACGAGCCCGCAGGCCAAGGCTTGTCAGTGTATGAACGCCCAGGGATGCCTGCTGGCTCCGCCGTCAGGGAGCCAGGACGCGCTCGGGGCGGTGCCTTTAGGGCCCTACTCTCCTCGCCGGCCCGAGCCTTCCCTGTCTTGAGGCCTGCCCCCCCAAGGGCCACTCACTGCGGCCCTTCACCACCACTCGAGCCGTGTCAAGCGTCCACCAACGGATGTACGAAACCCGCATCTCCAGCTGCCAGGTCCCCTCGGGCGCCATGCCGTACAGACTGCTGAGAAGGTTGTACGGCTTGTAGGATCCCGGAAGCATGTCCCTCGGGCCTGGATCGAAGAGCCCCTCATCGCCCTCCAGCTCCTTGGTAGCCAGATCCGAGATCTCGTACTCGCCTGTAAGGTGCGGAGGAGACCCCGGTGCGTTGGGGGCTTGGAAAGGCCGTCAACGGAAATGGGGTTTAGAGCATGAGAGCTGGCCTGGCCAAGCCGTCACACCGCGGACCGCGCAACAGCGCTGACGGACGTCCCTTTACCCCCCCCCGGCAGGCGTGATCCCAACAGCAAGCGTGAGTGCATCCAGGCTCACTGACCGTCAAGCGTGACCGTGTGCGCTCGTCCAAAGGCCTCGGGCCCCCACGTGAGGTTGAGCACGTGGCTGAGGGACCCACGCAGGCCCAGGTAGACGTCCCCCTCGCGGTACGAGTCCACCCGAAGCTGCAGCCGCACCTCAGTGATGGAGGTGAAGGGGCAGCTGGGGGCCAACACAATCCAAGTGAGGGGTGCAAGGCATGTGACGTGGAGAGGACCCGCCAGTACCTAGCAGGCACCGGGCCGGGGCCGGGATTGCAGTGCTGCCCGCTTCCTGGCTGACTGCTGAAGAACCTGAAGTCCCTCTCCTCAGGTATCTGGGGACTCACTGGGCCATGTTTGCGGTCGTTATGCAGCCCCCGCCCGATCCATCATCGTGGCCCCCGGCGGTGCAGCCCGTGAAGGTGGCCCCGCACTCCCCCGGCGCCAGCGGCGGCCAGGGGTCTGCGGGCAGCAGAAAAAAGTCGCCAAGCGCCGGCGGAGCGGGGTTGGGTGCGAGGATGGTGGCGGGCTAGAGGCCTGGGGCGTTGGACCAAACTCACCAGGGATGGGAGGAGGAGGGGGCGGGGACGGCGGGGAAGGAGGGGGAGGGGGCCGAGGTGGCTGGCCGGCGGGTGGGGGTGGGCCTGTGTTCAGGTCCCCCGGGGATGTTGCGGGCAGGCGGCATGCATCAGACTGTGCACACAGATGAGGAATTGGCATGGTATCGCCAGGGGCAGGTAGATCCCTACTCCTTCAGGAATGAGGAGGAGGGACCACATACGGCGGTCCTGACGGGTGATAAAAGGAAACGTCCCGAGCCCCTTGCCTAGCTGAACCAATAATCACCACGACCCTGGCCTTGCAGGGCTTGGAGACTTCTCTTGTAGGTCACTCAAAGGCTTACTGGTGCCGTACAGTATGACTTGAAAGCCGCGTAGCGTTGCGGTTGCGCCCGTGCCCCCGTCCACGTCATCCTTGAAGCGCAGGCTCCACTGCCCGTTGGGAGCCTTGCCGCAGAATGCAGCGAAGGAGGCCTCAGGGCGGTAGGCGCCGGGCGGGAGCACGCTCGCGCCTGACTCCTTGATTGGTAGGGCTGTGTAGGTAGAGCTGTCTGCATGTGGGAGCAGGGCGGCAAGTGGTGCTCAGTTGCATTGGGAGGCAAGTGCACCTGCGCCGGGTGCATGCGAACCTACCCGCAATGCTCTTGGCGGCGGCGTCATCAAACTCGTACACCCCCGACAGGTCCTTGCTGCCGCCATTGTTGGATGACACGTCAGTAACGGTTCCGTCAGGGCCCCGGAGCATGATCTGCAGGTCTCCCATGTAGCTGTGCATGAGATCCACTCGTACGACAACCTTGGTGATGCGGGTCCAGGGGCACCTGGATGAGCGGACGTAGAGCGGGCCTCGGGGACACGTTGGCTCTTCTACGCATGCCCCGCAGCGAGCGTACTCCTATCATGGAACTCCTATCTCGCCTCGTGTCCATGTCTTCGGGGTCTTTAGGGCGCTCACCCCTCGACGATGGCGGGTAGAGCGGCGGAGCCCACATCCGCGAGAGTCACCACACTACCCCCGTAGGAGGCCCCACACGCGCCCGCGGGAGGGGCTGGCCAGACTGGGGGCGCGTACGCGCGTTGGGTGGGGGCCAGTCAGGAGGTGAGCGGCAGAAGCGATGGCAAGTGCGCATGGGTTGACGGCATCTCCAGCGCATGTGCGCTGAGTAAGCCTTGGGCCCCTGTCATACGGTGAGGGGGGCTGCGGCTGCCCAGCCTGCTTGCCTGTGGCGGTCAGGGGCGAGGGCGGCGGCCGACTCGTGGGCGGTTTTGGCGGCGGCGGCCGGGGCTTGGGCGGGGGTGGCCGGGGCTTTGGTGGGGGCGGCCGGGGCTTGGGCGGGGGTGACCGGGGCTTTGGTGGGGGCGGCCGGGGCTTGGGCGGGGGTGACCGGGGCTTTGGTGGGGGCGGCCGTGGCTTCGGAGGAGGGGAGCGGGGCTTTGGTGGGGGGGGGCCGTGGCTTCGGAGGAGGGGAGCGGGGCTTTGGTGGGGGCGGCCGTGGTTTCGGAGGAGGGGAGCGAGGCTTTGGTGGTGGGGGGCGTGGCTTCGGAGGAGGGGAGCGGGGCTTTGGTGGGGGCGGCCGTGGCTTCGGAGGAGGGGAGCGGGGCTTTGGTGGCGGTGACCGGGGCTTTGGTGGGGGCGGCGGCGGCTTCGGTGGGGGCGGCGACGGCTTCGGTGGGGGCGGCGGGGGCCATTCGCCTGCATGGCAAACATGCAGGTCAGCTCACCACAGCCAATCACAGTGCGGCATGCCCTCCCCGCCCCCGCCCTCTCCCTTCCAGGCGCGCACCTGTTCCCACAAACATCAGCTGCAGGGCCCGCACGGTGCCGACGTCCCCCGCACCGCCGTCCATGAAGCGCACCGTCCACAGCCCGGCCGGGTTCATGCCGTACAGCTTGGCCATGGAGCCCTCAGGGCGGTAGAGCCCCGGCTGCAGCGTGCCCTCGCCCGACACTCGCGTGATGAGCGCCGTTGCGTTGTCCGAGAACACGTACACGCCGTCCAGGCGCAGCCCCGCCCCCTCGTTGGAAACGATGTCCACGCTGACACCAGAGGGGCTGCGTGGGGAGGGGTGGCCGGGGGGAGGGGCCCGGGCCGGGGTTCTGACGGCTGTCCTTGGTGTGGTCTGCAGGCGCCCGGACTAGCTGTTGCGGAGGCGACACGCAGCGGCAGCGCAGGCGGGGGAAGGACCCGGGGCCCCACCTGATGAGAGTGATGGTGAGGTCTCCCATGAAGTCGTGGACCAGGTCCGTGCGGAGCACGAGGTACGTGAGCCGCGAGATCAGGCACCTTAGAGGGCGAAGCGAGGGGACGGAGAAGAGGGGAAGCGGTAATCGCATGCACGGCAGCAGCAGGGCAAAACTCTTGACACAACGCCGACCGCCGGAGGCCCACCCACCCGGTGAGCGTCTGAAAGCACTCGATTCCTGACTCATCGGGTATCGGAGACGGCGCGTAAAAGTCCAGACTGCATCCCGCTACTGCGCGGCGGTGGGGAAATGGGCAGTTGGCGCCTGCCATGTTCGCCGTGCACGTTCATTTCCGCGTCTTCGTCGAGGCTCTCGATCTTCTTTTATACTTTCGGGGGCCCCACAGTCTGGGCAAGAGCGTTCTCGCGACTCGACGTGGAACGCCCGACGCCGGAACTGGCAGGCGACACACTTACGGACTGCTTCAGCGAGATGTCGCACGTCCGCTAGCAGTAATGCGGCTATGACAGCCACCAGTGTCACGTTCCGCGACGTCAGTGTCGGGTGTGACATTCGCGAGTCGTTTGTGTGGCAGCTGCTGCAACCGGGCTGGACCAACGGAAGTATCAAGAAGAGGCCGCCGAGCGCGGGGCGTATACATGTCTGTGTATGCACGCAACGGTCGGGGGAGGGCGGTACAGCGCGCCCCGTCCCGGACAGAGGCGGGGACAGGAGCTGACAGGAGCTGCCAAAAGTGGGCAGCAGACTTGACAGCCAAGCGATACCTGACAAGAAGGGGATGGCCTTCCATTTCAGGGTCAACCTCCTGGCCCAGTGGTCCATCCGCACTGGGGAGGGAGTGGGGCGCGGACTGCGTGGGGGCCGGGGGGTTGGGCCGGGGGTTGGCACGCATCAGGGTGATGGCACGCATCGGCACGATGGCGAGGGGCGCGCGAAGGAGGTGACCAGTCGGAATGGTGGCACCAGAAACGCATCAGATTACATGCAGCTCATGCAACCAGAAGGTGGGGCTGACCGTTTCAGCGACTTTGCGGAAGGCGAAGGTTGGAACCTGTACTGACAGACTGCAAGCATTGGCGCACGTACTTGGGTTACCGCTATTTATAGGCTCCCTACTTCTGATGCCACACGTGGAGGCAGTATAGAGGTCTCGCGTCTCGGAAGCATGCCGCGCCGCGAGTCGCCATGGAGGGCAGGATACTGCCACGCGATAGCTCTGGTTGCAATTCTCCACATCTGCCTTACACACGAAATCGCTGCGGCGACTGGTAATCAAAGGCTGTCGTTCGGGATGGTCGCCGGCCTCGCCTGGTGCCGAGTGTTGCACAAGTTCTGCCCACGTCCCAGACTTGAAGCGGGATGGCAACGATAGGAATTTGTGACTTAGCCCCATAACGTACCCTCCCGCCTTCGCCCACCACGCGCCACGGTGGCGGTCGCCATCCCGGCATGCCCGCACCCCGCAGTCACCGAATGCAGCCTGGCCTTCAAAGTCCCCGCGGCCATCCCCGACGAGTCGAGTACTGCGCTGCTCGCGACCCTGTCGGGGTAAGAGTCCTCATGTGCCAGCTGCCGCCCGCCGAAGGGCCTGTCCCGGCGCTCCCTCACCCTTTTCTCGCCACCCTCCTGACATTCTCCCGCCGTCGCACTACACTTCCTGTGTGGTTCTGGGTGCTCAGCTCCAGTCCGCACGTCAAACGCGCTTCCCCTCTTCTCCGTCCCCTCTCTTCGCCCTCTCAGGTGCCTGGTGTCGCGGCTCACGTACCTCGTGCTCCGCACGGACCTGGTCCACGACTTCATGGGAGACCTCACCATCACCCTCATCAGGTGGGGCCAACGGTCCTTTTCCCGCCTGCGCTGCCGCTGCGTGTCGCCTCCGCAACAGCTAGTCCGGGCGCCTGCAGACCACACCAAGGACAGCCGTCAGAACCCCGGCCCGGGCCCCTCCCCCCGGCCCCCCCTCCCCACGCAGCCCCTCTGGTGTCAGCGTAGACATCGTTTCCAACGAGGGGGCGGGGCTGCGCCTGGACGGCGTGTACGTGTTCTCGGACAACGCAACGGCGCTCATCACGCGAGTGTCGGGAGAGGGCACGCTGCAGCCGGGGCTCTACCGCCCTGAGGGCTCCATGGCCAAGCTGTACGGCATGAACCCGGCCGGGCTGTGGACGGTGCGCTTCATGGACGGCGGTGCGGGGGACGCCGGCACCGTGCGGGCCCTGCAGCTGATGTTTGTGGGAACAGGTGCGCGCCTGGTGGGGAGCGGGCGGGCGCGGGGAGGGCATGCCTCGATGTCTTTACCAGCTTGCGTCACCCGCCGTGCAGGGGAACGGTCCCCACCTCCCCCGCCTCCGAAGCTACGGCCGCCCCCGCCAAAGCCCCGCCTACCGCCGCCTAAGCTACGCTTGCCACCTCCCGCCAAGCGGCCGCCGCCTTCGCCCCCCGCCGCCAGAGGTGGGGTTGTTTTAGACAACGGGGCGTAGTGCCGCGGAGCCAGGGCATCGCATTTCGTGCCGCCCCCCCACTGGGCGACTGAGGTCACAAGCAGCAAACCCCACGCGGGACCATTGGCCTTGTGCTTATTCGGCACGCCTGGGCTGAAGGCAATCGCAGAATCCATGCGCACTGCAAGATGACTCATGACGCATGCCCCCACCCAACGCGCCCCCAGTCTGGCCGGACCCTCCCGCGGGCGCGTGTGGGGCCTCCTACGGTGGTAGTGTGGTGACCCTCGCAGATGTGGGCTCCGCCGCTCTAAGCGCCAGCGTCACAGGGTGAGCGCCCCAAGGCGCGCTCGCTCGAGGGAGGAGGCGAGGGAAGCGCAGGCTTCGGGGAAGTCGGCAGCAAAGAGTCGAGGGAGAGAGCCGTCAAGCAGGGGAGCCCCACTGGCGAACGCTCCGGCGCCCAACCCTGCGCCCGGATCCGGCCCCGCAGGTGCCCCTGGACCCGCATCACCAAGGTTGTCGTACGAGTAGATCTCGCGCACAGCTTCATTGGAGACCTGCAGATGACGCTCCGGGGCCCTGACGGAACCGTTACTGACGTGTCATCCAACAATGGCGGCAGCAAGGACCTGTCGGGGGTGTACGAGTTCGATGACGCCGCCGCCAAGAGCATTGCGGGTAGGTGCGCATGCACCCCGCGCAGGTGCACTTGCCTCCTGGAAGCCTATCAATCACGCCGTGTCGCCCTGCTCCCACATGCAGACAGCTCTATCTACACAGCCCTACCAATCAAGGAGTCAGGCGCGAGCGTGCTCCCGCCCGGCGCCTACCGCCCTGAGGCCTCCTTCGCTGCGTTCAGCGGCAAAGCTCCCACCGGGCAGTGGAGCCTGCGCTTCAAGGATGATGTGGATGGGGGCACGGGCGCAACCGCAACGCTGCGCGGCTTTCAGATCATCCTGTACGGCAAAGGTGCTGAGGGGTTAGGGCACACTGCCCGTGCCGCGGGAAGCTCCGCAACGTGAGAAAATGTGACGCCAGGCATGTGGCCCCCGTGTCTGACCTGGGATTCCTCCCTGGTGCGTGCAGCTTCGCCGCCGCCTCCCAAGATCCGCCCGCCCTCACCCCGTCCACGCCCACCACCGCCAAAGAGCCGCCCACCCTCTCCCCGCCCGCGTCCTCCGCCTCTCAAGGGCCGCCCACCCTCTCCTCGCCCACGCCCTCCGCCTCCCAAGGGCCGCCCACCCTCTCCCCGCCCACGTCCTCCGCCTCCGAAGAGCTGCCCACCGGTGCCACGCCCGCCGTCGCCGTCACCTCCCAGCGCACCCCCCCGCCCCGGTCAGTTGCTCCCATCCGCTCACTCACCATGTTGTGCAAGGGCCACACGGGCTCGGGTAGCGCTACGCAACCCGTCACCTCATACAATGATCAGATGCGCGCGGCAAGGGCTGCGTTAGGCCCATGCCTTGTGCTGAGAGCTGCCTGGGGCTAGAGCCTTAGGCGGAATCAGTCCGTCATGCCGCCTGCGCTCATGCCGCCTGCGCTCATGCCGCCTTGCCCTGCCGGGCTGCTGGTACCAGTTCCTGCAGACCCCTGGCCGCCGCTGGCGCCGGGGGAGTGCGGGGCCACTCTGGAGAGCTGCGTCGCAGGCGGCTTCGAGGACGGCTCGGGGGGCAGTTGCAGGTCACATGGCACCATGTCACGGTGAGGGCGCGTGTGCTTGCGGTGACTGTAGCCCATCACATCCACGAGCTTTCAGCTGCCGGCTCCCGTTGCTGCTTGGGCCCCCCGCCCCCCTTGGCACCCCCGTTGTGCATCCCCCTCCCGCTCAGCCTTGATTGCTGATGCTCCTGTGTGCTACCCCCAGCACCCGCCGGCTCCCTTCCACTTTGCCGTCTATCCCCCCCCCTTCCCTTGGCCCCCAGCTGCCCCTTCACCTCCATCACCGAGGTACGGCTGCAGCTGCGGGTGGACTCCTGGATGGAGGGAGACATCTACCTGGGCCTGCGGGGCCCCAGCGGGCCCGTGATTGATGCCACGCACCCCTTCGACGGCCGCTTTGGCTCACGGCTTACAGTGGAGCTGGCAGGTGGGCCCGACTGCTGCGGGTCTAGGGACGGCATGTGAGGAGCGCACAGTAGGCTGCCTGCCTGCAACAGCATCCCTGCATGCATGCCCTTCCCTCTCCCCCTGTCTTCCGTCGGTCCGCCCTCAAGGAGTACTGCATAGGGTGACCCTGTGCCCTGCCCGTGCTTCCCCTGACTTCCCCCCGACCTCCCGCCGGATGATGATCATATTCACGGCGATAGAAGAATCCCTCCCCTCCTGGAGGCGATTCCTGCTGTAACCATCGCATCCTCCCGCCGCTCCTCCCCCAGGCGAGTACGTCATTACGGACGCAGCAGACAAGAGCCTGATGGGCAGTGACGGGCTGGGGTCGGGCGGGGCTCTCAAGGCGGGTGCGTTCCGGCCCTACATCCCCTTCGCCAGCTTCCACGGACTAGCCCCCGAGGGCGCGTGGAGCCTGGAGATCAGGACCTCGCACTTCCGCTGGTTCAACCTGCCAACGGCGCGCGTGGTCGCCAAGGGCAGGAGTGAGTCGCGCGCCGTGGTGGCCCCAGGGCTGCCATGGCCGCCTGCCATGCGCGCCGCTCTGCCCCTAGCTTAGCCGCCCCCCGGTTCCTCCCCAGCACGCTGCGCGCTCTCCTCACCTTCCGCCGGGCGTGGCCACTGCAAAGGGCAGCAAAGGCAGCAGGGTCGAGTTCGACCAGAGGAGTCGGATGCTGGTGGCTGTCACAGCCAAACACGGTGTTCGGCCTTACTGCACTCCTCCATCGCAACCCTTCGTCGTCCCCCTCCCCCGCCCACGCGAACCGCGCGCAGGCGCCTGGCCCGATCCCCCCGCAGGCGCCTGCGCCGCTAGCGTGCTCAGCCCCGGCAGCGGCGACCTGGCAGCGGGCGGCACGCAGACACTGACAGCGACACTGGCAGGGTGCGACGCGGGACGGCCGGGGGGAAGGGGGCTGCACGTTTGCCGGGCCCCACTGCGCCCGGCGCTGCCTTGCTGCGGCTTGGCCCCGCGCGCCTCGCTGCCCCCCTTCCCTACCACGCCCGGCCCTCAAGCTGCGGCCTTTCGTGCCGGCCGCCCGCTGCCTGCAGGTGCCCGCTCGCCTCCATCAGCAATGTGGCTGTCCGGCTCTCCATCTTCCAGCGCTACCGCGAGGACGTGACCGCCACACTGATCGGCCCCACCGGCCTGCAGGCAAGATCTGGCGCACGTAGCTCTGGATGAGCCACGCTGCACACACGCCCCGCCCTGCCTCCCCTGCCCCTGCTCTCTCACTCCTCCCCTTGTACGCATCCTCATCCTTCCTCCTCCCTCCTTTCTATCTCCTCCGTTCTCCCTCCCCCAGGCCGTCCTCTGGAGCGGTGGCCCGCGCCGCCACTACTACAAGCCCGGCCTAGCGGGGGAGTACGAGCTGCGCTCCGACCTACTAGGCCTCAAGTCCATCAGCTACCTTCCGCTCAACTGCATCTACGGCTTCTGCCCGCCGCACACCTTCCTACTCGCGGGCTCCTACTCCCCGGTCGAGAGCCTGGCCGTGTTTGCGGGCAGCGCCCCTGCGGGCGTATGGCGGCTGGTGCTGGCGAACGTGGGCAACAGCGCCTCAGAGGTCATCGACGCACCTTACGAGGGCAACGTGGGCGCTGCCAGGGGCTTCCAGGTGCTGGTGTGGTAGCGCACGTCGGGACTGGCATTGATAGCTGACAGCCCGCAGTGCGGTGCCTGTGAAGGATGCAGGGGGGCTGAGGGGAGTCAAATGCAATGGTGAGAGCATGGCGTGGAGTGGGCTGGCGAGTGGGGCGGCTGGGAGGCAGGCATGCCGTGCTAGCACGGGACGCTGAGGGCGGAGAAAGTTGCGTGCATGTGGAGGGTGCAGGTCTCGAGCTTGGGAGCCGAGAACATTGTTGGATTCAGCTCCAGGTGCTGATAGGCAGCCCTGTGTGGCATGTCCATGACCAAGGGCCGTCAAGCGAGGCAGGAGCGTGCGAAGGTGCTGGTGTAATGCAAGGGCGTAGAAGGCAGGGAAGAAAGGATGAAGTGGTGAGACGTATACCGAAGGGCGGAGGTGACTTGTACAAGCGAGCCTGCCCATGCTCCGACGGTGGGTCAAGGCACGTGGAGCTTGAGGGACGGGTACTTCTGTTTCTTGGCTTTACAAGCCTGCTCTCGCTCTCCTCTCTTGCGTTGCTCGGGGCCCGCAAGGGCAATTACCCGGAGCCCTCCTGCTCTCATCCGTCCTCAGCATCAGCGGCCGGCATTAGAGCCGCCGTAACCTGCTAGAGCCTATCTATAATGCTTAGCTCTCAGCCCCGCCTTCGCGCAATCACGCGTTCGGATCGAGACTCCATCACACAGCTAAGCCGAAACTATCGCCAGCGGGCGCAACAAACCCGCACCTCCGCCGTTTGCGGCAGTGCAGCGCAAACCAACTCCGTGATGATTCCCACACAGTCTCCTCCTCTGTTCCAAGCTCTCCCCTCGTATGGCTTACCCAGGTCCCCAGCAGTCATGGTCCCATTACCGCGCCCGCAACCCCCAGCTTGCGAGTTGGGTTTCTTCAATTCCTCCTCTACCGCCTATGCCCAGCCATCAGGTGTCCAAGCTCCTCCAGGGTCCCCTCAGAGCAGGGGCCGCGCCCGGCCGCCCCGCCTCAACCGGCGACGCTCCATGCCAGCCCGCGGCCCGCCGCTCCGATCCGGTCGAGGGGTGAGTCGATTAGTCGACCTCCTCGATCTTGGGGCCGGCACCCGACCCGCCCGAGGGGGCAGCGCCGCCGCCTGGTGCGCCGCCCGGCATGCCGCCGGCGCCGCCGCCCTGGTAGAGGCGGGTGATGATGGGGTTGCACACGCCCTCGAGCTCCTTGAGGTGGTGCTCGAACTCCTCCACCTCGGCCATCTGGTTGCTCTCCAGCCAGTCCATGGCCTCCGTCAGCTTCTTCTCCATCGTCTCCTTGTCGGAGGCCGACAGCTGCGACGCCACCTTCTCCTCGCGGATGGTGTTGCGCATGTTGTAGGCTGCGGGGCGGAAAAGGACAAGAGGGGTGCGTCAGAATTTGGTCTTTGGGCTGACCGAGGCTAGGGCAAGCGGCAAGCATCCGTGCGGGGCGGCAAGGCTGAAGCCAACAACTGGGTGGGCGAGGCAGGAGGGGTCGCTCACCGTAGTTCTCGAGGGCGTTCTTGGCCTCGACCTTCTTCTTGAGCTGCTCGTCGTCGGCCTTGTACTTCTCGGCCTCCTGGACCATGCGCTCGATCTCCTCCTTGGACAGGCGGCCCTTGTCGTTGGTGATCGTGATCTTGTTCTTGTTGCCGGTGGTCTTGTCCTCAGCGGACACGTTGAGGATACCGTTGGCATCGATGTCGAAGATCACCTGAGGAAGGCAGGCGGAGCAGGGAACAAGCCGGTCAGCAACAGTCTCGTTGCGCGTAAAATCCAGGCCCGTCAGCAGTTTCGTCGACGTTCCTCTCGCGCTTAGCCCCTCGCATGGCCCTCCGTCGAACTCACGTTGATCTGGGGCACACCGCGGGGCGCCGGCGGGATGCCGGTCAGCTCGAACTTGCCCAGCAGGTTGTTGTCCTTGGTGCGGGCACGCTCGCCCTCGTACACCTGGATGAGCACGCCGGGCTGGTTGTCGGAGTAGGTCGAGAAGACCTGCTCCTTCTTGGTGGGGATGGTGGTGTTGCGGGGGATGAGGACGGTCTGCGAGGGGGGGCGAAGAAGGGGCGGCAACCGTCAGAATGCAAGCCATGACACACGCACAGAGGCGAGACAGCAATTCAGCGACATCTCCGTGCCCTAACGAGCACCTTGCGCGCACATCCCTGGCCCCCCTCGTTGCAACGTCGCCCGAAGCCCACTCACCATGACACCGCCGGCGGTCTCCAGGCCCAGGGACAGGGGGGTCACGTCCAGCAGCAGCAGGTCCTGCACCTTCTCGCCACCCTCACCCGTCAGAATGGCGGCCTGCACGGCGGCGCCGTAGGCCACGGCCTCATCGGGGTTGATCGACTTGTTCAGCTCCTTGCCGTTGAAGAAGTCCTGCAGCAGCTGCTGGACCTTGGGGATACGGGTCGAGCCGCCGACTAGCACCACGTCGTGGACCTGGGAGTTGGATGGAGATTGGGACAAAGGACGTTAGGGGCCGCTATTCGTGCGGATCAAACGTGCCTGACCCGTGCCTTCAGTTCCCGAAGCCCTCATGCTGCTGATGCTTTCAGCCCTAGTTCCAGCCGCTTGCCCGCTGTTGTGCCCCGGCAGCTGCGCTCACCGTGTTCTTGTCCATCTTGGCGTCGCGCAGGCACTTCTCCACGGGGTCCATGCACTTGCGGAACAGGTCCATGCACAGCTCCTCGAAGCGGGCGCGGGTGATCGAAGTGGCGAAGTCCACGCCCTCGAACAGAGAGTCCAGCTCAATGGTGGTCTGGGCCGCAGACGACAGGGTGCGCTTAGCGCGCTCGCAGGCAGTGCGGAGGCTGCGTGGGGAGGGTAGCAGGGGTTGCGGCGTCAGCACCATGGGTCTCGCAATAATTCAACAGCCCGCCCTCCACGCCTACGTTCGAGACCTCCCCGGGAGGCCAAATGCAGCACGAGCCACCAGCAGCAGGGAACCCGACCTACCGGCGCAGGGCGCGGGGCGAGGTCTTCAGGTCCTTCTTGTACTTGCGCTGGAACTCGTTGGCGAAGTGGTTCACCAGGCGCTCGTCGAAGTCCTCACCGCCCAGGTGGGTGTCACCGGCGGTGGCCTTGACCTCGAAGATGCCCTCCTCAATGGTCAGCAGCGACACATCGAAGGTGCCGCCGCCCAGGTCGAAGATGAGCACGTTGCGCTCGCCCAGGCCAGAGTCCTTCTTGTCCAGGCCGTAGGCAATGGCGGCGGCCGTGGGCTCGTTGATGATGCGCAGCACCTCCAGACCGGCGATCATGCCGGCGTCCTTGGTGGCCTGGGGATGGTGGGAAGGGGTGGGAAAAGGGGGCGAGGGTAGAGTCAGCAGGTGGGTTCGAAAAAGAGCGTCGACGGAGAGCGTTTGAGAGTTTCGGACCGGGCAGGCAGAGCGGGAGAACCCAGGCAAGGAAAGCGTGTCGTAAGCTGAGGAACAGTCACGGGGCCTCACCTGGCGCTGGGAGTCGTTGAAGTAGGCGGGCACGGTCACCACGGCCTTGCGGACCTCACGGTCAGCGCCCAGGTAGGCCTGAGCGGTCTCCTTCATCTTGATCAGCACCATCGAGGAGATCTCCTCGGCCTTGAAGACCTTGTCCTCACCCTTGTACTGGACTGGGGGCGGGAAGGGGTGGGGGGGTGGGGGCAGGTGGACGAGTCAGTGTACGGTGCGATGGGGGTGAAGAGGGGTGCCGGCAAGCCGAATGAGCAGGGAAGTGTGCCAGAAGGGTTTTGTGACGGTTATGGCCTCAGGAAGCCCCACTCACCGACAATCTCGGGGATGTCGTGGGGGCCAGCGCGGACCGTGAAGGGCCACAGCTTGCAGTCCGCCTGGACGATGGGGTCCGAGTACTTGCGGCCGATCAGGCGCTTGGCGTCGAAGACGGTGTTCCTCGGGTTCATCGCAACCTGCGGGGAAAGCGATTGGAGACACAGTCAGCGCCTTGTGCGAGCGAATGTTTGAGGAGACATCTAGACCCTGGCGCGCAGATCCAAGGCGGCGGTCGGTGGAGGCTTATTCAAGCGAACAGTCGTGCGTACCTGGTTCTTGGCGGCATCACCGATGAGACGCTCGGTGTCCGTGAAGGCCACATAGGAGGGCGTGGTGCGGTTGCCCTGGTCGTTCGCGATAATCTCCACGCGGTCGTTCTGCCAGACACCCACGCAGCTGTAGGGTAAAAAGGGTATTCAAGGATACAGCCAGTTAGCGAGGCAGCTCGAGGAATGACGCACCAAGAGAGAAGGCGCCCATCCAGGGACGTCCGCGACCGAAGGCGCGAGTCCGGCCATACGTCGGCCTCGCTGCAGCAAGCCAACTAGCCCCTCTAGCTGCCTGTACTGTGCGACGGCCCGCAGCCTCAAGGGGCCGCGGGAGATCGGCGGCTGCTAAAGTGCCCCGCCCTCGAGCCCCCGAGCCTAGCCCAGAGCGCTCTGCGTTAGCAGACTCACCTGTACGTGGTGCCCAGGTCAATGCCGATAGCCGGAGCGTCCTTCGGCATTTTGGCTACTCGATCAAGAACAGAAGAAGAGTTTGGCTATCAGAAGACGGCAGAGGTGCGACTACTGTGTTCGCGTGTCGCGTATGTATGGTGCGTATAGTGGGCTGGCCAGAGCGCGCGGGCGGCTTAAGAGCGCGGGTTCGCGCTCAAAGTCGTACAGAAACGTCGCGAGGCAGGCCACTAATCTGGAGCATTCTCCATTGTTCCTGACGTTCCCCGGCCACTGTAGCATCCTCGCAGGGCCCAGTGAGGCCTCGGAACACGCGGACTGCCCTCACACGGCTGCAGAGACAGCCAAAAGCCCGATCCATCCATCCGCACCCGCGACGTTGGCGGGAATCCTCACGCAACGGGGTCCTGAGCGCACTCACGCTGCTTCACAAATGGTCTAGAAGCGCTAGGTGGCATCGTATCCACTCCGCGTGACAGCCGACGTACCTCCATCCGGCGGCCCCATCCATCCATCCGTCGCGGAGGACCGGGCATCGACGTGCATTGCGGGCCGACGAGTTACTCAGCGGAAGCTACAGCTGCTTACGCCTTGAGGATCACGTGCGGCGGCCCACGTCCGCCCATGGACATCGCGCCGATCGTGCCTAGCGGTTCCGCGCGACCCCCGAGCGGCTCCCCACACGACCGCGTTGGACGCAACGAGGTCGCAAGCTCCTCGCCTGGCAGCCGCCTCTCTCCCCTGGGGAAGTCCCCGCCTTAGCCTGGGCCCTGCGAGGCCCTTGGGCGCCCTCGGCGGGCCAGGAAGGGCCCCGACCCTTCCGGTCCTCGCCGGAAGCTTCTTGAAGCCGCTGGAGCTCTGGCGCCTGCCTGGGCAAAGAGTACATCGATAAGCGATGGAGGTGAGTGTCAGGACTCGCAGCGGAGGCGTGTTGGGTATCTGGCACCACAAGCGGGTCTGGGCCGGGTCAGGCGTTGACAGGCCCAGGCTCACGCTGGGCCTCCGGCCTGGCCCCTTGCGCAATGCCTGGGCCGCCGTTGCCGCCTTGGCAGCCTCAAATGCACGAGAGCGCAGTATGGCCATGCTGGAGCCTCTAGGCCTTTAGGTGCTTGGCATCCCACAGTCAGAGGCATGCCCTCGAGGGGCTTGTGGCCCAGCCGGCCCAGGCCCAGCCCGTCCTGACCTTTCCTGCCGCACATCGGACCCAGCGCCCCCAGGCCCCGATCACCTCACCGGTGGTAACCCTTGTCATCAAGTTGGACACGTGTGGGGTGGATATCCCGGAAAAGGGCTGAGCTGATCAACCCCATACTGTGACGGGGGCTGCGAGCCTCCCGCCCATCGTCCTGGCTGTTTGTGGAATTGTATGGAAGCATCCCAGCGGCGCGGCGGACTCGGAAGGGGAGGCCAGCGCTGCCTCCTGGGACGCCTGGGTTGTGGGATGCTGACGGCTGGGGTCCAGGGGGCCCGGGACAGTGCTAGAGCGGTGGGAAGGGGCAACCCTCACAGAGGAGGGTCAAGTAATTGGCCCGAGGGTCAGGGGGGGAGCAGCAGCAATAGCTTGACTTGGCACTTCGTTTGAACCGGTGTGGAAGATCGTGTCGCGGGCCGAATGTGTCGAGGCGGACAGGGTCGTACGCTTGGGGCCGTCTTGGAAGAGGGCCCCATCGAGGCGTGCTTGCCTGGGCCTATACTGCGGCGGGAGGGCGCTCCCGCCTACAGGAGTGCGCTTGGCTGGCCTGGGACGCTGCTGGCGGCCCTGCGTCCAACACTCCATCCGGTGTTTCTCAGCACCGCGCAAGTCACGGATTGATGGGGGCCGGGGTTAACAGGACATCACTGCCGGGACACTTGGAGGCGCTGCATGTGGACAGTCCCCTCTCTCTCCCAGACCTCACCATCCCAGGTGTCCAACAGCTCGGACATGGCCAGCGCCTTCCACCTGGCTCGCCAGTACGAGGCGCATCCCGGAGGCCGTGCGGTACTACACCATGGTGGGGAGGGGGGGGAGCGGGTCGAACTTAGGGCCGAACAGGCAGGACAGTGGCCCGCACTGTGTAGGGTTGGGCACGAAGCGGCGGATAGTCCTTTGCAGGTGATTGTGAGGGGGCCACTTGGGTCCACTAGGCTCCACCCAAGTTGCGCCTTCCCTGCTCCCTGTTCACGCACTGCCGGCAGGTAGGCTGCCGGGCTCACGAGGAGGCCGCGTGGATGCTCAGCAGTGGCCTTCGGATGCATGCAAACACCATGGGGGAAGGGTTGGGGGGGCATCAAGCCGCACGCCGTTGTGGGGAGGCCTCGGCCCATTGAGGCCCCGCGGGGTTGCACGCCTTGAAGCAGCCTGCAGAAGCTTCGGATGCGCCCGGAAGGGTGAGGAAGCATTTGGACGGCTCCGCAGCGTCGGGTCCGCAGGCAGGGGTTGTGGGCATGGCTTCGTCCTTGGGTGCCCGTGTGGTGAGGCGCACACGGCTGGGGGCCTGAGGACCGGTGCCGGCAGGGGGAGGGACAATGCGGGTAAGATGGCGCTGCGGCCTGAGGGGCCGCGGCCAGGGGGCGGCGGGAGTCCCAGCACCAGGCAGGGCCTACCCGAAGAGTGAGGAGGCGCCGGCACAGACAAGTAGCGTTGGCAGCGCAGGCTGTGGGCGTACCGGAAGGTGAGGTACAGCCCCATTGGGTGCCTGGGTGGTATGGAACTACTGGCTGGAAGCAGGAGGGCCAGGACCGACATGGTATGGCAGGTCGTAGCACTCGAGAGTTAAGGAGCATGCGGGGTGGGGTTATAGAGTATGGGTGCCCACGTCTGCCAGGGGATGGCACAGCGAAGGCAACTGCGGCCTGCTGGCCCTGCTGGCCCTGCTGGCCGGGGTGCCCTGGGAGCCCGGGATAGCCGGATCTGCCTCGTCGGATCTGTATGCGGTTCCTGCTGTAACCATCGCATCCTACCGGTAGGCAGTCCTGAGCCGATGTCGCTGGCTTGGCTGGGCTGCAGGGTTTCGGGGCCCGGTGGCGGGGGGCCCTGGCTACAGCATCGAGGGATCTGAACGCTGCAGTGATCTGAGCACCGGAACCCTTGCCGGAGGCGGGGCTTAAGCGCACGTAGCGTGTCGTCGACACATGGCAGGGTTCGGAACTCCATGTGCTCTGCCCCCCCAAACCCGGCTCTGCCCCAACCTGCAAGAAGGTCTGCATGGCCTAGCCTAGTGATCCCTGACGACCCTGAGACGATGTCGCTGGCCTGGCATGCGCTCGAAGATCGTGGCGAGTTACAGTTATGGGGAGGGGGGGCCGGGGGAGGGCGGGCATGCACCGCGCCGTGCCGGCACAAGGGCTCGGAGTAGCGCGGGCGGGGATGGACAGAACAACGTAATGAGGAGCTTCTCATCTTCAAGGCGCCCTGCAAGGGCACAGGCGGGGTGAGGGCAAGGGCGGGGGGCAAAAGGGAGGGCAGGAGAGTCACAGGGGGAGGGGCCCCCGATGGGCATGCATGCACCGTGCCGTGTCGGCCCCTAAAAGGCTGGGCCCCTAAAGGCCTGCTTTCCGATACATGCGACGTTATATTTCACACGCAATGAGAGTCGATCGCTCAGGGGCCACTGATGCTTCCGCGGCATGGCTTCCAGATGTGGTGGCCCGAATCGCTGCGTTTCTGCCTCCCAACGACATCGTAGGCTTGTGCCTGGTGGATAAGGCTACCGCGGACCAGCTCCGACCGCTTGCCACGGTCCGCCTGTCCCAGCCGGCCTCGCCATGGCTGTACCGCTTTCGCTGGGCTAATGTCGGAAGTGGACGATCCCTTAGGGAACGCCTGGGGTCGGGGGAAGTTGACTCTCTCCCCCTTATGCGGGGCCGGCAGCTCGTCTGCCCGCTGGCCGCAACCCTGTAATGCGTCATTCCTAATGTCGGCAGCTGTCGCAGCCTCAACCTCAAGCAGCGTCGACTACTTCAGAGTCTCACAGCGCTTTCCGGTGACCTACAAAACATCGCCGTGGCCCAGAAAGCTGCGGGCTGCACGCTGACGGAGGCCGTGCTCGAAAGCGCGGCGGCAGCAGACCAGCTGCCGGCCTGCCGCTGGCTGCTGGAGCGGCTCCCCGCGCGGACGCCCCCGCTCTGGCGACGTATTCTGGAGGTGGCAGCGGGCGGCGGGGCCCGTGCTGTGTGCGATTGGTGCCTCGCATCCGACACCGACGTCTCCATCGATGCCATCTGCGCGGCTCTGCGGGGGGGCCACACCAACCTGGCGGACCGCCTGATGTGCCTCAAGCTCGGCGACGACCAGCAACAATCACTGTGGCCGTGGAGGGAGGAGCTGCTTGAGGGCGCCGCGGCCGGCTGCGATCTGGCTCTGCTTCAGCGCCTCTCGGCCCGCTTCGGCGGGGTGCAGGCGCTGAGCACGTGGGGCAAGTGCACGGCTATGCACGCGGCCGTCAGCAGTTGGACTCCGGACTGGCAGGTGCGTCGGACTGGCTGTTGGGATGCGGCCCGCTTTGTGCTGAGGCTCGCGTAACCAAGTGTCCAACCAAGGCTGGCACGCTAACCACATCCCGTCGCCCCGTCCCGTGCATTCAGGCCAGGGCCGAGTGGCTGCTATCCCAGGGCGTGGGCATCAACTCCAACTCCGGCCCCAAACTTGTCAGGGCGTTAGGGCCTCTCGCGCCGCCGCGCCTGTCATGGCTGCGGGCCCAGGGCTGTCCCCCGATCAGGCAGTGCATAGGCGCGGCGGTCATCAACGGCAGCGCCCCCACGCTCTCCTGGCTCCTGTCTGAGGGCGTCGCTGGCAGCCCATCGAGCTCAGCTTGCGAAGACGCCGCGGCCGCGGGGAAGTTGGAGGTCTTGCGGGTCCTGCATGCGGCGGGGCGTTTCCCCCAGGCGGGCCCCTACTTCGGGCAATGCGCCGCACGCTCTGGCTCCGTGGAGCTGGTGGCTTGGGCGCACGAGACGGGGCGGCTGGGAGCGCTGGGTCCTGGGCTAATGCGCGAGGCGGCGCTGTCGGGGAGCGCGGCAATGGTCCGCTGGCTGCGGGGCCGCGGCTGCGGCTGTGACGAGCGGGCCTGGAGCCAGGCGGCGCTGGCGGGGAGCGAGGAGGCGCTCGAGACCTTGGCTGAGGGGGGCTGCCCACAGCCGGTGAGGGCGCTTGGACTCGGCGGTTCTGGGGAGGACGGATAGTGGGGCGAGAGCTAGCACAAATGCGTCGCCCACGTTGTTATCTCGCTGAGCTCTCCTGCGCGTGTCGCTCAGCATTTGCCCTCGTCCTGCTTGGTTTCTCGCAGGTGGACGGCCTGCCGTTCTCGGCCGCGGCTTACCAGGGCGACCTCCACACCCTACAGGCGCTGCGCCGACTGGGCCTGCCGCTCGGAGGCACCGACATGTTCCTCGCCGCCCTGCGCCGGGCGAACGGCAGCGGCGCGCCCCTGGCCGCCCTGCAATGGCTGCTGGAGGCGGGGGCGGAGGTGGACTGGGAGCGGGCGCGGGAGCCGGCGGGGGGGCGCACGGACGCCGCGGCGGAGGAGGTGCGGGTGTGGGTGGAGGAGCAGTGGCGCGTGTGGCAGGCCCGCGCGGCGGCTGCAGGGGTCGACGGCGGTGGAGGGACACAGGCTGGTGGCTAGGGTATTGGCCGTGAAGACGAGCTGCAGTGCTGGCGGACTGATGTTGGCGTATGGATGCCGAGGGGTCGGGTGCGCTAATCTCACGGCAGGGGCAGCAGAGCTGGATGCCCACATGCATGCGAGTTGCCACATAGACAGGGGCCTTGTTGTATAACACAGTGTGGTACAAGAGGCAGATAGGGCGATAGGTACCGCCTCGTCCTGGGCATCAATCGATGGGTGCCGCATGGAACCTGTGCGGTGCCTGAGGCCGCCCGTTCCCGTGCTTTCCGTGATAATTGTGACGTTTTCCTAGACGTGGCGCCTGTGCTTTCGTCCAAGAGCTGTCTCCTGTCTGGGGCAGCAGCGCAGCAGGGCGCAGCACCCGAGGCGCGGAACGCGGGGGCAGCACGCACCGCGACAGCGGCAAGCTGGGAACTCCTGGAAGATTGGGGGCGCAAGCAAGGTGGTTTTCAGCAGTTCACACCGCACGTCGAAGGTGCAAGGTAATGCTTTATGGTGCAAAGGAGCAGCGTGGTGGTGTGTTCACCGCGGCCTTACCCGGCACGCGTGGGCCAGACGCGCGGAGCCATCCGCGGGCATTTGCCTGGTGCGACCGCACCTTACCCCTCATCCGCCCCCTACCCCAAATTGCCTCCCCTTGGTGGCCTGGTTCTCTTATAACAGCCGCGGGGCTTGCGGCGCAGTGCCCCGCAGCGCGCCGGAAAGTGCCGCGGTCGTACCCTCTAAGGCGGACCCTGCACAGACCCCGTTTAGGCAGTCTAAACGTGCAGCTGCGTTCTCGACGTGTTTGTGTATCTAAATAGGCAAGGCTTCGCATGACGACCTAGCGGGAAGGCAAACGCGAAGCCGCGGTCAGAATGGAGATATATTACACCACAAAGATTTCCGGGAGAGCTGGGGTCATCGCAGCATGGTCCCAGGTGCGAAGAAGCAGAGGTCGTGGGTCCCGACCGGCTGGCGACATTCGCGCTGACCAGCATGTTCCGGTCCCTAGGCTCCCGGGTACCCTTCCTTCCTGGCGGTGGGCCTCAGCCCCAACGCGGTGGGCATCTATAATGAAGAGGTGCGTTCAGGGCTTGGCAGGGGATCGACTCCTCGTGCAGCTTGTGCATCTCTTTTCGTCGCGCAGGGCCGCCCGCTGGACCCCAACAACGAGGCGACGCTAAAGAACGTGCGCGGCACGGATTGCGCGAAGCTGGCATGGCACCCTCTACTGCCTCTGCTGGCAATTGGCTGGAAGGACGGTGAGGCGAACGCGGCCCCCACCCGGTCGACCCGGGCAGCGGAGGCCCCGGCGGTCCCTAGCCCCCGCTGGTGTTGCTATCCCCCACGGATTAGGAGCGCCGGGGAGCGGAGGGACCCGTGGGCGGTGCCTCCTTGGCCGGGTCGGTGGGGCAGGGAAGGGGTGATGGCGGTGCTGTCCGCTAACACGGCCGTGCCTGGGCTGGGTGCTATGCGCTGCCCACAGGCGCCATATCCTTCTGGAACGCGGAGGAGCGCAAGCTGGAGGAGGACAGCAAAATCCACCGGAATACCATCAGCAGCATGACCTGGACCGCCAGCGGCGACCGCCTCATAACGGGCGACGAGAACGGCCGCGTAAGACCCTGCCGTGCCGCCCCCTCTGCCCATTCCATCATGCACTTGTGCCCCAAACCCTGTGTGCATCTGGCCCCTCTGATCATCATCACACCTTGCTACCTTGGATCCAGATCTCCATGTGGAAGACGGACCGGCTGATGCGGCCCATCCACGTGGTGGCGTACGACGAGCCGGGGGCGGTCATCCGGCACTCGGTCGTGGGCCTGCCGGAGGAGATGCCGGACACCAACAGCCAGGTGCGGAACCCTCCCCTTCCCCCAATACCTCCTCCCTGAGGGGCAGTCTGGAGGGCTCCGATGGAGCGGGGGGGGGGGGCACGGAGCTCTGTCCCTGCCACACGAGGAGGCGGGGGCACAACCCTTGGGCCAGCATGTGCAGGATGGGGAAGATGGGCAGGAGCGGAGACGGCGGGCGACTGGGGCCGGTCCTGCGGGGACAGGAGGCATGCTACCCTGCCCTTGCTACCTCGAGAGCCGACTCGGGGCCCGCGGCCGCCATGGACGCTTGCGCAGGGGGCAGCGGGGCCCTGGAATGAAGGGCCGGCCATAGGGCCCAGTGGCGTGTGACCCGAGCCGCATTCCCCCATCCTTCCGCCCTTCCCCACCCCTCCCCCTGCATTCCGCCCAGGTGGTGGTGGCCTTCTACGTGGCTGACGGCCAGGAGCGGGCGGTGGTCAAGTGGTGCAACGACCAGGGGTACAGCGGCATCGTGCAGGTGGGGGCCAGGGGCGGGGCAGGAGGTGGGCGGTGGGGGTCTTGGTTGCTGCGCGGGATCGTGCCGACGCCAGGGAAGCATAGCTTGCGAAGTTGAGGGGCGGAGGGGTAGCGGAGCTGGGGGAGCGAGGCGGAACTGGGGGAAGCGGGCGCGGTCCACACGGGGCCGGGGTGGACCCAGCCGGGGTGCAGAGGGCAGGGTAGGGATGGGAAGGGAGGCTTCCCTCCGCGGCTGCGCTTCACACCTTGCAACCCCCCCATGAACGGAAACCTCTGCAGGAGATGGGCGAGGCGGTGCACTCGCTGCTGCACTACCCCGACCGGGACCAGCTGCTCGTCATTGGGGCCTCGTGCACGCTGTACGTGCTCGGCCGGGACGAGCAGCTGGGCACGTGGGTGACCGTGAGCAAGATGAAGTTCGCCACGGGCACGGGCGAGGCGGCCACGGGGCTACAGGTGGGCCGGAGCCGGGCTTGGCGCGTGGGAGGGGGCGGGGTATGGAGGGGCTGCAAGAGGGCAGGTGAAGGGGCTCAGGGTGTGCTGTGGCTCGGGGCCAGCGCGCAAGGGGCAGCTGGTGGGCTGGGGGTGCCGGCGAGCAAGGGCTAAAGCAGAGGCTAGGGGCTCTCAACGTTGTAGCTGACGCACTTCAGGCGGGCCCGGGTCGAAGGGCGTGTCCAAGCACAAAGCGTGCGCGAGTGAACAACAGAGGAGGGACCACGGGACCGCACAGCAAGCTCCCAGCCCCAGCCCGGGCCCCCGCCCCTGCACCCCGGAGCCTGGACCCTTGCCCCACGCCCCCACCCACGCGCCCACCCACGCCAACGCCTCCCCCTCCCCCACCCCCCACCCCCCTCCCAGGTCGCCTGGACCGGCAACCACACGCTGGCCTCCGCCTCCGAGAAGGACAACGTGGTCCGCATGTACAACTTCGACACGGAGGACAACTACGTGCTCAACCTGGAGCAGGACAGCGGCCTGGTCAGCAGGGTGGTGTGCCTGGCCTTCGACCAGAGGTGGGGCGGATGGAGGGTAGGAGGTGGATGGTGGGTGGATGGCGTGGGGGTGCCGGCCCGGGGAATGCGGATGGGCTGGAGGGAGGTCAGCGGCCAGGGCTAGGGGAGAAAGGGGAAGGGGAAGGGTGGGGCGATGCAGGGGCTTGAGCGGGTCGAGTGATTCGTTGGTTGGGCCTGTCAAGCCCGGGGCCCACCCGCACGGTCGCGTGTGTTCAACGCCTAGCTCCATAGCCTGCATTCCCCTTTCCATCCCTCCCCCCTCCCTACTGCCAGGTACTCGCTCCTGGCCGTGGGCACCACGGACGGTCGCGTCATGATGTACAAGTATAACCCGCCCAGCGACAGCCGCGAGCCCGTGCTGGACCTGGCCAAGTGCTGGGAGATGCAGCCCGCGTTCTTCGTGAGTGGGGCCTGCGCGGGCCTGTGGGGCCCTGGGTCAGGCCCGCTCTATTCCTGTGGGCTCTCCGCCCGGGGCGGGATCTAGATTAGGAAGGATGTATTACTCGAGGAATAGCTCTCCGGTTAAAGAGGCCCCTTCCCTTCCATCCGTGATCTCAGGTGGGCAACCGCGCTCTGTCCATGGAGTGGGGCCCCTTCCCGCGGCTTATGGTGGTGGCGTGCAGCGACGCCATCAACGTGTGCCGCAAGACCATGCTGTCGTACAAGTACCGCGACGGGGTGGCCATCATGCAGGTGCGCGCCCGGGGGCGGTGGTGGCGGGCAGGCGCACACCCAGAATGAAAGCGTTGTAGAAGAGGGGCGCTCTTGCTGTCGGTTTCGGTGTCAGTGCGAAGTCCAGCTGGCCCGATGGCATCCATCCAGCTTACAGCTGCAGCGGCTTCCCTACACACTCCTCCACTTGAACCCCCGCAACCCTTCTCTGCAACCCCTTTCCCCCTCAGGTCGGCGTGGACCGCGTGGTGCTGGAGAACCTGGAGGTGGAGCCGCAGCGGCCACCGGGGAGGCTGCAGCTGCAGGTGCGGGGGGGCAAGGAGGCAAGGGGCGATGGGGAGGGGCATGGGCGCTGTATGGGGCTGCGGCGGGCATTGGAGCTGCGGGCGCGCCTCGACGATGGGTGATAGAGCTGGTCGCCGGGGGGAGGGGGGCGGCCCAGTCAGGGCTCAATGGTTCCCGGGCTGGCGGGGGCTAGGGGCGGGGCAGGTTGCAGCCGTGTAGCAGATGTAAGACGCCCCCACCGTTGAGCATGGTGGGACTGGGCCAGGGCCGAGAAGCACAGACGCACATCAACTGGCTCCTTGGGCCGAGGCCAATCGGGACTCATACACAGCGTGGGTCAGTTGGGTGTTTAGTTGCTGAGCCCTGATCCCCTCTTTCCTGTTGCGCCCCCCCCTCCCCCCCCTGCTGGCCCGCAGGACATGCAGCTGCTGGGCCTGGACCTGAGCAAGGGGCTGCTGCTGGTGTGGGACGGAGAGCGCGCAGAGGTGAGCCGCCCGGGCCCACACCGCCATCCGCAGACCCGCGCCAGGCCTTCAGGCCGGCGCAGGGCAGAGCGGGCCATGTCTGAGCCAGGCCGCCCTCCCCTTCGCCAACACTCTGGCGCCGGGGCCTTCCCCGTCCTACATACCTTCGGGAGTTCTGTGGTCTCTGTCCGTTGCGGTACCTGCCCCCGCGCCTCCCGGCCCCCGCCCCTGGACCCTTGACCCCCACCCGCGCCCCACCCCCACCCTCTCCTCTGCCCGGCCCCCACCCGGCACCCCCCAGGTGTACAAGGTGACCGAGACCAACGACATCATGGCCGCCTCCCAGTTCGAGACCACCAGCCGCTGCATGGCCATCAACAACGACTCCATCTACCGGGCCGCGGACAACAAGCTGGAGGTCGTCAACATGGCGGGTGCGTGCTAGGGGCTGCTGAGGAAACACAGGCGCGGACATAAGCCCGAAAGCCGTGTACAGCCAGCCGGCGTAGCTCCTGCTCTTCACCCGCCTACCCGGCGCCCGGCTCACGTTCTGCCCCTGCTCACCCGCGCGCGGACCTCCTGATCCGTCCGCGTGTTCCGCGTCCCCTCCCGCCCGCAGGCACGGTGAAGCAGACCATTGTGTTTGACGAGAACCACGGGTCGCCCGCGCACCTGGATGTGGCGAAGGACTACATGGTGGCCGTCACCTCGGCCAACATCGTGCGCGTGTTCAAGGTGGCGGGCCGGGAGGCCAAGCCGCACGCGGGGCCGGGTGAGGCGGCTTGAAGGGGGGACGGGGGCGGTGGTTGCAAGGGTGCTTGGGCTTGGGCTTGGTTAGGGCCTGGCGGCTCTTCTCGCGGTTGCAGACTCGCAGACCTACCGGCATAGGCTGTGGTTCGCGCTCAGATGAGCCCCGGCTGACCTGGTTTGCCCGGGCCCCCCTCGTGCTTCCTGTGCCGAGCAGCCCCGCTGTGCCCGCCCGAGCTCAAGGACTGGAAGGTCACTGCGACCAAGGTCAACGCCACCGGAAGCCTGGTGGGTGGGCGGTCAGCGGGGTCGCGTCCCTGTGCACCCCTCCGCCGCGGCCCTACTCCCCGCCCTGCCGTGCCGTGCCAATGCCCCCTCCCTACAACAGCGCTCCACCGGCCTTTCCTCCCTTCCCCTTTCCCGTACCCCCGCTTTCCGCAGGTCGCGGCGCTGGTTGTGGGCCCCGACCCGCTCCGCGCCGTGCAGCTGGTGGTGTGGTGCGGCGAGGCCAACACGCACCACGTGCACGACTTCGCGCACGACTCGCGCGTGCCCGTGGGGCTGCTGTGGGACACGGTGGAGCCCAAGCTGCTGGTCGTGCAGTGCTCGGTGGGGGCGGGGGCAGGGGGTTAGGGGGGGGGAAGGGGTGAGAAAGGGGCAGGGGAGGTGTGGGGAGGGGGACGGAGGGGAACGCAATGGGGCGGAGGGGTCAGGAGGGGAGGGTTGCGAGGGCGCGTAACAGAAGGTCCAGGGGCGGCCATGGGTGGGATCGGCGGACCCGTACAAGGCCACAGCTACACAGCGGCAAGGCGTATCCACGCCATCCCTATCCCCACTTCGCTCCTCCCCCCCGCCCCCCAGCCCTCCTTCAACGAGACCAACGTGGAGGAGCACCGCGCCGCCGACGCCGCCCACGTGGTGGACCTGGCCATATGCTTCGTGGACATCGACAAGGGCATCCTCATGCAGGCGAGCACCGGGGGGGGGGAGGGGGAGGGGTCAACAGTGCGCCAGGGCAAGGGATGGGCGGGGCCGAGGGCGAGGGCGAGGGAGCGAGCCATCCTTCCGCTTCTCTTCCTCTTATGCTTCTTCCTCTTACCTCCCCACCCTTGCCCCCGCCTCCCACCTCTCTCGTGTCCGCAGGAGTACCAGCCCATCCACCAGGGCGGCGCCACGGCCTGCATCGGCTCCGCGGCGCCCTTCCTGCTCACCAACAAGAAGTCCACGGTGCAGCCGGCGGCCGGGTCCGGCGGCTTCCAGCCCTTCACATCCAACGTCTCCAAGGTCACCATGACCAGCTTCCAGGGCATGCAGGCGAGTGCCGCCGCCGGGGGCCGCAAACGACCATCGCGTTGGCATACAGGCTGCGCGCCGGGGCCGGGGCCGGGACCGGGGCTGGTGGTCTCACCGTAATAGCGTGTGGACATAGACATAGACCGCTTGGTGCAGACCGCACAAGTGTGCCAACATGGCAAGCAACGGTCCACGGGCTGGGCGTGAGCTTTAAGCCTGTTCGCCACCTGAGCTGCCGACACCTCCCCGGCGTCCGCATCACACCGTACTCACCGTGCCGTACCGCTTCCGCACACTGCGCCGTACCACACCGCACCGCAGGACTCTGACGAGAAGACGCGGCGCGCGCTGCTGGACTTTGCTTTCAACCTGGCCACGGGCAACATGGACGAGGCCTTCCGCTCCGTCAAGGCCATCAAGAACCCGGCGGTGTGGGAGAACATGGCGCACATGTGCATCCGCAACAAGCGCCTGGACGTGGCGGGTGAGGGCGAGGGGCCGGAGGGGAGAAGTCGGAAGGAGCAGGGACGTGAGGGAAGGGCGGGCTGAGTGGCCATGCTGCAAGGAGGAACTCACGCACCGCCCGACCACTCCCTCTTACCTCCCTCCTCCCGTTCTCCCCTCCCGCCCCCCCCAGAGCACTGCCTGAGCAATATGGAGCACGCCCGCGGCGCCCGGGCGCTGCGCGAGGCCAAGTCCATCGAGGAGGCGGACGCGCGGGTGGCCACGGTGGCGGTGCACCTGGGCATGATCGAGGACGCCAAGAAGCTCTACATCGCCTGCGAGCGGTGGGGGGGCCGGGGCGGGGCGCGGCGGGGAGGCGTCCGCGCGCGGGTGTGGTGTCGGTGTGGGATGCTGGTGTGGCTGGCCCAGAGTCTTGCGCTGTCGCCCCGAGCAGCGCTCTAGCGGAGACCTCCGACCTCTGACCGCCCCACTCTCGCCCGGTCCTCGCCCCGCCCACCGCAGGTACGACCTGCTCAACCAGCTGTACCGCGCGTGCGGGCAGTGGGACCGCGCCCTGGAGATCGCGGAGAAGTGGGACCGCATCCACCTCAAGTCCACGCACTTCGCATACGCGCAGGTACGGCCGTGCCAGGCGTAGCGCTGGCGCCGGGTTTCGGCCAAACTTTGTCGGTCGGCCCTGTTTCTTGCGGGGTCAAGCAAGCCTGCCAACGGTCTCGCTCTAAGCTCCCCTTCACTCTCTTACTTGCCTTCTCATCTCAAGTCCCCTCCTGTCCCGCTCCCCCACAGTACTTCGAGCGCAGCGGCAACCTGGCCGACGCTCAGAAGCACTACGAGGCCAGCGGCTGTGGGCTGGTGGAGGTGCCGCGCATGCTGTTCGAGGCGGAGAAGTTCAACGAGCTGCAGGCCTACATCCAGGTGGGTTCGTCTCGCCTTGCGGATGGTGGGGGGTGCGTGCAATGGTGCACGGGAGTGGAAAGGGCGAGGCACACGGGCGGGCTGCGGGGCTTGGCCGCGCTGGCCCTCATGAAACCCGCCGCCTTTCTTCATAACCCCTGCGGGCTGATGGCTGGGCGAGGCGGTGGCCATCAGGAGACCCGTCGCATCCTTGCTATGACCCCGGCATCAACATGCATGCCCTCGCACGTCGCAGGCCAACGACTCCCGCGAGCTCATCCTGTGGTGGGGCAAGTACCTCGAGTCCCTGGGGGAGTACACCAAGGCGCTGGACTGCTACCGGAAGGTGCGGGCGGGACGGAGGCCGATTGTGTGGGTCAAGTGCGGCGCAAAGGTCTGCGGGCTTGATGTTCCCACCGCCGTGCTCGGTCTCGGTCTGGCCTGGTGATCACTGCGAGCTTCGGCGCCTGTCCACCGTTGACGGAAGTCCCCCCCCATCCCGCCCCAATCCTTACGTCCATCCATTTGCCCTTCCGCTCCCACCCCTACCCCACCCCAGGCGGGCGACTCCCTGTCCATGGTGCGCATCCACTGCTTCCAGCGGGACTGGAAGGCGGCCGAGGAGGAGGTGAGGAGTGTGTCAGGAGCGGGGCATCGTCGTGCCAGCCACCCGGTTTGTGATAGCAGGGAGCCACACAAGCCTCGTGACGGCGTGCGCCTGTCACCCACCGCGTTATCATCTCAGGGAGGGCACTTTGACTCAGCACGCGCACTCCTTCACCCCCCAGGTGTCCAACAGCTCGGACATGGCCAGCGCCTTCCACCTGGCTCGCCAGTACGAGGCGGCGGGGCGCATCCCGGAGGCAGTGCGGTACTACACCATGGTGAGAGGGGCGGGAAGCGGGGCACAGGGTTGGCCATGGGGCCTCAGCTGTAGAAACCGCGTGATAACTTTCTGCTGGTCCGCTCCGTACCGGTAGGCTCCTTCCGCCCTTTCCCTTCGTGCAACCCCCTTCCCGGCTCGGAACTGATCCATCATTTACGACACTTCCCTCCTCACCCGCCACCCGCCTCCCTCCCCCCAGGCCAAGCGCTACAGCCACGGCGTGCGGCTGGCCAAGGTGCATGAGCTGGACAGCGACCTCATGAACCTGGCGCTCAAGAGCACGCCCGGGGTCATGGTGGACACAGCCGACTACCTGTTCGCAAAGGTGGGGGGCAACGTGGGATTGGGGGCGGGGTGTGGGGTTCTCGGCTAGCGTGCGGGCCCTGTCCGGGCTGCTGAGGTGGGAGCTGGAGCCCTGAAGCCGCTGCTGGGTGCCGCGCCAGTGGACATCCGTACCCGTCATGCGACGCGCTGACCTGCCGCTCCCCGGCTGTGCTCTGCCTCCTCTCCTCATCCTGTCCCCAGGGCCAGCACGAGAAGGCCGCCACTCTGTACATGAAGGGCGGCAAGCTGTCCAAGGCGGTGGAGATGTGCTTCCAGGTGAGCACGGGGCGTACATGAGTTCTTCTGTGTATGCGCTCACGTGCTCCTAAGGATGGAGATATGTCCAGTGGCGCAAGCTCATGCACATACCGGTATCGCCGCCCTTTGCTGGATGCTAACGTCCGTTCCCCTCCCCCTCGCCCCCGCTGCAGGCCCAGCTGTTCGACGTGCTGCAGCACATCGCCGACGACATGACGCCCGAGAAGAGCGACCCCGCGCTCTACACGCGGTGGGTGCCGGGCTTGGGGCCGGGCGTTGAGCGGCCTCACCTTCTGTCCCTGTCCCAACCTCCATCGTGCCGCCCACCCCGCCCTCTTACCAGCCGCCCTCTTCCCCCTTGCCCCCTCATCCTCCCCTCCCCACTCCCCTCCTCCGCAGCTGCGCCGAGTTCTTCATGCAGAACGGCCACAACGACAAGGCCGTCAAGATGCTCATCGCGGCGCAGCAGTACGGCAAGGCGCTGGAGCTGTGCGTGGAGCACGACGTGTCGATCACGGAGGTGCGGGCTGGGGGGTGCGGGGTCGCAGGGCGGGGGTTCGCGGGGTGTTACGAGGGAAGTGGGTCCACAAACGGCCCCTTCCGTCTCCCTCGCCGTCGCAGAAGTCCCAATGTAAGTCAGCTCCCTTGCGCTGACAGCCATCCTTCTTTCTCGCTGTCCCCCTCCCGCACCCTCTTCCCCCCCTTCCCCCGCAGGAGATGGCCGACGCCATGACCCCCGACAAGAACGTGTCGCCGGAGGAGCGCAACCTGGTGGTGTGCCGCATAGCCAAGGCAAGCGGGGACTTAGGGGCAGGAGCCGGGCACGGCGGGGGTGGAGCCGCAAGCACCACCTGCGAGGATGCGGCCGTGACGTCGTGGTATCTGTGTCTCTTCTGAACCTTGAACTCTCCCTACACCTGCACCCCACCCCACCCCACTCCACCCCAGGTGGCCAAGCGCCAGGGGAACTACCAGCTGGCTGCCAAGAAGTACACGCAGGTGTGTGAGAGGGGGCCTGCGGTAGTCGGGATGCTTGGGAACAAGCGTGGTGGGGACAAGCGTCACTCGCACTCCTTCCGTCTCATCGCTGCCGACGAGGCGTGGAAGAGGAGCCCACCCCGGCAGGACGCGGGGTGCGGCCAACGCACTTTGCCTTCCCGGCCTGTGGCGCCGTAGCGGGAGGGGAGGCTGACGCTCTGCTGCCCTCCGCTACCTCACAGGCGGGCGACAAGATCAAGGCCATGAAGGCGCTCCTGCGCAGCGGCGATGCGGAGAAGATCATCTTCTTCGCGGGTACGGCAGATCGGAAAGGATGGGTTTGGCTTTTCTGTTTCGGCATAGAAGGGGCCGAGCAGTGACAGCTTTTCATAGCCTATCAGCCGCTTGAGCAATGGCGTTGCGGCGAGAGAAGCCTGCCCTGCAAGCCGCTCCTTACGCCCTCCTCCCTCATCCGCCCCCTGCCCCTCCTCCCTCGCCCCCCCCCCCAGGCGTGTCCCGGCAGAAGGACATCTACCTCATGGCCGCCAACTACCTGCAGACGCTGAGCTGGCACTCGGACCCGGAGCTCATGAAGCACATCATATCCTTCTACACCAAGGTGAGCGGGGCTGGTCGGGGCAGGGGCCCGGGGCACCGGGTGGTGTCGGGAGGTGTTGTTGCCGGGCAGGCACAGGGGAGACTTGCAGGGAGCAGGGGCCTGGTCTGGGAAGGTCTTGCCGGGAGCGCGGACAGTGGGCCGGTGCGGGTGCAAGCACCATGCGCCTTTCAAGGCGGGGAGGTGTTGCGAGCTCGAGGCGCAGCGGCCAGGGCTCCGCGATGGCCCCGGGTGCTCGGGAGCCAGTTGAAAAAACCCTCACGCCCCTTCCTCCCACCCTCCCATCCTTTGCCTCCTTCACCCCCAGGCCGCCGCCATGGACTCCCTGGCCTCCTTCTACGAGGCGTGTGCGCAGATCGAGGTGGACGAGTACCGGGATTACGAGAAGGCGCTGCAGGTGAGAGGGTTTACGCCGTGTTACGCGTGGGCCAACCCCCATCCGATTCGCCCCTCACTCCAGCCAAGCGAGTCGCACGCCCTGTCCCCCTCCACTGTCTCCCTCGAGCCTTTCTCCTCCCCCTCAAACCCCGCTCCAAACCCCCTCAACCCCCCTCCGTTCCTCCCACCCATCCACCCTCCAGGCCATGCGCGAGGCCGCCAAGTACGTGGCCAAGTCCAAGTCCGACGACCGCGACCGCCGCCTCAACTCCCTCAACGAGCGCATCACCGTGTCGGAGCGCTTCGTGGGCGCAAGGCAGATGATCGGCAACAACGCGCAGGTGCGTGGTGCGGACCGCAGGGTGCGGTGCGTAGGGATGTCGCCGGATCGGGATGCTCCGACGCAGCTCCCTGCCTCTGTTACCGCCCTCTGCTGCTCGGCCCAAACCGCCCTCTCGAGCTCCAGTGCCGCTGTGCCCCTGTAATAGTAACCTCACAATGTCGTCCTTTTGCCAACCTCCCTGCGTTCCTCCCCGCCCCCGCAGGAGGCTCTGCGGGTGTGCGAGGACCTGCTGCGCACCATCCCGCCCGACAGCCAGGTGAAAGGGCAGGCCGGATAATTCCTGCGTGTGCTACCGTATGCATGTGGACCTGGACCGTGGATGGGCAGGGACAGAATAGGTACACGGCCCACATTGAACGACTCAATGGGCCGGAATGCCCTTCCACCGGCACCGCCCCACCACCGCCCCGGCAGCCCCTCACCTTCTTTCCCTCCCCCCTTACCTCCCGGCCACCCCTTAAGGACCTGGAGGCGGGCATCCGTATCGGCGACGTGTACGCCCTCATGGTGGAGTACTGGTGAGCAGGGGGGGTGGGTGGGGGCGACGTATCGACGACCCCGTAGCTAAACAGCTCGGCGTGCTTCCGAGAGGGCAGGCCCGCGGGCATGCGCTTTACGCCAGGAGCAGGGCACGCGTGAGAGCATGCTGAGGACTGCAGAGTCCCAGTAGTCTACGCAGCTCGCCAGACCTCCGACCATTATGGCGTACTATCTTAGCCCGCATGCCCCCTCCACCCTCGAACCGCCAACCCGCCATCCCCCCACCCCCCCATCCACCCCCTGCAGGTACGAGGCCCGCAACCCCATGGAGGCCTACAAGGCCATCGAGGCCATGCGCCGCCGCGGCATCATCCTCTCGCCCTACCTGGACACACGCATGGTGGAGGACATCTACAAGGTGCGCGGGCGCAGAGAGGGCGGGGTAGGGGGTGTGCGGAGTGCGGGCTGCGGGCTGCGGGCTTCGCGTCTTGGAGCGTGGAGAGGGAGAGGGGGGGCAGGGGACACAAGGGCAGGTGAGGACCGCCGGCAGACGATAGAAGGATGGGCGGGTTGAGGTGGCGCGCGAGGGATGCGTTCGGCGCGAGCCTAGCACGGCAATGCTCCCGGATGTGCCCCGACACGATTCCGGAACTACACGGCGAGCTTCCCCTTCGTTTGCGTCAAGCTATCTCGCCCTGCGCCCTCCCGCACCTTCAGCTCCCCTCCACCTCCCTGGCCCTCCCCTCCCCCAGGCCCTGGGCGTGGCCCCCGAGATGCAGGAGGAGCGGCGCGGCCCCGCCAACCTGGGGCTGCGCGACCAGGACGGGGGCGGCGGCTTCGTGGAGGAGGAGGTGCCCGACGAGGACGACTAGGGGGGGAGCGGGGGGTGCCAAAAAGGGGGGTGGCAGGGGTGGGTGCGGGGGGCTATGGAGGCGGACCGGGACGGGTGCTGGCAGCTGGGTGTGGCTCAGGGGAGGAGGCAGGCACGTCCTGTGGGGATCAGTGGCGCCGACATGTGGGACGCAGAACCGGGCGCAGATGCTGGTGGACTGGGTGCGGAAGGCTGCGGAGGTAGCCGCGCGTTGAACAAGGGGCGTGGAAACCGGTGTCTTGATCCTGAGGCTCCAACGGAGGCGCATTGCGATGTATATAGGGGTGCACAAGGAAAGCAGAAGCTGGGGTGTACCTGTAGCTGTTCCCTGCGCAGTGTACTCGGGCCGCCGAGGTATTGCTGCAGGGCCGTCGCGCTTTAAGTGAGCATGCCAGCTGGGTTGGCAGGGCGGCACGAACGCACGATCGCGGTTATCTACAGCTTGCATCCCCATAAGCCGGGCCGCCGGAGCCGGGCCCGTCAAGGCCATCAGCTGGAGCTCCTAGTTGCATACCCTCAAGCCTCTCTTCACTGGTGAGTGACCGGGCTCGCACTTGATATTGGTGCTTGTGGGCCAGTTGTGGCACTGGGCCAGCTGTGGCACCCTCCTCAGTTTAGCACACGACAATGCATGTACCGATACGCTTGGTTCAGGGGCACTGTACCCCCCGTACTGTACTTGCAGGGGCCATGCAGCGTCGCGGGGAGGTGGGCATAGCCCCCGGATGGCGCACTAGCAACAGGGCTATCTAGCACCACACGGAGCGGTATGCGCGGACGAGGTAGTCGGTGATGCGGCTGGATACGGCTAATGCTGGAGTTGCCGGCATGCTGCTGCTGGTGTTGAAGGTGTGGAGCTGAGCCGGCGAACTCAGCAGTCTAACAGGTCCTATGGGATACAGGCGCGAATAGCACTTTCCTGAGCCGCTTGAAGAAGCCCCCAGCCGTGAAGCGTGCCAGTCCACTATGGGGGTTAGACGGGGGGGGGAAGGGGGCTGGGCAGAGGGTTGAGGGTTGAGGGTAAGGGTAAAAAGTTGAGGCAAACGGCGGGGCCGACGAAAGAGCAGACAGCGGTCTAGGATTGGCTTGGCAGGGGGGGGTAGGAATGATGTAAAACTTTTACAGGAAAAGTACCCCATGCCTCCTTCGGAAAGCGCTTGGCCAAAGGAGCCTAAATCCGCTTTCAGAATTGAAATCAAGGCTTATATTGCAAAGATCTGGGCCCCCAAAGTTCAGGGTGGGTGGGTGGGTCGGGGGGTTTGGGAACTTTTGTCAAGTGGGCGCAGGAAACTTTCGTCACGGCGGGCAGGACTCCTTCCGTCGGCTCCTGCGCTCTTCCAGGGATCCAAAATGCGTGAATTGAAAAGGTCTGAACCCTGGGTATGACTGAGCACCACGTACAGCGGTCGGGAGGTGGGTCCAGGCCGGGCATGACCCGCCATGTCGGCATGCCACCCGTTGCGGAACACGTGGGGTCCATTCCCACTGCCCCCTGTTGTGTCACACACAGCCACTTGACCACAAAAGGAGCCAGAAGCACTAGGAGCTACGATGGTAGGTGTGGCAGGACCCTCTCTGTGGGTCAATGGACGCGGCCATGGTCAATGGACAGACCCCGAGTCTGGCATTCGCCCCAGGACGGCTTGCAAGACGATAGCACACGTGGAGAGCAGGCCATAGATGCAGGAATGAAAGAGGTTGCCGTGCGTTTCGCGCATGTTCAGTGCTCATTACGTCGTACGGCATGGGTGGGTGGGTGGGTCGACGAAAGAGCGGACAGCGGTCTAGGATTGGCTTGGGCTCTGTCGGGTCCCAGGCTTGCCCCACTGGGGCGTGGCACGCACCCGGAGCGGCGGAGGGAAAGGTTCATACTGGAGGGGGAAGGAGAAGGTTTACGGAGGACCCATGTTCGAATGGGTATGGCTCCTGTCGGGAGGGCCCCCAAAAGAAGTACCATGTCTTTTGTCGCCCTCGCCGCGAAACTCGCCTCACCCTTTTGCGCAATGCTTCTTATACCCCAAGGTTTGCGCATACCGAGTTTCAGGGGGTGTTCGGAGGTCGGTCGCATACATTTCGGCAAGCATGTCCCTGAATTGCCGAGCAACACGCCCGCAGATGGTGCCTATGGTGCCTATGTACTACTTGAGGGCGTTGACAGCGCATATGGGGGCCCAGTTCAGCTCAGAGCGAGACCTCGCGATGATGCCGAGCAGTTTCGCGTCGCACAAACAGCCTCTAGGAGGCTCCCAAACATGTATGTAGACATCATAAAACTCATGCGGAAGGGTTGGAAAGCACTTTCGGCGGGGTCGGGTTGGGCGGGTTGGTAGGCGTGCCAGACCGACCCCTCGCACAAAGCCCCACAGCAGAGGGTCTTGCTCCCGATGTACATAGGGTTGTACATAGGGTTGTACATAGGGGGCAAGGCCCCTAGCCAGGCCGTGCACGGCCGTTTGACCCTGGTTCCGCCCCATTCGACCCATGTTGGGCTGAAGAGGAGGATAGGAGGATGACGTAGTTCCCTCACGGCAGCGCAGCCGCCAGACAGGCCTTTGCATGTTAGAACCGCCCAGCAGGAAGACCAGAATTCCAAACTTACGAAGCTTAAGACTAGACTTGGGACACCCAATGACGCGCACATCCATTGCAGGCGGAATGGGGCACCCCCGAGTGAGTACGTGCTTGCGCTCATCATGCGTGCGTCAGCCCGTCTGCCCTTCCTTCGTACGCACGCCCACCGGGTAGGTGTAGCCAGGTGTGACATACAGATGATTGCCAACACTCATGTTCACCGTACAGAGGTGTCCCTCGCCCCGTGTCCCTGGGCCTTGTCCCCGGCCCCTGTCCCTCGTGTCCCTGGCCCCTGCCTGTCCTTGGCCCCTGTCCCCTGGGCCCCTGTCCTTGGCCCTTCCTTCGTACGCAAGCCCAAGCTGCCCACCGGGTAGGTGTAGCCAGGTGCGACAGACAAATGATTGCCAACACTCATGTTTACCGCACAGAGGTGTCCCTCGCCCCCTGTCCCTGGGCCCTGTCCCTGGGCCCTGTCCCTGGGCCCTGTCCCTCGTGTCCCTGGCCCCTGTAGCATAGACATTCAATAGACACATATGTGCCTGCGCTGTTGCTGTTTTGCCATGTCACTCCGTCGACCGCAATTTCAGGCACCTGTACACGACATACACGCACGTGAGTGGGCAGCAAGGACGGGTGTCAGCTCTCCCCGGAGCTGGAAACTGGGCTAAGGCATGGAGCACCCGGGCCGTGTGGGTTGAATGCGGGCACGATGCAAAGCGAGAGAGAGCTGAGAAGCACCAGAGACAGGGACTCAGGGACAAGGACTCAGGGACAGGGACTCAGCGACAAGGACTCAGGGACAGGGACTCAGGGACAGGGACAAGTGACCACGGACAGGCAACATGAACATTCAGTAGGCACATATGTGCCTGCGCTGTTGCTGTTTTGCCATGTCACTCCGTCGACCGCAATTTCAGGCACCTGTACACGACATACACGCACGTGAGTGGGCAGCAAGGACGGGTGTCAGCTCTCCCCGGAGCTGGAAACTGGGCTAAGGCATGGAGCACCCGGGCCGTGTGGGTTGAATGCGGGCACGATGCAAAGCGAGAGAGAGCTGAGAAGCACCAGAGACAGGGACTCAGGGACAAGGACTCAGGGACAGGGACTCAGGGACAAGGACTCAGGGACAGGGACTCAGAGACAGGGACTCAGGGACAGGGACAAGTGACCACGGACAGGCAACATGAACATTCAGTAGGCACATATGTGCCTGCGCTGTTGCTGTTTTGCCATGTCACTCCGTCGACCGCAATTTCAGGCACCTGTATGTACACGCGCGTGAGTGGGCAGCAAGGCTTACTTGCAGGGCTTGTAACACATTGAGTGCCTGACTCCACACGATGATCATACGCTCCGCGAAACCCACCCCAGTGCCAAAGGGTGTGTACAATGCCGTATAAGAGCGTAGTCGGACCAGCGGTGAGGCAAGGTTGATGGGCCCACTCTCTCAAGGACGGGTGTCAGCTCTCCCCGGAGCTGGAAACTGGGCTAAGGCATGGAGCACCCGGGCCGTGTGGCTCGTTGTGGCTTGAATGCGGGAACGATGCAAAGCGCGGGGGGCCTGCGGCGCGCTCCGCGCGAAGCTTCGGGGCTACCGGGAGGTGAAGGATGACCGCGGGCGGGGCGTGTTAGGTAGGCGTGACTCGACACGCTTGCAGCCGACCCGCGATAAAGTGTTGCAATCATTTCTAGATTGATGAAGCCGAGCTGCTTGAGAACAGATAGCAACATCGCGCTCGGTCCGGGCTTGAGCCGCGAGGTTCCATCCACCGAAGTCGGCACCGCAACATCCTCGCAAAAGCTGCGCGCGAACTTGACAGCCGACTAACTCGCATATAGCTTACACTGCAAGGCATCACATGACACGAACCTATAAGCCGCTCCTCGGGCTATGGGTGCGAGTTTATGCGACGGCCTTTCCAACATGTGGAGTCTGCGCCGGGTACATAGGTTCCCCTGATCTCAACTACGCACGGCATGGAAAAGCATATCATAGCTTGTGGCATCGCGGGATGGGCGCAAATCGCACGTTGCGCTGGCTCCATGACACCTTGCTACCACCGGGCCTCACCGGGTCTGAAGCGGAACACGGCAAAGGGCAGCACAGCCGGCCCCCATGACCGCATGACCCTCCTGAGCTTAGGCAGAGCCTGAATGCGGGGGCTCAGCCCACGTTTAGGGATGGACGAAGGGAGTAGTACCGTAGGAAGTGCTTGCCGAGCGAGGCGCGGTAGCAAGCTGTTGCTTGAGGTCAGGGTCAGGGTCAGGCCAAGCCGGAGCGGGTGTCAGTGTGCCCCTCATTCTTCCCAAGCCGGACGGCGGGCCGGGTGTTGTCATCAAGCTTGCCTCCACATAGCGTCTCGAGACAAGGGTGGTCACCTGAGACAAGGGAATTAAACTGGCTGGAGTGGCCGCACCCTTGCCTTTCCCCAAACTAGCCGACTACATCCACACTTCCGCGACACCTCATGCGTGCCGTACTGGGGACGACGACCAGGCGGCATAGTGCGCGGTCTGGCGCGGTGGATGGGAGTGGGAGCCTGGGAGGTGAGTAATAACCGAAAAGAGCCCGCACGGCGGCATGGACTCTCGGCGGGGACTTGCCGGTGGAGAGGAAGAAGGAAAAGTTACATTGGCGGCAGCCTCGTTGGTGTGCGTCACATCACCCTGCCAACCAGTGCTTGCTAGTATTGAATACCCCTGTGCACGCCCACGCCTATGCGCAAATGCGGGGCCATCCCCCACATGTAAGGGCGCGCCTTGTACACTGCACACGTGCTGTGTCCTGTACGAAACACAAAGTCACCCCGTGCCCCATATGTATGCTTCCAGCGCTCGCAAAAGGTAGGTCGGACGGAAGAACAGGTTCCCGCGTAGAATCAAGGCATGTACACATTGAGTCAGATATTGGCTGCACTATATGCCGGCTACTGAGACCGGCCACAGGATAGACAGACAGATGCCCCCGAAGTGGGGTTTATAGACAGAACAGCCAACAAAGCCATCAAGAAGCGCTGTACATAGCAGAGAAGGGACTGTTACTCAAAACAAGGCCTGCTAGCTACTAGCAGATGGTCATTCAAGATGCCAGATAAAACTTTGCCGGCCAGCAGTCAAGATATCGACCTTGAAGACCTATGAACACAACAGTAATACAACCGCTACACGGCAGCAGTGGAGATTCAAGGAAAAGCATCGTAGCGAACAAATAGGACAAGTGTACCCCTGTGCAGGCCCAATAATGTGCGGCAAATGCACGATGCGGAAGGGATGTACGAATTGCATGACGGACGGAGTGTACGGCGACCTGCGCCCCTTAGCTCTGCATTACTCCACAAGCTCTGGTGGTCCGCAGCCCTCAGATATGCGGGTATAGGGTACCTCACAACAACAAAAAGCCAGCTGCTTTCAAGGGTGGCTCACCAACTCTCCCTGTGACTATCCCTGCATCCCTTGTTATCTGGACAACACGCCGGACAACGGCTCACGGCTCTCGGGTCTGCATCCTAGTGTTCGCGCCATGAGTGCCAATCCTAGTGCGCACGAGGAGTGATTATCCGGAGACCCAGGGACCTTCAGGTGGCTGGGTCGGCCGTCATCAGGGGGCCATGAAGCGGCTGTGCGGTCTGGCGCCCCTCGAGCGCACCGCCCACAGCGCCACCAGGGCCGTCACCATGAGGGCATTGACCATCACCACAGCTGCCACCACCGGACCGCTGCCCATGTGCAGGCTGCCGGCCAGAACGCGCCGGGCCACACCCTTGTGCGAACGCTCGGCGGCCGACGCTCGGGCGAGGTCTCCAGCCAGGTTGGGCGCGGGAGTGGCAATCAGTGCAGCGCCCTCAGCGTGTGCGGTGCTGTCGTTGCTGGTGGTGGCTGTGGCGTTTGGCATTCCGGTATCGGTGACGTCCTCCTCCTGTTCCTCCTCCTCCTCCTCCTCCGCTTTGTCTTCCTGTGCATCCTGCACGGCGGCTGGCACCGGCTCCTCCTCCTCCTCCCACATGTCCAGGAAACCGTTGGGCTGGGTGTACGGCAGCACGTGCACCGCCGCCAGCTTGCGGGCCGACGTGCGGGCCAGGCTCAGCTCCTCCTCCTGGGGTGCGGGGTAGGAGGGGGGTCCGGCAGCGGGGAGTCACGTGACTGATCCCATCCTGCCCGAGACGTGACAGACACAAGCCAAACCACGCGTGGCACAACGGCCTGCCCCATCGGTGCATGACCCGCAGGTCAGTGCGGGGCCACCGCACTGCCGTACTGCCGTGGACACACGCCGTACACGCACCGTGCTGTGAATGAAGAGCTGGTCCTCGAAGGACAGCAGCGAGTCGACCGCCTGGAAGGTGCCGATGGCGGACAGGCGGCGGTGCAGGGCAGTGGTGTTGTCCCGCAGCAGTGCCACCAGGCGGCTGGCGGTGTCGGCGGCGGAGAGTCCGGTGGCGGCAGCGTGGGCGGTGATGACGTCAATGTCCTGGGGGCGAGGAGGCGGGGGGCAGGGCGTGAAGTCACGGCAAGAGAGCAGCCACGGGGCCAGGCCACCGCCACCGATCATGACAGTCGTCACGTCCATCCGTCTCCCGCGCCCCCTCCGCCACCTCCCTCCCCCCACCTCCCCACTGCCGCTCCCCCCCGCTCACCAGCCTGTCCCTGGCCGCGTTGAACACCACCTGCAGCCCCTCCAGCGCCGAGCTGCCCGGCTCCAGGCCCAGCTCCTCGCGGAGGATGGACTCCACGTCCTGCATGCGCAGGCAGGGGTTGGAGGGGCAGGGGCAGGGGCAGGGACAGATAGGGTTAGCTTCCACCTGGTTCATCATGCAGGATGAAAGCAAGGTGGGCTTAGAGGACTGGCACGCGCACTTGCTGGCAGCTACTTGATGGGCTGCCAGGGCCCCACGCACCTGGCCCATGGCCTCCGTCACGTCTTCGTCGCTGTAACCATTGTTGACGCCCGGCTCCTCGGATCCGGGAACAATACGGGCGAACAGGAGCCGGCGGTGGGCGCCTGACGCCGCCATGGGGCCAAGCGTAATGGTCAGACCCACCGTGGCCTGCGTGCGGGCAGGGGGAGCGCGGGTTGGTGAATGCGGATCAGAATTTGTGGTGCCTCAATGGGTTTACAGCCGTCAGCCAAACTCGCTCACGTTCTGCGTGGGGCTTGTTCCCATGAAGAAAGAAAAGCGAGTGGTGTTGACGGCGGTGTTGCCCGCCCGGTCCCGGACTCCGGAGAGCTGGATGTTGATGACCCGATTGGCCATGAGCGCTGACAAAGGGAGGCTCAGCGGGTTCCATGACAGGAGCATCTTGCGGCCCTCGCAGTTGGGAATGGGCCAGCTCGCTGTGTGAGGAAGGGGCCACAGAGGAGAAAAGCACGGGTCAGGGCGAAGAATCACGCCAGTAAGGGCCAACGGGGCGGGCCAAACGTGCAGGTGGATCTACTCGTTGAGCAGGCATGCTAGTTCAGTCCTTGCACAGCATGCTTGCAGGAACCCGCTTACAAGGTGGTATCGGGTAGGTTGTGTTGGTGGCCACCTCCGTGTACGTAACCGCCATGGCGATGTCAACCCCGCAGTTGAGCGGCTCACTGTACTCGAGGACAATGGTATCGCCTGCGGGCGACAGAGCGGAAGGGAACAGAGCGGAAGGAGCGTAGTTGGTGTTGGGTGGATTTGGGTGGCGCTAACATGGGTACCAACCGCTGGTAGAAGTGGTAAAACGTAAGCGCCCCAACAGCAGCTGCTGATCCATTGAGTCCCGTGGCCCGTGGCCTCACCGACGATGTACTCCATGCTGGGCAGAAGGCTGTTGTAGAGCGGGATGGGCCCGCGGCGGTCCAGCGTGAACGGCACCGCAGGGCCCATGGCCACGCTGTCCGTGTCGTCTGGGGGGACCCGAGGGGAGGGCAGGGCAGGAGGAACGAGTCAGGAATTGGTGGACCGGGCTGGGGTTGGTGGCAGAGAGACTGGAGGAGACCTCGCGCGCCGACCCGTACCGACCTGCGGTCTCGCGGTCGCAGATGACGGTCCACCGCAGCAGGTACTCCCCGTCCTGCGCGAGCCTGTCCCACGGCCGCCAGCGGTACGACATGGTGCCGTACTTGAGATCCTCCAGTAGCGCGAAGTTGACCACCTGGCCAGGTGGAGGTGGGGCGGGGAAGAGGTAGGGCCAAGGGCGGATCAGGTCAGCCCACGCAGAATCGATGGTGGTGAAAAGCTCAGCCACCTCAGTCCCTATGAAAGACTGAGGACGGGACGGAGGACGGGGGAGCCTGCCATCCCCCATAGCCGGAGAAGCTGAGAATGGCCTGCTGTTGCCTTCACGGTGAGACATGTATGCCATGATTGTCCTGCCGGGTATGGTACGTCATGATCAGGGAAGTCATGACGTACATACCGTGCCGTTGGGGTAGGTGACTGGCGACCACTGCGCGTCCCGGTCGGGGCGGATGTACTCCATGCGGACCACGTTGGTGCCCCAGTCGGGCAGGCGGGGGTGCGAGCGCAGCAGGCCGTCGTGGTGCTTGGGGTTGAACAGGCGGAGCTCGAAGGACTGCGGTGGCGGCGGGGAGTGGGCCGGGTGGAGAGGGAGGTGAGGCTGGGGATCCCTGCCCCCATGACTCCCATGACCCATGACTCATGCGCCCCCATCACGAGCAAGCGTTCAATGGATGATGTAGGGGGGTTCCAGCAACGAAGTGGAATGACGAGCTTTGCATTCCTGGCCCTGATCCCAGGCCCCACCTGGTTGGAGGCCGCGCTGGCTGAGTTGAACACTGGAGGGCCCGCAGGCCAGCCCTCGGGCCACTCCAGGCGAGGGCACTCCTCGTAGCACTTCAGGCTGATGGTGGTGCGCGCGAGGTCGGCTGCACCGAGGAGCAGTGAGGGCAGTGGGGGCCAGCGCCGGCGGAAGATGGATGCATCAACCCGGGCTTACAGAGATCCTCGCCTCTCAGCAGTCGGTCGCAGGACCATATATGACATCCTACCCTTCCCGTATAAGAGCACGGTATCATCATCCCATATAGCTGATCGCCCTTACCCACCCATCCCGCAGTCATCGGAGGCCAGGATGTCTACGCTGGCCGAGGGGTAGCCGGGCGTGCACCTGGCGGAGATGATGATCTTCTGCAGGGACAAGGCACCGAGGACACGCTCAGGGGCCCAGGGACTCAGGGACTCAGGGACACCAGGGACTCGGGGACAAGGCACCACCTGCTGAGTGTAGATGGGGCCCGCTACACTCATTGAGACGGGTTGAATCCTGTATGCAAAGAGCGGGAGGGCGGCGTGAGGGTGGCCCAAGCTCGAGGGGTTGGGGGTCAAGAGAGCGGCACAGGTCGAGAACCAAAGCTAGCTTGAGCGTTCGAAGATGAACGTTTGGAGCCGGTATTGGGTGAGCTTTGGTGAGCTTGCCCTCGTCACTCGCTCTGCAGATGTGCAATTCCCACCCACCAGGGCGCTCCGTAGAGCTTGAGCTGCATTCCGTTGGTGTTGCTTGCGTGGTCGGGACCAAGGACGTAGCCTGGGGCGGGAAGACAGCCGGCAGAGGCGCAACCATAAATGAGAATTGTGGGAGCTGCCAATAACTTACCGTAGGTGCGCTAATTAGCGCCCATCATGCTGGTCTTTGAAACCAGCACAAGCAGATCGGACCTGTGGTCCAGCCAGCTCATCGGACGACAGCCGCGTGCTACCAAAGGCAATTAAGGAAATTATATACTGATAGCCAGCTGCGAACAACATGGCGAATGTGGCTTACCCACGTCCTCCTCGGTCTCGCTCCGGTTCTCCACAATGATCTCGAAGTTCACCTCGTCGCCCTGCTTGACGGCGGTCTGCATGCGGGTTGAGCAACAATGGCTCAAGGGACGGAACCGGGCTTGTGATGACTTCCCGGCGTTGCTGGTTCTCAACCTGCCGACGTAGCCGAGGTTGATCCTCCTGACGTAAATCCCCAGACTCCTCAGAATACTCCCTAACGGGTTGCGCACCTTCTCGTTGTTTCCGAGCACAAACAGGTCGACCTGCTGGCGTGAGAGCGTGCCGCGCTCGTGCGGGCACATGGAGCGGCCGGCCAGGGTCTCGAACACGGGGGTGTTGTAGGCGGGGTCCATCTTCATCTGGAGGCGAGATAGAGGGAGAAAAGTGGAGGTTGTAAGCAAGAGTAGAAGGGGTCTAGACTGACGGTCCATCAGGTGCCCTAAATCGCCTCCTCTCTGGCTTGAGGGGCTGATTGCTGACCTTCAACAGGAAAGAGTCTCCGAGGTCGTCGTCGGACAGCGTAACACTCAGGGAGCGGCTCTCGGCGGTAGACTGTGTGAGATGAAAGAGGAAGGAAGAAGACAGGGCGGAGGGTTAAACGCGGAGCAACATGTGTGACCAGAAAAATGCGTATGCGGGCCTGGGAGGCAGCCACCCTTCATTGCTTCAACTAGTTTCCTTGGACAACGACCCACCTCAGACTTGGTGCTTGAAAACTGTGTACGCCAGGGAGGGCGGGGACAGGCGGAGTGGGGCATACAATTTCAAATAGTGATTGGGTATCAAGGCAGACAAGCGCTACAGCAAGCGGGCGCGTACACACACAGCCCTATGGTACGTGTACGTCCACCTGCTCTGTGCCAACCCCCCTTGCTTGCCTCAAGGGCAATGACGTAGTCCGCGCCCTCCTCATTTGTGGCCTTGATGGGTTTGTCAAAGCCCCCCTTTCCGAAAAAGCCCATAGAGTTCTGAAGGGGAAGGAGGAAAGATGGGCGACTTTATAGAGCTGCAATAATGTAGAAGTGCAATCGGCAAGGACTTGTTGCTTCGGAAGCAAGGCGAGTTGCATGGGCAGATGCACACACCGAGAAGCTGATGCCGAAGGAAATGGAGGTGTCGATGGAGGATGAGGTGGAGAGCGAGTAGGAGTAGGACGCGGAGCCTCCCGAGAAGGAGAACCTGTGAGCGAGGAGCAAGGAGACAAAGACAGCAGGGATGAGGACAAGCCCAAGATCTTGAGGGCGCACAGTGCTTGATCCACGCTTATCAGGCGGCGGCACAAGTACCGAATGCATGCAAGGCTTTTTACTGCAAGGGCTCCCAACCCAACAGCAAGTTCACGTTTCTAGGGGACGTCCCCCTCACTTGTTGAACATTCGGTTCTCATTCTGCTGAATAGCATCGAGCTGCAAATTGGAGCGAGGAGACAGAAATGGCGGTTGTAAGGCAGCGCAGAAGGCTTAGGGGACACATGTGAGGGTTTCAGGCCAGGCCATGGCTTAACCCCTCCAACCCACCTGGTGTCCGAAAGCGATGGCTCCAGGCACGTCCACGTCAGGCTTAACCACTTGGTTGCCCAGGGCTCCGCTCTTGTCCATGTACTGCTGTGTCTTGCCCATGAGTTGCTGATGGATGGGCACAATGGAGAAACAAAACATGAAGCCACCACCTATGGTGTGCAGACATCAGACGGCTATAGCTGCTGCACCGCCGCACACCTGCAGCTTGTCGTCGCCCTCGAAGAAGCCTAGAAGCGGGGTTGGATACATGTAGAAGAGCATGGGTGGGTCAGGGAAGGTGTAACGGAAGATACCGCTCACCGCAAAGCCCTTCCGCCGCTCACGGCCACCCGGCTGCCCGATGCGCGGCCTCCACTTCGGTCCCTGCCACGCTAAGGGAAGGAGAGCCTCCGGAACCTTTACCACAACTGTGACGATCTTCGGGACGTACACAGCCCCACTCACCCATCTTGAAGACAGGGTCCTAAAAAGCAGAAGGCAAAGGGATAGTATTAGTGAGTCTGTGTTGCAAAAGCTGCAGATCTGGGTGGACTGCCGAACAATTGGTTGGACATCACACGCTGAGTGGATACCCTGCGTGTGCCCTGCACCCCGCCAACCCTCTGCCCTCCACTAACATCCTCAAGGCGGCCGGGATCGATGTCGCGTGCCTCAAACAGCTCCTTGTGCCTGCAGAGAGGAGAAAAGTGAGAAGGAGTCCTAGACTTAAGTTTAGCACAAGTCTTCGCCATTCAAGGCACACGTGCGGGCAAGTGCGCCATGGCAAGTGAGGTCCACAGCCTCAAGCAGCAAACCCTCGCCTCCCAATCGGCCCCCACCCCTACCTCCACTCGCTGTTGTCCAGCACCTCCTGGTGGATGCCGTCGATCTCGGGCTGCACCAGGCCGTTGGACTCCTGCTCGCCGGGCTGCGGGCCGAGGGGGCGGGTGGAGTGCAGGGTGTTTGCGAGGGCGGATGAAGCAAATGTCAGAACAAAACCAGCCAGCACCTCTATTGCACATCCATAGCTCATGAGCTCCACCCACAGACGCTTCAACCATCCTGGGCATCACCTCAGCCTACTCAGCCCTCCGTCTCACCACGTAGTTGGGCATGACCTTGGAGGACTGGTCAGCTAATGCGGCCTTCGTGAGAGCCTCGTAGAGCTTGATGATGTCCTGTGGAAGGGGTGGGTGGTGGTAGTGGTGGAGGGACGAGGGACGGGCAGTATCTGACGGTTTCCGCACGTCAGTAGCGGAAACCAAGGTTTCCTGCGTTCGGCTAAGCAAAGCCTGCCGCCCGGAGGGGCGGGGGAACGAGGGGTGTTCCAGCGGGTTCGTGCCGTACGGCACCGCATGGCCGCTGGGCGGGAATGTTAGCGGTAGCGCCGCTTGGCGCGGGTACTTTCGCGAGTTTCGTCAGATCTGACACCGTCGTGCCTAGCTGTTCCATACCGTTCGGTCCTTGACAGCGACAGCACGGCGGATCGGGCTCGCCCCACCACCACCCTCGGAAGGACCTCTTTCCTGCTTGCAGGTACCCTACCGCCTTCGGCGTCAGCCTACCATTGCGGTGCGTGACGCAATGCGGGAAACAATCAGTATGGGCAGAACAGTCATACCGCAGCTGTACGACACCTGCGCATTGCACGCGGTCCGACCAGCCGTATCCCGACAGGCTCTCTCACGTTCCAGGCCTTGATGCCCGTGTCCAGGCGCTGCAGGATCTCGGGGTCCTGCTCCCACACGGACTTGCGCTGCTCGGCAGCCTTGAGGTTGGACAGGTCAGTCAGGATGACCTCCTTGATGTGAAACACGCTGCACACACGGAGCACGCACATGGAGGTTGTGTGTGGAAGTTGGACCAAGAGACGACGCTTAGGAAGGACAGCAGTGGTCTATCCATGAGAAGCAATTGGGGTGTGCTGCCCCGCACCGACCGATGCACACACCTGTGCCAGGCCGTGGCGTCCATGTCTCTCTTGAGGCGCCAGCCGGGGATGCCGACGTTGGGGTCGGCGGTGCACTGCTCCGTGTCCACGGTCAGTCGGTCGGTGAGCGTGAAGGAGATGGCGAAGGTGGGGGCCTGGATGGGGGGCGTGACAAGAGCATCACGTCAGACTGGAGTCGCTACCGCACTCGCGCTAAGCCAGTCAGCGAGCAGTTAACAAAGATTTTTGTTGACCCACCAGAATCATGTCGCCCCCGCCATCCACCCCATCAGGACTTGAGTCTCCCAGCGTGGTGAAGCCCTGAGGCAGTGAGGGGTTTGGGGCACAAGGGGGTTGAGTTGGGGGACACCGCGAGAGGGCCGGACATGGACAGCGCAGGATGCGGGGCTACGGGGCTGTGTGTGTGGATTTCTGCAACAAGGAAGGCGCTCCCGCGTACCTCCTCCTTGGAGATTTCAATCGTGTAGCTTTCCTCGCCTGGAGGGAAGGGCACGGATGGGCGCCGGGCGTTTAAGGGTTGTACCGGGTCTCGTCCTCATGGTTCACTGCTCAGGCAGCAGATGTAAGCAAGGTTGCAACACCCTTTGCATGCCACATGCCCACAATGCAATGACTCACCGCTTTCGCTGTTGTCGTATGAGCGGCTGCCCTTGTAGCCCATCTCGCCAGACAGCTCGAGCTACATTGCGGGCAACAGAATGCGTCACCTGTAGGTCACCTCCTTTTCGGACAACATCAGGCGTCCGACCAGATGCTGACCAGTCAGTCCTCAGAAAAAAATCTCTGATCGACCCGCATGCGGTGGTGCATGCGCTTCAGCAGCTACGCATGCCCTTGACAGCACCCCGAGGCCAGTACGCACCACGTCTTGTCCAATGATGGGAATGTCTGATTCAGGGACAGGGACGGGGACAGGGGATTCAGAGACAGGGACAATGGCAGCATGCAGGGACAGCTGCACGAAGAGAGCACACGGGCAGGGCGTCGCAAGCCTTACCCAGCTCAATTCCATATCCGATGCCCACTCTGCAGCGCAGGGGAGATGAGGCATGTGGTTATCTGTACATACCAGGTAGAATACTGCGATGCATTGTCCTTGGACCCCTGACCTTGCGGTCAGACACTGCCCGATCCCCACTGCCATCGACGCCAATACGTCACCTGCCACTGCGCAAACCTCCCCGGCTTTTGCTCGGCCCCTAGCTAGCCCCTCTCTGTGTCCGTCTCAACGGCTGTAGTGCCGATGGCCCATGAACTCACTGCACTGAGGTGCAGGTCGGAAGCTGCAAGGAGTAAGCACACGGGCAGGGCACGTCGCAAGGCTCAATCACTGCACAAACTCCCGCTCCTCGCTTTGCCGGGCCCGCCCAGAGGATACAAAGGATAGAGACCCTTCAGCCCTTCTGCTGCGCATCCCTTCATTCCAGATCTCCCTTACAATGGCCTTGATGAAGTGTGCGGGGTGCGTGGGGTTTTTGACAAACTGTGACGTGTAGGGGTCGGGTCTGGAAGGGAATGAAGAGCAGGGGTAGGGCCATCGGTCAAGGTCAAGTACTGGTACCGGGCAGACGTACGTAGTGCGGAGTTACCCATAGCAGGCCTACACACGCCAACTGCCAAACCCCAACCACCCAAGGCTCACGCGTATTCCTTGGCGACCTTGCCTCCCTGAGCCACGAGCAGTTGCTGGTTGGCTGGACCCACGGAGTAGGGGTCCTGAGGGAAGTAGGGAGGGAAGCAGTGAGGGAGGCTCTCCGTGTGAAGCCGCACAAGGTGCCCAAGCAAAGCAGGCCCTTGCGTGCACCCTTGCCCCAAGCACCACCCCCACCTTTGCGAATGCCACCGCAATCTTGTCGAGCTCCACCTTGGCCAGGGGGCTGGTGCCGGGCTGCGTGTACTGCTTGGAGTAGTCGTTGATGGCGCGGGCCTGGGGGTGTTTGGGGAGGACGAGGGAGATGGACATCTGCTAGGAGGGGTGCGCTGCGTGTTATATCAGCATGCACGTGTCAAGGCAGGAGACAAGTTAGAGAGGGGACACAATGGCGCGCTCCCATTCACCTCCCTAGGCATACATGCATCCACCAAATCCACGCACCAGCATGAGGTGCGAGTTGGCCGGGTCATTGAGCTGCGCCCCCGAAAGCAGCGCCATCGTCTCCTTGCTCAGGCGGCCGGGGTTGTTGATGCCCACCGCCTGCAGCTGCAGCCTGAGCAGGTCGCTGCTGGAGGTCTGGGCGGTGCGGGCGTACGAGTATGCAGCGCCGCGGCCCCGGGTCTTGATCTGGCGCTCCGTGTCATCCATAACACCAGTGGTGCGCACGGTCTGGAGGAAAGGGCGGGGCAAGCATACGCCCGAGTTGCTTGCCCGCTTTACTGTACGTGATAGCCCCGCACCCGGGTCAAGCAAGCCTTCAGCCCTCTGTCCGGCCGGTAGGCCCATCGTAATCCAATTTGTCTGTTCACCCTGTGCAGCTTGTTCTATACCCTTGACCATGCCGCCGCCGTCGCCCCACGTCAGCTCGTATGTACCTTGAGGTACGCTGTGTACATCTTGAGCGCCGCGCTGAACTGACGGAGGTCCTGATCGCCGCTGGGCCGGAAGCTTGCCGTGCCGCCACTTGCTGCCGCGGCCTGCAGCGGCTGGATGGAGCTCGCAATCTTGCTGGCAACGGTGTCCGTGTTGTAGCCGCCCAGCCCGCCCCTGCCACAATATAGGATGGAGGAGATGGGAATGGTACCGGCAAGTTGAGATTGAGGATGGCAGCGAACGGCTTGATGGCCATCGGGCCCGGGACCCCTATCCGCAGCTATGGACTCGAGGCTCAGACTGCGGCGCTCTTGCTCACACTCGGGATTTGCCGCCGGTCTGAATCACGTAGTTCTTGATTAGTCGGGCAATGGCCGTGACTGCCTCGATACCGACTGCGAATCCCTTGATTGCCAGCGGGATCTGGGAGAAGGGGATGGCGTTGATGGCGGCCCAGCCCAGGCCCTTCCACATCTCAGGGTCACCGGGCCCACCGCACTGCGCGGGAGGAAGGAGCAAGAAGGTGCCGGGATTTCTATCTAGTTTGGAGCGCGAGTGGCGCAAGAGCAGGACAGACATCTGCCAATGTGAGGCGGGGGCCCAAGTGAACCGGCATCACGTACGGCAGGTCTTCCGCGGCGTGCACGGCGTCTCTCGTCTTCACCCCTACGTCAGCCCTTCCCTCCCTGCCATCCATCCCAATATGAACTGACCGTCTTGGTATCTCCCTTGGACATTGACATACTGAAGGAAGGGGGGAAGGCGGCGTGGGAATTAGAGTGAGCGGACAAGAGATGGGGTGCAGGTGTGCGACATGCATGTGGCCCTGATGATAAGTTGATGACACGGTGATCAAGGCTTACCTTGTACAGCACAAAAACGATGCTATGAGCTGCCGAAGTGATGCCATAAGCAATGCAGACTTCAGCTTATCAGACAGAACTCACGAGACGGAGGAGGTTATGGACTTGGACAGGGACACTGAGCTTGCGTCGCCGGGGGGCTTGCGCAGGATGAGCAGCGGCACCGGGATGGGGATCTCAATGAACCCCGTGCCACTCCGCTCCACGGCTCCGTCCACGATGGCGTACAGGTTGTACATCCGAGCGGGCCAGCCGTTGGTGCCCGTCACCTCAAAAAACATGGGCTGCGAGAGGGCGGGGGGTGATGCGGAGGAGCGAGAACAACTGTTGGATGGCAGCCTGTCCTTCTATCTGAGGGCTGAATGATCAAGAAGGAGCAAAACGTTTGCAATGTGAGAAGATCAAGTTTGTCTTACCTTTGCGAACGCCGTCACAGACCCAAAGTTGGGCGGTCCAGCTGTAAAGTCGTAGATCAGCTCGGAACGACCCAACGTTGGGTCAAACTCAACCTTGTTACGGAGGGCGGTAGAGAGGGAGCGAGGGAAGGACAGGGGAGGGTCGGACAGGAGGGGGAACATCTTGTTTAGTGGGCTTGTGGGCCGCCAACGAATCCTCCCTTCAGGGTGATCACTTTGTTTGCGGATTGTTTAGTCCGTAATGGGGTCTCACCGGTAGGTTACAGCCGCCGCGCGTGGTCGGGCAGTTGTTCGTATTGGGCCCGCTGATTCCGTCACTGAGCTGCAAGGTGGAGGTGACCTGGTCGCAGCGGTTGCGGCCGTACCACTCCGCCAGGCGGACGCGGGCGGTGTAGGTGCCGGCTGCACGGGGGAGTGCAGGGATCTAAGACTCAAGACCCAAGGCCGAACAGCTGTTGCGGCGGCTGTCACCGAAGGGTTATTCCGCCTCCCGGCTGCCCCTCGCTCACCCGTGCGCAGCAGCACCACGTCCTTCTGCACCAGCGGGTGCAGAGGCGGCTTCCAGGCCTTGTAGACGCTGTCATAGACGGCGGCCTGGGGAGAGGGTCGTAAGGGTGAGCCTCTCACCAGGAAGGGCTTGCCGGACCCCTAGTGCGCGCAGGCAGGCATGCACATGGGTTCCCGAGAAGGCTCCTCACCGAGGTGTTCCCCATGCAGCGCCGCCTTAGCGTGTAGGCTCCACAACTGCTAGGGCTGCCACCGGTTTGCCTGTGGCGAATATCACATGCACACAATCCACGCATTGCGCCTCAGCTAACCCCACTATCGCTAGGCATCAGACATACACAAACTACTTATGCCGCTTGACAGCAGTCTGACAGCCAGCTGGCTAAGCGATCCCACCCGAACCTCAGCCCCTTTCTATCTCTTACCTGCAGACCTGCATCTCCAGCTCTACCGCAGAGCGGTGGCGGAAGTTGATGTCAACCTGCTCGTCCTTGCGGTCTGCCTGGGTGAGGTTGACCGACTGCAACGGGACGGACGGGCGAGGACATGCAGAGAAAGAGGAGTCCTGATGAGAGCGAAGCACCAGGACAGTCGCTGCCGCAGTTCAGGCGCGAACCCCTGGATCGGGCATTTCCTTATGAGCAAATCCCCCGAGACCCTGAGCAAGTCCCTCCAGTGAGCCTCCCCTTTTTTGCCCGCTGCATGATCCGGCGGCAAGACCAGGGGCAGCTGAGTCAGGTACGCTACCCAATGGCGTGATTGCGGAAACCGCGCGTTTGCAATGCAGAAGTCCCCAGCCAGGTCCACGCAAGGTCTTGCTACGGTCCCCTCCAGTCCAGGCGTGCACACCTGGACCATCTGGTTGGTCAGGTTGAGATGGTAGTACACGTCATCGATGTCAAGCTCGGGTAGCGAGCCTTGTAGACTGATGAACCGAATAATCCAGGGCATGGCAGGGAGCCTGCATGCGGAAATCAAGGAGGGCCGTATATAAGAAATGGATGACCGCTTGACCCAGCAGCTAATAAGCTGGGAGCAGGGAGTCTGCAGTCGGTAGGAAAGGGATGAACAGGGGATGAAGGAAGGTGTACGTGCAGCCGTATGTGGCAGCAAACGCCAGGCCGCTTGTCAAAGAGCTGCGTCTCATGCATGCTAATGAGCTAGTGATAACGCACTGGAAGACATTTTCGTTGACAATTTCGCCCATCTCATTGAGTCCGATGGAAACCTGGCGCTGGGTCTGCAAGCCGGGGCGACGCGGGGGGTGGGATCATGAACGACGGAAAGAGGGTGGGATGCAGTGTCCGTGCGCTGGCTCAGGAGGATAGGGCCAATCTCGGCAGCGGTCTGATTGCTGGCCACGAGAAGCAATCGCCACGCACCGCTGATTGGCTGGCCTGCGCTGCGCAGGTGGGTGCAGTGAACTCCACGATTGCTCGGCCCAGACCGATGTTGCATATCCCGCCAACAATGTGCAGACCCAGGGGGCGCGTGGTCACGTCCCTGCGGCGGCGGATTGGGCAAAGGGGTGATGCGAAGTTTGCCGCAAAGGGCACGAGGTGCCGAACACCTGCCTCGCTCTGTGACGAGGGGATCAGGTCGGGATGGCCTGCCTCTCCCCTACTCGCTTCAATCAAACATTGCGATAATGTGTGTGCCGTGCTGATAGAGCAACGTGAACCCGCTGCCACTATGCTTTGACACGAAGGCCTCTTGCGGCCAGACACGCTCACCGTATGTCTATGTCGTAGATGGGTTGGCTCATTTCCCATGCGCCCGTGCTGTCAAGCTGTGGGGTTTGGCGTCGCGTGCGGCGTGCAATTGGGCAGGGGGCGAGAGGGTTACGAGTTGTGGGCTCGACACGCCAGTTCGCGTCTTAGCCCAAAGTAAGGCTTCGTTCCTCAAGCACATAGCAAGGCGGAAGACGCACCTCGATGCTGCTGGGGAAGTTCATGTTGAATTCGTGCTTGTCGTACCGAAGCTCCAGGCGCACCATTGCGCCCACACCGGCAGCCACAAGGAACGAGCCGTCGTCCTGCATGTGCAAAGACACGTTTTACCACATGATGAACTGCAAGCTGGCGGCAAACATACAAGCCCTCGGTACGAAGAGTTTCTCATGCGCATGGTCGTTTCATTCGATCTGACCCAGCGGTCCCAGGGTCCATAGAGGCCCAGCAGGCCCAGCCCCAGACGGCATGCACCGAGTAGCACCGCCTTCTTGCTGTACCTTAGTGGTGGAGCACTGTGGGCAAAACACGGACTCATTGCATTGTGGTCAGTACGACAGCCAGGATTGTTGCACAGCCCAAGTCGCCCTTTCACGCACCGCAATGACGCGGTCCTCGCTGCCCTTGGAGCAGACCGATACCCCCGGCATGGGGCAGCCACGGGTCTGGTCGAAGCCAATGTTGGAGGAGCTGCCCGGCCACCTTCAGAGGGCATAGGCGAACGGGCAAACGCAGGCCATGAGGCGAAGAAAGCTGTTGTCCGAGTCACGCGCTTTCAAGTAATCCTGGTTAGTCACAAGTGGGCTGGCGCGAGTCAATGACAGCAATCACCCATACCTTATGTATCCCTGAATTGGCAAGCTGGATTCGTCCTTGATGTCAAGCCCTTCCGCAGTCTGCGTGTGCTGCACCGCAATCATCTGCGGAGCCAAGATACGGCAGCGCCCGCAGCAGTCAGGGACACATACAGATAGGAGCACGTCAATGTCGATTCCACACCTGACCGGCAGAGACTCGCTCGTTTACTCGCCCTTTCTATGTCAAGAGGCCTGGGCTAGCGCCCGCACCTGTGAGCCGCCCAGTCGCCCCATGATGGAGATGTTGTGCGCCAGGACCTGACCCGAGCGGAGCTTGGTGCGCGCACTGGCCGTGAGCCTGCGGACGCACGGGGTGATGGGGGCGGGAGTGCCGGACCCGGTCGGACTACTCGCGCTCTGGCAGTGAACATGCGGGCCCCGCCCATCTTCGTAGCGCCGCCGACGAGAGGCGAAATTGTGACCCTCCCTCCCTCCCCCGCTCTCACTTGACCAGCTGGCCCAGGCACCTCTCTGCGGGGCGGAGGGACCAGTGAGCAGGCAATGGTGTTTAAATTTGTAAGGCCAGTAACACGTATATATAAAGCGCCGACATTGAAGGCGGCGGAGGGGCAACCCTTCTTCCTATCCGCACCTGGAGCGCCGAAGGGGTCGCAGGATGCGATGTGCGACTGCAGCAGCAGCTCGTAACGGCCGCTGTCGTCCGTGACGGCGGTGGCCACCGTGGCAGTGCCCAGCAGCCGGGCGATGAGGCGGGTGCCAGGCGCGGGGGTGAGCACCGCCGTCTTGACCTGTCGTTTGTTGTGGAGGGGCACTGCTCAGAATTGCCATTATGAACCGTGGTACTGTGCTGACCTCGGGCTTGAAAGGCTAGCGCGCAAGCCTCTCCACGTGACCCGCTGTCCAGCCCAGGTCTAGCCCCGCCTTTCTCCCGGCTGTGCCCACGGCCGCGCGCACCTCGCCAATGATCTTGCCGGCCCACATGATGGTCACATCGCGGCACTCGGGCTGGCTCTCGAAGCGCACGGGGTTGAGGGGGTCGTCGGGGTTGAGGGAGTAGGCACTGTCCGCATCGGAGGCGGCGACCACGCAGTAGCGGTACGTGCGGCCGACCTGCAGGTGTGTTAGGGTGCAAGAGCGTGGGTGTTCAACGAGTGAAAGCAAGCCAGGGGCAGGAAGGGGCAGGAAGGCAGCAAAATGAGCATCAGCAAAAAACCTCAAGGGAAAAGTGCAGGCCAAGCAAGCCCGTGTGGCCAGAGAGGACAGGGCCCAGCGTAATCCACAGGCCCCTCCCGCAAGACGGAGTTCTGCTCGCAGCCGCCGTGCCTGGAGGCTGTCGCGCACGATGTCTTCATCAATCTGCAAGCACACACAGGACCACAAAAAACCTGTCTTTCCACCCCCACGTGTGATCAAATTGTCCTGCTTGACTCAGGGGGTGCTCTCCTTGGCGGGTCGCTGTCCCTGTCCCTGGCTGTCCCTGTCCCCTCTACTCCCCCGTGAACCCACCTCTGTTTTGGCTGGTCGGTAGAACGTGTTACAGGGCAGGCTGATGGACAGCTGCGCGATGGTAACCTGCGGCCGGATGTTAAACATTGATAGGTTGTCACGTGTTGCCAATTGTAGAGGACCGAGGGTTGGACGTAAGGAGTTGAACTTACGCCGACCGGCTCCAATAAACCACCAGCTATGGCCTCACCGTGCTGTCCTCCTCAACGTTTCCGTCCTTGTCCAGCAGTGAACGTGACACACTGATGCCGGACTCGCAGGCGCTGCCCACAATCCAGCTGAACTCGATCTGAAGGGATGACAAGCAAGGCATGCATGTGAACCTGCACAGCTGAGAGCGCAGATGCTCCGGCGTCCTGTCCGTACCGCGTCGTACTGCTGCTCCACGGTCAGCTCCCGCGGCTGGCCTCCGGGGTTATCGATAGTGCAACCGCAGGTGGTGGTGGCATTGTAGAACGCGGGGTCCGAAATGGACACGTTCTCCACGTCAGACCAGTCAGGCAGGGGCAGATAGGTCTTGTCCGTGCGGAAGAAGGCCCTGCACGCGTACAGCACGGTTACACTGTACTGCACATGAGGTCCCCTGGGCCGTCACGCAGGTCTGTGGTAATGCTTGCTTGTGCCTACCTGTACTGGAAGGGCGTTCCAGCCATGAAGCGGCCGCCCCTGTGCAGAGCGGCAGGCGTGTTGATGGGGAAGCTGTTGCCGGCGCTCTTGAGACTGAAACCGCGCAGCATGAGCGGCCCATCGCCCTCCTTGGTCTCCCGAAACTCGCGAGGCTGGGCGTAGAGCTGGTACGGGATGCCGGTGTGCTGCAGTGTGTTGTTGCCGTCTCCTAGCATCATGTAGGCCTCGTTGTAGGAGGCGAGCACCGTGAAGCGCGGGCGGATGGAGCAGCCCATGCACACCGAATTGCCAACGTCGTTGTCTGGCGGAGCACATTGTTGGGCAGGATGCGATTAGAAGTAAGGTATCTGTACCAAGTTGGGGTGCGTGACACGGAATGCGGTATAGGACTGGAAGGAGGCAGGACGCTGGCTACCCCTGGATAAGCCCCTCACCGCTGCCGAGGTCGCACTCCTCCTGCCCCGCCAGCGAGGGAATGCCATCGCCGCACACGCGCCGCGACAGCACGGGGCGTGCCGCGATCTGCCTCTCCGTTGTTGGCTCATGCACTTGCTGGTAGGCCAGCAGGGATGCGGTGCTCGTGTCGGCTGGGCACTTGGTGGCGACAACCATGTCGGGAAGGCTGGGGCGGGAATGCAAGGAAGGGAAGCGTTATGCCACCAAGTCACACACAACACCGTACCACAGGTGTCCAATCGGGTGCACGCAATCCGGGTGCACGCAATCCGCGGAAGTGCAGTACAAGCTTGGAGACGCCTCAGTACGGCGGTACCATGCTCATGGCCGTGCTCATGAGATGACGCACCCGTCACCCGTGACCTCGGCCATCTCGATGTGGCGCTGCGTCACGCCGATAGGCCCACTGTACGGCACGTAGAGGGACAAGCAAGGTATCAGCAAGTGTTGGTACGCATCTGCCTGCCAACGAGCGAGCACGCTGGCGAGGATGCAAGCACAGGCAATTAGCGCTCAACCGCAAGCCGACCTGCACACAAAGCCCAGGGGTGTGTTGCAGTCGCCGGGGCGGATACGGCGGGTCGCGGTATCCAGGAAGCCGCACGATGCGCCGGGAGCCATGGAGTCACTCCAGTCCCACAGAGAGCCCCTCGTCTCATCCTCCAGCTGAGAGAAGTCCGTGATCCAGTACGGTGACCCGATCGACAGGTAATCTGCGCATGGCAGGATAAACGGGTGCACCCGTCACACATCCGCAGTGCTTGCTTGTACCACCAAAGCGCTTTGAATCCCACCCGAACTTTCCTGTTTGTTTCCCGCAATGAGATCCCTGCCCACCTGCAGCGCCGACCCAAACCCGCGTGGGGCGGCCGGCCGCCTGCTGTGCCAGCGAGGCCACCACGGCAAAGTCCTCGGCCGTCTGCAGGCTGGCCAGACGTCCAGGATATGCTGGCACTAGGCCGCACATGATTTGAGCCTGGGGAAGGGCGGGCGGCCGGGAATTAGGCCGTTGATTGGTGGCAGGCTCTGAGGGAGCGAGCTGGTAGCTTCGCAAAGTCAGCCCAAGTACGTAGCCTCCAAGGCTTTGCTTGGTTGGGCCTGCTCTACTAGGTCTTGGCCCTTGCCATGCGTACCTGGGACCAGTTGGCGGGCGCTCGTAGGTCACTGAACATGGAGAACATGAAGCCACCGCGGACCTGCAAGGCAGTTGCGCCGGGGCACGGTAACAGCGCTTGGTCAATGCCATTGAGCAAGTACAACATCTTCATCTGAGGTCCCATGCATGGCCCTCATCGTTTAGCGAGCACAGGTTGCCTTGTCCAGCAGGCCTCACCACTTGGCTGGCCATATCGGTGGTCAGCTCAGTCAAGTCGTTGGCTGGGATGACCACCGTGGACAAGGACCTTACAGCGGGAGGGTTTGGCCCTGTAGCGTTGCGGATCGCTGCGGGGACGGAGTGGATGGCGCGGGCCAGGATAGCATAATATAAGGCCATGCGCCCGCACAGCATTATACAGAGAGGTGCGGCCGCCCAGCCTAGCTAGCGGACTACCTAGGTGCGGGTAAACGCTGATCAGCAGATACCCTGCAGCCCTCTCACCGCAGCAGCGATAGGCGATGCTGATGTGGGTGGCATTGTTCTGCACCAGCTGCCACGAGGTGAGGGCCTCGGTGGCGTTGCAGGCCACGTTGTGAAGGGCTGCAGGCACACGCGCAACAGGTGGTGCGTCCAGGCGTGACATTTTGACAATCAGCCACAAGGAGCGATGTGCCTTTTAGTCCAAGGAGCAGCCTTCAAGATGTTCAGTTCGGCAAGTAGCACTAGGCTCACCGAGCGCCGTCGTGTTGGTCATGTTGGCAAAGTCGGGGGTGATCGGGGTGTTGCGAACGCTGCATGCCCCCAGCTGTGAGGCACGAAATGAAAGTTACAGAACGGTTATCCAACTATGTGTGCATGATGTGTCGTCACCGCTACTTCACCTGCACTGGGCTTGGGCAGCACCGGTAGGCATAGGCCACGGTGAAGTTGCTGGGCCGGTAAAGCTTGAACGCCGAGAGCAGCTGGTTGCTGTCCGTGGCATTGCCGCAGCTCAGGTTGAAGGCTGAGCGGGGAAACGACGGGATGAAACAATTGAGCTGTGCCACAATGCTTGGAGCCGATGCTGAGGACGACCCCACAGGCATGGCCTCTTTTCCACGCCCGGTCACTGGGCTTGTAATAAGACGATCTAACAAGCACCTCAGACTGAGCCGCATGCATTCCTATCTGCTTCTGGGCCCCGACCCGCTTGCGGCGGGATGAAGTTCGCCCAGTCGTGCAAAGCCATTCCAAACCTAACTAGGGTCACTTAACCCACTCACCCGATAGCACGCGGTAGTCTCCTCCGGGTAGTGTGCTGCTCAGGTCGTCCACGGCCGGTGTGAACTGCCAGTTGTAGCAGGGCGGCTCCTCAGTAACAAGGGCCCGGGTGCAGGAGTACGAGTAGCTCGTGCGGTCGGCCGAGGGCGGCATGAGACGGAAGGAGTTGAGGAAAGTGCTGCTGCGGCACACCACGGGCAGGAGGTCCAGTGTCTGGATGGCGCGCGCCGGCCCAGCGGTGGGCGACGTGAGCTGCTGAATGTAGGGCGCGCTGCAGACGAAGGGCAGCGTGGTGTTGGTGCAGCCAAGGTCTGCGGGGGATTAAGGGGACGCAAGGAAGAAGATCAAGGTGCTTTAAATAAACCCTTACCGGCAACAAACCTCGTGTGGTGTCAGGGCGCTCGGCAGCACGCACCATGGTAATGGCACAGACTGCACTCACCAAACGGCCTGGCTGCACACACGCCGGCCACCGTGTTGGTAGTAACATTAGCAGTGCAGCCTGTCAGCGTGAAAGCGCCGCAGTTCTCATCGCGGCCTCCCGTGCCCTCGCCTGCAACAGTAGTGCGGCGGGTGTTATAGGAGGTGATCCGGTACAGCCGGAAGGACGGACAGGACCAGCCGGTATCAGCGCAACGAACATGTCAGTGCACAGGTGCAGCCCTGCGCACCTAGGGGCCAGCCTCCAAGGCCGGGAATATCAACAAGTGTTGAGCCAGCTGCAAGGGACCAGGCAAGGCGAAGTCATGATGGTGAATGCCTTGTCCCCGCCCGTGCGTGCCTGTCCGTGGTCTAGCCAGGCGTGCAGGCAGCCGATCTGTGCAAGAGCCATGACAAGCTCACAGTTCCATGTCCATGAGCCTTCGGTGACCATATCATTCAGACCTGCGATGTGACGAACGGGAATCCGGCCATTCGACATCTGTGCTTGCATTTGACAACCTGCAGCTCAACTTGGCGTTACTCCCCGCAACCCACCCATATGGAACGAAACGGTGCTGCTGCTGGTTGTTGCTAGCGAGAGTGCAGAGCCAACTGTTTGCAATGTCAAGCGAACGGCGGGGTCCGGTACAGAGCCCTGCACGTAAGAGCGCCCATCCCGTTTTGTAAGCAAGTCGTGAGCTTGTGCACAATGTCGAGCAGATGCGCAGACGGATGGAACCCACTCACCAGGTCACCGCCGACGAAAGTGCTGCGGCAAGTCTCACGAGCGCGCATCCACGTCAGCGGCCGAGAAAACGCGGCGTAAATCCTGTGTGGCACACAGTCACACCCCACACGAAAATAAGCGCAAGCTAGGTGACAGCAATAAATCATCCCGCTAACCATGGTAGCAACTGCTTTCTGTCTGGCTGTGATGCCACCATTTCTCTGCCCCAAGCAGTGCACAAGACAGCATCCGCCAAAAAATGCAGAGCACCCATAGCTTGCGTCCCCGGCCCCAGCATCTAATCAAGTCCAGCTCGTACATGTTGTTGGCCGTGACAACGTGGCGAGGGGCGTCCACAACAGGGGCTGCAGTTCAATGCAGTGCAAGAAAGGAAGGTGTGACCAGCGTGATATATAGCTACTGAATGTGTAGCCGTTTCTACTAACCTTTGCAGATTGGCCTGAGCAGCTTGCTGCAGCTGTCGAAGGTGACCAGCGGCGTGACCTACATGCATCGCGTGTTTGTGGTGGCCGCTCCATTCATAAGACTTGTGTTAGCAGTTCTCAAGGTTGCTAGGTATATCAGCCACGTAGACTGGTGTGAGCAAGCACTTTGATCACCTTGCGTGCTGTGGCGACTCCCCATGATGCGCAGCCGGCCAACTGCACAGTGCCCACGGGTGGAGCATTGATGGCCGGCGGGCGGTAGAAACCTGTGGCTGAAGAGCCTGTGCAGCACGGCGGTTATCCAGTACGCGGGGCATGAGCATAATTGCAGACTGCTTCTTGGACGCAGTGGGCGTTTGCGTGCAGGGACCAGCCACCCTGCCTGTGACGCTTCTGTTGCTTTAAATTTTTAATTCTGTATTCAACCCACCATCTGCGAGGGACGTATTCAATGCCGATCCCCAGTACCCAAGCCACACAAGTCGCCGGGCCTCATTTGAGGGCTGCGTATTGTACCACGTCAGGACAAGGCTGCTGAACACCTGTTGAACAAAGACGGTAGGGGGCCACGGGCTTCAATTATAAGCACATTTCTCAGAATACAGGAGTCAATGTTTCGTCGCATCCCATCCCGGTTCTAGGACGGTGACGTTGGCTAACGGGGCGCAAGTTCTCAGCGCCTGCTCCCCCGCCCTCGAGGATAATCCCGTACCTGGTAGTAGTCGTCCTCTGTGAGGAAATCCGCCAATGATTGCTGTCGCCGCATACACCTACGGCCGGTGGCGTTGACTTGTCAGGACAGGGTACCATATGCGCGAGCGGCTGTTGGCCAGTCCTCACCATTCCCTGGCGGCGCCCCAAGACATGAAACTTTCATACATCGTATACTTCATGTTATTGATAGTAACGTGAGCAACCTGGAGCGAGGCCATGGCGACATGGGGCGGTGAGAAGACTCTTAAAGTGATGCGCTAGGTTAGCGGCTTCTTGCCGAGGCCTCACCATGGTATCCGGTAGCACTACCCCAACAACCGGAGGAGCAGTTCCAGGTGTTGGAGACTTGCACAGGAAGGGCAATTTGATCATGCAGGATATGTCCTGCGCAGACACGCACGTTGCACCGCACTCAGTTGGGCAGTAACGCGGTACTGTGGCTGCGCAACCAGGGTCTTATGTATATATTTAAATTGGTAGGTGCTCGAGAGCGCATCGCACATTCCAGCCGTTGTAGGGAGGGCGCCACTCGTCGCGCCACTGTGGAGCGGACGGATGAATGGGTCAGCACGAGCATCTTATGCTAACTTAGCTAGACAGATAACATGCGCAACATTGCATGCGCCGGAACTGCTGCGGCTTCGACTTGCCGGACTCCAGAACATCCACCATGGGTTGCGGACAGACACAATCCTGGCCTGCAGTAATCACAAAATTGCGAGACGGTATTAAGGGCTTTCCTGGACAGGGGGCACCAACGACAAGCAACCCGCCCTCGCGTACTGGTATAGCGTGGGTCTCTATGCAGTCCTCGTTACCGCCATAATCGTTGGGCTCTGGAGGCAAACGGGAGCGGGGGGGGGGGGGGCAAAACTCCGCGATGAGGTCAAGGAGGACGGCTTGGGCCTTGGCGTGAGTTACAAACCTGAGCAGTCTGGCTTACCTCCACCAAGGAACGCATTGTAAGTCAGACCGCTGCCTGAGTCCGACCATATCCATCGCCGGTTAGGGCTGTCAGTGTACAAACCAATCCAAAAGCGGATGCCGAAAACGGAGGCTAGGCCGCCCAGGCGATACCTGGTGGGCGAAGCAATAGAGCGCAAGTTAAGGTGTGCAGTGCTTCACTGGAAAGCGAAAGAGTGAGAGGACACGAGCACCATCTGGCCCGCCGTACTTGATCAGATCCGCTGCAGTGTCGAACGTCTGCCGTGATGGCAACGACGCCAATTCCATGCCAGCGGCTGTGCAGCGAACCGCCGCCTCCGACCACGTACTCACGACATCGTACTGCACAGAGGGACAGCGGGAGTAACCACGGCATGGGGGGCGACCATACATGTCAGGGTGGCGTAAATCTCTGCGGGCCCACGCCCGCCCCGGTGGCCATAAAATTGGTGTCCCTGAGCTCGGTGCCAGGTATCAGGGATCTCCTAGATACATAAGACTTACGAAAGCATAGTCAGATGCGCCGATGGTAAACTGCAATTATACAAGAGAAGGAAACCGTAAGTTCAGGTGTAACACAGGAAGGTGGCCAGGGGATACACAAGCGAGCATATTCTATAGATGAATCATTTTTCACATGGCCCTTACCTCAAGCGCGGGCTTTAACTGATTGAGTGACTCCTGAGTGCCGGGCGCTGTCAGGTTTCCAATCACAGGGATGGTCACCACCGCTGAGTCAGCCGGCAGGCCCTGCCACGGCGATCCGCTCTTGCAGGCAAAGGACAGGTGCGTGCGGCCGCAGGAGACCAGCGTGCCGGAGTCCGAGGGGTCGAGGGGGTCCATAACGGCGCAGCGCCCGCTCGGGTCGGCAACCAAATCAACTGCCGAGGAGCTCGTGGGGGATGGACTCCAGCTGGACAGCGCTGTCGAGTTCGTTGCCTGAGAAGGTTCCAGGGGTAGGCAAAGTGCGAGGTCAGTGCATGTGTAAGGAACTGTGCCAAAGGTACCACCGCACCGGTGGGCTAAGCAAACAGGTTGAGCAATATTATATAAGGATGGGCCGTAATCGGTTCAACATGACGGGCACAATGACGCTTACGATGTTTGTGCGCCACACAACATTGCCAGAAGGCGTCTCAACCAGACCCTGCAGCACGCGCACACATACAACAAACATCAAGCACCAGCGTGCAAGCTATCCTAAGGTCCCAGCAGGCAAGCCGCGGCTCACCAGCCACACAAGGTCCACCATGCTTGCGGTCTGCATTTGCGAGGCCACGAGTGCCTCCTCCTGCTTGTTGAAGAGCCACAGCAGGTCCTGGCCCACGGACTTGCAGATCTTCTGTGCCGTGAACCACGTGACGGAATGGGCGTTGAAGAGGGTCACGTTCCAAGTGCCGTACACCGGGGGGAGGCTGGCCAGAGAGGCCTGAGTTCCTGGGGTCAGGTCTTCCAGGCTCGTGTCCACGCTGGTACCTGGGTAGGAGTGGGAGTACGAATTTGTGAATTTGAATTTATGAATCTGAGCTAAAGGCGACGGATGAGTATAAAGACGGGTCTGACAGCATGCAGGGGCACCATCCAGCAGTGCAGAGCGCGAAAGCAGGAGTGTAAAGTGCACCACATGCACGGCTTATCACACCATTCCTGGGCTCACTGGTCTCGCATACGAAGGCAAGCTCGGCAGCACAGGTCTGGGCCACCAGGGTGACGTTGACACCCGCGTTGGGCAGCCGCAGCAGACCGCAGTTAGGCGGCCTGCATAAGGGGTGCACCGGTAGTAAGCAACATCCAGCGCAGGGCCATAGCCGAGAAGCAAACGAGGGTCTCTGGGGCGTACATCTCATGTGCAGTTTCTGCTTGAGAGCTCACCTGTAGTAGTAGTCATCGACACCCTCCACTGCAAATTGCACTGTCTGGCCGTTGAGCCACCTGAGCAAAAGCATCCGTCCAACGTGAGCTTGAGCCAAAGTGTTGCTGGGAGGCAATAATCCCTTTACGCCATGCCTGATGAAACGCCGTGCGCACCTGTATACCTTCTCCTGAGCGAGGTACATGCCCACCCACATGCCCTGCTGCAGGGCGGCATACTCGGCTGTTGCGAGGTTGCGCTGCAGTATCCTGATGAGCTCAGACGCGGCAGCCTGGTCCTCGAACAAAGAAAGGTGCCCTCCGTGTAGCGTGCACACGCGGCGGGCCACCTCGAAGGGCGCAGGCTTGGTGAAGAGGCGGTCTGCGGGGCCAAGGAAACAAAGGGATCCGTGCTGAAAGAGGGCCTCTGGATCTAGATGCCCGCACTGGGCAGACGACATGTCCAGCCCTCCCCTAGCCACTCACACTTGGTGTCGCCCACGAGAGACACGAGGCGCGGCCGCCACTGCAGCCCGGACAGATCCACCGCCAGGGAGCCCTGGCTGACGTACTCGGGCATCAGCGCCTCCTCGCTGGTGGAGCACAGCATGCGGACTGCGGGGTCGGCGCCGTACGTGTAGACATAGCCGGGCAGCGAGGATCCTGCGATCATCTTATCAGAGCTCAGCTGCTGGCCGGTCAGCTGCCGAGCGCAGCGGCACTGTCCGTTGTCGTATAGGACCTGCGCATGGATCACAAGTTGAGGTGAGGTGCTTGGCGTTTCGTAAGTAGTTTTGCACATCTTGCATTTGCAGACTGCATGCCCAACCAAGGTCCGTCAATAACGCACCGCCAGCACGGGTGTTGAGAAGGCTCCAGTGGGAGAAGGTGGGATGCAGGCGCGTGCACATGAAGCCACATCGGGGTTCGGCAGCATTATGCTGGAGCCCTCCAGGCGGGGAATGGACCAGTCCGGGCGGCAGACGACAGATGCTGCAAGCAGGTCAGGGCAGGGCAGGTAGGGCAGAGGCATCGAGGGGCTCACTATCAAGCTTGAGGCGGCTTCTCTGCACTAGCTCATGTTCATGACGTGCCGCTTTGCATGCCACCATAACATTCCGTAACACACCTGGCTTGCTCGGTAGGATCTCTACCCACCTGGCATGGCCGGCGGGTCGGGGTTGCCGCAGATGGGTGCCCAAGTCAGTGGGCGGTACGTGACGACTCCATTGGGCGTGACGCTCAGCGGAGGCACCGCCCCGGTGACGCCTGCACGTAAGAGGTTTGAATGAGAGATGTGACGGTCGCGTGGAACAGCACTCGTTGGGCGCTAAGAAAGTAAAGGGCAACCGAAACAACGCAAGGACAAGGCCGGTCATAAGCACGCACCTGTGAGCACTGTTCCAGCAGGGCACTCGTAGTCGATAGACCCAGCTGCATTCTGTGGAGAAAACGTGCTTCCCACACTGTTGCAGTTGAACAAGCTCGTATCTGAGGGGAAGATTTGCCGCGCCCAACGGCAAAGCCGGGTTGGAAAGCAAGGATGGCCAACTAGTACTCGGGCCGGGTACTAGGCCTTCCAACCTTGGGCACGGGCGCTGCGGGCATGCATATCGCACCTGTACTGCAGAGCACGAAGGCGCTGACGCTTGTGCATGACTCGGCCTGCCAGTAGTCCCTGATGCCCGCGGCCGTCTGGCTCAGCACCCACAGCCCGCAGTTCTTAGTGGCAGAGACGGCGGGCTCCGAGGGACGCCGCCACCTGAACGTAAGGGAAGGCCACGACTGAGCATTTGGGTTTCCCCTCCCTCCCGCAGGTCTCATAACACGGCGTCTCTCGTCGGCGTATCCCACCTGTCATAGCCGAGGGGCTCGTAGGTGGCCGGCCACAGCCAGCTGCCGTCAGACAGGTCATCCGTGGCCCCGAACCAGGCCGTCATGGTGGGCAGGCGGCTCTTGGCGGCCCACTCGGCCATCATCGCCACCACGGCGGCGGCATCGGAGACGGAGCGAACCACGGCCAGGTCACCGCCCTGCCAGGCCACCACAGGAGGTTAGCTAGCCCATGCATGTCCACATGATCGGCCTGCTTGGCCTAACGGTCCTGTAAGCAAGGTGCTGTGCATTCCTTTCGGTATATACCTGTTTGATGCAGAAATCACGGGCAGCGTTGCGTGCGAGGGTCTCCGAGAAGAGCGAGTACACCTTGGAGGCCTGTATAAGCAATTGGTTGCAGGGTCGGATTATACATCAGGGCCAGCCCTGCCTGTAGCGCAAATAACTAGGCCATCTGGACAGCAGCCGATCAATCTGTACAGTCATTGGGTGCGAAGTCACCCTTAGCAGATAGACTCCGCGTCTCCGCAGTCTCCGCCGCCGGTGCATCGGTCTCACCTGGACAAGCGATGCCACTGGCATGACTGACAGCATGGGCGAGGGCCGGGATGCCACGGCCCGCGAGCAGATGAAACGGTATGCAGTGGTGCAGTCCCGCGCCACCCAGTCCGCAGGAGTAGTGAAGGGCGCAGACGCGTTGGCTCCATACGTGAAGGCCAGAGCACCGCAGCCCACAGCAGAAGTTACCAACGTCTTCTTGGTCCAGGAGTTGAAGGTGATCACGGTACCACTGCGCGGGTTTGGCATGGGACGCCGCAGGGCGCAAGAGGCTCAGGGATCGAGCGAGGGAGGTGCGGACTGCTGCCTTACAGGCCCAACGTTTGCGTCACTGCCAAACATTCCAGCATGGACCCTGCCTACCCACCTGGGCATCTCCCAGTCCGAGCGTGTGGGCACGCGCCGAGCTCCGAACCACAGGGCCAGCTCTCCGCCCAGGCGGGTGCTCGCCCACGAGGTGGCCAGGCGCTGCGCGGTGGCGATGTCGGCGCTGTTGCGGATGACAGCCAGCTGCCCGCCTTGCGCCGAGCAGATTGCGTTGGCGGTGATCCCTGGTGGGGAAAGCGGCATGGACAGTCCTTGGGGACGCGTGGACGGAAGCAGCATGGGCTCTGAGCAGCAGATCTCTGCTACCGCTCATGTATGACGCCATTCGGTCAGTCGGTCCCGCCCCAGCAACATGCGATCCAGCTCACACTGAGGCCCACCCCGAGCATAATGCATCCCAGCTTACAGGGCGATGAAATATCGAACAGCAGCATCTCTTCCTGGGGACTGCCGGGGATGGCGGGCAGCATGGCCGTGGCCACGGGGCGCAGCTTCTGGAGCAGGGTGCTGTCGGTGAGGGACGTGATGCTGGCGGAGCCCTGGGCTCGGTCCCCGGCGGCCGAGGCCTGGTAGGCGCCCAATTCCTCCGGGGTCAGCGGTCCTGCGTTAACAAAAGCAAGGTCACGGCATTTACGGATGAGAAGGCTGAGCGGGCGGCTGGCCATGAGCGCCAACCACCAAATGGCGGATGCAAGGCATTCCTTCTACCGAGCGAGGCACCCCCTGCGGCACCCGCAAAGGGCCGCACTCACGCTTGCACAGTGGGCGTGACAGAGACACGGCGTGCTGTGTCGAGGTGCAGTTGCGCTTCTGCCAAACGGTGACAGTCGTGGCCTCGGAGCTTCCCGTCACACGCAGCTGACCGCAGGCGCCCTCCGCAGCGCCTGGAGACGGGGGGCAAGGCAGGAAGCGCAATAGTGCTCACTCAAACCTTCCAGAGGTCCACTTGTTGTGGACCGAGCCGGTAGCTTGCTAGGTAGGCTCACCCTCGATACGGAAAAGGTTGAATGAGATTGGACCACCACAAGGCACGCCGAGCGCGCCTGGCGCACTTCCAGAGGTGGTGAAAGCCGTGCAGTTGCTCCTGCACTCGAGAGGCCAGGCGTCGTAGGTGCTCAATCATGCGCGGACAGTCGCTAAAATTGAGCCAGCCCTGCCTGTAGCACCCCTCCTCACGTGCAGGCCGTAGATTCAAGAAGCGAAGTAGCTCGGGCCTCGTCGTTGCCACCATAGCACGTGGTGCCACCTTTGATGCCATACAGTCTCAGGTTTGCGGCACGGGCTAGAGCGGCGCAGAGCTGCAGCAGGGCGGAACCAATTTCACTTCGGTATTCAGTCGGGCCTACAAACTTGAGAGGAAGTAGCACACACACCCCACCCCCCTTACGTGAGGAGACATGGCGAACGCATCGCCCGCAAGCAGGTTCGGCAGCATCAGGGTGACGTTGTCGGCAAAACATCCAAGAGGGCGGTCGAAGATGGGCCCTGACGTGGGACAAGGGCACCAGGGACAGCGTCTCAGGGACTCAGGGACTCAGAGACAAGGGCTCAGGGACTTACTGGTCGTGATAGCGTCTATGTCCGTAGGTTGAGCTGTGCAGTCCAGTTTTTGAGGTTCAGCAACTAACACGCCCTTCGCTCGAGAAACTTCCCACCTGCCCCAGGCACGCCGAAGATTTGGATCTCCAGGAACTGAAGCGCATTGTCCAGCGCCGTCTGGAAGTTTATGACGCTGAAGTACCTGCCCACTACGGGCCGGCTAAGCGTCACGTTGAAGACGCTGCCTGCCGTACCGCCCTGGCCTGCAGGCGTGACCAGCGAGCGGTTTCAATTGCTTTTATATATAGTTGGCGTGTGCAAGCGCGTCAAACCAGGACTTTGCCCGACGCTTACCAACAGCAATTTGCGTCCACACCAGCGTGTTACTGAGTGCGCTCGAGACATCCACTGGTAGCGTGGACCCGATGCGGGCTTGCAGGTTAAGCTGTGGAAACAGAGAATAGTCCGGGCAGGGCCGGAGGAGGGAGGATGTCTTACAGCTAAGGACAGTCCTTGTGCGGCGTGCAAACGTACAACTTGAGTAGTGCTGTCTAATCGATTAACTCATCATATATCTGGTTTCTTATCTTGCTTGCCCACCCGTACATCAGAACACTCACATAGCGTGCCGCACAGGAAACATCTGTGCACATGTACAACATGAAGCGGTACACCTGGCTGGTGGCTCGCATGTCGATTGCAATCCATGGCTGTCTCTCGTCGGCTGCATGTGTACAATGCGTTGGGACGGAAGAAGAAGGCGATGGTGGAAGGGCGCTTCAACATGCAGCGGCGATAACATGTTCTTCATTATACATGTTGTGCGTGGGGGTAATGTGGAACACCGGCTTACGGCTGCTCTGCTGGTTTGAAGTGGAAGCAAGGGTGGTGAGGGAGCCATCTGTGGCCAGGCTTCCTCCTGAGTCTGTTTGTCGGTGCGTGGGCGGCGGGACAAGCAGCAGCAACTCGTAAGGGCTCTAGGAACTGGTAAGCATGTACAGCTTTCAAGTAGCAGCGGTCACACGAGCAAGGTCAGGCGGCTATCTAGCAACACCCGCTCATCAGGCGTACTCACTTGCGTTCAATTGCGAGCTCATGGTCACTGCTGCGCCCAGAGCTAGATTAAACAGAGATTGCGGCACCGCAAGCTCCTCCAAAAGTTCCTCTGTGCGCAAGGTAGGATCGACACATTGCGTGGTCACTAAGTCAATGCGCAATAAGGGGGGCCCTTGCATGTACCACATACAGCACCCACAGCGCCATCCACGCGACGTTGCCGACCTACCAGCACAGCAAACAATCGTGAACTGACGAAGGCCCACGTTTGCCGAAACAATGCCTGTGGGGGGTCGCTGCAGGCGAGCACCATAACCGCATGTGAGCATGCCCGTGGGGCAGCGCAGGGTAGCGATCCGCGTTGTGGCGGTGTTCCGCGGGCTGGCACGCTGGCCGTACCTGTTGTTGAAGGGCCCAGCCAGTCGAAGGGGGCGGCGGGTCATGACCCCCTCGTGCAAAATGTGACAGCAGAGTCCAAGCAATGAGCACACTCCAAACGTCCTTAGCCCGCATTGTCTTACTTGCACAGAAGCACCACGTTCGTGATGTTGATGCCCTCCCCAGCCGCAATTGTGGTGTTGGTAGTGGACACATTGGTAGAGCGGACGCGGGCCCAGACCTGTATGGCACAGCAGGCGCCACCGTGGACGGCGCAACACACACAACAACCGCCGTGTAACTGGTGACGCGTTAACACTCACCTCGACGCCTGTAGCAAAGTTGGATCTTGGCCCAGAGCAGAATCTACGTAGGCAGTACGTACGTATCTGGTCAAGTGACTGGACAACGTTGCCGTGGACACTAAGCCAGTTGAATGCTGTTGGGGAGGTCGGCATTACAGCGTGTACTACTGGCTTACTGGTAGTCAGAAGCCCATGTTCCAGCATCGATCTCCGGCCCGGACATAATCTGCAGCATGTCACATGCAAGTCTCAAAATTCGGCGTCAATGGGGGGCACATCCATCATAATGCAAGCAACAAGCATGCCTCTTGATAAGCTGATCAAGCTGCTCGCTTTTAGGCAGTTGCTTGGCCCTACCCTAGGACTCACATTGTTGGCCACGACACCCGTGTTATTCAGCGTGCTGTTGGCGCACCACAGGACCCTGCATACAGGGCAGCAGTGAAACGGTAACCGTCTAGCATATGGATCGATCCATAAACTGTTGCTGGCGCCAGCGAGCTACAGACCGCTTCATGGGCAGCAAGCGTTCCTTACATGCTGGTGATCCCTTGCAGATCAGAGATGGTACTGTTGGCGCTTGTCTTGACACGAATGCCACGCACGAACATGCCTTCATTTGAACCATCAAAAGAGGGACAAGGACGCGGGATGATGGGCACAATCCTGGGAGGCGGGGGAACCGTAGCTCCATCCAGTCCAGTATTTCTAAGCAGATCACGTTTGTATGCATCGGGCTCACCAGCCTGGCAGAGGGCTTCTGGCATCTGGTCCCCAATAGTAGAAAAATAGGGCGCCCGCTGACCTGCGCCCGGCAGTGTGAGAGTGGTGGTGTTTCTGCCATACTACGTGCAAATCAAAGCCGTGCCAAGCCTGAGGATGAAGGTTACCCACGAGCGATGCGGTCTGGGCTTCGCGTGCTCCACGGCCACCAGGTGACTGCGCTTGGAACCGGCGTCACTCCGTCCAGTGAGTAGACCTTCAATCGAGTGGGCAGAGCAGCGAGGGTGATATGTTTGGGTCACAACGAACCCGTGACTCAGTCAATCTTACCCAGTTTGGAGTGGTCCTGGCGTTGGCTCCAATCCTGCGTTATCATAGAGCAGCCGCGTGCCTTGCCCAACAGGTGAGCAGGCAGAACGGCAGGCACAAGCTAAGAAATGATGCATCCTCCTCTGTTTGGTGTATGCGCACCATGCGGTCAGCTCCGGAGCGCGTGCATTGCCCCGAAGACGTGAGGAGAGCATGCCGCCCACAGAGAGCGCGTCCTAGGAAATACATGCAGAGCAACACGGTATGCTGGATCGTGTGTGATCGGCAAGCAAGCCACACCTGCAAGATATGTATGCAAGGAACACCGACCACACCTGGGATCTTGAAAAGTAGGCTAGGACTGCTCCCTTTGTTTGGCAGAAGCTCTCCGCGCTGAATGAAGATCAAAAGTGGTAAGTTGGGCGCCAGCCTCCACCACCACGCACCCCAAGCAAACGTCACACCCAAGCGCACCTGGCCCAGTCCATATATTGATCGTAGTACGTATACACGTCACTATCCAGCACAACCTGAGCGCAGAATAATCGAGCGTTGATTGTGCCGTCCTCCATCATACTACCATGGTCAGTTCCGTCATACTACCTATACAACCAACCCCCGACCACCGCTCGCCTGCCCTGAGTGCGCTGTGCTGAGCACCCGGGAAGCACTCAAGCCACCGCCAGCTGTTGCGGAGCGTCGGCAGAAGGGACTAAACGCCACAGAACATGAGCAGGGTGTAACAAATGGCGGGACAGATACATAATAAGCGGTCAACTCATCTCGGTCAGATGCGGTTATAATTGCGCAGTCAAGCAACTCATTCAAGCTTACTTGGCCACGTAGCCAAGGCAGGGAGAATCCCGCCACAGGGCCTCTCGTGAGGAATCTGGCCCCAACATGATGGTTGCACAGTCGCTCTCGGTTGTCAGAGGTGCATAGATAATCTTCGGGTTGTTGTCTGGAGAGCCCGCCAGCCAGCGCACTATGCACGGCGCACAGCATGGTTGAGAGCGTCGTCACCGCAAAGAGGTTCGTCATATACACAGGGCATACATACAGAGGAGCCAGAAATTTGCAAGGCAAATCTACATCTGCGCGTGCAACGTATACCTCTGACGCAAGAGCCCCATTTTCACCTGGGCTGGCTACCGGTCCGCTCCCCCAGGACCAGGAGCCCTCAAAACCTGCGAGATGTTGAGGGAAAGAGGCCTTGTAATTCGGATGTGAACCGACCAGTGTCTTCTGCGCTCGCCGTGCATCCTTCCGTGAGGCCCAGGTCTGTCGGGCTTTTCCTGTGGAAACCTGCCAACACAGCCTGATACTTACCCGCGTCGGAAAGTCCAAGCCACACCTCCAGGCTGTTGCCTCCAACCAACGCCCTTACAGGGGTCTTGAGGCGCTGCTCGTTGATCAACAAGAAGGCGCTTGAAGCAGCGTCACCTGTTGCAGAGGTCGGTGGGGTATGAGGTATGATGGCGTTCAATGCCGGCATGCCAGACACTAATTGCATGCCCGCCTTGCTTACTTGTTCGTGTTTCGCCCAGGGCGCCACTCATGATCGTGCACAGCTGCTCGGCAGCAGCCCGGTCGTAAGCCGTGTCAAACAGCGCCAGCTCGCTCTGGGGTAGGTTGGGTTGAAGTCAGGAGCAAAGAAAGCACACACAACGTTTCTCCACGCATATGCTGAACTATAAAAGTGCACTACACGCACACACACCTGGCCATCGTCAATGTTTCTTGTGGCAACCGGAACCAAGTAACTGCATGCGGGGTTGCAGCACCGTTGGCACTCGTGAGTTTATAGGTGGCGGATGACGAAACGTGCCAGTAAATGCTACACGTGCTGACGACCGCTGAGTTTACACCAATGTACATATGCACATGCCTAGCTTCGCGCGCACTTTTTCAGGGCGTAAATCTCTTCATCCGTGAGCGGAGCACTTGCCGAGCGGCGGCACATCACCAGATTGGGACTGCGTGCGCAACAGGTTCACAAGATGTGTCAGCATCCGCAATCGGCGGCACTGCTCCGTCCAGAAACCCCATCCGGATTTCCCAGACCATGCGCGCACTTGCTGCATACGGTGTCCTTCATTTCGAAGAATACTGCGTCAGCAGTGCTGTCAAGCGAGATGTCAAGCAGCCCACAGTCCTGCGGAAAGCCGCAAAGCAAATGTATGGCACTTGCAATTGCATGCCGGTATCCTACAGAAGGTTATCGAACTGAACATACATACAGCTACCGATAGCCCTGGACGAATGATGACAGGTGACTCTCACCTTGCTGGGTGCAGTCGAGCCAACGGCCGGAACTGAGGGGGAGCCGGGCGCCCAGCGGTAGTTTTGAGGTGTGTAGGTCGGAGGCGCTCCGGGGTTGGAGGGGTCCGGCATTGCAGCAGTAACGAGCAGAGTATCCGTGTACCCCCAGCGACTTCGAGTTTCTGCGTGTTGTAAGCGTGCAGGTATGTATGTTGTGGGATGACGGCATGGCGGTGTTGCAAGATAATGAAAGAGGCGTATGTACAGACAGACGGTTTGGGAGGCATACATCCATCTGTCATATGCACCGACCTGAAACGCACACGTAGGGTAGTGTCCGGTTGCATGCCGTCTGTTGCCACTGAAAATTGCCTGATGAAAGGAAGTGCAATAGATAGCGGGGGTGGACGGGGGCACGCCAGGCTCTCGCCCTCCTGCTCGATAGATGGTCGTGCTGCACAACGACAAACAGAGGTGCTTACATCTGCAGGAGAGAAGGGAGAGAAGGGACGGCATCCAGCGTTGGGGTGAGCGTTGAAAGGGCGTCCACACCTCTCGATTACCAGCAATGCCGGAAACTTCAGCAAGAGTCAGCAAGCAACTCTTACTTACGTGTTAAAGAAGCGGAATGTGAATGATATGGGAGGAGGGAGGACCAGCTCAAACGTGGTGCAGTTGACCACAATCTGCACATGGTTATGTAGCCACGCCTTAAGGATATCTACGTGCATGCCGCCACACAATGTGCTCCTCTCAGCAGCTCACCGCCACGCAGTCTTCACTCGGACTGGCAGGTGGGAGGACGCCGCCCGCCCAGTTGGAATAGTTGTAAGCCGTTCTGTCTGACCACTGAAACTCCAGCTCGTTGGCTGTTGCGGGGTTGGGCAACACTCGTGAAACGGCCATGCACATGCTGCATCATAGGGCGTCTATGCCCCTACGCATACCTACCATACCTACCATACCTGGACCCGTTATCCCCGTTGGAGTGGGGAGTGCTTCTGAGGGCTCCGCTACTCTCATAGGGCTTCTTACAGCTAAGGACTTCCCTGCTGTCCGTGCTGTCCCTGAGTCCTTGTCCTTGAGTCTTACGCACCCTGGTCGTTCAGCCCAATAAACACTGCCGTGCTGGTGATGCCAGTTGGCGACATGCCCAAAAGGCTGAGGGTGTCGAGGTTCAGCAGGGATGACATTGCCGATCCAAACTCAGACGCCGCTGAGGGCAGGTGCAAGAAGGCCATTTGCACCAGAGTTCAGCATCATCATGTGCTTTAAGCTCTATCTCAGACAGACACACATGCATAGAGCTTACAGCTGAAGCTGGCAAGGTTGCCATCTCGTAAGTTCTGGCAGTCGTCTTGAGCCGCCTGGGATAGGAACCCGGAGGTTCAGAGACACCAGAAACAGCATCAGGGCGTGGCAGCCCTGCTTGCAGTTATACCCAAGACAACACAGTGTAACCCCAGCTGCGCACACACCTGCCAGGTGGTAACCCCAGATACGCTGGGGCGATACAAAGTGAAGTACCTGCTACCAACCAACGCGATTGAAGTGGCCTCGGAGCCTGGGGTGTGGGTCGAGGGGCCTGGTTCAGACATCACGGTGCACACTTTGGTGGCCGACACTGGTGTGTGCCCCCCCCCTTAGCCATTCATCATGTCGATGGCCTACTGTTACGTTGTATTCGGGGCCACCATGATTGGTGATGCTTGGGATATGCCTAATATGCTGGAACCCGCGCACCTCTGGCGCAGATGAAAGGACGTGTGGTTTCGCCGCAAGGCAAAGTTGACATGGTGTGGCTGCAAACTCCGGTGGTGACATTGCAGCTGCGGACGGGTCGGGAATGCCATTATAGGAGGATACGAGTGTGAGCAGCAGCATGCATGCCCGCCAGCTCAAGCTCACTTGCGGCTGCTTATGGCTCCGCAATCACCGGACCTGCATGCACAAGCACGTGTGGAAGCTGGTCATTTGCACTGGGCCTGCTTGCGCATGAAGGTTGATGAGTGGTGTACTGACCAATAGTAGGGGGGTTTCGGCCATGTGTATCCGCCGCGAATCGGGCCTGAGTACTCCTGGGTCCACTGCACGTGAAAACCAGAATAGGCATCAAAGATGTCAGCAGCATGAGCAGGCACATGGGCAGCAGCTGCAGAGAAGTAGGCGCATGCTACGGCTCTGGGGTTGTGCATGCATAGACCACCTGCGTGTACGTAAGATTGCTGCCATCCAGCCAGCTGTAAAGAGCAGGATCCTCTGCACGGAAGGTGGGTGGGGGCGGTCGATGACCCCCTGTGCTCCAAAAGCTCTCCTTATAGCTTAGGCTATTCATGAGAACACGGCTCACGGAAGTAGGGTAAGCCCCAGACCTCGATTTCCGTCAGCTGTGGAAGAGAGGATTCAGGCGAGGTGTCAACAGTCTTCCGAGCAAAGACAATCCGGATAAGATAGATGGCGGGAGTGGTACCACTTACATATAGATGGTTTCCGCACTGTGGCCAAAAGTTTTGGACTGACCAGTACCTGAAGAGCCAACGCACTTTGTTAGTTAGTCTGACATGGCTATACCCATCAGAAGTAGTAGCAGCCTTGCGCGGGCCCGCCCAGCACTGCAATACTTAGGGCATAGGGCAGCGCTTACACGCCCAGGGTTGGCACTACTGGAATGTCGACTATCTGCTTGGGAGCATACACCGTGCCGGCCTGCACCATGCGTACACATAGCACACAATCAATGGCAGCGAAATACAATGCCACATACATGCATATGGCAGGCTTTCATACATACCGGTTGCTTCCATAACAATGTGTTGGCGTTGATGTCTCCCCAGAAGTCTCTGACAATCTCCCAGCCAACTGCGGTGGGACATTGAGATACGCACATCTTAGCTGGGTCATGCAAACCCACCTTCAACCCAATTCGATGAGGCCAACAAAGCCAGAAGCCTACCTCGAAACTCTGTGCCCTACAGACAGCGGGATGCACGTGTTGTGACACAATGTGTATTCCAAAAAATCATATTTCAGCAGCACGCATGCGTGACCCATAGCTCACCTGCTGCCTTGCGACCATGGTGGCATCCCTACAAGGACGCACAGCAGCGGAGTTGGGCAGCAACAAAGGCGAAGAAGGGCCAGCAGTTGTGGATTCCGACTCACCCTCCGACATGATACACCTGCGTCGAAAACGGGTTATCCAAGTTCCAAAATGCGAAGTTCAAGGGTGTCAAGAAACTTCTCAAGAAACAATGAGAATGATACGGACTGCCCAGGTGGACAGGCGTATATATGCCAGGGGAATCTAGAGAGAACAGATGCGCAAACTTACAAAGCGCGAGACAAGAGTGGTGACACCCATTGACCCGCCGATCCACTGCACGAGGAATGAAACAAGCACCCATGCAAGCACGTCAGCCGTATCCAGATATTGGATGCTGTCCCTGCCGAGTCCCGAGCCCCTGAAATTCCAAGTAAGCCCCCGAGCGAGCCCCAGAGCCCCCAATCGAGCAAGGCTCAGAGCCGCCCCTGAGCGAGCCCCGGAGCGAGCTCGCTCCCGAGCGAGCCCCCGAGCGAGCCCCCAAGCGAACCCCAGGGTCAGTGAGCGAGCCCCAAGCGAGCCCCACGGTCAGCTGACCCTGCAGTGAGCACGGCTGCCAGCCCCCCGGTACCAGCAGCCCCTCGCCCCTTCTCTCCCCGCCGCCGTTCCTCTCATCCCCAGCCCGCCCCATTCCCCTCCATCCCCTCTTCTCTCCAACACTTTTCCCTGACCCCTCCCCCTCCCTTGACGTCCCTGCCGACCCCCGAGCCCCCGAGCCCCCAAGCCCCCGAGCCCCCAAGCCCCCGAGCCCCCGAGTGAGCCCCACATCCCGCCGCAGAGCCCCCGAGCGCCCTAGCGAGTCCGGCGCCGGTCTGAGAATGAACAAGGCGAAACGGCACGACCTGGCTAGGGGTCCTCCACCATCCAGCGACCAAACCCCCAGCCCCCTGCCGACGTGCCGATCGATGCGCGTTTCTGACCTCCGCAATGTAACCCTAGAGATGTTAGGCCTTTCGAACGTTAATGATCGACTTTCCGCGGGCGTTTGCGGAACTTGAAGTGGGCGACATGCGCAGCGACGATTGCTAAACTTTCATCGCTGTCTGAAACTACATCGATCTGTATAAATCGTTGGCATCGGTCAGCGGGGTTTAACGTTGGCGACAGCGATAGCAGGACCGAATGGTCGGAATGTATGCGCGCGACCAGCGAGGTCAGTCGACCCGCTTTGTATCGCGTATACAGCTTGCGTAATGCCTCATACTAGTTGGCGCGAGCGCGACGAAAGACATGGTACGCGTGTTCAGGTTCCCTCTTACTTCTACCCGCCGCGAGCCCCTCCATCCCGAGGATCCCTGAGTCCCCGAGGCCCTGACTTCCACCCACCGGGTATTGGATGTTTGGAGAGCAGCAAAGGCACTCGTACGACTGATACCAGGGCGGGTTGTCGGAATTGACCCACGTCTGCCCATCGACTGCAGCTATTCCCGACTGCACATGCATGGGAGCAGCAGGGCGTGTTGTGTTGGGACGTGTATGTGCCATGCTGACACGCTTTCCACAACACCCACAATTATGCTAAATGGTGTGAAGATATTTGCATTAGTATCACTGCCGGAAAAGCGCGCCCGCATTGTTGGCGAGGCCATATTGATGGGCGCTCTCTCTGCAGTAGAGGGCGGAGGCACACCAGTTAACGAGTGGCAAATGCAGGTGCGGCAGCATCAACGTGCCAAAACGCAACAAAGTCATTGTCAATCAACCGGATCCCTTCCCAGCCTTGTATGGAGGAGTCATGCTTGTGTTGATAACGCTTAGTGATCAGACGGGCAACAATTCACACTCCTGCCCGCAAGTAACAAAACCCGCACCAGATGCACGCAGCAGTCTGCACGAGGTAAGCTCTCTGGTGGTCTGGTGGTCAGTGCGCCTTGCTCACCGGGAGCATATGTTCCCCAGACGCCAAGCTCCCCAATAATGAGTTGCGAGCTGCCCGGGATGCCCTTGGGGTTGAGAAGCGTGACGTATCGGCCCCTAACCGGCGTTGTGCCAAACGTAATGTTGAACCTGAAAGTGCCTGACGGGAACACCGCACCCTCGGCCATTTTCCACACCTGTGCAGGGCGTAGAGTGTCAGGGACGCCTCACAGCCATCAAGACTGTGCCGGGACGTACATGCATGATGCACCATCACACAGCAGGGCATAATGCATCATCACACAGCGCCAGCTTACCACGGGATTTGCGGAAATAAATGCAGTGGTATTTGCAGGAAAGTCTCCAATCCGGACCTCAGCATTTTGGAAGTTTTGGCCCCTGACGGGTTGCAGTGACGGGTCTCAAGCATGATACCGATGCACAAGAGTACATTGGAAGCATAGCGTAAAGTAAGGAACTTACGAGTACGTAAGGAGAGTCAGATTGTACACGAGAGCCGGGCCGTAGAGATCAACTGCGGATGGGTTCCACAAGTGGGGTTACATACAGTCAGCCTATAGGATATGCATACTTGACGGGGCTGTTCGTTGTGCCGCTGATGCAAATCACACTTACAGGTCACCCAAGGCCTGCGGGCAAGCACAAAGGCGTAGCAGGGGGGTTAGCCCAAGCAAGGAGTCCTCGGGAACTATGATCGATTTGAGGGCCATGGATGTGGGTGAGCCACGAACGATGCTGAGCCATTCTAACGCCAGCCCCCAAACAAACAACGTCTGGCATCTATTGATGCAAGCCTCTTACGTGGGGTCCATGATGTCAGAGAACCACGAAGTGCCGTCGTTGTTGTCACCAGCCAAGGCCGGCCAGTTACCCTGCGCGGGAACAAGGTATTGCATGCCTTGCCACAGAGGTATATGCAGGTCTGTCTGCATGCTGCCAGCTTACCCAGACAAACGAGGACCCACAACAGACCCGGTTGCTCTTGAAACCTCCAAGGTTATAAAACGCTCCAACAGGCGGTGGAGGAAACGACCCTGCGTGTACCGAGGCCATTCACACAGAAGAGCGGAGATAAACAATCGCGTTGCTGCCTCGGTAGCAGGTCTTCCTCGCAAAGGCTGATGCGCAGAGCCAAGCTTTCTGTGCACTCGCCTGGTGACCTTGAGAACCCAATCCACGTATCAAACCTGTAATAAAGTTTACGGGGTAAAGTGCGGGGACAACATGGGCAGGGCGAGCACTTTTCAGCTTGTTCAGCAGCTTCAGGATAGAGTCGCGCATGTTACCTGGAACTGGCGCTGACACGAGTCGATGAGTTCAACGCGCTGAACCAATCCCGTCCCAGCACTTTGCCAACAGTCGCGTTCCACTCCTGGGCACTGCGGGATCACGGATCGAATTAGGCCCTAACAAGCGGCTCATGCATTGCTGGATCCTGCGGTCAGCTGGCTAGGCCAACACTCACGTCTTGAACGTGGCCAGAGATCCACCCCAGGCCTGGCAGCTGCTGACGGCATCTGACCATGTCGATGGGCCTGTGTGCGTGCAGGTCATTACAGTCAGCGTCCATGAATCCTTGCTTGCACTGCAAGAGCATGCACTGCATCAGAGCTGGATCACCTGGGTAGTACAAGAGCTCACGATTCCCATCCTTCACTACGACTGTGGAACCGCGCAGGGCAGTCGCCGCGCTCTGGGGCGGAGGCTGCTGGTTATAGAGACCAATCCACGCGCCCGCACGCGAAGACGTGGGCGTGGCTTGGCGTCTGAAATAGGTGGCTGCTCCCAGGCTCGCGAGATTAAGATCGTCCATGTTCCTGGCGTTTAAAGGCAGGACGGCACGACAATGTGAGAACTGATGTCATCTATGTACTTACTCCCGGCAGTTGCCTCGCTTTGAGCTTGGAGTGGGGCAGTGTCACTAGCCACGTACTTGAACGTGGCCAGCTGGCCTCCACGGCGTTGACAGAAGGTGTTGGACTGATCCCAAGACAGCTGCATGAATGGTGGGCATGGAGCATTTGGGACACTACGACATTGCAGCACCAAAGGAAAGGGAGCGGCAGAGCTTGCCATCATCAGTTGTAAGCGCGCGCGCGCTGTACAGAAACCAACCTTGACGTCATAGACAGACAGGAGGCTTCGGTCAGTAGCCGTTATCTGAACAGCGGGAAGATGAACTGGTGGATCCAGTGCGCGGTAGAAGCTTTATGCTTCTGGATGTGGATGCCAAAGCGGCAGAAGGCGGTGGCAGCAGTCATGTGGCTTACCTGAACTACCGGAATGGCACGGTCCGAAGGGCTGTCAGAAGTGGAGCCGCGAGGACCACTTCCCACTGTGTGGACATCACATGCATGGGGTGAAAGTGGATTCATCATGAGGTACGCGAGCTTGTTGCCCCGCGCACAGGTAGTGCCACTCCTGTACTATAATCGAGATGCGCCTCTCAATGTAGAGAAATACTAGGGCCACGCACCAATCTCGCAGAGAGGCCGGCGAACGAGGCCCTGGCATGACCGGTCGGACCAGCCAAACGTGCGGTTGGCTGCAGCAGGGTGATCAGGTTAAGGAGGTGGGGTGACACGCCAAGGTACACGGACATGCCGAGGACCTCCAATTCACCTAGTATGACAGCCATGTCGATGCAGTTCTCTCCGCCATTGAAGTTGTTCGGCTCGCCTGCGCTCATAGCAAGTCACGGGAAGCCATTCTTGTGGCCGTCTTCCGACAGGCCTAACGTATGTATGAAAGCCGGCTATCAGACGCACCCGCCGCCCATGGCATCAGATCCACGTTGGGGATCGACCCGTCCGTGTTCTCCAGATCGTACAGGCCGCCAGCGCCTGCAGCAGTCGAGACAGAGTCTGAGTTTCTGTACCCGGCTTGTCCACGCGCACTGCCTGCTGGATCCATGTCAGGCCGGGTAGGTCATGCACTCACGCCTGCGCAGGCCCATCCAGATGCGTAGCACGGCATCTCCGGTGTTGGCAAACGCCCAGTCTGACGCGGCGTCCACGATGCGGTCCAGGTCTGGAAGTATGGCGGGTGTGCGTGTGGGAGGGAAGTAGGAGACCACTTGGGATTCCTCTAGCGGATAGTAGAGAGTAGTGTGCGCGTGGCACAATCCCTCGATTCTCCCATCCCGCCCAGTCCCGTCCCTCAAACAGTTTACCGTCGGTGCTGTTGTAGCTGTAAAGATCTCCGCCCTGGGCACTGCAGTTAGTGGTGGAGGAGGTGTTAGAGTGATGACAGCAGTTGAAATATCGTCCGTCCTAAACCCCACAACTCACAGGCAGAAGGCTCGAGCCTGCAAAGGAAGGAGGGAGGGACTGCTTCAATGCTCAAGCCGCGCGCCTCCTTTTGCTGCTGCAGCTGCTGATGCACGTACCTGGCTGCCGTCCAAAAGCACGTCGTACAGGAACACGCGCGTGTTCTCGACGGGCAGCAGCAGGCTGACGACGGGCATGGCACTTTGCGAGGCGGTCTCATCCAGAGTGCTCTCCTGCGCCGTCACGCCTCCAAAGCCCAGAGAGCACTCGGTCTGGGGGGGGAGGGGGGGACAGCAGGCACACAGTGTCAGGTAGGTTCTGATACATATTAAGAGCATGACACAGAAAATAATATAGAGCAGCGAACAATCCGCCAGCAGCTAGCTCACACAGCGCGCGTGTGTGGCTTCCCACCTTCGCAGTAAACGCGAATGCTGGAATGGCATTGACGGCGCTGGACGCAATATAGCGCAGAGAGCTGGCCAGCAACATGGTGCTGTTGGCGTCACGTGCGGGAGCCGCATTGTCGCACTCCATTGTAAGGCCGTACAAGTTCCTGTGGGGACGGAGGTAACGGAGGTAGCAGGAGAAGGGATGGGGCCAAGTAGAAAGGGGTTCACACAAAGTAATGCAGCCTGACGTGCGTTGTACACCCAGGTACACAGGGAATGGGCATGTTACGCAGTCGCTCCTTGTGATGCATTTTGGCTAGAGCGTTTACAGCGTTCATGCCAGAGCCATGCTTGCCTGCGATCGTCTAGGGTGGTCGTGATGGAAACAGCCTGCGGAGATGTTCCGGAAAGGGGCCGCGTTTGTGAACACGGGTACTCAGGCCGTTGAGTGAAGATGGTGCAGGGCATGGTTGGGTGGCAATTGGGGCATGCCATTGCAAACTCAGGCTGGCCTGAGAAACTCACCTTGGAGCCAGCGGGGCACTCATGCCGAAAGGGCGCGCTAGAAAGTACCGGTGCGCCGACAGTCGGCATTTGGGCTGTGCAAGGAGAAAGGCGTTGTGGTTGGCATCGCAGGCACGCCCAAAGATGCATCGATTTAGGTTTGGGGTATTCTCACCTGAGATTGCCGCGAGTAGAGTGGGTGACGGTGCGTCCCGGCAGATTAGCTTGACTCCGAACAAAAAGCCGAGCGTGGCGTTCCGGAGACCCTTGATGCCTGCAAACAAGGCAAAAACATGTATCACTCGCAGAACGAACTTCATCCGTTTCCGGCGCAATCTTCAGTCCGTTTCCTGTGTCCGTTTCCTGGCATCCGTTTTGAAAATGTCATGAAACGTTATCGGCCGATCCAATCCGTTATCGAAACGGACAGGCAACGGACTGACGGATTAGATCGGGCGATAACGGATCAACTGAGCCAATAGCGGATGCCCCCCATCCGTTTCCCCTCCCCCAAACGGATAGGAACCGCAAGAAGCGGATCAGTCGTTTTCAAAACGGACCCAAACCGCCTCGAATGGATTAGGTTCGTTTCACGAGTGTATGATTTCACTGTGCGTGGGCATGGGTCGGTTAATCCATGTACACCTCACCACTTACCCACTGCATGCTGGTACGGAAAACAGTACTCGGAGTACTCATCACCGGCCTGTAAGACAACGAAGAGAGACACGCTTCACTCCGACCCTGCCGGGCCTACGTTACGTGGAGCTACGGTGACAGGGGTTGCGAGGCGTGAGAGTGAGGATTTAAGGTCACTTGCGGGTGGCGGGTGCCCTGTGCAGGGGCCGTCGTATGTCCGCTTGCGGTACGTACCACAATCCCCGCGCCGAATTCATACTGCCCGACGGTGCGGTACGTGTCGAAGCAAAGCGCATCGACGGATAGAAGAGCGAAGGGTGCAGATATTCCGCCGGCTGGCGCGAAGTCCGCCTTTCCGGTCACTCCCGAGACTCCAGCGGGGCAGGCCGCCGGCATGAAGGCGACAGAGGCCACGGTGCGGCTGGCACCAGATGTCACGCCTGGGAGACGGGGGAAAGATATGAGAATTGATGGGTTATATCATGTTAATGACGGGTAGGACAATGAGCTGCCTGGCAACCTTAGGAGACCAAAGAACTACAGCCATTATTGGTGTTGAGCAAGCTACCAGCCGCGCTCGTCACCCACTCTGCATGAAGACGCCATTACACACGATGCCCAGCTCCTGTACCACAGTGCGGCTCGTGTTGAGGCCGTTCAAGGGCGGCGCGTCGTACCTGGAGGCACACAAGTCGGAGGCGCAAAATGTGGTGCGCCTCCACAAGAGCCATGGCACGCCCGAGGAGCGGGTGATGAGCGCTCAATGTTTCACCCAAGCAATAGCGCGCACCTGCCGTACAGCGCGGTGATGTAGCTGCTGGGGCCCAGCTCGGGGCACTCGAGCGACCACTCCTCCAGACCCGCCATCTGGGCGGCCGCGAACTCACCCTCGTCTGCGCGGCGATGCAGGGGGGGTCGGGGGGCAGCATAGGCAGCATTCGTTCAGGCAAAGCCCACAGCATACTCGATCGTTGCTCCCGATTGGGCCTGCGTGCATGCGTACCGTTTGCCATGATGGGAGGCCAGCCTCCTATGGGGGTGCACTTGATCACAATGCTGGAAGCAAAGTGGGTCTCGGGCACAGTGTCGTTGCCGGGTAGCATCTGTACGGCAGGATATGGGCGTGAACGGCAGGGGTGACTGGTTGGCCGGATACAGCATATCACTAGTTCTCAGCATGCACGCACTGGCTCGTTCATAGACCTCCGGCCCCTAGCCACTACAACGGATCATGGAAACCAGGGTCGACGCACCTGCCGCGTCCAGCCAATCTCCTGGATTGCGTGTCCCGCCGGACAGTCGTGAGTCCACGTCACGAAGGGGGCGGGGGCTGGGGGAAAGCTGAGAGGCGCGCCGACGGCCGTGCACTGCGCCCTCAGGCTGCCCACGTAGCCGGGGCCTCGGGATGGCGCCCAGTGCAGGAACAGGCCCGCGAGGGAGGAGATGCCCGCAGACAGGCCGGTGCCGGAGGCGCAGCTGGCGACAGAGGTCTGAGCGGGGACAGGACGGATTGGGGTCCAGGGGACAGGCAGGCGGGATAATATAATGTAAATTGCGAGAGAAGGGTTAATCTTCAAGCAGAAGCGTCCCTGTCCATCTCCCACCCCCGTGCATACATGTCCTGCGCATGCCTGCACGCACCGTGCTGACGGCCATGCCGGGCGGCAGCGCCGGCTGCCCCAGCCTCAGCGTGACTGCCTTGTCGGGGGAGGGCACGAGGATGGGCACGCAGCTGCCGGCCAGGCCCGCCACGGGCAGGATGGAGCCCACGGGGGGCGTGGTGAGGGTGAGGGCGTCCAGGGAGCCCAGCACGAAGCCCTCGGGGCAGGCCAGGGAGCCCTGGGCCTGGGTGGAGTACCTGGGGCGGGGGTGGGTGGGAGGGTGGGGGGGAAGTACATACGTATGTGCGGGATGCAAGGGGGAACAGGGAGAGGGAGTGCAGGATGATATGCGCGAGCGTAATAGGAGAATCCGCGCCGTTCATTCACCCGCCTTACCACGGGCTGTCCATGCTGTAATCCCCAAAAATGGGGGAGCACATCTTGCAGGGGACAACATTCGTCACCACAGACAGGGGCGGCGGCGGGGGCGAGGGCGGCGGTGGAGGGGGCGGCGGGGAGGGAGGCAGAAGCGGGGACTCCGGTGGGGGGCTGGGAGAGGTGGGAGGAGAAGGCCCGGGGCTGGGCGGCGAAGGCGGGAAAGGCGGCCGGGGCGGCGAGGGCGGCTTCGGGGGCATGTTTGGTGGGGACGGCGGGCTGGGAGGCTGGGGTGAGGGAGGGGAAGGCGGTCGGGGCGTTGGTGGCGGGATTGGAGGCGGCAAGGGTACTGGGGGGGAGGGAGGCCCTGGTGGTGGGGGCGACGGTGTTGGTGAGGGGGGGGGGGAGGGGGGCTGAGGGGCCGGCGGCCGTGGCGGCTTGGGAAGGGGTGGAGACGACAGAGGCCGAGGCGGAAGCCTGAACTTGGGGCTCGGGAATGGAGGCAGCGGAGGCGGCGAGGGAGGCGAAGGTGGTGAAGGAGGCCTCGGGGGCAGAGGCGACGGCGGGAGGGGCGGTGAAGGGCGGGGTGAGGGTGGTAAAGGAGGAGAGGGCTGTGGGGACGGTGGGCTAGGAAAAGGTGAAGGCGATGGAGGAGACGGCGAGGGAGGCTTAGGGGATGGTGGTGAGGGCGACGGCGGAATAGGAGACGGTGGAGAGGGAGAAGGTGGCCGGGGGGAGGGCGGAATGGGGAAAGGAGATGGAGGTCGGGGAGATGGGGGAGACGGACCGGGTGGCAAAGGCGACGGAGGAGACGGTGAGGGAGGCTTAGGGGATGGCGGTGAGGGCGATGGCGGACTAGGAGACGGTGGAGAGGGAGAAGGTGGCCGGGGGGAGGGCGGAATGGGGAAAGGAGATGGAGGCGGAGGAGATGGGGGAGACGGCCCGGGCGGGAGTGGAGAAGGGGGAGACGGCGAGGGAGGCTTAGGGGATGGTGGTGAGGGCGACGGCGGACTTGGAGAGGGTGGAGAGGGAGAAGGTGGCCGGGGGGAGGGCGGAATGGGGAAAGGAGATGGAGGTCGGGGAGATGGGGGAGACGGACCGGGTGGCAAAGGCGACGGAGGAGACGGTGAGGGAGGCTTAGGGGATGGCGGTGAGGGCGATGGCGGACTAGGAGACGGTGGAGAGGGAGAAGGTGGCCGGGGGGAGGGCGGAATGGGGAAAGGAGATGGAGGCGGAGGAGATGGGGGAGACGGCCCGGGCGGGAGTGGAGAAGGGGGAGACGGCGCGGGGGGCTTAGGGGATGGCGGCAAGGGGAATGGAGGACTAGGAGAGGGCGGAGAGGGAGACGGCGGCCGAGGAGACGGCGGGCTCGGGAGAGGAGATGGGGGTGAGGGAGAAGGCAGCGACGGCCAGGGCGGCAGGGGCGATGGTGGAGACGGCGGGCGAGGAGAAGGAAATGGGGGGGCAGGCGGGGGAGGTGATGGCGGCGGGGGGAAAGGCGGGGGAGACGGAGGGGCCGGTGGAGGGGGCGATGGCGGAGGCGACGGTGGTGGTGGCGCAGGAACAGGCGGGAATGGCGAGGGTGGCGCCGGTGAAGGAGGTGCGGGAGAGGGAGGCCACGGCGAAGTGGGAGGTGACGGTGGCGGTGGTGCGGGGCTGTCAGGAGGCGGCGGAGGCGGCGAATCGGACGGCGGTGGCGGTGGCCAATCGGGAGGGGGCGGCGGTGGCGCATCAGGCGGTGGCGGCGGGGGGGGTGGTTGGGAGGCGGAGGCGCTGGATCGTCAGGAGGCGGCGGAGGGGGCGCATCGGGTGGCGGTGGGGGGGGCCAATCGGGAGGGGGTGGGGGTGGCGCATCAGGCGGTGGCGGCGGGGGAAGAGCTGGAGGAGGGGGCGCATCGGGTGGCGGTGGTGGGGGCCAATCGGGAGGGGGTGGGGGTGGCGCATCAGGCGGTGGCGGCGGGGGAATAGACGGAGGAGGGGGTGGCGTCGTGTCAGGCGGCGAGGGAGCATCCAGCGGGAAAGGAGGCTCTGGCATGCCAGGCGGCACGAAAGATTTCAAGCGGGGAGGCGCATCGGGAAGAGTACCGGTAGCGTTCGGCAGCACTGCAATTGGTACCTGCAGAAGGCGGCGGCCCGTCCCCGGAGACGGCGGCGGAGGTGGGCGGGGAGGCGGAGAGGGAGGCGGCGGCGGACGGGGCGGCGGGGACGGCGGGGGTGGCGGGGGTGGCGGGCGGGGCGGGGGAGACGGCGGCCGAGGAGACGGTGGCGGTGGGAAGCGAGGTGGTCGTGGCAGCGGTGAAGGTGGCACAGGAGACGGCGGCGTCCAGGGCCGTGGCGGAGACGGCGGCGGCAGAGGAGGGGACGGCGGAGGTGGGGACGGTGGCGGGGGAGGTGGCGGAGGAGGAGATGGGGGTGGCGGCGGCGGCGGCGGCGGCGGCGCACTCCGCTCCGGTGCGGTCACGCAGGGGAGCTGAAGCGTCGCGAGGTAGTTGTAGGCACTCGAGTCCGCAGTGTCATTAAAGCTGAGTGCCGTACCCATGAGGCCGCTTGCCGCCAGTCCGTCGGGGCACTGGTAGCCGAACACGCTGGGCTGGGGGCAGGCGCGGGGCTCCGGAACCAGCTGCAGGTTCTTGCCGTTGAGGCAGGACACGGTGAGCTGGGGGCGGGCACAAGGAGGGACGACAGGTGGGCGGAGGGGCTCGGGTGTGGCATGGTCCGACAGCGTAAAGGGTGAGGCGGATTCATGCGTGCAGGCCCCCTCGCCTCACTCACCGAGCAGATGCCGGCGACGTCGAAGGTTCCGCTGATGCCCACGACTCCGTCGCCCACACCGCAGTCGGCCTCGGCCCAGGTCCGTTCGCCGGTGGTCGGTACCGGTACGCCCCACAGTCGCTGCTCGAGGCCGGGATATAGACCGCCGCACACGACACCCACATCCAGGATGTTTGAGCTGTTCGTGTCCAGCACCAACGTAATGCCCGTGAGGATGGGGGCCGCTGACTCGATGCGGCACGCCAGACTGAAGGGCGAGGGTGGTGGTGCGCTGGGCGGGGCGGGCGGCGAGGGCCAGCCGAAGATGGGGCTCAGGGCGAGCTGGGGGGGTGCAGAAGTCATCGCGTCATCATCGTCCTTTGGCAGCGGCATGGCGCCAGTGACAAACATAGCGAGGGAGCGGAAGCAGGTGCGGATACCGGGGGAATCCACGTTGGGAGTCGTGATTGGAGTGAAAGCGTTGGGCCCGGCTCGCCAGGGCTTGGCCATGATGAAGCAAGCGGCGGCCTGTGCGGTGGCAAAGGTGGGACATGAGCAGCGTGATGCGTGGCTCGCGGGGGTAAGGTTGTGATGCACCGAGAATCGCTACGTAGCGTAGCTACGTATACCGCTACTAGCGCCCAGTAGGGCGGGGGGGGGGGGTCCGATTGAAGCAAGTTCAACACCACCCTTACACCCGAGGCCCTCACGTCGCTCATGTCGTAGGTAGCGTCTTGGTATCCGGGAATGTAGGTGTAGTAGACGCACGCGGGCTGGACCATGCAGGCTGCGGGAGAAGGGGAGCGGGGATACTATGGTAACCTTGGTTGACATATGGGGTTGACATATGAATTGCCAAGCGCAGAACCATTGGATGGAGCTGCCTTGCCCGCAGCGCAGCGCCCCCCTTATTGTCTGCTGCGGCCAATTAGTCTACGTAGTCCGCACCCGCGATGCAATCGGACTCTCGGTTCGCGAGCAGGGGCCCATCGCCGATGAGCTCGCCGGGCACCATGAAGGCGAAGCCACTGCGTTGTCACGGGTGTGGGCACTTCAGCTTAACTGGGGGCGGCTGCATGGGGCGAGCGAGGCTGTGCCCAGATACTCACTTGGGGCGGGCGATGCAGTACACGTCGGGATACAGATTCAGGTCGGGCATCTCTGTGGGAGTGAAACAGGAGGATCGTCGCCAGGGGTTTGCCTAGCCGCTTCATAACAGTAACCGACCAGCCCAGAAGCATTGACAGCCTACACTTGCCGTAAAACCCAGCCCTTGCTCACCCTCCTGGCACACCACGGGCAGCTTCTCGAGGCATGACACGGAGTACATGCCACCCTCTAGGATAACGCCCTCCGAGGGCGGTGCACGGGGGGCGTTGGGCGGCGGAGGGGAGTACAGCGGCACATCGGGCGGGAAGGGGAAGCCGGGGGGCGCAGGGGCGTCAGGGGCTGTGCTTGGAGGGCGGGGCGCTGGCGAGGGCGGAGACGGCCGCGGCGGAGGTGGCGGGTTGGGGCTTGGCGGCTCAGGCGAGGGCGGCGAGGGTGGAGGCGGAGAGGCGAGACGGTACGCCTCGAAAGACCCGTTCCAGAAGCCATGGACGCCCATCTGCCAAGATGGGTTGGCAAAGGGTGTCCAAGGAGGGCGAGGGAGTCACGCCAAGTCGTGAGCAGGTATGCTCAATGATGCCCCTGTGAACCTAAGAGGCAGGTACCATACTACCCGCGTGCACTGTCCAGCAGATATGCAAACCCCGGATGATTCGTTCGAGGCGCCCTCACCGCGAGCGTCACGTTGGACCCGTCCTCGTTGACCATCATTCCGCAGTGCGCCTCGCCAAAGTCCTCGGCGCTCCAGGAAGTGAGTGCGCTCTCAGACGAGATGGAGCCGTCACTCCAGTACATCTGTGCTCAGGGAGGGGCAGAGGGGCGCAGCACACTTCCGTTGAAAGGACATCACCTTGTCAGGAGTGTGGAGAGGCTAGCTTTGCCGCAGCCGCGATGGCGCCCTCCCTCCTGCGCACCTGACCGTCTCCAAACGAGCGCAGTCCCAGCCAGTAGACGTCTGGCAGGCCGGGGATGTTGCCTTGGACCAGGGCCTCGGCCACATAGAGGTCGGTCAGGGAGGGGATCTCGGCCTGGACGTGGGCGGGGTCGAGGGCATGTATGTCAGGGGGGCACACGCTCAGCACGCATGAGCGTTGTCGAACTCTGCCTGAGTGAAATTGCAGCGACCCTAGGCTGCCCCCTTTTGCACCCTGGTGTTCCCATGTCGATATCGAAATCCCCCTGGGCAACCCACCCCCAGTGTGCGACAGAGCTTGGATGCCTCTGCGTGCGTCATGAGCAGCTGAGATCCGTCGGGGCGCGGCGGGAAGACCATGAGCGCAGTGTTGACCAGCGGCACGCGTGTGGGGATGGGCACACCGGACCCTAGGGAGCGGAACTCTGAAGGGTGGAAGGGGGCGGGGAGGGCGGGCAGGGCAGTGAGCAGAGGGCCCTGGCACCCTAGCCAGGCGTGAGCACTCATCGGCACAGTCCACCCTCAGCACGTGCGGGGGGTAAATGCGCAGAGATGGACCGCAGGTAGGCAGGCACCCACTCTTGCACACGAAGGGCAGTGCCACGGTGCAGCCCAGGTCAGACCACTTGGAACTGGGGAAAGGGGAGGGCAGGCCGCGTCCATGTAGTACATACATGTGCCATGGATGGAGGGGAGGCACATACCGCGCCCGCGGTGCCAAACCTCATCAACCGAGTCCCGCCAAGCATGAGCACCCTGATCATCTGCCGCTCACGTACGCGGCTTGCCCCATGGTAGCCCCTGCCCGGCTCCTCACTTCTCTGACACCACCTCCCGCAGACCCGCGCCGGCGCTGTCCTCCAGAGTGACTGAGGTGGCCACACAATCCTCGCCGCCGTACCTGAAGCGGAGCCGAGAGGAGTGCGTGGGGAGTGAGGTAGGAGCGCAGCGGATAGAACTATGCGATTAGGCCATGCACGTCTGGGGTACGACCGCCCTCTTGCCCGCTTTCCCTCAAAAATGGCAAAGTTAGAAGGGGAAAAACAACTGAAACACGCACCTCCCGTCTGGCTGCCCCGGGGCCCAGTTGCGGTAGGCGAGGTCTGAGCCATCGTCCGACCAGATGAAGCGCCCCTCTTGGGCTGAGGGTTCAAAAGAAGGAAGAGGCAGTAAGTCCATTTTCTTGCCTGCTGCCCAACTTGCGCCAGGTTCTATGAATGCGCGGTCACGCGTGAGCGCCGCCTAGCGACTCGCTGTCCAGACCCGACCCCACCTGCGTCCGAAGCGCCCAGCCATAGGAACACGTCACGGCCGCGGTAGACCTCGTCACTCGTGAGCTGACCGGAGTCGGCCCACCTGAGGCGGAGGACACCACACCGACACAACCCCACGCAGGTCAATAGGGGCTTGCCTGAAGTCGCGGGTGTCGGCAGGCCAGTACGAAGTTCCGTCAGGACCTCGCTCATGCCGTCTGACGCTTTGCCAGCAGCGAATGCGTGTGCCGTTCCTCAGCAACAGGTAGGCTGACTAGCCCCGCGCGCCATGCACCCCACCTCTTACCCCGAGATGAGGGAGTAGATTACGGAGGACTCAGCGCTAGAGGTGACGGAGGCCAGGTGCCCTCCTAGGCTCGTGCAGTGGGCCTATGCGGAAGGAATAAGGGAGGGCCATGCTGTTGCGGAGGAGTATGGGGCAATGGACCGTTGCAATCACAGGGTGTTCAGCGTTGGAGCAATAAAGCCAAGGAATGCGTCCTGCAGGACCACAAGGGTCGGGAATGCCAAACGACGGGATGGAGACGGAGGCAGACCATCTTCCCCGGCTTGTCTGCCCACCCCCGAGCGAGTCCGGCCCACGCCACCCACCTCTGCGGCCGGCCACGTCTTGCGAACCTAGAGAACAGCAATCGGGGGTGAAAGCGGATCAGTGAATGTAGCCACAGGCTCAATGCTGATGCTCTAGTAGAACGGCTCACCTCGTACAGCTCGTACTCGTAGTTTCCCAGAGAGCTGACCAGCACTGGGTCACCCAGGTCCGTGGAGCCAATGGCGGACACTGTCGAGAGGCGGGGGGTGGGGGGCGGCGGGACCAAGGAGTGGGCGCTGGGCGGCAGGGTGGAAAAGTGGAGCACCAAAGGGGCGTGGCGCCCTCGCACCCCCAGCAGCCCCGGGGCTTGGCTTTGTGCGGCAGCTCAACCTTACTTGTGTTGGTGCAGCGCGGCGGCGTGAACGTGTTGCAGAGTGCCGGGTCTCCTTGCAGCTCGGAGGTCATGCGGCGCAGGAGGTCCCCAAAGGAGTCTGAGTCGACATCCCACAACCCCATTCCGCCGAGGCAGTGCAGCCGAGCGAAGCAGATCTGGGAATGAGGGCGGGGCAAGGAGCAAATATTGAGGGCTGAGAGAGCAGTGCAAGGAGCAGGGCGGCCAATATCTATCGGCCCAATGATCCAGCGCAAGTCAAAATGCACAACCCGTTTCCCCCACCTTGGCCCCCACGGTGTGCTCGCTGTCGAAATGCGTCCACAGGTTGTCGCCGTAATGTGCGGACAGTACAAACGACTCGCCATTGAACACGGCGCTGCTGGGAGCGATGAGCTCGCGCAGCTCAGCCTGGTCGAGCAGACCCTCCCTTCCCATGCAGGGACCGCCCAGAGCGGGGCCTGAAGGGAGGGGTTAAGTTTGGAGCCCAAATGATCGCTGCTTTCCTTTGGAAACCCTGCTCGAAACAGTAACGAAGGACAAGCTGCTTCCAAAGATTGCCAACGGCCAACCGCTCACCTGCCACGAACCCGTCGCTGTCGAGTAGGTAGGATCGGCCCATGGAGGGAAACACCACTGTCACACGCTGGGGGGGCAGCCCGCCGGCAAGGAGCTGGCGGGGCAGGAGGGGGCAAGGGTAGGGCATGCATTTGTTGAGGGCAAAAGCCCCTTTCCCAGTTCGTTATCGCCAGCCGCTTTCTTTGAGCCCCACCTTTCATTGCGACCACAGGCCGCCACATCTCACAACCCTACCCCGCAGCCCTGCCCCTCCCTTTCCCCCCCCCCCCTGCCCCACCGTGTCGAGCATGGTGTTGACGGACATACCCGTGGCCTCGAGGCTGGGGGGGCCGGTTGGGCAGAGCGTGAGGGTGTTGCATAGAGCACCCTTGAAGAGCAAGGGCGTACAGCGTTGGGCCCTGTATCTGTCGTACTCACCAGTCGTACAGCGGGGACTCCACGTAGGGCGCCGAGCCCAGCACCTCGTCGCCTCCCAGATCGAAGGCTTTGAGGTGGAAGTACTCCACCACATTCGCCAGAACCTCCCAGGGCATTCCCAGAAACACGGGGTTGGGCGAGATGGCCACAGTCAGCACCTTGCCCCGGGCGTTCAGAGCCAAGAACAGGGCTGTCAAGAGCTCAGCGTAAACAGTGGTCTGAAGGGGGGGGATGGGATGAACGGTTGTCAGCGGACGACTAGGAACGGGAGTACTAAATACGGCTGTACGGCAGGGTGCCACACGCAGCTACCCCTTGCGCCCGCACCTGGTTGGTGTTCACCGAGGGCCAGTCCAGCTCAGCACCATCGTAGCGGTAGGCGTCAACGAACGAAGCCTGCGCGCACCGCGACATGAGTCGTGAGTGTCCTCTTTCTGACTCGTGCCCCTGCTCACCACGCCTGTAAGCAGGGAAATCCTGCGTGGCATCCTAGGAGGCTTTTAGCTGCTTACAACGCTCCCGGCCCCCTTCCCTCTCACCACTGCCTCTGCGAACACGTCCCTGGACTGCTCCCCCAGCACAATGTTGTTGAAATTGAAGTCCGCATCGGCGCTGCCGCCAACCGCCAACAGCACCTGGGCACCGGGGTTGACGGCCTTGACTTGCCTGGTGGTGCGAGCAGGGGGAGGGACGCGGGCTGAGGGGTGCTTGTATGCATAGATTGGGGCAAATGGAGGGGTACCCTTTAACAGGGGCTTGTACGGGCCCCATGCCCCTTGCTCGCTGCACCCACTCTGGCAGGTTGGCGAGCACCGCCACGTCTCCCTCCCTGGGGACGAATGGTGGAGGCAGGGAGTTGTCAGGGGGACAGTAGGAGGGGGGGGATCGGGCCTGGACGGCGCAGGAGAGGCCGCTGGGATAATGACTGGCTCCGTCCTCACCCCCTCAGCGTCAAGTTGAGGCCCTCGGCGTTAGGGATGACGAAGGAAAATACCACGTGGGTGGCGGTGGCCGCACGCTGCACCACGGTTCCCCCCGTAGCAGAGTCGCCCTGACAGGGAGGGGGTTGGCAGGGGAGCAGAGGGAGTCAGAGGACCTTGCCACGTCACAAGCATGCGGGAGCGGCCAACTAACCAAGCCGACCTGGCATGCGGCGGCGGCGTCACGCTTTGTGTTGGACACGTAAGCCACGACGCGGCTGGGAGGCCCGCAGCGCAGCTCAATGGGCGCCTGGGAGATCGCAGAGGCGGCAGCCACCACCGTTCCAGCGGCTGCGGGAAAAGTGGGAGGTTGCGGGGAGGGTTTGCGATGGACATCCCGCGACGGAGGGTGCACGACATCCGATACCCATGAACCAACGCTCCATTTCGACAGGACCACAACGAAGAAGTCAGACGCCCAGACAACCACGCGCTCCCCCGGCCTACTGGTGTCTGTCTCGCCCAGCGAGATGGTTGCGGGATCGTTGAGGCTGACGGAGCTGGGGTTTGAGCGCATGGCGGTGCTGATGGGGTCCTCGAAGCCGCTGCCGGTGGAGAGCATGTAGTAGGAGGACTCAGCAAACACAACCTGCGGAGGGGGAAGAGGGGGCGGGGGCTTCAAGGTGGGTGCAGTAAACCTCCCAAACCCGTCAAATCTCCCCGTTGGCCAGCCTCCAAGCCCCAAGTGATGCCCCTCCCCAGGACCAAGCATATGCTTAGAACCGACCCAGCCAACCTTCAGGGAGTGCCCGACTGCAGCGGCCACGCTGCCTCAACCTTCAAGCCCACCACCGCCCCTTAACCTCCCGCCCTCATCCCCCAACCCACCCCGCCCACCCCTTCGCACGCACCAGGTCATCTCGCCCGTCCTGGTTCACGTCGCGGACCACGATCTTGGAGTAGCCCACCGTGGAGGAGGGCAGCGAGCCCCACACGCCCTGGCCGGACAGGTAGATCGTGTTCCCGTACGAGCTGATGCAGGCGATCTGCGATAGGAATACCGGTGGTGGGATGTCTGCTGCCGTGCTGGTCGTGTGCCCCTGTTCAATCAACGAGCGAGAGGACCGTCCGATGCTCCATGGTCATCCTGGTCCCTGGTCCCTGTGCCATCCCTCTCGCCTGAGGCGTGGTGGTGCCAATGACGATACCATCGATAGAGCCTGTGGAGGGCGCCACGTGCGCGAGGGGTTGGGGAGTTGGGAGAATTGGCAGCTGTGAGGCTGCCCCAGATTCCATGCCCTTGCCTCCCATTGGCAGACCGATTCCCCTCCAGCGCCCTGCCTTGATTGCCTCCCATGCGTGCAGCCCAGTCCCAATGCGCCCCATTTTCCTCTTGGCCCACTCTGACAACTCACCGTTGACTCCGATGAAGTTGCCCGGCAGCACCTCAAGAGGGGAGGTGCAGGCGCCGCGGGGAAAGGCCACTGGGGCGCTGAGCTGCCAGCGCAGGGGCGCGGGGGGGCTGAAGGCCACAAATGTGTTGAACACCTGGGCGGGGGTTGGGTAAAGCGAACGAGGCAAACGCTAGAACTGTGGCACGTTGAGGGCAAAGGAAGGGGTGCACCACGACAGCAGGCAAGGCACTTCAGGAGATAAGCATCCCCGGCACCAGGTGACAACCCCCTCGTGATGACTGCTCACCTCCTCCTCGGGAGTAAGGCGGTTGATGTACATCTGCGGGTTATGTTGTATCAGGGAGTGGAGGGGCCCAGTTGGCTGGTGGTCACAGCGGTAGGCGGCGGCTTACCCCCAACCTCACACCCCTGCCCCGCACAAGAGGTAAGGAGCTTAGGGCACCTACCGGTAGGGCAAAGGGTTCTCATGGACACGGCGCCAAGCGGCTCCCCACCCCCGCCCCCGCCCGCCCCGCACCCACCACGACGATGTCGGTGGTTCCGTCGGCGTCAAAGTCCGTCGAGAGCACGAAGCAGTCCTCGCCCAGGGAGGAGCACCTGGGGGCAAAACCGGGGGAAAGGTCTGAAGTGGAACAAGGCAAAGCGCACCCAAGGTGCGTGGTGCCCGTTTCCGACCCGCTACAACTTGAAGAAAGGGCCCCCTACAACCCATCCACGCACGCCGTGACCCTGCTTACCTCCCGCCGATGCTGGCCAGCTCGTACCACGTGACCCCATCTCCGTCCACGTCATCAATGAAGGCCGACGTACGGCTGGACGCCATGTAGGCCAGGCGCAGGGTGGCTTGATCAAAAAACACCTGTGAGGAGAAGGGCACATAAGCGGGAGGTGACCAGGTGCGTCCCCGTTTCCTCTACAATACCTTGAGGGAACCTCTTGTACAGCCAGCCTCCTAGTGGCGTTGGCCAACGAGCGCCTCCCTTCCCCTTCCCTCCCTTGCGGTCCCCAAATGCCAGGAGCGCGACGCAGGAACTGGGAAAACGCGCTTCGCTAGGTCAATGCTCCTGCTTCCCGTTCCTCTCTATCCGCCGCCCTCTCGTTCCCTTCTCTCCTTCCCCTTGCCCTGCCTCACCATGTCCGCCGCTCCGTCCCCCGTGACGTCCGCAAAGATGTGGACGCGGGTGGTGGTGTTGGAGGGGTCGAAGCGGGCATCCGGGTCCTCCGCCCACGAGGTGAGCAAGGTGAAGGAGGAGGTGCCTGATGCGGTGCTGACCATGACGCTGCCGGGGTACAGCGCAATCAAGTCGTCACGCCCGTTGCCGTCGACGTCCTGAAAGGGGGTGAGGGGAGGGCGGGAAAGGTGCAGGAAGGGTGAGACAAAAGGGAAGACAGAGAGGACCGTGGGCGTACGTTTCAAATGCGTGATATGACAGGGAGCGCACGCCCCTGTTCTCACCGCCAGGACCAGGGCCTGAGGCCGGGGCACGGAGCCGAAGTAGACGGTGTTGTCGGAACCGAAGACACTCTGGGACGGGCACATGGGGAAAAGGAGCGGCGGTGTTGAAGGGGAGCGAGAGAAGGGGCAGCACCCTGATATCTGGGCAGCGGGGTAGGGGCCACCCTGGCACAAACACCCTGCGCAATGCCTGCCCGACCGATACCGTGTTTCCACCCACCTGGAAGGGCGACGATAGCGCCACGTGTCCCACGAGGGTGCCGTCGGTACGGTAGCTCACGAGGAGTACGTCCTGCGGACACGGGGGAAGGGCACAGCGCTGAGTAACCGGCAGAGGCGCACGGGCGGAACCTGCAGGGCCTGATACCGCTTAGGTGAGTGTGGCTCGACCTAACACCCACCTGTGACTTGTACTGGCCCTTGCCGCTGGCCAGAGTGCCGATCAGCATGGTGGTGGTGCCGGGGGCGGGGGTGACGGACAGGGAGCTCAGCCAGGGGTCCTCGCACACGCCTCGCTGCGGGAAGCTGATGGGGATGGTCGTGTCTGCGAGCGGAACGGGGGCGATTGCATGCAAGGTTTGCTGGGGGTCCTGGCAATTTCGACTTTCGCCCCATCCCAAACCGTGGCCCCCGTTCTCTGCGCTCACGGTTATAGCAGCGCAGGCCCACAGCGTTGGTGAGGGCCTGGCAGGCGGTAGAGTGGGAGGTCTCGCTGCGCATGCAGCCAATGACGGACACCTCACTGAGGGTTGGCACGTGAAAGGGATGGGCATGTATGAAGGGGAAGAGGAACCGCGACAAGGGGGTCTGGGCCTTCAACACACCTGCCCGTGCAGCGCAGCTGGGAGATGAGAGTTGGCGTGTTGGAGGGCGCAGTTGCAGTGTAAAAGGTGGGGCCTGGAAGGTTTGCAGGGTAGAGGGAGGTAAACGTCGGGCAAGCCCGGATGGCGGCCCAGCCTCACACAGGCCACGCACGGCCCTTGCGGCCGTGAACACGTCAGGTCCTCTCCCCAGGCCCTCTCCTCACCCAGGTCGGGGCTGGTCGGGAATCCCAGCTGGCCGCACAGCGTGATGACGTTTGCCTGGGAGAAGCCGTCGATGCAGACGGAGCCCCACGTTCCCGCGGCGGCGCGGAAGACCTCTGCAGCAGGGGGGAAGGGGAATGCGGGTGGGTGCCGTGGGTCCCGGGACGCCCAGCACAGGCTACCTCGATACACCACAACCCCAGGTTGCTTTCGCGCATGCTACTACCCAGCAACCAAGCTTTTAAAATCATGCGGAAGGTCACTCTCCCCTGAACCACAACTCCCAGCGACACTCACCCAGGCGGCCCTCAGGGATGGCGCTCGGCGTGTCCGAGGTCGTACGCAGCCTCAGGGAGTAGTCGTACGGGAAGCACTGTACGGCAACGCTGGATGAGTCATCGAGCACGGACTCGGGCGGCGCGGAGCGGGCGCAGTTGGCGATGTTCGACTCAGTGCCGTTGCAGCGAAGCGTGCGGATGAGGCGGGGGCGGCTGGCACCCTGCCCGAAGGCGTGGTTGCCGTACAGCACGCGTGCACCTGCAGGGCAATAAGGGGACGTCAGGGGGACATAGGGCTTCATCCGGTGTTGAGCCACCCTTGTACAACGGAGGCTACGCATTCACCCCGTCATGCGCCGACCCGTCCTCCCCCCTACTATGTACGGCAACCGTGTTCCGCCAAGGCGTGGCGATCATAGCGCTCCCTTCAGTCGTTCGGCCCCCTCCTCAACCCCTCATGCATGCCCGCCTCACCCGCGAACGGCTTGCCCAGCTGCCTGCACACCACCGCTGCCTCCTTCTGGCCAAAGCCCGCGTCGCTGATCGTGCCCCAACTGCCGAGCGGAGGGGAGGGGAGAGGATGGAGAGGATCAGGAGGATGGAGGGGCATGCAGCGTAGTGCCAAACCATGCAGAGAGTAGTGAGGATGACCATGCTCGCATCCCTGCCGTCGCCTGCCTCCTCCCCGGCATCGGCCGTGGCCCTGCGCCCCCGCCCCTTCCCCCCCCCCGGAGCTCACTCTCCATCCACAAACACCTCCACGCGCCCCGACACCCCGGCCGTGGCGTTCACTTCGCCGTTCATCAGGCGCAGAGTCCAGTCCTGGGGGCAAGTCGGAAGGCGGCGATCGATCGTTGTGTACCGTAACACAGCAGACGGAGTGAGGTGCTCGAACCCCACCAAGCGTTCGATCAGTGCTAACCAGGCCGTAGCCTCTTGGCCCGTCACTCCTCAACCCTGCACGTACGCCGAGCTCCTATCTCTTTGACCTTACCGTATGGAAACATTTGACACCTGGGGGCAGCGGGGCGCGTGCAGGGCGCGTAGATGTTACGAAGCGCGACAGCGCGACAGACCCGTCGTGGCCCGAACGTCAGTGCTCCTGGTGGCCAGGGACCCATGGACCCAGCCCGTCCTTCTCCCAGGTCTCACCGACTTGGTTGTACTTCGTGCAGTCTCCCAGGTTGAGCGAGAAGAGGCACTGGTGGGTGGGGGAGCAAAAGGCCGGGGGGGCCCGGGCGGAGGCGGCGGGGGTCACAAGGGCGGGAACAGGGTGTTGGCGCGATAGCCAAAACGCGGGCCGTGCCCCGGACGACCACCAGCTTGCTGACATTCATACTGAGAGCTGACTGTGAGTAATCGGCATACGTTCCTTGCGCGCGAGCAGGATTTTGGCGCCGACCTTCTTTTGCCACAGGATCTTCGCTGGCATACTAATCCAGGCTTGGCTACATAGCACTTGCGAGCACGAGTCGGGTGTGAGTGAGCTTGCGCTCGCATTTTGGCACAAAGCGCACATGTCGCCTCTGTAGCAGCTGACGTGCAGTGTGCTGATCAAGTAGACGCTTAAATGGAAACACGTGTTCTGATACCTCCTGAGCCAGGTCGACATGGTGTCTCTACATCGCGACGGTTGGACAAGGGCGGGCCGCTGGGCGGGAACCTGTAATTGCGCTCTGTGGCTGCTCAGCAGAATCAGTTCTGGTAATATAGCAAGAACTGTATGCCTGCCGCACCACACATACCCAATAGGAGAACCCCTGTCTTCAAAACACCCACCCACCCCTCGGCCCCTATCGGCCCCGTAGGATGCGATGGTTACAGCAGGAACCGCCTCCAGAAGGGGAGGGGTTGAGCCCCGTAGGGCCCCGGTCCCCGCCCGCCACGCTCTCACTGGCCCTTGCCACGTTGGTCATCCCGAAACCCGCTGGTTTGCCTTGAAGGCCGCCCACCCCACTCGACGGCGATCCTTCTACACGTGTTCCAGAGCGCCATGCCAAGCCCTAACCTGCTGCACCCCATCTCCCCGCCCTCCCTGACCCGCCCCCCCGGTTGCCTGTGTCAGCCTGCTAGCAGTAACCGGCACAGCTCCACGTCGTCGACAGCAACAGCATGCCGGTTACTCTAGCATAGCCGTTCTCAGCCGCATCACCGACTACATCTGCTGCGCGTACCGCTCCGTGTAGTGCTAGATAGCCCTGTTGCTAGTGCACTGCATGGAGGCTATGCCCCCCGCCCCCCGGTTGCGGGTAGTTGCCTGGCCTTTCTTTTCGCGTGACCTCGTCCCCCGCTTCTCCTTCCCCGCCCTCCCTGACCGCTCACATCCGCAATCCGAGTCGCTTGGGCAGAACAATTGAGCTTGTTGATGCCAATGTCGATGTCTCCATCCTACGCACCGCGTGGGGGCGACGGGTGGGGCCGGGGCAGGGGGCAATGGTTCTGAGAGAGCACACGTCGCTCGGAGCGAGTGATGGCAGGTTACGGTAGGTGGCTTGGTTGGCTCCTGCCAGAAGTCCAGAGAATGCAACTGGCGGCCACGGAACCCCGTTCCCGCTCACCAGCCACGTGAGGTCTGGCGCCACGGCGGACTGTGTGGGGCTGGCGGTCCAGGGCCCGCTCCTGCAGGGCAGGAGTGGCGACAAAGGGCACGGCAGCACGCACAGCAGTAGTGAGGCGCCGTCCGAGCCCCAAGGGGTGCTCCGCAGGGGCTTGTGGCCAGCCGCCAAGCACGCACAATGCTGTGTCTGAGGAAAGAGCGAGGCAACGCGCGGCACGGGTCTGGCAAACTCACAGGTACGGGATCCAAGCCTTTGTGACGATTGACACGGATTCAGTCGGAAGGTTGAGCTGCAGGCGGCGGGTGTGGGGGAACCGGGATAACCGGGAGGAGGGGTGGGTAACCCATACGTCCAGGCAGGAGTGAAGCATCTAGATGAGATATGCCGTGTGCATACCGGTAGCCTGAAGGTTTGCCGCGATGAGTTGGCTTCAACCTGAGGCGAGCCTCGCCTCGGGCCTCGCCTGAGGCCTACAATTTCGAGGGCAGCTAGCCGTCTCCACATGTAACCCTGTATAACAGAACACCCCCCCCCTCTACTCACGTTGCGGCAGATGGTGGTGGCGTCGTTCAGGTCGAAGCCGTCACTGCGTGGGGGCCAGGGGGCGAACGAGGGGTGAGGACAATGCCGTGGGCGCGACCGACACTCGCTTAAGGGCAGGCAGCATAGCATGCCCCGCGGCGACAGTGCCGCCAGACATCGTGCTGCTGGTGCGCCGGGAGCTGTACGTGCAAATGTACGGGTGTGCGAATGCATACATGCACGCACGGCCATGCATCTGGTCCTGAGGAGGCACGCACGCATGCGCACCTGCACACGGTCCTGCGCCCGGCCGGCATCTGGACCACCACGCGCCCCTCCAGGATGGGTGCGTTGGGCCTGGCAAAATCATTCTGGAGCAGGGCTGCGCAGGGAAGCCGTCGAGGGGCATGCAACGGGCATGCAACGGGATGAGTGAGCCTCGGAGACAAAAGGCTGGACGAGCGACGGCCGGTCCTCCGGGGTGAAGATGAGGGTTTGGCGCGCGGTTACAGCTTGTCAGAAAGTGTGGGAGCAAAAACATATGTGCTCTCCCAGCATGTGCCTGCGTGGGTGCCCTCATAGCACCCAGCTCATTTTCTCGCCCCTCGACTCACGCGTTTGTCCCGACGCAATCTTCAAGCAGAAGGCCGCGCACACCAAAACGATGAGGAAAGCACCGCTGCGCCTGAGCTTGCGGTGTTTCTCCTCCATGTCGAAGAGCCCGCCGCGGTCTTTGCAGGCGCCAGCGACAGACGCTGGCGTCATTGTATTGCGCCGGTTGATTGACTACGGTTCCTGGTGTTTCTCTCTGGCAACGCAATGCCCGTCTCAAGAGTTCACTCTAGGCCTAATGTCGCGGTTTAATGCAGTCTTCGGCACATTGTGGGTCTTGGGAAAGGGGCGATGGGGCCGACGCGAGCGAGGGACCGGCGTGTGTGTGCACTTCGCTCGGAAGCGGAGCAATGGCATGCGCCTTCTGCAGGCGCGCGCTGTGCACGCAGACAGTGCTATGGAGTAACGTTGCTCATAGGCTTGGGACCTCCGTACGGTATCGTTCGCCAGGACCCTTCATTATCGATTGGCCTGACGGGGTCCTGATTACGACAAACAGGCTGGCAGCCGTTTCTAGCTAGTGTAGAGATATCTCCGGATCCGGCATTGGCCTACACCAAGCTGCTGCTGAAATGACCCTTCTTCGATGTGTCGTAGTCACCACGCATCTCTACTGGACCCGTGGCCAGTTAATATCAGGATCATGACGGTTGGGGCGAATGCACGTGTCGAGTTCTGCCCAGCGGTTATGCCGCTGTGGCTTTTGCCTTTCTGACCTTGATTAGGAGGTGATTGAGACTACATGGAGCCATGGAACCATGGAGCAAGCGCACTGCATCCCCCTCGCCCTCTAGGAGGTTCTAGACCAGGGAGGGACGCCCCGGAGGGACGCGGGGAAGGTGGTGCGTGAGGATGGACACCATGGCCTCCCTTTTGGGTATGCTCCATGTCGTGCCCTGCCCTCCCCGCCTGACCGGCAGTCCGTGTTCCACTTCGTCCCTGCGCGCCTCTTGCCCTTTCTATGCGCACACGGTCCCTTATTAGGTCCCCTAGCTACTCTTGGCTGCAACCAGCCCCCACGCCCTCACCACCCATGCCTGTGCACAGCAACCGGATTGAGCATCCTGGCTGGGGCCCTGTGAGTGCCCGCACTTCACCGAAAAGTGACGGGCGCGGACAGCACCTGCACCCCACAACTCTCCTGGCGGTGTTGAGCCCAAAAAGTGCCAGGACTCCGTCCGCATTCTCCGTCACTCTGTCACTATGATAGCAGCACTTCGTGCAAAAGGTTTCGAGCCTAGCACGAGGTAGGCCCGCAGCCGAGGGGCTGGATGCTCCCTGCCATTTGCGCGGCAGTCAAGGCTGCTGCCCCTTGTTTGGCCGGATGTGTCCTAGCTCTATCTGTGTGTTGTTGTTCTCGGTGGATTGAGAGGGTGGAACACGTACCACTGCTGTCTCCTCGTAAGATATGCAAAGGATTGCGTGTGGCTATGGGGGTTCGTACAGGGGGTGACGGGGGCCGTGGCGTAAGGGCCAGCGCGTGCCGTGCGTGTGGTCGTCCCCGCGAGGTGAGGGGGGCAGCCCGTTGCCACCGCCGTGATGTTATGCAATGCACGTCCCATTTCGTTGCTCCCGCTGGCGTGCTGAGGAAGGTCAAGCTCCGAGCAGATGTGTCCCCCTCGTGTGTCCCCTCCCATAACGACCCCGATCCCAGCCAACCGAGCCCCAGCCTCGCACGGCTCCTGCAACTTATGCAAGCCGCAGGGACCATGCTGACCTGTCTTCCGCAGAGTAAGGCAAGGCAAGGCATACGGTTGGCGTGCCCCGGGGGTATTATAGCCAACGGGCCGTAGGGCCGCGGCGGAGTCGTGGCATCGCATATTGTCGGCCCGTGCCCCAAGCAGGACGACGCGGCGTGGCCCCGACGCGCTCCTTACGCAGACTACTACGCTGTCCTTGCAAACGTCTGAGCTTGTAGGCAGCCGCAGTGTGCAGCGTACGTCGCACGCGGCGTAGTCGAGAACTGAAACCGGGACTCCACGCACCTGAAAACAGCATAGACAGAGTGTACATCGTAGGAACTTTGAACCGGCATTTGAGTGCGGCGCTTTGGGAACATTCGGGCTCTCAATTGTGACCAACTGCCGAGGGGTGTGACCGTGCCGCATCCCCTCCATCCCCGCCAGGATGGCAGGATCCCCGCTGCCGATCCCCGCTGAGGCCTGCCCGTTGCCCACATCCCGAGCATGATATCACGCCTTGTTCCTCGAGGACGGCACGCCAGATGCACCAGCGCGACAATCTTGTAGGACGCGCACGACACTCCTCTGCTGCCGACGTTCCTGTAGGATTTGCGACCCAAGTGTCGTTCTTAGGCGGTGGCAACGCGCCGGCGAAAACTCAACACAACATGGAATGAAAGAGAAGTGCACTACTGCTTGCTAAACAGAAAGACTCCGCCAAATCGCAGCAGCCAAGCCGCACGGTCGCTCGCAACAGTTTACTACGAACGTAGTCGCGCTTACGCCTCACCTAGGCGTGCAAATCCTATGAGCAACATGCGAAGCTGATTATCGGCTCCTCGCTTCGCCCTGCGGCGCCGGGCACTCCGTCTGTCAAGTTTGATTGCATTTCAACCAGGCCGCGGTATTCAAAGACTATTTGTCCTTACCTCTTACGTATCAGCACATATGTCAGCTCGATTGCACTGCGAAGTGAGACTACATAGCAGCCATGTATGTCACCCACTTTCAATGGGGCCTGCGGCCCTGGCCAGACGCGTGAGCAACATTTCTATGTTCAACTCCATGTCCAAGTCAGGGGGAGAACCGGTGTGGGCATGACGTGTGTGGGCCGTTCGCAAGGGCGGCCGCGGGGTGGCACGGGGTGGTGGTCCTCCTCCTGCCTCCCTTCGGTTGGCGGCTTGGGGCTGCTGCCCCTCGTGGAGCATGTGCAGAGCCATACGGTCGCAACGGCGCGGCTTCTGCTGCGCGCGTGCGGCCTGTCGCCAGACACCCTTCCGTGGTAACTTACGCCCGATACTTCGGCTGCTGGTGATGTGGGTGGGCCTGCTTAACTCGTTGCTTACCACGTCGCATCCCCGGCTGGGGGACCAGACCCGGCTAGCTGCACGTTGCTTTGACCCCTCCGTGGGTTCGGGGTGGCCTGGCCCTGCTGCTGCGGCTCCACCGTGCCGCCCACACGCTGATGAGCCTCCTGGCCCTCGGTGGCGACAGCCTTGCGGCCGTGGCGAGCAGCGCTCCGCGCCCTGCCCTCGCGCGCCTGGTGGGTGCCTTTGGGCTCCTGCCGTCCGTGGAGGTCATCCGCCCCGAAGCCCTGACGGCGGGCCCCTGGTGCGCATCCGCCGTGCTGTGGTGGAATGCCGCGCCTCCTGCTGCTGCCGCCGGCGGCGCTGGACTGGAGGCTGACTTCAGTTCCCCGACCCGTTGAGCGGGCGCCGCTGCGGCCTGGGCAGCCGCCCTCTTCCCGTCAGCAGCGGCGATGGACGCTGATGCACATACATACCGCAAGCGTGTGCTTCGGGGTGTGCGGCGCCTCTGGGGCCCGGAGGACCAGGGCTACGACCACTCTCAGCTCGCCCCCCCGCTGCAGGACGGGCTGTTGCCGCTGGAGCGGCGGGCGGCGCTGCGTGGCCGCCTGTCCGACTGGTGGGCAGCTGCAGCGCGCGCCGCGCTGGCTGCAGGGCCTGCCGCCTCCCGGGTACCCCGGGCTGCCCGGCGGGCCCGCCGGAAGCTCTGGGATGGCGCTTCGGGGCGACGGTCATCCCCCTGGCTACTCCGTCCGTTACGGCGGGCACATCGCTGCAGCTGGCTCATCGCCTCGCGGCGCTGGATGCGCGAGATGGGGCCTTCGTGGCCCAGGCGCTCGGCCTCCCCGGCCCGGCACCTGGCCATGTCCTGGCTGCTGCGCTGCGGACCGCCATGGCGCGGTCAACGCAGTCCACCGCCCAGTCCTGCGGCGGAACCCTCGCCGTCGGATCCCATAGGGCCGCCCCAGGGTATGCCTCCAACAGCAGCCCCGCCAGGTCGGGCTGGTCTTGCGCTCAACTTGGCCGCTGCGCCACAGTGCACACACGTATGGGTAATGAGCACAAGAAGCCACCACGGTCAAGGGGCCGGCGTCAGAACTCCGGGGACCCTGCTGTCCCTGTGGTGCCTTGATCACGCATCAGCCTAGGGAGCATCACTTCTGGTCTGGGCCCGTTGCTAGGGCGCTTTCCGAGTACATGAAGAAACTGAGACGCACTGACATTGGGCGTGCGCATCTGTGATTGGTGCAGCTCCCAACGAACGACAATATGCAACCTGTGTGTGGGATGTTGTGTTCCCGGCCGCCGTTGCTGTGATGGAGAAGGGGCGGTAGGCAGTATGCGCTGCCCGGTGGGGCCGGCGTGGAACAGTACCCACCGCCCGCGTGCGCGGTGTGGGGGCACACGTGATTGCTGACTTGTCCCGGCTGTGGTCCTTTGCTGCGCTGGGCTCACGGCCGCGCGTTCCTGGGCTCCTCTGCTTCCGGGCGCGTGGTGTGCAGTGTGCCTGTCGATGCATATTCGTCGTCCGCTTTGGATGGGTGATTGTTGCGGCTGTGGCTGCTGTACGGTTGGATGCTGTCCTGTGCGGTTAGCCTTCCGGTCTCACGGCCGGGAGCAATGGGCCGCGGGTTGTTTCTTGTCGCTCCGTCAAGTCCGCCTTCACACTCGCCTCACTGCGTTTTACGCATGGAAAGCGGCACCCACTGTAACGCATTGTTTCCTTACGGTGAGGAGCGAGGCATAAAGTGTTTGCAGCCAGGGCACGGCCTGGACCAACGTGAACCACGCACCGTCCTCCGGCACGCACCAGCCCTGGCACATACCGTCGCTGTCGCCTCCGGTCAGGTCCATTGCTTATGGCGCCTCAGCCGCTGGCCCGCTGCCCGCGTCTCGGCCACCAGGGGCCACCCGCTTCAGAAGCGACCGCGGCCGCGGCGTCAGGGCCTTTGTCTAGGGTGACCCTAGGAAACCCTGCAGGCCGAAGTCTAGGACCTTTCCGCCCTCTCGCGGTGAGTGTTCCTGTCCCAGCACGTTAGGCAGAGCACCATCCAAGCGAACTCCCCACCGCATGTGTGGCAGCCGCTCACCGCGTTTCGGGAAGCAGCTCAGCTCGCACACCCATGCGTCAGTGGGCCCAGAGGCCTTGCCCATCCCATTGTGGCAGGCGGCAGCGTTTGCTTCCGGTGTTCCCTGGACTAGACCTGAACCCAGGAGAAGGCAGGTTGCAAGGTGAAAGGTCACTGCAGGCTCCCCTCCCATAACGCGCGTTCGTGGTCACCTGCCCCTCGTGCGCCGGCATCATCGTGCTGGCCCCTTTCAACTTTCGCCCAGGCGGCCCAGGGCAGGCCTACCCCACTCGAATCAGGCAGAAATTACATACCGCTCGGGAGAGGCTGTGGGCGTTCCCATGGTTCGGGCTCGCGGGGGGGAGCGCGGGGCTCGGGCTGGTCGGCGCGCGGTGGAAGACACGGACCGCCGACCCTTGGGACCGCTGCAACACCGCAAGACGCGCCACACTCCATGATAGAGTGCATAATGCAAAAGACATGCATCATAATCGCTTCGGCAAAGGACTTCGACAATGAGGCGGAGCTCGGAAACGTCCCCATGCACGTTGGCCCGAGTGTTCACGAGTGCGCCTGCATCCCTACTTGTTGCTGCATAACTGCGACTTGAGCTTGGCAATTCACGGCAGGGTGGTGTACCGAGCTGTGCAACCTGGCCACAACGTGCGGGCTCCTGTGGCCTTGCAACCGGGCCCGCTTGGCTTGGGTTGTGGCTCAATTTGCCCATCGCTAGGACTTCAGGAGTCAGCACCTCGCCACGCGACCAGCGCCGCCTGAAGGATGGAGGTCAGAATCGGCCGGCCGCGACTGGCCACGCGCCAACCCCTAGCTCTGCGCTCAGTGAGCGGACCCAGAGTCCCCGTCCTTGCAGCGGTCGCACAGGTGCGTCGGCTGGGGTTCTGTGGGTGCATGCGGTCCAACCGACCGCAACATAGCGCGAGGCCGGCGACGATGCCAGGGCTCCCTCACGCACCACGACTCAGCTTCCGTCACCTGTCCCGCAGGCCGCTCGTCGGAACTCCGCCGCCGAGCCGGCTCGCCTGCCGCTGCCGTCGCTGCTTGGCGGCCACGAGGCTGTGGACGACGCAGGCCTGGACCCCGAGCCCCAGTCCGCCGCTCTCCGAGACGCCACCTCCACCGCCACCACCTCGGGCCACGCCCACACCAGCCGCCGCCTCGCCTCCGCCAACGGCGCCCCGCGCTCCCGCCTCCACCGCCGCGCCCCACCCGCCTCCTCCGACGCCGCCGACGAGGATGCCGACGCCGACGCTGACGCCCCCTCCCACGAGCCGTCAGCCCTCCAACACGCGGCGGCACCCGGGCCCTCCGCGGCGCGCGCCTCGACGCCCTCGCCGGCCGCGCACCCGCGCCCCGCCGGCCTCAGCGCCGAGCGCGACAAGGAGCACCACGAGGAGCTGCGCGGCTGCGAGGACTGGCGGGACGTGCTGGACGTTGTGGCGGACGAGCTGCCCGCGGCGGGGCTGAGCGTGCGCACGGCCGTGCAGGTGGGCTGAAACGTAGGGGGAGGGGGCTGGGGAAGGGCAGGTGGGGAGAGGAACGCGAGGACGGGCGGGCGGGGCGCAGCGGGGAGAAGTGCTTGGCGTGGCGAGAGTGCAGTAGAGGGCTGTAGAGGGCGGGTCGAGGCAGGACCCAACTCCCCATTTCCCACATGCGCGTGCGCTAGCGAGCAACCACTCACACAAGCGCCACCCCCCCCCCCTCCCCCGCAGGCCCTGACCCGGCTCAACACGCTCGCCCGCGGCAGCCCCGAGGCCCAGCGGGAGCTGCTGGCGGCGCCCGCATTCGGGGAGCTGCAGCAGCTACTGTACTCGCAGGTGTGTGGATGGGAGGGTGGGGCCTGGAGATGTGGATGTGCAGATGGGTGGATGGGTGGGGGGAACGTGTGAAACATACTGAGCCCCCGGACCCGTGGGAGACCTGTTTTGTCGGTTCTGCAGCAGTCGGGGGGAGGGAAGGAGGGCCGGGTGCAGCACGCGCGTTACCTCGGGCTGGGGCGCGGAGCAGGGCAGGCAAGACACCCTTCCCCCCTTCCCTACACCGCTCCTCCCGTCGTTCACCCCCATCCCTGCCTCCCCCCTTCCCCCTGCACCCCCAGATCCCCGCCATGAACAACGTGCAGCTCTCCAACTCGCTCTACGCCCTGGCCCGACTGCGCGTGCGCGTGCCTGCGGACGCGCTGCGCTCCTACTGGGCCAACGCACAGGCCCGGGTGGACACCTTCTACCCGAGGTGGGGCCTGGGCAGGCGGGAGGGGGTGGGGAGGGTGGGCGGGGGAAGGTGTGTATTGAGAAGGGGACGGTCGTGGGGAGTTTTGAGGTGTGGTGCGGGGCAGGCTGAGGCGTGGCGGGCGTGGAGGGCTGGCGGCAAGAGGGCGGGGGGGAGCGAGAGGGTGCAGCTGCGGACGAAGGTGTGGGGTTTGAAAGACGAGCGGCGCGTAGGGCCCTGGAGTGGCCATGCCGGTGTCCATGTCCCCGTCCACGTCATGCCCACTGCCGTGACGAGCGGTGCATGGGGCCCGCATGGGGCCCTGGACAGGCCCGCACGGGGTTTTGACAGGCTGCGCAGGGCCCTGGACAGGCCCGTGAGGCTTGCTCCCTCTCCTCAGCTCGTGCGCCCCTGCGTCCATGTCGTGCCCCCTCGCACGGCTACCCTCACAACGGCCCGACCTCCTTGGCACGCACTAGCTCTGCTGACCCCTGCTCCGCTCTGCCTGCCCCTCTGCCCCTCCAGGGACATTGCCACCTTCGTGGCGGCCGCTGCGGCGCTGCAGGCCTCCCCGCCCACGCCCCTGCTGGACGCCCTGTGCTACCGGGCCGCGGTGAGGGGGAGGGGGGGAGCGGGGGCAGTGCAGGGCAGGGTCGCAGAGGGAACAGGGGTGAAGCCGTGGGAGCGGAGGCCCCTTGTGGAGGCGCACCGACGGAGCAGGGGGAGCGTGCGAGGGCATGGCTTGGACGGCCTGCGCTTGCGTGCGGGTGCCTGGCGGCTGCTCGTGCCCCCAGCGCTGTGTGTACACCTCTGGCCCTGTCCTCGATGCGGTCGTCTCCTGCCTGCGTCCCATTGGCATAGCCGCCAGCGTCCGCACCGCAGCAGCCCTTGCCAGCCCCTCAACTCCACGCCCCCTCCCGACCCCCACCTCTTCCCTCCTCCCCCCAGACCTTCTTCTCCTCCGGCGAGTTCGTGATGCGCTCCGTGCCCATGCTGCTGCACTCGCTGGTGCTGCTGGGCTACGCCAACCCCATCCTGGCGAGGCTGGCGGCGGAGGCGCTGGCGGCGGAGGGGGCGGTCAGCCAGCTGATGCCGCAGGTGGGGAGGGGCGGGAGAGGGAGGGGGGCTGGTGAAGGGAGGGGGGGCCGTGGGGCGGAGGGGTAGGCAAGCGTCTTGGAGGCGGCTGACCGTGTGGACTTGGGAGGTACTGGGATGGAGTGGGGTGACAAGCTCCCTGCGGGGTATGGGGAATGGGCGGATGTAAGTGAGGCGGCCGTGTGGGCCCGGCAGGAGCAAAGGGCCAGAGGCTGCCCGGCCATCTCTGCGCACCTCCCTACCCCCACCCCCTCCACCCCTCCACCTCATCGGCTCCCTCTCCCCTCCTTGCACACCCACCCGCCCTCCTCCACAGGGCGTGGCCAACACGCTCTGGGCCCTGGGCCGCATGGGCTGCTACCACCCCCCCGCCGTGGAGGCGGCGCTGGCAGCCTTTTCCGCCGCGCCGCTGTCGTACAAGCCGCAGGAGTGCGCCAACCTGCTGTGGGCGCTCACCGCCTTCCGCCACCACCCCGAGTCCACCTTCGCCGTCTTCGCGCGCAGGTGCGGGGCCGGGCCGGGCCTTGGCCGGGTCTGCGATGACGTTTTGAGGGGAGGGGCAATCGGTGGGGGGCTGGCGCGGACTAGCCCCTACGTGCTGTAGCGCAGGCAGTGTCCTGCAGCTGGTGTGCGTAAGGTGTTGTTAGCGCGCGGGTCTCAGGGAGGCGTGGGCGGGGCCGGGCCCGGACGCTTGTGTGGGTCAGGTGTTTTTTGCGGCGGGTGCGCTTGAATATGTCCAGCTTCCGGTCCACGTGCGGTCAATGGGCCAGGACCTGGACGGGACGCTCGACTCGTTCCAGTGCACCCCCCGCAAGCACGGCCTGTCTGCGCCTGCGTCTGTGCTACACCGGGGGCTGGGCTGGCGTGGGCGTATGTAGGCAGCCAGCAACGCGCACCGCTCCAGCCCCCCCTGCGTTCGCCGGGTCACGCAATCCTCAGCCCCGACGATGATGACGTCTCCACCTCTCCCTTGCAACCCACACCTTTCCCAACCCCCACCCTACAAACACGCACACGCCCTCATACCCCCCCCCCCACCAACCCCGCCACCCCCACCCCCAGCCTGCTGCACCGCCTGGACGACCTCCGCGCCGCTGACATGGCCACGGCGCTGTACGCCCTGGCCTGCTTCAACGTGGCGCCCGGGCAGCAGCTGCTGGCCCGACTGGCCGCACGCATCACAGCCCTCATGGACGCACCCGCCCTCCCTGCCGCCTCCGCCTCCGCCTCGGTCCCCGGTAGTGGGGAGCACGAGGGCCAGGCGGGTGCTTCGGACGCTGCGGGCGGCGGCAGCGGCAAGGCCGGCGGCGGCGGCGGCGCGCCGAACGCCGTGGAGCTGTGCAACATGTACTGGGGCCTGGCGCTGCTCGGGGAGGTGGAGGGGCCGCTGTTTGCGCGGCTGGAGCGGGCGCTGGCGGAGGAGTGGGCACGGGCGGAGGAGCGGCGGCTGGCGCGCGTGGCGGCGGCGGGGGGCGCGGCCGAGGTCGAGGAGGTTGAGGAGGAGGAGGGTGCGGAGGAGGGGGTCAAGGGCAAGGGCAAGGCGCCCAAGGACGAGGAGCGGTGGGCGCTGCCGCCGTCGCTAATGCGTATGGCTTGGCAGGTGAGGGCGGGGGAGGGGGAACGGGAGGGGTGGTGGGAGGGGGGCCGGGCGAGGTTGACGGCACCTGAAGGGACCGGTCGACGGGTCGTGAGGTGTGTCGTGGCAGGTCCGCTGCCCCCACTCAATTGCCTGAATGACCGTCGCAAACGCAAGTCGACTCCTGATCCCCATGCTGTGACCATGGCCTGACCCCCACCACGACCTCCCCTCTCCCCTCCCCCCTCCCCCTCCCCAGGGCTTCCTGGCCTCCATGCTGACGGCCCCCGAGCGCACCCACTGCCTCCCCCCGGCCGCGGTGGCGGCTCTCAAGGGCTGCTGGGTGGAGACGCTGGAGGCGCAGAGCCAGCAGAAGTGGGCCCGGGGCGGGCCTGGGGAGGGCATGCACGCATGGGCCTGGGAGGGCCAACTACGACGGGCACCGGGCGCGAGGACCGGGAGGCAAGGGGCCCCTACTCTCCGCGATTCTCCACACTTCCTCGCTTTCCTGGTTCTGACCGTGGTTCCCCTTGCGCCGTGGCCGTGCAGGGGTGGTGTGGTGGACGAGGTGGCGACCATCCTCGGCAAGCTGGGGGTGAGCAGCATGCGCGGTTGGGAGGTTGGGAGGGGGCACGAAGGGGGCGCGAAGGGTGCAGATTGGAGCAGCGGGGTTATGGGGATGAGGTGGAGGTGCAGCAAAAGACGGAGGGGCGAGAGGGCACAGGCTCGCAAGCCTTGAGGCTGCATGCTGCTGCATGCTTCGTTGCAGCACTCCAAGGCCTGACCTCCGCACCCCCCTGCCGCCCCCGCCTCTGACCTGGTTTGCTCCCCCCCCCCCTCTCCCCCAGGTGGCGCACGACGTCCGCCGGCCCACGGGCGACAAGCTGGCGGTGATCGACATCGCCGTCAAGGGGGGGCCGGATCAGTGGGTGGCGATCATGGTGAGACGGGGGCGGGTGAGGGCACAGGCGTGGGGGGTGAGAGGAGGCTTGGGGTGGGTGGGGGAGGTAGAGACACTCGCTGGCTGGCTGGCTCCCAGGCCCGGGACAGCCCTGCTCCAGCCTCTCCTCGCACCCTCAATCTCGACCCTCCTGTCGCCGCCCTCCCTCCCCCCAGCTGGTGCACGAGGAGATGCAGTGCTCCAACTCCAAGCAGCTGTGGGGCAGCGTGCACGTGCAGCGGCAGGTGCTGGAGAAGAACGGCTGGGACGTCAGGTGGGGCGGGGCGTGGGCGGCAGGGGGACCAGCGTCAGGAGAGAAAGACGCTATGCGGGCAGACGAGTACGGGCTATGGGATGCAGCTCAGTGGGGGAGGGACAGGTCGGAGCCACGCAGGGACAGCGGCAGGGGCAAGGGCAAGAGCGTCCTCCGAAAGGGAGGGGAGGGACGAGGGCCAATGGCGGCCCGGGGTGCAGTACTCGGGGGCACGCGCGGGCTTGGCGTGTCGAACCCGCCGATGCCGTACCTTACCCGGTTGAAACCGTGTAATTTCGGTTATGACCGCAGGTACCTGTACGTCCGCGACCTGGAGCGCCTGGAGCGCTCCGTGCGGCCGCTCTTCATCGCCGACCTGCTGCGGAGCGTGGGCGTGCGCATCCGCCGCAAGCCGGCGGCGGGGCCTGGGCAGGCGGCGGGGGCGGAGCAGGGCGCGGGCGCCGGGGCGGGAGAGGAGGGTCCGGCGCCCGCCGTAGGCAAGGCGCCGCGCGCGCGGGCGGGGCCCCGGTCGCGGTCGTAAGGCCTGTGGGATCGGAGGCTGCTCCTTGGCTTCGACGGTCGAAGGCATCGCAAGGCTGTGGTGGTGGTGTGGGGGCAGCCGGGACGGGACGCGCGGCGATCAAGGCGTGCAAGGCCCACGGAAGCTTGGGGCCTTGCTGCGATGTGGGCCGGGAAAGCGGCTGGGCTGGGCCGCTGTAACAGGCTGGCGCTTTGGGGCATGGCGGCGGTGTCCGTACCACATGCCGCCCTGCGCTGTGGCCCTTGTGATATACTACTGGGGAAGCGTGGGAGGTTGGGCATGCTGTGCCGATGGGCTAAGAGAAGCTCGGGGGGGCGGCAGCATGAGTGCAGGGGGGAGGGTTGAGTCAGAACTGCGGCAGGTTTCGAGCGGGCGTTTCGTTTGGGGTCTTCCTGTACGTGTGGTTTTGGTATGGTGGCGGCGTCCAGACTTGCCGTCCCTGTCGCTTCTTCCAGGTATCAGGCTGGGGTGCTCGGAGTGAGTGTTTGCGCGGTACTCAGTGCGTGGTTTTGCAGTGTTGCTGGACATGCGGCTTGGGTGCGAGGCTGTGCCACAGATGTCGGATGGTTGGGTCTGGCCCGGGCAAGGGGCCGAAGGACATGTTCCCACGGGGAAGTGGTGCCGGAAAGGATGAGACAGGAGAAAGGTCAGTGGCATGCACCTGGAGCAAAGCGCGAGGCTTGTGGGGCAGAGATGCTGCACGATAGGCTTTGTGGGAGGACTGGAGGAGCAGGCAGTTTGGCAACGGAACTCTTCAGGCAGCACAGGGAGAGGCATGGGTCGATGGGCGCAGTACAGCTGCGGACAAGCTTGCCTGGACAGCGCGTGGGTTTAGAGCAAAGCGCTATGCAGCGCAAAGCGCGTGAGTGCTGCGCTGGCGACGGCCCTGGCGAGGCACCAGGCCATGAGGTGTAACCATGTCAGAACCAGATCTGCCTTGGATCAAGTCAGCACGTATGCGGTGTGACCGCTGCTACCCTCGCTTGAGTCCCCCCAAAGCGGACCTCACCAGAGGCCACCAGCATCAACCGCCTCCACGCGCATCCGCACAGCGCCCGCGGCAGCCCCGGGGCCCCGCGGGAGCTCCTGGCGGCGCGCGCGTTCAGGGAGCTGCAGGAGCTGCTGTACTCGCAGGTGTGTGGATGGGAGGGAAAGGATGGCGGATGCGCGGGGAGAGAAGAAGGCCGCATGTACACTACGTGGCTGCTTTAGGGATCTACGGGTGGGATGGTGAGAGACTGAGACGGAGCTCGGGGCCCCAACATCGCCCTCATCACCCACATCATCCCCCTCATAGGTACGCATGCTTCCTTCCATCCAGCACTCCCAGGCCTGACCTCCGCAACCCCCTCCTGCCCCGGCTCTGACCCCTACACCCTCGCCCCCCCATCTCCCCCAGGTGGCCCATGAAGTTCGCCGGCCCACGGGCGACAAGCTGGCGGTGATTGACATCGCCGTCAAGGGGGGGGCGGATCAGTGGGTGGCGCTCATGGTGAGCGGTGCCGAAGGGGGGATAAGTGGGCATGGTTGGGGAGGGGGAGGTGGGATGATTGACGCTGCATGGTAAGAGGCGTGGGAGCAGTGGGTAGCGCTCGTGGTGAGAGAGGGGCGAGGGGTGAGAGGGGCGGGGCGAGGAGGAGGGATGCTTGAGGTCAAGCAGTGTCAGGGAGGGTGCCGGACCAGAGGGTGGCATTGATGCTGCGTGCGGCTGATGGGCCGTGTCAAGGGGAGGAAGGAGGTACGGGATGGCCGTGACGCGCGCGGGAGGCCACGTTGGCGACGAGCATGCACCACCCAAGCAGAGGGCCAGCGCCTGCCTGCCTGGCCCGGGACCGCCCTGCTCCAGCCGCTGCTTCCCTAGCCCGTCACTACACCCTTCACCAACCCCAACCCCCTTGACCCTCTTCCGCCGCCACCAATCCCCCGCTCCCCTGCTGATGCACGAGTCACTGCACCCCCTCAAACCCTCACAACCTGAACTCCCCTTCTGCTCAACCCTCTCCCCCAGCTGGTGCACGAGGAGATGCAGTGCTCCAACTCCAAGCAGCTGTGGGGCAGCGTGCACGTGCAGCGGCAGGTGCTGGAGAAGAACGGCTGGGACGTCAGGTGGGGCGGGGCGTGGGCGGCAGGGGGACCAGCGTCAGGAGAGAAAGACGCTACGCGGGCAGACGAGTACGGGCTATGGGATGCAGCTCAGTGGGGGAGGGACAGGTCGGAGCCACGCAGGGACAGCGGCAGGGGCAAGGGCAACAGCGTCCTCCGAAAGGGAGGGGAGGGACGAGGGCCAATGGCGGCCCGGGGTGCAGTACTCGGGGGCACGCGCGGGCTTGGCGTGTCGAACCCGCCGATGCCGTACCTTACCCGGTTGAAACCGTGTAATTTCGGTTATGACCGCAGGTACCTGTACGTCCGCGACCTGGAGCGCCTGGAGCGCTCCGTGCGGCCGCTCTTCATCGCCGACCTGCTGCGGAGCGTGGGCGTGCGCATCCGCCGCAAGCCGGCGGCGGGGCCTGGGCAGGCGGCGGGGGCGGAGCAGGGCGCGGGCGCCGGGGCGGGAGAGGAGGGTCCGACGCCCGCCGTAGGCAAGGCGCCGCGCGCGCGGGCGGGGCCCCGGTCGCGGTCGTAAGGCCTGTGGGATCGGAGGCTGCTCCTTGGCTTCGACGGTCGAAGGCATCGCAAGGCTGTGGTGGTGGTGTGGGGGCAGCCGGGACGGGACGCGCGGCGATCAAGGCGTGCAAGGCCCACGGAAGCTTGGGGCCTTGCTGCGATGTGGGCCGGGAAAGCGGCTGGGCTGGGTCGCTGTGACAGGCTGGCGCTTTGGGGCATGGCGGCGGTGTCCGTACCACATGCCGCCCTGCGCTGTGGCCCTTGTGATATACTACTGGGGAAGCGTGGGAGGTTGGGCATGCTGTGCCGATGGGCTAAGAGAAGCTCGGGGGGGCGGCAGCATGAGTGCAGGGGGGAGGGTTGAGTCAGAACTGCGGCAGGTTTCGAGCGGGCGTTTCGTTTGGGGTCTTCCTGTACGTGTGGTTTTGGTATGGTGGCGGCGTCCAGACTTGCCGTCCCTGTCGCTTCTTCCAGGTATCAGGCTGGGGTGCTCGGAGTGAGTGTTTGCGCGGTACTCAGTGCGTGGTTTTGCAGTGTTGCTGGACATGCGGCTTGGGTGCGAGGCTGTGCCACAGATGTCGGATGGTTGGGTCTGGCCCCGGCAAGGGGCCGAAGGACATGTTCCCACGGGGAAGTGGTGCCGGAAAGGATGAGACAGGAGAAAGGTCAGTGGCATGCACCTGGAGCAAAGCGGGAGGCGCTGGTGGGCAGAGGTGCCGGACGCTAGGATCGGCGGCCCTGTGGGAGGAGCAGGCAGTTTTGCAACTCATTAAGCGGCAACGGGGAGAGGCATGGGGGCAGTCCTGCAGTACGGCTGCGGACAAGCTTGCATGGACAGCGCCTTGGTGCTGACGGGCCCCGCGAGGGGACAGGACAGCTGCCGCGGATCCAGCAGTCCAGCACCCCTGTGACTCTGGCTGGGAACAGACAAAGACCCCGTGCCCTTACCCCTCTTGAATTGACCTTATTTGGATTCGTTCAATTGATCTCCTTGGCGTTGCATTGCGCATGCCGTTGGATTACGGTAGGGAAGGCCCACATGTTGTACTCAAGCCCGGTGGCACGTTGAGCTGCCCGCTCGTGTCGGCATATGGATAAACGGGCAAGTGGCGGCTGCGCGATCCGCGCCGGGCCGAGCCGCCAGGCAACCTCGCCGAGCTCACAACTCGCAGGCAACGCGTCCCCCAAACACCCTCGGCGATAGAGCACTTCTGCCCTGACCCTTGGCCTGACCTGCATACCCTGCCGACGACTGACTGCCTAAGCCACAAGACGCGCCCTGAGCACGTCAAGAGGCAAAAGCAAAGAGGCTCACCACAAGCTCGCAACACACCAGCCGCACGCAGCCACGCCCCCGTGCCAGGTACCCGCCCTCATGCTGCACTTCTCGGCCAGCCCCATACACGCGAGCCAGCAACACCCGACCCCGCTTCCCTCAGCCCCAGAGCAGGACACTTCAACACGAGTCACCCAACATGCCTTTACAACCGGTGGACCCCTTGGTGTCTCATCGCAGCCCAAACGGCAGCCACCGCTCACGGGCGGGAGCAACGCTGATCCATGCCCTTAAAGCTAGAGGCGGGCGGCACCGCCGGCCGCAGTTTCGCGCCGTTGCCTCGCCCCGTTGCGTTCCCTCGTCTGTGCAACCTCCGCGCACACCCACAGCCCCGGCCAGCCCCAGCCTCTCCGACTGGACCCCTCAGGCCGCTGGGTCATTGCTGGGGTTGGGCCCCGCGGCCTCCGCCGGCGCCCCCGCGCCGCTGTTCACGGCGCCCGTGCCCTCCTCGCCCGCCTCGCCCTCCCCGCCCTCCCCGCCCTCCCCGCCCTCCCCGCCCTCCCCGCCGGTCGGCGTGCCGACGAGGGCCGCCTGCTGCGGACCCGCGCTGGCGCCTGCCTGCCCCAGCTCGGCCGCCGCAGCCTCCGGTGCGTAGCCGCTCCCGCCTTCGCCCCCGCCCCCGCCCACGCCCCCGCCCACGCCGCCGCCGCCGCCCACGCCGCCGCCCACGCCGCTGCCACCGCCGCCGCCACCGCCGCCCGACTGCGGGCAGAGCGATGCCGGTAGAGGCCAAGGAAGGCAAAGGAAGGAGAGTTGGGGTGGGGAAGGGGAGGCGGCGCACGATGCAGGAGCTCCCACCCAGCCGCGGATACACAAACCCCTTCCCCCAACCACACAGGGCCAGCCTTCCGCCGCGCCAATGCTTCCTCGGCGTGCACAAGCAGCCCCTAACACACACAAAGCCAATGGCGGTACCATGTACGCAGCCCCACCTGGTGTTGACCGATTATGGCCTGTGCGGGTGCGGGGGAAGGGACGCAGGGGCCGAGCGTGTGTGAGAAGGGCTGTTCGTGTGTGTGACGCAGGGGGCAGGAGGGCAGGGGACACACACCCGCACCCGCATCCGCACCCGCACATCCCTGATTGCTCCAACGCTCGGACGTCCGTGCGCCCTTGTGATGATGTTTGCTGATGCCGACCCTTACCAACCGTAAACCAAAGCGTACATGCCACAGGACGTGACGTAACAACAACAGCACCCCTTCAGTCTACACCGGATCCCATCCGAAGCGAAAGCCACCATCGCATGCCGCATCACATGCCACCGCTGCTTGCCTTCCCTCAGCTTCCCCGCTCACGCACCTTGAGTCGGGTGTTCTCCGCATCCACCCCCTGCAGTACACACCGGGACGAGCGAGGTGAGGTGCCGTACACGTAGAGGCCCAGGGTCCTGCCGTACGTGGACTGCAAGAGTGCCCCGTACGTCAGCTTCCCCGCTCACGCACCCTGAGTCGGGTGTTCTCCGCTCTCAGAGCTTCAATCTCAGCCTTCATCACCTGCAGAGCACGCCGGGCCACGTGAGGGCCAAGTCACGAGTGCAAGCGCCTAGAGCGCTCCACTTGGCGTTAATAGTCACAGCCAGAACAGAGGCGTCACGTGCTCCCTCCGTACATGCAGCGCCAGCTGTAACAAGTTTGCCACACGTCTTTCGGCCAAGGTCAAGGCTGCCCCGATCATCCCGTCCGTCTCTTCAGCCGCCAGGCAGTTGCCGAAGTCCGAGGGAACCGCTGGGCACAAGCAACACCCAATACTTGCCTTGAGCCGCTTCTCCCTATCCGCAGCCTCCTCGTCCGAGTTCTCTCGTTGTCTCTGCGCAGGAGCAAGGGACACGGGCGCCTGGTTCAACCGCGGCGCGGGGATTGCGAGGAGCCGGGCCGTGAGGTGCAGCTGCTCGCCTTGCCAGTTGTGCTTATGACTTGCGGAGAGCGCCATTCCCTTCCTCTCTGCATCCCGGGATAGCGCGTGGTGGTTTCTAGGAGTCGCGTCCGCAACGTGGTCACCGCATGCTCGCAGGGAAGCCCGTGAGCTATCACAGAGCTTATGCTTAAGTGGTTGGGCGAGCGGCGAGTGATCGCCGTTGGGCTAGCCCGTTTGCTATCCGCTCGGGCGCCAAAACCCGAGCCGCATTATTGAGGCGCACTCACGCTGGGTCCCGCGCCCGCAGCGGCGCCGCCGCGCCCGGCACGAGCACCAGCGTGCCTCTGAGCAGGCTGCCCGGGCTGCGGCAGCCAATGAAGCGCAAGAGGGCGTCAGTAGGGAGGCCTTCGCGCGGCTCGCGCCCTCGCCGCGCCCCCCCCCGCCCCGAGCGAGCATCCCAACGCACGGTTCCACTGGTGCGGCTCAGCATAGCCTCGCTGCCACCCTGCAAAGCGTAGCGAGCGTGTCATCGGGGCCTGAACGGGTCTTGAAGGCAGCCTGCTGGCACCTTTCGCGGCACCGCGGCCTGACGCTGCCACCCAACCGCCCGCACCGAATGGCTTGCTCCTCCGTCACCGCTGTCGGTGCCGTCTGGGACGCTTGCAACGGAGGTGGCCGGCGCCTGCGGCGGCGGCAGCGGTGGCGGCTGCGGGTCCATGTCTACGTTGCTGGTGCGTTGTGTGAGGCTCGCGTGGAGACCGGCTTGGCGCTCGCGCGCAGACGTGGGAGTGAGGGCGGGAATGGGGGCAGGGGTACCAGCGTCAGGAGAGAAAGACGCTATGCGGGCAGACGAGTACGGGCTATGGGATGCAGCTCAGTGGGGGAGGGACAGGTCGGAGCCACGCAGGGACAGCGGCAGGGGCAAGGGCAAGAGCGTCCTCCGAAAGGGAGGGGAGGGACGAGGGCCAATGGCGGCCCGGGGTGCAGTACTCGGGGGCACGCGCGGGCTTGGCGTGTCGAACCCGCCGATGCCGTACCTTACCCGGTTGAAACCGTGTAATTTCGGTTATGACCGCAGGTACCTGTACGTCCGCGACCTGGAGCGCCTGGAGCGCTCCGTGCGGCCGCTCTTCATCGCCGACCTGCTGCGGAGCGTGGGCGTGCGCATCCGCCGCAAGCCGGCGGCGGGGCCTGGGCAGGCGGCGGGGGCGGAGCAGGGCGCGGGCGCCGGGGCGGGAGAGGAGGGTCCGGCGCCCGCCGTAGGCAAGGCACCGCGCGCGCGGGCGGGGCCCCGGTCGCGGTCGTAAGGCCCGTGGGATCGGAGGCTGCTCCTTGGCTTCGACGGTCGAAGGCATCGCAAGGCTGTGGTGGTGGTGTGGGGGCAGCCGGGACGGGACGCGCGGCGATCAAGGCGTGCAAGGCCCAAGGAAGCTTGGGGCCTTGCTGCGATGTGGGCCGGAAAGGCGGCCGGGCTGGGCCGCTGTGACAGGCTGGCGCTTTGGGGCATGGCGGCGGTGTCCGTACCACATGCCGCCCTGCGCTGTGGCCCCTGTGATATACTACTGGGGAAGCGTGGGAAGTTGGGCATGCTGTGCCGATGGGCTAAGAGAAGCTCGGGGGGGCAGGGGGGAGGGTTGAGTCAGAACTGCGGCAGGTGTCGAGCGGGCGTTTCGTTTGGGGTCATGCACGTGTGGTTTTGGTATGGTGGCGGCGTCCAGACTTGCCGTCCCTGTCGCTTCTTCCAGGTATCAGGCTGGGGTGCTCGGAGTGAGTGTTTGCGCGGTACTCAGTGCGTGGTTTTGCAGTGTTGCTGGACATGCGGCTTGGGTGCGAGGCTGTGCCACAGATGTCGGATGGTTGGGTCTGGCCCGGGCAAGGGGCCGAAGGACATGTCGCCACGAGGAAGTGGTGCCGAAAGGATGAGACAAGAGGAAGGTCAGTGGCTTGCACCTGGAGCAAAGCGGGAGGCTTGTGGGGCAGAGATGCTGCACGATAGGCTTTGTGGGAGGACTGGAGGAGCAGGCAGTTTGGCAACGGAACTCTTCAGGCAGCACAGGGAGAGGCATGGGTCAATGGGCGCAGTACAGCTGCGGACAAGCTTGCCTGGACAGCGCGTAGGTTTAAAGCAAAGCGCTATGCAGCGCAAAGCGCGTGGGTGCTGCGCTGGCGACGGCCCTGGCGAGGCACCAGGCCATGAGGTGTAACCATGTCAGAACCAGATCTGCCTTGGATCAAGTCAGCACGTATGCGGTGTGACCGCTGCTACCCTCGCTTGAGTCCCCCCAAAGCGGACCTCACCAGAGGCCACCAGCATCAACCGCCTCCACGCGCATCCGCACAGCGCCCCATGTGTCGTCCAACTTTTGTTGAATTCATCTGGCTGCTCTGGCCTCGCTAGTCACCCCAACAGGCGTGGACCGAGCGGAAGACGGGAGCTCGTGCGTTGTGCCTGATGCCTGTAGGTGCCTGTCAGTTGCGCGCTGCGAGCGCCTCTCGGGACTCCTCCGGTAGTTCAGGTCGTCCCCCCTCCCCCCGCATCTGTGCCAGACCCCTCGTGGGCCAACCCCGGGTAGCTGGACGTTGCGTTCAACCCTGAAGCCGCCCCGAGCCGCCTGTAGCTGCCCTGGCCATACCCCGTGAAACCCAGTCCTAAAGCGGGTGAGGGCGGGTGTACAGGGCCGGCACGCGCCGGCACCTCGCGCGCCCAGAACTCCCGTCTCATCCCGAGTGTTGGATTTAAGTAACTCGCGGCCTCGCCAGCTGCCCATCCGTGGCCCGACCCTTGCGCTCCAGACATGGGGCGCGGGGTGTGACCTTTGGTGCGGCGAAACACGCGGGTCACAGGAAGTGGTTGTGACAAGAAGTTGCGCTGTGCTCGTCCGCCACACCTTTACTTACATGCCTACATGGCTCTTTAAGCGCGCAACGGGCCGCATGGGCCGCGCGGGCAGGTGTCCTACAGAGCCTTTCGCACGGCCGTCGACCAGGACATGCGCGAGCTCGGCATCCCTGCCGCCGCGCTGATCCCGGCCAAGCGGGGGCGGAATGGGCAGGCGGTCAGCGGCAGGCGGTGAACATGGGCAGGCGGTCAGCGGCAGCGGGGGGTGGGTGATGGCCCTGGGAAGCCCGGCTGGCCATCGTGGGCTGATGGGGCGGCTGCTGCTGGCTCCTGGGGGCAGCGTCCAGCGCTGTGATTCTTTTGAGGATCCTTCATTGTAAACCCGAGGACTGGGGGCGGTGTGAGTTTCTGTGGCGGTGGTTTCGCGTGTGTGTCAGTCTGTCGTCTGGTTGTGTTGTGTGTTTGGCTCCAGCGGGGGCTCCTGTTGAACAGCCAGCCCTGTGGGCCCTGTAGCTCTGCGGGCCCTGCGCTTTTGAGGGCGGCTGTAGAGGTCGGTTGGTGGCCACCGGTGTGTGGCCCTGTTGCACCCCCCGCAAAAAGGAGAGGTGGCATGTTTTGTGCAAGTCCGCGTGGTCGGTCTGAGGCGGCGTCCCGTCCCGTCCCGTCCCGTCCCAGCATGGCATCACTCTGCCTAGGAGGTCGCTGAACTGGAGGTTTGCACACCCCTGTTCGGGGATGACGGGCGGTCTCAGAGGTCTCTGGCCGGTGTGTTTCGCCGCACCCAAAGGTCTAGTCTCAGGTCACACAGAAGTCCGACGATTCGAGTCTCGCAACATCCCGAATTCCAAAACGGCACACAGCCATGTCCGATTGCTCGGTGGCTACATGAGCGAGGTAATGGGGTGGAGTGGGCGTGCGCAAGCGCAATCAGGGACTCGGCGCGCATGCCCAACTTCCACGCGCCGCGCACTGGAGACAGGGCCCACGGTCGCGACTGGTGGCACTGTCACAATGCAATTGGGTCAGCGGGCGATTGGTGACAGGGAAGCTCTCAGTTTCCGGGAATGCAATGGAAGATGGCGAAGTACGGCGGATTCTGTTTTTCGCAAGTAAAGCTTGTTGCGCTCCCACATTGATCTGTTGTTCCGGTCGCTCCTCCAAACGCATACAGCACTTATTTGCTACTTCGCGAGAGGGCCCAAGCGCCGCACACCACAAGGTGGGTGTCACACGCGAGCCACGTCGCGAAGCTCGGCGTGGCGTTCATAGGGCGCCAATTGGCCACCGGGCTGTAGATCCCCAGGTTGCAGCTGCGCTTACCCGGGCGACAGCAGCGGCACCAGCGCGAGCCGCGGTCGCATCGCTTTCCGTGAGACCCGCAGCGCTCCTCTCCTGCGCGCCCAAGTGCCCAGAGCAGGCTTTCATGCGTGCCTAATGCGACTGGACAAGGAAGATCTAGTTAGATCTAGACGTGAGGCGCGGTCTCAACAAACATGCTCGCGCGTTCCGTCAAGCCCTTCCTGCCGCTACGGGCCCAGAGACGCGACCCGTAGTCGCCTTTGAATGCTTCGCGACCATCCCTGAGGTCAAATCTAGCAGCTGACGAGTTTGCGCCTCCCGCTTGCGTGCCCTCCCCTGCAGATGGCCTTCGCCGTCTCGTCCTCCCGGGCCGCCCGCGTGGCCGCGCCGGCTGCCGCTGAGAAGCGCGCCGCGCAGGTCTCGCGCGTGAGCACCCGCTCGGCCTCCTCGGTCCGCCCGGTCGCCGTGCCGGTGTCGGCCAGCCGCGCCCGCGCCGCGTCGGTCATCGTCGCCGCTGCTGCCACCGCCACCCCCTCGATCGCCGACAAGTTCAAGCCCAACGCGATCGCCAAGGTGCCCATCGCGCAGCAGAAGCAGACCTGCATCATCACCGGTGCCTCGTCCGGCCTGGGCCTGGCCGCCGCCAAGGCCCTGGCCGCCACGGGCGAGTGGCACGTGGTCATGGCCTGCCGTGACTTCCTCAAGGCCGAGCAGGTGAGCCCCTCCACCCCCACCCCGCTCTCCACACCCCTTTCCGCACCTCCCCGTGCCTTAGCCCGGCAGCCTCCAGCCCCCTTACAGGCCCAAGCCCACCCCAGCTAGCCATTCCCTAGCCCGCCCCGCCGCGCTGTCTGCCCCCACCGCTCTCGACTTCCCCACACCCGCCCTCCTCGCCCCCTTCCTCCCCTCCCCCTCCCCAAGGCCGCCAAGAAGGCCGGCATGGCCCCCGGCTCGTACTCGATCATGCACCTGGACCTGTCCTCCCTGGAGTCTGTGCGCCAGTTCGTCAACACGTTCCGCGCCTCGGGCCGCCGCCTGGACGCCCTGGTGTGCAACGCCGCCATCTACATGCCCACCGCCAAGGTGGGGGCAGCGGCGGGGAGGGGAGGGGAGGCAGCTGTTTGTCGAGCACGGGGTGTGGGCCGGGGATCTGACGCCAGCACACCCACCAACCAACCCACTCGTGCTCTGCTTCCTCAGGAGCCCAAGTTCACCGCTGACGGCTTTGAGCTGTCTGTGGGCACCAACCACCTGGGCCACTTCCTGCTGTCCAACCTGCTGCTGGACGACCTGAAGAACGCCCCCAACAAGCGCCCCCGCTGCATCATCGTCGGCTCCATCACCGGCAACACCAACACCCTGGCCGGCAACGTGAGTCCCTGGCTGCTTCCATCCGGGCTGTACATGGCCTGCCTTGGCACCCTCCCAATCCGATGCCGTCTCCCATCTGGGTTGGGCCAGATCTTCAGCCTTCTCGGCTCTCCAGCGGCGTGACGGCTGACGCCCTGCCTTGGTCCCCCTTCTTTCGCCGCTACAGGTGCCGCCCAAGGCCAACCTGGGTGACCTCTCGGGCCTGGCCCAGGGCGTGCCCGCGGCCAACCCCATGATGGACGGCCAGGAGTTCAACGGCGCCAAGGCCTACAAGGACTCCAAGGTGGGCGGATCTCGTGGCGGGATCTGGATGTGGATCCGGATCGGGCTAGATCAGATGATGGCTTTGGGTTGCACCCGAAAGATCTGCCGGCGGGATGAAGTGGATCCCGGTGGTTCAGCTGGTCCTAGAGGGCAGATCTGTAGTAAGTAACCCGTGTCCCGCCCCCATGCGCGCAGGTTGCCTGCATGATGACTGTGCGCCAGATGGACAAGCGCTACAAGGACTCCGGCGTGACCTTCGCCTCGCTCTACCCCGGCTGCATCGCCGAGACGGGCCTGTTCCGCGAGCACTACGGCCTCTTCAAGACGCTGTTCCCGCCCTTCCAGAAGTACATCACCAAGGGCTACGTGTCGGAGGACGAGGCCGGCCGCCGCCTGGCGCAGGTGGGCAGAGGGGCGTGGCCGGGATGGGGATGAACACGATCCGGCACCTGGGCAACGGGGAGGGGCAGGAAGGAAGCAGTGTTCTGGGACAGGAGATGGAGGTGTCCACATGTGGATTGCATCTGGATTTGGGTCCCCCCAACACGTTTGCTCTTGGCTGTGCAGGTCGTGTCTGACCCCAAGATGGACAAGTCGGGCGCCTACTGGTCCTGGTCCAACTCGACCGGCTCGTTCGAGAACCAGGTGCGTGGCGCGCTCGGGCCTGGCGGCATGCACCCCTCGATGTCGTGTGGCACGTGCCCCCTTGACTTGGTAGACTTCTCCGCACCCGTGCTGAGCCCACTGGGCCCCCTTGGCTGATCTCCGCTTGCACTGAAGCTGCATGTGCTGTCAATGCTTACCCCCAGGTGTCTGAGGAGGTGGCCGACGACGCCAAGGCCGCCAAGCTGTGGGACCTGTCGGCCAAGCTGGTCGGCCTGGCCTAGGCGCCTCCCTACTTATCGCTCCAGGCGGGGGCAAGGACGAAGCCCTCAGCCCGCGCCCCTGTGCCCTGTGGTGTTGCGGGAGGAGCCTCGGCCTAGGACCGAGGAGCTGAGGAATCGAGGAGCGGTGACTCATCGTGAGCTGGACGGCCGCGAGGGGTGGGTGTGCGAGCATGCAAGCGTGGAGTGAGCATGTGAGCGGCAGCAGAGTCGCGGAGACGACTGGCGGTGGTGGGCGTCAGAGGGCTGAGGGTGTTGCAAGGTGGGTCCACGGTCGTGCGGTGCGGTACGATGCGACACGTACACGTGTGTCTGCGGCCTGTGTTGGCGCGGTAACTGCATCGAACTATTTCTTGACCTTTGTATTCTTTCATCGAACTATACCGCAACGGTGCGGACACGGAGACGCTGAGAGTAGCGAGTAATAATTCCCAGGGATAACCGAAGGGCTTTTGACCTGTTTGTGGCGATTCCCAGCAAAACCACGGGACGCCGCAAAAGATGTATAGCGATACGGGGCGTATTGCACCCTTTCGGAAGTGAGTAAGCGCTGTGGCTTCGGGAGGCGGCGCACCTACAGCGGCGTGTGCCCCGCCCTTGTGACCGATGGTCCGTCCGGACTTGCCCTGATGGGGGTTCCCTCCCCGCCCGGCGGCGGGGTGGGCCCGTGTAAGGAGCAAGGATTCGACGGCTGCCCCTCGTGTCTATTGCTGGCGCCCCCACCGGCCCCCAATGGCGGTAAAGCACACGCGAACGTGCAGACCATGGGGCAGGCCGTCGCCACGCCGGATCAGAACGTAGCCCCTCGGCAGTCGGCATAGCCCCCTGCAGCATACAAGTAGCGAGGCAATCCAAGCACTCAAGCAGCGGTATGCGCAGCTCAGCAGATGATGTACTCCTCCCTTTGCAGTGCACAAACAGCGAGGCAGGCCGGGAACGAGCCCAGGACATTATAGAAATCAGGAGTGGTATGCGCGGCCTTAAAACAGCAGGGGTGCTGACTGACTGGATGGGGTCATCCAGGTGGGGCAACACAAGCCCCGGGCACGTTGCGGTCCCCGGTGGAAGGGCAGGCACGGGGACAGACGCACATCAATGCTGCGTGGAGCGGGAGCGGGAGCCTCATTACAATCACGCACACGCCCCAATGGGGCAAACCGAGGGCCCAGCCGCACGCACACCCATGCCCACACCCGGTGTGCGGCGCACAGGCAACAAACTACCCGCCCCAACCGCGTCCGAAAGCTGTCGTATCCATTCGGTTCCCGAACCCCTCGAGTCTGCAGCCCCCTCCCTGGATGGCCACTCGCGTCCATCGGGCCCTGGCCCTGAAGCCATATCCGCTGCTCTTGAAACCCATAACCCCAGCAAAACTTGTGCCGTCGACACGCGAGCACTTCTGCAAGCCTCCGTTTCCGTCCTTCGCATCCCCACCGCTCCTGAGCATGTGTGAACACCAGCGCGCCCTCACCCCCTGCGCTGGTTAGCTCCAGTCCCCCCTTCTCCACCCGTCCTGGCTTCGCTTTCCGCCATTGCAATGGCACTGCTCAAAGCCTCACTGCTCCGCAGCCCCTGCATACCGCCCTCCGCCTCCGCCCTGCCGCACACAAGCGGCCGCCTTGCCCCTCCTCCCCTCCCTCCCCTCCCTCCCCTTCCTCACAGCAACGCTCGGCTCGCCTAGGCGATCTCGCCCTCCTCCGCCATCGCCGCCTCGTCGCCCTCCTCGCCCTCCTCCTCCTCCTCCTCGCCCTCCTCCTCCTCCACCCGCTCCCCGCGCAGCCGCGCCCACAGGCTGGCCAGCGTCTCCTGCGGTAGGATGGGATACGGGAGGTGACGGGGAGTGAGTCCAGGCTTAAGTGGGTCGAATGCTTGCGGAGCGGACAGCAATCGGGCCGCCAAGGGCAGAGCCCTGGGCCCGGCGTCCCCCTCCCCGGCACGCCAGCAGCCCTCCGAAAGCCACCCCCCGGCAGCCCCTCGCCTCCTGCGCGCAGCCACGCACGGCTTCTCACTGCTTGCCTCCCTCTTTCCCCCTCCCCTCTTTTTCCCCCCACTTTTCCCTCCCCTTCTCTTTATCCTCCCCCGTCTCCCCTCCCCACCTTGGCGTAGTTGACCGCGGGCAGCAGCAGCAGCCAGCCCAGGCGGTAGTCGTTGCCCGAGAAGGCGTTGACCGACACAAACACAGAGTCGGAGGCGGCCACGTAGTCCACCTGGGGTGCAGGGTGGGGAGGAGGGGGTGGTGGCGGACGAGGGTGAAAGGGGAGGCGAGGCGCGGCTGGGCTCGAGACGCGCCCGAGAGCAGCGTCCCCCAGCCCCACCCGTGCCTCGCACGCATGCCGGCGCGCGGGCCTCCCAAGCCTCGGGCGGTTGACGCCCCGCACTCCACGCCCCTTACATCACGAGGGCGCATGGGCACGTGGGCACGCATCCCAACCCAGTTGCCGTAAGCATCTCCGTACGCACCTCCATGCCGAACGCGGCGCCCAGCAGCTCCCAGTCGTACGTGAAGTTGGCGCCGTACCCGCGCAGGCGCTTGCCGGCCTCCTCGGGGGTGCGCTCCTGGATGAAATCGAAGGCCATGCCCACGCCCTGAGAGGGGGGGGGGAGGGGGAGAGGGGAGAGGGGAAGTTGGGGCCAGGGGGCGGTGTCTGGCAGGGATCGCTGCAAAGGGTCCTGACGCGGTTCCGCACGGGCACGTACGGCAGGTTGATTGTACGGCTCACCGGCAGCCAGTCGTAGTTGACGAAGGCGCGGGCGCCCCAGCCCTCGTCCTTGCCGCCGGTGGGGCCCTGCGGAGGGGGGGGGGGTGCGGGGAAGATACGGGAGTGGATGAGAGACGGCGTTTCATCATCGCCAAGGGTCTCGCTAGTCCGCCTTCGCATCCCCACTCTTCAAACCCCCTTCACGCCCCGCTCCCCAGTCCCCATACGCACCTCCGCCTTCCCCCCCCCTCCCCGCCCCCCTGTCCACACCCCCACCTGCACGTTGACCTTGCTGGCGCACGCCTCCACCTTGAACGGCCCCACCCGGAACGTGTCCTGCAGCCGCACGCCCACCGCCACGGGGCCCTTGCGGGGGTCGCCGCCCTCGCCCAGCCTGGGATGCAGGGGGGAGGAGGAGGGGAGAGGGAGGGAGAGGGAGGGAGAGGAGAGGGGGCAGTTGGCAGGGATTGGGGAAGGGTGGGGAGGGCAGGGGCTGCTGGTGGGCCGGCCTGGCGGAAGCGAGGCTCGGGCGCAGCAGAGCGACGGGCGGAGGGTTGGGGCCTCCACCAAGGATGCTGCTGCCCGCCCCCTCCCTTCCCCCCCTGACACCACCAACCTGGCCACCATGACGCCGCAGCCCGCGTGGTCGGTCTTTGCGAACAGACCGTCCTTGAACGTGTCCACCTGGGGGTAGAGGGGGAGGAGAAGGAAAAGGGAGGGAGGCAGGTAGTTGGAAAGGCGGCGAGCTACGGTCTCGGCACACCGCCTCCAAACTCTTCCAGCTGATGCACATCCCTGCCTACCTCTCTACATGCCTCCACATCGCTCCCTCCCTCTCTCCCTTCTCCCTCACCCCTCCCCACCTCTACCCCCCTTGCCTCCCTCCCCCCCCACCTCCAGCTGGTACATGATGTCCTTGATGTTGGGGCGCAGCACCTCCCAGCTGCCCGTCACCTGGCGGGGGAGGGGGGGAGGAGGTAGGAGGTAGGAGGTAGGAGGGGTGCCACGACGGGGTTCGACGTAGATGACGGCCGTTCCTCGCCCCTCCCGTCTTCAACTTCTTCGTCCTTCCCCCTAGCTCCCCACCCCTGGACTCTTCCCCCTTCTCCCCCACCAGGCACCTGGGTGATGTGGCGGGGCCCGAAGGGGGGCACCGAGTGGACCAGGCTCATGTGCGTCTCGCCCTGCGGAAGGGGTGATGACGGGGAAAGCACGCAGGGGCTAGGGGCAGCGCGGACTCAGATGGCCGATTCGGAGCAGTGGAGCCTTTGCAAGGGCCACACGCCCCGACGCTGTGCGGCTGCCCCCTAGCAGCGCCCGACTCCAGAGCCAATGCCCAGTGTGGCCGGCTGCCCGCTGCCCGGTGCACCGCCGTGAGGCCTTGTAAGGATTGCACCCCCCTGCACCCCCAACCAAAGCCCCAACCGAAGCCCAATCCCCCCCATCACACCCTCCCAACCCCCACCCGCACGCCCCCACCTGCAGGCACAGGCTGCTCTTGTCCTTCTCCAGGCACACGGTGAGGTCGACGGGCACGCCGCCCCAGCCGTGGCGGTTGAAGGGCTGGGCCTCGTACTGCGGAGCGGGATCGGGGCGGCAGGCGGGGCGGGAGAACAGTCAATGACAGCGGAGAGGTGCACTTTCTCCCCCAGTCCTCATTCCCCCTTCCGCCACCTTCCGCGGATTAAAACCTAGACCGCTCTTCCGCTCTAGACCTCGGTGCTCGCTGGCTGCCGCTCCTTCTCTCCTTCCGCCCTCGAACTTGTACGAGATCTGTCGCCTCCCTCCCCCTCCCTCCCCCCTACCTGGAACACGATGCCGTTGAGGGGGTCGTCGTGCTCGGGGCCGTAGTAGTCCTGAAGAGGGGAGAGGGGGGGGGGGAAAGGGGGGGGGGAAATGGGTGGGCATGCGATGCGTCTCTTTGGGGCTGCGCTCCCTAGCCAGCAACACACGCACGCAGAGGAGCCAAGCTCCTCCCGCATGCGCTCAGACTCACCACCTTGGCCTCCCGTCCTTTGACCACCTCCTCCCCTTCATCGTCCCCCTCACCCTACCCCCTCTGACCGCCTCCCTCCCCCCCCTAAGGACCCCACCTGCGAGGGGATGACCGTGATGCCGGCGTCCTGCGCCTCCGCGTACGAGTGACGGTGCGAGTAGAGGTCCTCGGGGTCGAAGGTGGGGCCGAAGTCAATGGGGTCAACCACGAAGGACTGCGAGAGGGGGGGGGCGAAGCGAAAGGTGAGGAGGTAAGGACTGGGCGGAGCAGGCCTGGGTTCTGCAAACTGGCAACCGTCACAGCCAAAACCGCCCGAGCCGTAACCTGCCGTACCTCGATGCCGTACTCCACGGCGTGGTCCACGTCGGCCTCGCTGTAGCTGGACTTGAAGGTGCCGGCGCTCTTGTCGAACTGCCGCAGCATGGCGGCGTACTCGCGCTGCGCCCACGGGTCGCCCTGTACGGCCAGGTCGTACATGTGCCGGTAGTACCTGTCGTACGGCGCGGCAACGGCAAGGTACGGCAGGGTGTCAGTCCGTCGGCAACCCCACCTTCCCTCCTCCTGCGGCAGGCGCCTGCCGTCCTAGCGCAGGGCCCACCCCACCGCCGAAGCCTCCTGCGCCCGCCCAGCCCTTGCTCCCGCGCCACCCCGCGTGCATCGCACTTTGCTTCACACTTACACCCCAAGCCCCCACATCCTTTTCCCCCGCGCTCACGCGTGGTTGAAGCTCTCGGCCTCCTCGTCCTCCGTGATCTCCTCGCCCAGGCCCGCAACGGACTCCATCAGCGCCCAGCCCTGGGGGGAGGGGGGGGCGGAGCGGGGGGAGGAGGCCGATTGGAACACGCCGGAAAGGGCACACTCCGGGGCACACAAGGTCACCTGACAAACTCTGTCAGCTGCAGTCAAGGGCGCCCTCTAGCACATCGGCACCCTTGCATCGCAGCAGCCGTCCCCCGACACACCCATCTGGCAGACACATGTCCCCCCCCGTTTTCCCCCCAACGACCTCTCCCCCGCTTCCCCGCCCCACCTCGGGCTTGAGCACGCCCTCGCTCATCTGCTCCACGAAGAAGGTCATGGGGGGCAGCCGGCTGCGCATCATCTGCCTGGGGGGTGGAGAGGAGGGGCGGAAGGGGGGGGGGAGGCGGGCGAGGGGTAATGAGGGCTTGTGAGAACGCGAGGTCGTCGTCCGGGGCGCTGCATGCATCTGTCCAAATCCCCACTTCAGCCGTCCCCCCTCCTCGCGGCCCCTGGCGCGACAGGCATGCTTCGCTAGACTCCGCCCTTTCCCTTCCGCACCCACCCAACCACCCCCAGCGCCCCCACCCCCAGCCCCCCACTCCGCCTCACTTGAAGATGTCCTGCGGCCCCCGCGCGCCGCCCGCCGCCGCCGCCTTGCCCGCCTTGGCCTTGGCCAGCTCCTTGAAGGCGGCCGTGGCCAGGTTGTACGACTTGTAGCCCACCAGCTGCGGTACGGCAGGGGTGTACGGCAACGTGGGGTTCGCCGGCCGCGGAAGCCAGATCCTTAACCTCTCCCGCTCCCGGCCCCATGCCCGCCACCATTACCCCTCTCACCAACCCCCTCTCCCAACCCCATCAAGCCGCCCCCCCTCAGCCCCAAACATTCCGCCTTTCCCACAGCCCCCACACAAACCCTACCCCCCTTTTGCCTGAAGCCACTAAACAGAGATCTGGACTTCCCCCCGCTTCCTCCCTCCCTCCCTCCCTACCCCCTCCCCCCCACCTGCACCAGCAGCTGCTGCTTCCAGGGCACCGCCGTGGGCCCCTCCAGGATGACGGGCTGGCCCAGGGAGTTGGTGGGGCAGGAGGGGTGGCAGTCGGCCAGGAACACGGGGTTGCGGGACTGCTGGTCGCCGGCGGCCTGGGGGGCGGAAAGGAAGGGGGGAAGGGGAGAAGGGGGGGAAGGTCTAGGGCATGGAAGGCAGGGTCGTCACCACGCACGGTGGAACACAGCCCCACGGCCCCAACAACACACGGCATCTCCGCTTACCCACCCACCCTGCCATCCATCCCCTATCGTCTCACCTCCGCTCCATTCCTTTCCGCCCTTCTCGCCCCCGCCCCCACCTGGCGCAGCAGCTGCGACACGATATTGCCGACACGAACCCGCCGTCCAACGGTCCAACCCCCCTACCCCTGGACTCGCTTTCCCCCCGCCCCCCCCCCCAGGACAGCAGGCACGTGTACGCACCTGGCGCAGGAGCTGCGACACGATGTTGCGGCGCTGGCGGGAGTTGATGTCGTACTGCCCGCCGAAGGCCGCGCGCGCGGCGTGCGCGTGCGTGAGTACGGCCATGGTGTTGCGCCACACCCCCGGGCCCAGGGCCTCGGTGATGAGGCCCAGCAGGCCCAGCTCGCCCAGGCCCGGGCGAGTGGCGTCCAGCCTGTGGGTGGGAGGGGATGACGGTGAGGCGGGTGGAGGTTGAAGGGTGGATGCAGACAACCGGGGAGGTAGCAAGTCGCGTCGGCAGAACCGCACCGCACCGCACCGCACCGCACCGTGCCGCGCCGCATGCACGACTCATCCGATCGCAGCACGCCTACCACCAGCACGCACCGCACGCCCCCTTGCCCCCCAGCCCCCACCTGTCCACGTAGAACACGTAGTCGGGCTTGTGCCACTTGTAGGCGGCGCGCACGGAGCGCAGGATGGCCTTGTTCTCGGCGGTGCGGCCGGCGGCGGCGTGCAGCCCCGGGGTGTCGATGAAGGTGAGGGGGAGGCCGTTGTGGTCCCCCCGCACCACGCGCACGCCGCGGGTGGCCTCCTTGAAGGCGTTGGTGCGGGAGGCGGTGCGGCCCAGGAGCGAGTTGATGAGAGCAGACTTGCCCGTGCCTGGGGGGGGGGGGGGAAGAGGAGGGCGGGGACTTTGTTCAGCGTATTACAAGGCGGCTAGAGGGCGGGACCAAGATCGGAAGGATCGGGCCAGATGATCTCAGTCCTGGTTCCCCGGATGCCAAGGAGCGCCGTGCTCGCTTAGGCCTTCCCCCGCTCCCCCCCCCTCACCCTGCACCCCTCCCTCCCCTCCCCCCCCTATAATGCCCCCCCCCCTCCCCCCCCTCACCCGTCATGCCCAGCACCATGATCTTGATCCGCAGGCCCTGGATCTGGCTCAGCGGCGGCTCGCGGGCGTCCGCCGCCCGCGCGTCCCGCTCCGCCGCCGCAATGAGGTCCACGCGGCGGCTGCCCTTGTAGTGCTGGGCGCCAACCATGCGCTCAGAGCGCTCGATGGCCTGGCGGTTGGCGGTTGGGAGTTGGGGGTTGGCGAAACGAGCACGATAAGTTCCGTATCGGCCCCCGGCACACCTGCCCTTCACGCCTCGGCCCCTTCCCGGGAACATGATTCTCTTCCCCCGACCCTTCATCTTCCTCCCTGCTCCGACCGCCACACGCACCCACACAACCCCTCATCCCCCTCCCCCCGCCCCCCTCTCCCCTCCCCCTCTCCCTTCCTCCCCTCCCCCACCCCTCACCTGCAGGAACTGCACCACCTGGTCCGACCGCGCCGACAGCCCCAGGCGGGCCGCCGCGCGGATGAGCCGCACGCGGATGTCGTGCGCCTGCCGCTGCACCCGCTGCACGCGCTTCTCCTCGGAGGCGTCCACCACCTCGTTCTCGGGCGTGGCCGAGACCGCGGCGGAGGCGGCCGCGGCCGGCGCCACGGCGGCGGCGGGGGCCGGGGCTGGGGCCGGCGGCGCGGCGGGCGCGGGGGCAGGGACGGCTGTGCGAGGGGGGAGGGGAGACGGGTTGGGTTGGGTTGGGTTTCACAGGGCTGAGCAGGGCGCGAGGCGGAGACCAGCTGTGCGGCCTGGCGCGGTCGCCCCGGCCAGGCCGTCACCGTCCGGTCCCGCGGGGAGGCTCCGGGCCGCACCCAGGGCCGAAGCCTGGTGCGCTCGCCACCGTAAGCCGCATTTGATGGCCGTCAGGCATTGCAGCCCCGGATCCCGGATGGCAGCGCCGGGAGTGAAAGGAAACCCCTCCCGTCCCCGGCCCTGTTGGCACGGCTGCATGCTGGTGACGGGGGGGGGGGGAGTTCGAGGACCCAGGCCCAGTTCTGGCAGGGGCCGGAGCCTCGGCCCGTCCCTTCCCCGACGGCGCGTCCGGCTGTCCCCCGGAGGTGCGGATGGGATGCCCCTTCTGCAGCCGGCAGGGACCGCCAGGGACGCCCCCTCGGCCCCCTTCGCAGCGGAGCGCTTCGCCCCCCGCCATCGCGCCCGCGTCCCTCCTGCCTCATTCTGGCACGGCCAGGAGCCCCCACTGAGTCCCACCCCCAGCCCCTGTCCAAGCCGCTGCCCCGGCCCCAGCCCCAGCCCCGCATCCCCAGCTCCCCGACACGATCCCTCCCCTCTCCCCTTCCCCTCCTTCCAGATCCAGTGCCGTGGTCCGTCTGCACCCCCTTTCCCCCCCTTTCCAGATACGGCTCCACAGAAGCAGCCACCTACCCGCGGGGCGAGCCGGGAGGCCTCCGGGCACTCCCAGGGGCGCGCGAGGGGCGGCAGCGGGCGTGGGGGCCGCCGCGGCGGCGGGGCGCGGGGGCAGCGTGGGCAGTCCGCCCGTGGGCCCGGCGGGGCGGGCCGGGAGGGAGGGCTGGGCCGCGCCAGCGCCGGCGCTAGGGGCGGCAGGGGCCGCAGAAGCGCCCGTGGGGGCAGCCGCCGCCGGGGCCGCGCCGGCGGCGGGGCGGGCGGGCAGGGCCGAGCCTAGGCCGGCCCCGCCCAGACCCGACGGCGCGCCGGGGCGAGGGGGCAGCTTGGGCCCAAGGCCCGCGGGGGCTCCAGGGGCAGCAGCAGCTGCGCCGGTGGAGCTGCTGGCAGCTGGCTGTTGCGCCGCGGGGGTCGAGGCCGGGGCCGCGGCTGCGGCCGGGGGTGGCGAGGCGTGGTGCTCGGGCTTCTTGGGCAGGGCTCCGCCCAGGCCCCGAGGAGGCAGCCCGCCGAGGCCGCCCTTGGGCCGCTCCGGCAGCGAGGGGCCCGACGAGGAGCTCGCGCTGGCTGGCTGCGCGCCGGTGCCTGCAAGCGATGGCGTCGGCGAAATGGATGAGACATGGCCAGCGCTGGACCTGAGTAAAGAATCCCGCTTGTATTTAATTGGCTTACCTGTGCCCTGGCTGCTGGTGGATCCAGCGCCAGTCACCGCGGGGCGCGAGGACTCGTCCATTTGCTCGCGGCTAGCAGTCCCCTGCGCCGCCGACGAGGCGCAAGAGCGGCCCGAGTTACAATTGGAGTATACAGGACTCGCGAAGGACGTAATTGGGTCGCATGCGAGCGATCGGCAGGGTCAGCGGACGTTCGCGCAGCCGCAACCGAGTGCAGCTCACCTCCTCCGCATGCCCAGTTCCCGCTGGGTCCTCAGATCTGTTGGGCAGGCGACAAGGCGTTAGATCGATACCATGCTCCTGTCGTGGGAGCAGCGAGGACAAACGCACCCGCTCATGCCGGTGCGCGGCGGCCTTCAGTGGGACGCCAAATCTCCTAAGTGAAGCTCAACGTAAGCACGGGCGACCCCTAATGGTGAAGCGGGGATCGCGGAGAGAGACGAGAAAGGCCGTGCACGACCCGCATGCCAGCACGCCCGATGTCGGGTCAGCTTGAAGGCGATCCCGGCTTCCCCAGGCTGCATTCCGCCCCAACGACGACACTTGGGAGGTGGAAGCTCGCGGGAAGTCGGTGGGGTCAAAGATGAATGCCGCGGGCCCTGTCGCGGTGAGGATGGCCCGGAACATCCCGGGTCGCGGGTACGTGCCGACCAGGTGTGCCGGACCGACTTGCGACGAAGTCACTTATACGATCGTGCCGGCTAAGGCGCAGACAAGGCTCCCTGCTTCGATATTACAGCGTCCGCTCAAGCCCACTTCCTGTTCCCAGCTGGCACCAAGCGGCGGTATCCCACGGCACTCGTGCTCGGTTCTTGCCCCACCCCGCCCTGTCCACGTCCACGCGTCCGACATCCTCAGGCCGCTGCGGCCCCCAAGCGCAGGGGACACAAGCCGACAAGCCCAATCACCTCAAAAAAAACTCGCTCCTGACCATGCCTCAAAACTGTTGGCGGCCAGCAGCCAGGCCACCACCAATGAAACGCCCCCTTCCCCGTCCATTCCGCCCCATTCCACAACCTCCCTGCCTCCTCCAGCCCACATAAACCCGCTCCGTCCCCGCCTTCTCCCCCTGCTCCACCCAGCTTCCTCCAGCTTCCTCACAGCTTCTGAGCGACGCGCTGCAGCATCAGCTTGACCTGCTCGCGGCTGAGCTCCTTGGCCGTGAGGCTGAGCTGAGTGGCCACCACGCCCAGGCGCGCGATGCAGGTGTAGACGCCCTCCGAGTCCGTACGCACCAGGTACACCTCCAGGTCCTGGGCCACGTGGTGGGGGTCCTGTCAGGGGGAAGGGAGGCAACAGAGGGAGGGGGGGAGGCCAGGGGGCGAGGTGAATGCAGGCACAGCTCTAGGTCTTGGGCCACGTGGCCTCACCCGCTGCAAATCGCCCAGATCCCCAGCAGACGACCTGGTACATGCCGGCGCATCCCACCCCCATCTTCCCGCGTGGCCCACTCGCGCCAAGGCTCAGTCCCAAACCCAAACCCGAGCATGGTACCGCACCCGTCCCTGTACCCGCCTCCCCCCGCCTCCAGCACCAGCCCCCAGCCGCCACCTGCGCCAGACCCCGACAGCTGCGCACTGCATTGACCCACCTGCGCCGACTGCTTGACCTCCACTCCGTCCACCCCGGGCGAGGACCGCAGCTGCTCAATCAGCGCCTCGACCTGGGGCTCGGGGCTCACGGCCGAGGGCTCCCAGGCCAGAGAGTCCAGCGAGGCGCGCAGCGGGTCCGTGGACAGCTGCTTGACCGACAGCCCCACGCGGACGTTGACCGGGTCAACGGAGATCACCTTGGCGCGGATCTCCTGGCCTGCGTGTACGGCAGCACGGGGCGGAGAGGGCGGAAAGGGGGGAAGAAGAGGGCGGTCGCGTGGGCCGAAGCGGGGATTGGGGAGACCTGCCTCCTCACCGACGCCGCCCGGTCCGACGCCAACGGGTCCCTGGAGACCCAGCCTCGTCAGCCTCCCAACGGCCGTCCGTGGCCCATCCCCCACGGCCGCCGCCCCCAGCCCTGCGCCCCATACACAGCCCTGGCTACCCTTCACTCGTTGCTAACAAAGGGCCAGCAGCTCAGCACCCACCCCAGCACACACGTGGGCTCCGATCTGGCCAGGGTTGCGTGCTTTTGCTTTTAGCGTCTGCTTTAGCGGTCCATGCCCTAGAGCCAGCACCCACCTGGCTGCAGGACCTGGTCCACGGTGAGGATGCGGTCCCAGGAGACCTCGCTCTTGTGCACCATGCAGGACACATCGGGCATGCCAGCCACCTGCGGGATCGGGGGTGCAGGGGAGGAGGCGGGAGGGGGGTAAGGCTTTTGAGGGCGGTGAAGGGGGGAGGAGAGAGGAAGGCCGATGAGAGCAAGGACGTTGTGCACGCCGCTGCTCACTCTCGTGAATCGAGGCACGTCCGGCGCATGCTCCTGCTGCCGCCGTGGCTTGCCAGGCGCCCGCAGCCCAGAACTCCCCTACCCACACCCTGCCCCCCACGCCCCATTCCCACGCCCCATCCCCACGCATCAACCGCCCTCACCTGCACGAACGCTCCGTAGTCCTCCACCGCCGTCACCACGCCGGTCACCACACCGCCGGTCTGCGGACAGGGGGGGCAGAGCGCAGTGGTGACGGGGTCATGAGCCGTGACTTGAAGCTGGGTAGAGGTTGCGAGCGCCCAGAAGACCAGAGGGCAGGAGCCCAGGAGGGAAGCGGTCCTTCCCCCCCAAGAGTCCTGCCCCAGCAACCTGCAGGGCCATCCAGCCGCCCTCCACACACCAGCCCCCCGCACGCCCATTCTGACGACACGCCATACCCCGGCAAACCGTCGGCACCCGGCTCCCAGATCCAGCGCCCCGCAGGCGGCAGCAGCCCAGGGCCGCCGTGCTGCCGCCCTGTGCTCGCCACCTGCTCGCCACAGCCCTGCCTCCCATGCCCCCCGCTTGTGCACACCGTCTCCTTGCATTCGCTTGAAGCCAATACGGTACCCAACACCCAAGTTCCAACCCCGACCGAATCCCAACCGCCAACCATCAACCGCCAACACAAGGGCTCACCTCCATCTGGGCCAGGGCCTCCGAGGCCAGCGCCTGGCGCTCGCTGCACACCAGCTCCTTGCGGGCGGGGTCGGCCTGGGGGCAGCGCAGGGAGGGCGAGGGGCTAAGATGGGGCGATGCGCAAAGACGGACATGCAAAGACGGACACCGTCTTGTGGATTGGACGGCCTCCTTGGCCCGATTGGCCAGCTGTGTCTGGCCGCACGGAGGTCTGGGCCTTCGCCCTTACTCCCCAAGCAATTGCTGCAAACGTCTGGCCGGCCAGAAGCCCGAGCCCGTCGTGGCGGCGCTTTGAGGCGCTTCAGCTCTCTTAGGCCAGGGGAGTCCCGCCCGGGACAACTACTCATGGATCCTTGCCTCTCGGGCCGAGCCCAGGCAGTCCTTCCCCCACATCAGCCAACGCCACTCAAGCCTACCCAGCACATGGCTTAAAACTCAAGCCTACCTGTCAACAGCTACCTACCGATACGGCACCGGCGCGACCCCTGGCCCCGCCTCGCTCCATTGCCCCCAAGAGCCTCACCGACATGATCCGCACACGCAGCACCGTCTCCATGAGCGGGCTCATGTCCCCGCCCTGGCACTGCCGCAGCCGCGCCGCGTCCACGGCGGTGAACGGCATGAAGCCTGCGCGGGCGTGCAGGGGAGCGGCTGGGCTCAGCGCAGGAAGCGTGCGGTGCATGAGGGGCTGTACGATTTGCCCCAGTGCGTGCACATGGGCATGACATGAGGGTTGGGCCCACAGATGTCCTCCCTGCAAGTTTTGCCTGGGCCTTCATTCCTCAGCCAGCTGGCTTGCCCCTGTGCCCGCCGTACCTCGTACGGCACCGAACTGCACCATGAGGCCCTTGGTGTTCTGCCCCACCACCTTGACCTCCACGGTCTCCCCGCTGGCGATCGCGTCAGCGGCCTTCTTGTAGGACTCGGTCACAAGGGTCGCAGCGGGCTGCGCCTGCGCCTGCTTGGCAGCGCTCGCGGGCTTGGGCCGCATCAGGCTGGGCGGAGCGACAGGCTCAGGGGTCTTGCTGGCCTGAAAAGAAATATTTGGGAGGGGGAGGAGGGGAAGGAGGGGGGGCAAAGGGAAAGTCACCAAGTGGGCGGGGGTAGCGAGCAACCACGAGCCACACACACGCGCAGGCCGCACTAGGAGCCACAAGACGAGGGGCTTGGGGGTAAGGCAGCGACCTTGAAACCCCGTTGTGTTCAATTACCTGTGCGCTGATGCGTGGAGCCGAGCGCGCGCAGCGGCGTGGGGCCGCGAGCTGGCGCTGTGGCCGCATCGCCATGCGTGGGCAGCTCGACGCGATAGCCATTTTGAGACACCTTTGAACCAGGAAATTCGACTGAAGTAGGTCTGAACACCGGGCTGTGTGAAGGGCTTGCAGCGACGCGAAAGGCGAGGGCCAGCCGGATGGCAGAAACTCAATCCAATGGAGCGCGACACACAAGCAGCGGTGGTCGCAGATAGCAGCTATGCACGTATACACTTGCGATGGGCATTTCAAATAAACGATATTGCCAAACACGCTTCGCACCCCGCGATCCTTCCACCACCTGCCCAGTTGAGAGCGGCTTCGCCTTGACCGACGAGTGCTGTTTCCAAGTCGGACTGATCTGAATGTAGTCGATGCGTGCGACACGCAGCCGGAAGCTGTTCACTGGATCGTTGAGGGGTCCGCGGCGGAGGGGTCAGTCCCCAGGACGGCACCCCGCCGCCGGGGGGCGGAACCCTGCCTTGGCCCCTTTCGTCGCAGCCTGCCTACATGCAGCATCATGTGTGCATGGGTGCAGTGCTGGTGCCTGGATGGACGCATCCGAAAGGGTAGCGCCCTGGTCCCTCACGGCTCTGCCTCCGTGCCTCCGTTGGCGAGCGTTGCCTTCGGTTAGGCACGGCGGGACGTACATCCGTCCAGCTCCCCCGGCCTCTTCCCGGTGCTTCCGTGAACAACGGGGAGCGCAGGTCCTTCTCCTGCCCACCATGGCGTCACGTCTTCCCGCTGATGTAAGCAGTGCATCGGGGCCTCCATGGCCAGGAGGTCTATTCGGAAGGCTGGCTCGCCTTGGCGCTCTCCGGCGAGAAAGGGAGCAGCGCGCGGGCGGGTTCGTGGCTCTTGGCCCGGGGGGCACACCACGGTGCACGCCTTTGCTGCCGCCGCCGTGGTGTGCCGCCCTGAAACGGGGCGTTAAGGTCCCAAGCAAAGCGGCCCTTCCTTGCTCAGCCTTGGGGCATTGTGTTCACTTCCCAGTGCGGCGGACGCAGCGGGACCTGTGTGTCTGCGCTGAGGTGGGCGGGCACTGAGCCCCATCGTGTTGGTCTTGTGGTCTGGGCATTACCCGGCCAGACAACTGCCAAGGGGCCGCGGCCCTGTGCAGGCGGTCTTGGGCCGACACAAGCGCATCCATGGAGCCTGGGGTCTAAGCCCCAGGGCCCAGGCTGCGGACCCGTGCTGGATGTGAGGCACGCTGCGTGATGCAACGGATGGAAACCGGCGTCTCTCGATGCCTTCAATTCAAAACGCTGCTGGGGGCATTCGAGGGCGGTCGCAACGCTGCTGTGTGTTGGGTCAATGCCGCTACCTCAGGATGCCGGACTGTGTCTCGGACGGCTCCCGTGGTTCACCACGTTGTACGGGGTACTGGGGCCCGGGTAGGAGCCTGACGTCCGAGTCAGGGGGCAACGCGCTGGTTGCTGAGGGCCAGGCCGTCGGGTTGGCTGTTCCCTGCCACGGCGTTCAGCTGCTGTGCACCCCTTCGAGGGTCTCTCATTGCAACCACCGAGGAGTGGCAGCTTGGGGTGGGGCTTCACGGACAGGGGACGTTGAGGGCTGGGGCCTGGGGGTGGTGGGGACTTAGAGCTTTCGGGGCAATGGGATTGGCGGGCCGGCCTGGGAGCACGGCTGACAAGGGTGGCTGACCGCAATGTGCGCAAGGCAATCTACTGGCGCCTAAACAACAAGCGGTAAGGAGCAGTGGGCCCAACACACATCACACCCAGTACACGCTACACGTTACACAGCTCGACCACCTAGTCAGATGCCCTTCCCAACATGTTGCGAATTAGCGTCGGTTCGATAAGTTTCCCTGCCCTCAACGCGCCATGGCATCAGGAACGCCCTGGGCCCAGTCACAAGCCCCACCGCCTTGTGGCGGCGCAAGCATAAGCACAGGAGGGGGGCAGGACGGTACCTTTCGATACTGATCAACGAGATGCGTACAGACGGGACTGTGCAGGGCAGCCAGGGCTGCTAATCTATCAGCTGAAACCTGCCAGGGAGCAGGAGGAGGGGCCCGTGATTGTGTACGGTAGCTGGTAGGCTGGAGGCCTTGAACCGTTGAACGGGCGAGAAGGGCCAGTGTATCGGCTACCGGTTTAGCCGCCGGGGTGGTCGCGGAAGCCGAGGAGAGCCACGGCGGCGGAGACAGATGCAGGGACAGCGGGGTGCGGGGAGTCCTAGCTTTTGAGTCACCCAGACAGTATGGGCGCCCTGAGGTGGAGGGTCTGGGAAGTGATGCCGAGGTTGCTGGGCGACGGACGATGCGGCATGCGTTGATGTACACAGGGGAGAGCAGCCTCTGCACTGGGCCGTAGCCGACGTGCGCGGGTGGGAGGCGTGGGAGGCGTGGGAGGGGTTCGCGACTGGGTTGGTGCCGGTCGGCGGGTGCGTGCACCTGTCCTCGATGGCCCTCCTGGGAGGGGTTGGCCTCTGGCGGGTCTAGTGGTCGGTTGGTGTGCCTACGAAGAAGTGTAGAAGGTGGCAAAGTCGACAAAAGCTGCTGGCGAGCGAACCAGTGCTCTGAGCCGAGGTGGTGGATCCTGCCATTTTGAAATGGCCTCGGAAATTCCAGTCTTCCAGGCAAGCCTGCGGTCGCAGCAGTAGCGCTTACTCGACAGGCACAGGTGCACCATACCTAGGCACCAAACGTCGCTTGAATTTCATCACAACCTCTTCTTGAAGCGCGACCAGTCTTTCGCGGGGTTGCAACGCGTTTGAGCCTTAGCCCGCTCTGCAGTGGTTCCCATAGGTGCTTCGCACTGCCACAAATTCTGAACATGTCGTCGCTGGGGCTCCAAGTCCCAAGACTGCTCGGGGGCTACCGCATGGCGGTGAGTATGCGGTTCTGGCAACCGTGGCGGCAGCCCGGCGCGGCACTGACCTTTTCTCTGGCCTGCAGGCTCCACGACGTGCCTGTGTGGGCCATCTGGCAGGCAAAGGCGTCCGTCAGGCGCGAGCTGTCCACGCGGGGGCAGTGGCGCGGGCGCCAGCGCAGAGACCGGCCTCTGGTAACGCTGTTAACGACCTCATCTATAAGCTGCAGCTGTGCTTCAAGATTTTCTTCCCGGACAAGCCGGTGGATGTTACCCCAAAGGCAGGTCAACCTGCATTTCTGCTGCGAGCTGGGGCGAACTAGCCCTCGGCTCTCGAAGTGCCGACATCTGTAGGATTTGTGAGCTCGTGGGAACTCCTAGGTCGCGCCTGAGCTCCGGCTGAGCGCGAGCAATTTTGCGAGTTGCGTGACCGGTCGGTCGCCCGACCGCACGCTGGAAGCGCCGTCCTCCGGGGTTTTGACGAAGCGTGTGCTTGATTGGGGTGCAATGGGCATCAAGTTCAGGAGCTGGGGGCCAAGAGACCGCTAGCCCGCACGGTCGGGCGTGTGCCTTGGGGCGTGCCGCACTGAGCCCTCACGCTGTGTGGACGCCCTGCAGGAGGAGGTAAAGCGGCGACTCAAGATGGTGCTGGTAAGCACGTTTCGCCAAGCTTGCTGGGGAATTGTCGTGGGGAGGCATATGCGTATAAATAGGGGTTGGGCCAGATGCGACACGGGCACAAGGGGGACAGCAAGCGCATCCCACTCATAGCTCCATCGAGGGGGAGGGCGGAGCTTGCTTCAGGAGGCAACTACGCTGGGTAGGCGTAACTGGACCACCACTGCAGGGTCACATAACTCAACTGGGCGCTCTGTTGTAGGTGGCGGACCGCTGCGGCATGAGCCCTAGCTCGCTGGGGGAGCTCAAGAAGACGATCGCAAAGGCGCTGCAGGACTTCGTGGACATTGACGATGAGGAGGCCATCGAGGTGCGTGGTAGCCATGACCCAAAGGCCAGGACTGCCTGTTCCTCAGCCAACGGGCGTTGAGGAGCACTGGCCTGGGGCGAGCGTCACGACTAGCGGATGCCTACAGGCGGGCAGGCAGGATGCTCTTCCGACTGTCCCCGTAGTTGTCACGACCCCGCGTGCAACCGCTCCCACACCGACGAATGGGGGTTACACGGGCTGGCAGAAAACAGGGCGGTACACCATCACCCCCTGTCCGCTCTGGCCGCCAGGGCGCTCCTGCAGCGCAGGAGAGACTTGGGAATCCTGCGTGGCCCCTGGCCTCCGGAAACAGGCCCCCAGCGTCAGCCGTGTCGGCTTCCTACATCTCGAGCATCACCTTTGCTCCCTTACAGAAATACTTTAGACGGCGCCGTGTCAAGTCGGGGCTGGGGCGTGACATACTAACGAGTGCCCCCACATTTGCTTGCCCCGTGCGCCAGGTGCACATCGATGACGACCCAAGCCTGGGGACGGTGTACTCCGTGGCCATCCCGGTGCGCCGGGTGAAGGCGGAGGCGCGCTTCTCCGACGGCCGGATAGAGACCACGAGCTCGGACGGCGTCACGCTCGAGTGGGACCCCGCGGACCTCAACTCGGACCCGTCGAGCCGTTTCCCTTACGGCTGCTGAAAGCGAGGAGTGGCTGGCGCTCTAGGCAGGAATCGGGGCCGTCACAGTGGCTCAGCAAAGCGTTGTTGGCCGCGGTCCTTGGGGGGCGACGGGCTAAGGGATGCGTCGAGCTGGAGGTGGACCTGCTGGCGTAGTGGCGCAAGCAGGACACGCTGCTGTTGTCGAAGGCGGGGTGGAGGTGGTGGTGGGGCGGAAGGCCAAGAAGGCAAAGGTCTGAGGCGGAGGGCTGGGCGACTCGGCTAGACAAGGTGCAGCAAGGGTCCAATCTTATCGAAGGGCTACAGCAGGGGAAGGGGTTGGGCCTCGGGGTTGGGCTCGGTGTATCATATATTTGTGGAAGGCGGGATGAAGGACGTGCAGATGGGACGAGTGCGGGCGGCTGGGTGAAGGGTGGCTGGGACACGCGGTTGCCATGTGGATACGGGTCTAGTCGCCATAGCAGCCCAGGGGCTGGGTGTACCGCAAGACGTTCTGTGCACAGCATTGCTTGGATGAGAGTGTCGACCGCTTGAGTGCATGTGAGAGAGGGGCATCCGCTGCAGGTTGCCTCCGATGTGTCCGTTGCTTCACCGGCCGCACCTAAGCAAATGTGGCAAGCCTGGGCTCAGCTGACATGTCTCCCCATCGCTTCGGCGTCATCCCCGCCCTAGTCATCCTCGAAACCAAGCAGCGGGAAGGGCGTGCAACGCGGCGTGGCAGGCACGGTCTGCCAGCGTGGGGCGAGAAGACCCGTGGGGCTTCGCGCCAAGTCCGGTCGCGGTGACGCGCAGCGGCATATCCTGGATGGACAGGCTAGCACTCGCGCGAGCACGAGACATTCCACATTTTGGCTTTGGCGCAGGCCTGGCCGTCACCATGTTTGCTGTCCTGGGAACCCTGAGTTTCGCCGGGCCAGCACCACCCATAGCTTCCAGCCCCTTTCGCAACTGTTAGCTTTTAGCCTAGCCGAGGGCGCTGAGCTCGCTCCGGTGCTCTTGCTCATCCGGCATCGGGTACCTCTTAGAGGAAGGTCGTTTGTTCAGCGACTGGCGCGCCTCCCGCTCTAGCTTGATAGACTATTCTTTACGTATCCGTCTACCGCATTGCACCTCTGTCCGTCGAGCCAACGGGCTCACGTTTAGCCCACCCTGCCGACGAGCTTCCTTTGCTGGCCCTCGAGGCACCAGGACTTCAGGTGCATAGACCTTTACCCAAACAGAAGTTCCAAGCTTTTTTCTGGTTCGGTTCACATCGCTACGAGCCCCGCTTGCCCAGCGGGAGCGCCAGAACTTATCCCATCAACAGCTGAAGGCGTTGGTTCATAAAGCTTGAGGGGCTCAGCCGTGCAGCGGCGGAGCTCCAGCCCGCAATGAGGTCGACCTGAGAGAGCGGACCAGCGGCCGGGAGGATGGGCTGCGGGGGAAGCAAACCCGGCGTAGTACCAGTTCACGAGGAAGGCCGCGGGAAGAAGAATGGATCGGAGCCAGCTGTGGCACCAGCCGACGGCGATGTCGTCCCCGGCGGGAAGTCCGGTGCGTGCCCGTCCTGGTCGGGGCCCACCATGCCCCAGACTCTGGGGCCCTACTTGCCCCCACTGCTCCCCATGGTTGCACCGCATCGTTGTAGACCGCACTGCACACGCCCTGACGCCTCGGTGCCTCTATCCTCACCCCCAACAGTGCGGCTCTTGGTGGTATCTCCCAGCGGGAAGCGGCAGTTCGACCGGCGGGAGAACCAGTCCTTCTTCGACAAATCTCGGTCTGCAAACGGCTTCAAAAGCATAAAGGGCGGGGGCGCTAAGTCTCAGCACAAGCGGGCCTTCACCAGTCGGAAACCCAACCGGCTAGACCCGCCCCCGGAAACGGACAGCCCTGTCCCCAGCCCGGCGGGCGGCAAGAGCCGCTTCGCCAAGTCCATCAAGGCGGTCACGGATGCAGTTTTCGGGCCGCCTCCCGAATGGATCCTCCGGCAAACGTCACCCATCAAGAGGTGCGGCAACGATAAAATTAAGCCCGGGGCTGGATAGCCCCGCTTTGGCGGTTGCGTCGTTTGCGGGGCGCCGGGCTGCTGGCTGGCGAAGTGCCCGTACCCTAAACAGAGTTCTGACTGACATTTCTGGCATGGCTTCTTCAACCTGCGCCTTGTCCTCAAGCTGCCCATCCTTGCGTGTCCCCGGTGTCGCCCATGACCCCGCAGCCAGTACCAGTTCCTGGGCGTTGTGGGCCGGGGCCAGTTCGGGCAGGTCAGTGAGGGCCGTCGCATGCGGATCCTGGATGGGTACGGGTTCCAATGCCCGCATGGGGCTAGTCGCTGCGGGGCCGCTCGAGGGGTTCGTGTGGGCCCGCATGGGACTAGGGTGCAAAGGGCATGGGACCTGGTCGGGGCCCCCCTATGGACCTCCACGGGATGGGAGCTTTGAGCCAGGGCGCAAAGCGCGCGCCAGACGGGGGCTTGGGGGCCTTCTGGGGCCAGGGCAGGGGCTTGGGTAGGGGACAGCGGTAGTGTCTCGTGCCGCGCTGTACGGAATGGGACTGCGCGAGCAGCGCGGGTGGGGGTCAAGACCACACCCGCGGAGGCGCGCAAGGGCTGCGGGCGGGGTCTGCTGGCGGCGCGGCTCAGATGTACAGTACCCAGCTCAGGCGGCTCTAACGCGAGCCTGGCCCGCCTAGGCCCCCCCGGCTTGCCACGCCAGCCTCACTCCTTGCGCTTCCCAGCCCGTCCCTCCCCCGCGCTGCGCCTCGCCTGCACCCACGTCCTGACGATGCCTGCGTCCGGTTTCCTGCGTCCGGTGTGCGGCGTTGCGCTTGCGGCAGGTGTACTGCATCCGGCACCTGCGGCATAACATCAAGTACGCGTGCAAGACGCTGGGCAAGAAGAAGCTGTTGAGCCAGCTGGACGCGGAGGACATCAAGCGGGAGATCGAGGTGATGCACCACCTCAGGTGGGAGAGGGCGGGGGCGCGGAAGCGCGGAAGCCGGGGGTTGGGCGGGCTCGCTTGGGCGCATCAGTCAGGAGGGATCTCATGGCCGGCTGGGTGGTTGTCGCTGAGACAGCAAACTGACCGCTCCCTCACTCTTCTCCCCGCAGCGGTCACTCGCTGGTGGTGAGCCTGCACCGGGTGTTCGAGGACGAGAAGAACGTGCACCTGGTCATGGACCTGTGCCAGGTGGGGAGGCGCAGCCAAAGGGTGGGGGGAGGGGGGGTATTGTAGAGGGGTTGCCGGCCTCCTAGTGCGCCGAGGATGGCGGTAGTCACAGTGCAGCCGGGGTCGGGAGGAGGAGGGAAAGCAATGGGGTCGGTGCAGCGGGAGCAAAAGGGATGGGGCTGGGGCGATGCCGCACGGAGGTGAGCGTGGCGGCGCGGAGGTGAGCATGTGTTGGGGCAGGGGCGGGAGCGGGGCTCCCCCGGGCGCTGTGGTGTGCGCATGAAGGGGGCGACAGTGAGGACTGAGCGTGGAGGAGGCGGAGCGCCCTGTGCTGGACGCGGGAGCCCCTGACAGGCAGCAGCGGCAGCATGGCAGCCCTCCAGCCGCTCGCTCTGCGGTGACATGCCGCACGCCGTGCGGCACCGTGGTGAAGGCTCTAAGAGGCACTTGCGGGGCTCTGTTCGGCGCCGAGGAAGAGGCCCTGTGAGGCGTCGTGGGCACGCTGCTACCTTCAGATGCAGCCGCTGCTTGGTACCGGCCTCAGGGAATCCTCGCGCTGCCTGCTCGCCCTGCTCTTGAGGCCGACTGCGGCCCCTCGGCCTCTTCAACGCGCCCTGCTGCGCCGCCCGACACCCCGCTCATCCCCGTCCCTCCCCCACCCATCCCCCCACCTCTCCCCCCTCTGTGTCCGACCAGGGCGACCTGTACGAGCTGCTCCGGGAGTGCAAGTACCTGCAGGAGGAGAAGGCGGCGCCGCTGATGATGCTGGCCATACGGGCGGTGCAGGTGGGGGGGGGGGGCTGCGGCTCCCGGGTCAGCGTGCGGGTGCGCCTGCGCGTGCAGGCACGGGTAGACACTCCCGCTGTCACGCTTTCACATAATACGGCCTGCCGAGCGAGGCCGTCGCAACGTCAGACGAGCTGCCCCTGCCTGCGCCATGCCGTACCGTGAACCTGTTCAGCCACTTCACGCACTCCTGCCCTCCCCTCGCTCCGCCTACTTCCCACCCACTCCCGCCCCCCACTCCCGTCCCCGGCCCCCCAGTATTGCCACTCCATGGGCGTGGTGCACCGGGACATCAAGCCCGAGAACTTCCTGCTGTCCTCCAAGGACGACCTGGCGCACATCAAGCTTACGGACTTCGGCCTCTCCACCTTCTACCAGGAGGGTGAGGCGGGGGGCCGGCCGGCAGGGATGGGAAGCGGAGAGGACCGTAGCGGAGGGGAGGGTACGCAAGGCGCCTTAGCTGAGTCCGGTTCACGGAAGATGTCACGAAGGGCAGCGCGGGATGTGTGCCAGATCGAAGGCTCCACCGTGATCGCCTGTGGCCTAAGGCCTATACGGTACCGCCCGCCTCCTCCGCAGGGCAAGTGTTCAACGAGCTGCTCGGGAGTCCGTACTACATCGCGCCGGAGGTGAATGCTGGGCGGGATTGAGTCATGTGTATGCGTACCGGTATACGTGCGCGCGCTGCCCAGCCGCTCAGCGCGGATGGGGATGCTCCAGGCGCCTCACGTCAGCTCGCATCAGACATACCCCTCACCCTACCGCCCTTTTTAACCCCCATCCCTCTCGCCGCCCCTTCCCGCCCCCCCACCCATCCACGTGCCCCCGCCAGGTCATCAAGCAGAAGTACGGCAAGGAGGCTGACGTGTGGAGCTGCGGCGTGATGCTGTACATCATGCTGTGCGGCGAGGCGCCGTTCTTCGGCGAGGGGGACGAGGGCATCTTCAAATCCATCATGAAGGTGCGCGGCAGGATCCGGATCCAGGACCGAGGGGACTGAGGGATCGGGATCAAAATCATCACCGTAACAAAGGTTGGGGGCTTGGGGCTCACCTCAACACCCACCTCCACCCCCCACCCCTCTCACCCCACCCCCCCAGGCCAAGCTGGACTTCTCGTTCGAGCCGTGGCCCTCTCTGTCGCGGGACGTCAAGATGCTGCTCCGCCGCATGCTGGTCAAGGACCCGCGGGAGCGGGCCACGCTCGAGGTGCGCGGTCGTGGACGGTAGCGTGTAGAGCACGAACAGTGTGATGAGTGAAGACCGCGTGCTGAGCGGGATAGGGGGGGCGTGTCAGCAGGCCAGGGGACCGGGGCAAATGCTTTCAGCTGAAGAGGCGGAACAGGGGGGCGGCCCGCCCACAGCGACATAAGCTGCGGAGTGCCTAGAACACTCTTGTCAAGCTATGAGCCCCACGACTCCACCCCGAGCTGTTTGTGTGTCGCAGGAGGTGATGGGGCATCCCTGGTTCGCCCGCTACATGCCCATTGACGCCATCAAGGGCAACGGCATGAAGGTGCGGTGGGGGGAGGACGGGGGCAGCTGGGACCCGCCTTGCCTTGCCGTGCCCCCGCCTGGCCCGCCCGCGCTCCCGCCCCGAACCCGCTGCACCCCCTCTCCACGCCCTCCGCCAGCCTCGCCCCCTTCCTCCCCCCTCCTCCCCCTTTCCCTCCTCCTCCCCCTCTCCAGGACTCGGCCTCCCTGACCTCCCTGGCCGCCTCCGTGGGCCGCACCGGGGCGCCCGCGGGGCTGCCCCCGCTGCCGCACAGCCCCGGGCGGCCCACCAGCGGCGGCGAGAACACGCTCTTCTCCCGCATCAAGCGCTACTCGGTCGCCTCGCGCACCAAGAAGGCCGCGCTGCGCTACATCGTGGCCTCCCTGCCCGACGAGGTCACCGCGGGGCTGTACAACCTGTTCCAGGACTTTGACCAGGTGGGGGTGGCGTTGTGGGCGGAGGGGCGGAGGGGGAAGGGGCCGAGGGGGAAAGGGGCGGAGGGGGTGTGAAGGGGTGGGTGGAAGCTGGATCGGCAGTGATGGAGCGATCGGCTGTCCTGGATATCCCGGGCAGAGGGCGAGAGGGTTGCGGGCATGGCCTGCACGTGAAGACGCTCCCCGTCACCTCCTCTCACCATGTTCCCACTCCCCCTATTCCCAACCGTTCTCCCCCCCCCACCATCCCCCCCGCCCCCCAGGACGCCAACAATGCCATCGACACGTCCGAGTTCAAGGAGGGCTTCATGCGGCGGGGGGTGGTGCTGCTGGACGAGGAGGCCTACTCGCTGGTCAACTCGGCGGACCTGGACGGCGACGGCGTGCTCAACCTGGTGGAGTGGCTGGGGGCCACCATATTCATACCCGAGGAGCAGGTGGGCAGGGGGGGGTTGGTGGCCGGGAAGGGGCCGGGAGGAGGCGGGGAGGAGGCAGGGACGGGATGGAGGAGGCCCGGAAGAGCGTGTGGCTGGACGAGCGCCTGTCCGGCCCTGGGGGCTGGACTGGTAGACTGCCTCCCACCCTGCCGCACTGCGCGACGCCCAACGAAGCAAACCATCCTCGCCCACCCTCCACCCACCCGCCACCCACCCAGCCACCCACCCCCCAGTTTGTCGCCCTTGCTCTAACTGCTCCACCCCTCCCCCGTCCGAGTTGCCCCGGCGTCCCTCTGTAACGCCCCCTCCGCCCCCTCCCCCCCGATCTCCGCACCCCCCTCCCCCCCCCCCCCAGGTGGAGGTGCTGGTGGCCGAGGCCTTTGCCTTCATGGACACAGACCACGACGGCTTCCTGACGCTGGGGGAGCTGGTGGGGTACCTGGGCGAGGGGCACCACGAGCTGGCGGAGCTCATCATCGCAGAGGCAGACACGGACATGGACGGCCGAGTCAGCGCCGACGAGTTCGCGGTCGCCTACTCGATGACGTTGGAGCGATCGCGAGCCGCTTCGCGGCCCAACACGGCGCCCGCGGGCGGGCGCGACCTGGCCGAATCCGCCGCCACGACCGAGGCCGGGCAGGCGCCGTACGCGAGCAACGGCGTGCCGTACGGCGGCGGCGCGCCGTACGAGCTGCCGATGGGCGCGAGCGCGGAGGCCGGCGGCCACGGCGGCGGCCCGCGCGGCAACGGCGCGATGCGGATGACGTCGATTTCGTCTGTCACGGACGGCTCGCCGGACCGATGGGGGTGAGGAGCCTGCCGCGGAGCGCGGGCCCACGCCCGTCCTGGCCCTGAGGTCAGGGCCCAGACCCGGGATGGAGCCAGGAGCCCGGTGTGCGGGATCCAAAATCCGGAATCCGGCCCGGTGCCCAGCGGCAGGGTCTAGATTGGGTGCCGAGCACGCGCGAGGCCGCGGCTGCGGGGCTTGCGCTGAAGTACCTGGCGGCGAGGCGAGGCGAGAGCCCTTGCCGCGCCGACGGCGGCCTGCATGTGTCAGCGCCGGCAGTCTGGCGGCATCGTCAGGGGTAGCGGGAGGGAGCCCGCGCACGTTGCAGCGCCGGGGCCGGTGTCGGCCGCACTGGGGGTCGGCATCGGCGGGCGCTCCAGGCAGCGCTCCTGGGCCGGGGCGGTACAATCGTACGTACCCCAGGCCGGTGCGGGGCGGGTGTGGGCGGGTGGGGCAGGGCAGCCGCCCACCCGGCGCGTGCGGCGCGCGCATGCGGAGGCTGTGGGCGTGGGATGCGGCAGTGGTGTGGTTCGGCCCAGGGCCGGCGTACGCGGAGATTGCTCGGCGAAGCGATTACCGGTAACTTCTAGAGACTCAACTGCAGCGGATACGGCAGACTGACACACGGAACATAGTGACCAGAGGCGACGGGGCAAGGGCAGAGGCAATGGTTCGGCAAAGCGTTCGGAGGGGCTCGTTGGCTGGCTGAGGAGGCCGGATGAGGCATTCAAGTGTCCGTGTCTGCGGGCTCTCTGGCTGGAGCCACGGACGGGAGCGCGCATGGGCGGGTGCCTGGTGGCGGAGCGGGGGCGGGGGGTGGCGTTGCGCCTCGCATTGCGGCGATGGGCCTTGGCGTGCGTCACCGTCAGGGGCGCGGCACGAGTGACCGCCTGGGGTGCCGCCCCTTCTCCGGGCAGCGTGCATGTGGCGGAGGGTTTGGGGCAGCGGCAGCGGCGGCGAAGATGCGGGCCGGCCACGACTGGCGAATGCTTTGGGGAAGTTTGTGTGACGCGTAAAACACGCTAAACGGCAGGTATGGGACGCAGGAACTGGTTGTCTTGGCATATGGTGGTTAGGGCCACAGAACGGGGGCATGGTCGCCGTCTGCCGGCCCTCCTTGGGTGGGGTCAGATGGGTTCTTGACCGGGGTTCTGCGCATGTGTGGATGGAGGACTGTATTGATATGGGTCAGGGCCGGCAGAGAAGGCCCCGCCCGAAACGGGCGCGGATGTGGAAGGGGAAGGGTTGACCGGAACGGCGGAAGAGCCGTGGCCCTGGCTTACTCAGATGGGCCCCTCTCGTGGGGGTTGAGGCGGTGCCGCGGCGAAAGGCTGCGCTGGTGGGTGCTGGGCGAGCGCCGTGTGGGCTTCATGTAATTGAGAGGTGGGCAATCGAGCAAGCGCCTGGCGCTGGCCCTTGGGCAGGCGGTGAGTCACTCAACACTCTCTGCAGTAGTCACCCCCAATCCAGCGGGTCAGATCAACGCTGATGAGAACTGGAGGAGACTGTAGCCTACAGCGGAGGTGCTTCACAGAGAACTCGGCTCCAAGGCCCGGGTGCGAGGGGCTCAGGCAGGGGGGTCCGTCAAGGGCAGCCCAATGCTGCAGCGTTGGCAGCGTGTACTTCTTCCACACGCCGTGTCTGGTGCGGCCGACGCTCCACGCTCATGCAGTAATACCGCGACATCATCAGCGACATCCTTCAACTAATCTGCACTACCATAACGGCACACAGTTGAGCGCGAGCAGAGAACGTTAACACTTCTTAGAGCTCTCAGCCCACTCGCTCTTTATCCCTTGATCCCATTAGCAGCGCTATATTCTTGAACACATAAATGGGCTGTGGCGGCAGCAAGGCGAGCTTGTAACAAGAAGCTTCTGGCCATCCACATCTCCTACATTTGGTCGCTTGACACTCTTTGCCGTGCGCAGGGTGAAGCCAAGCAAGAAGCTGCAGCAAATGGTGCAGCTCCTGCTAAAGCTCCGGAGACTGCCGCGCCTCCTCAAGACCTGAAATCCGCCGCGACAGCGGGCAGCCTTAGCGACGTGAAGGCTATACTAGCTGGCGCCGATGCGAGCGCAAAGCTCGAGGAAGCAGACGAGGTGCGCGCCCCCGCGTCAGCTCGACGGAGCATACACCGTGCTGCCCCCCCTCCCACCCCGTCAAGCGCTTGGGCGCCCCGACTCCCAGAGTCGCCTTTACTGTTTTCCGCGGCCCCCACCTTTCTCCCTGACCAGGAGGGCCGGACGGCTGTTTGGCTAGCGGCCGCAGGCGGGCACACAGAGGTCGTGCGGGCGCTTGTAATGGCAAAGGCAAACATCAACGCCGCGGCCAAGGTGTGCACAGGGCCTGCGTCGCGGCTTGTTGCGAAAGCTTGTCACAGCTTGTCACAGCTTGTCAAACATTGCTGCTATTTTCCCGGGGCTCGGCTGTGTCCGAGCGCACGAAAGTTGGCTTTCGGTTTTGGTACAACGGGTCTGGGGGCCGTCGTTCAGGGTCCTTCAGCTGGCAGTTTCATTGCTCTGCGGCTGGATCCTGGGTGGTCTGGTCTCAAGAGTCGTGCCAGGGGGCGGCCTTGTGGGCATCGGTGGCGCCACCCACCTGCAGGCCGATAGACAGGGACGCCGGAGCACCCTCGGGGGCACCCATTAATTGCCCGCCATCCTGACTTGGCACAGCTGACGCCCGCCCCGCCTTACTCCACGCTCACTCTCCCGTCACACCCCCGCGCATACCCTACGTTCCGCCTGTGCCCCCAGGACGGCGTCACTCCCATCGCCATCGCCGCCCTCAAGGGCCACCTGGCGGCGGTGCAGGAGCTCATCGGAGCGGAGGCGGACCTAGAGGCGGTGGACAAGGTCAGCGGGGCGGAGGCGGCCCTTGGGTGTATGTGTGTGTGGCAGGGAGGCGTTCGTCCTGAAGAGGGGGAGAGCCCGTGGCCGGTGGGACGGGGACTAGGGGCATTAGGGGCGCATGCTGTCCGTGCTAAGCACACGGTCCGTGGTGGCAGTGCCTATTGCCTGAACCTCCCTCGCCCTCCCTGTCCCTTGCAATTCTCCTTCGCCAGGACGGCCTGTGCCCTGTGCACCAGGCAGCCAAGGGGGGCAGTGCGGAGGTGGCCAGGGTTCTGCTGGCTGCGGGGGCAGACACGGGCGCGGCGGGCGGGCAGGTGAGCTGGGGCGGGGGGCGGAGGTGGACATAGAGGGTGGCGGTGGCGGCGCGGTGACGGAAGGCTGCGGCGAAAGTGAGCCCTGTGCAGGGCTTGCGAACGGGATGTGACGGGCTGGCTAGCGTGCTGCGCACCCACTGATGTGCTGTTCGCGGCCCTGGTGACACCCCCGCACACACAAGCACGCCATCTCCCGTCCCGCCACCCCAGGACAACTCGACTGCGCTCCATCTGGCCGCGGAGGCGGGGCACGTGGAGGTGATCTCTGAGCTGCTGGAGGCGGGGGCCAACTTCGAGCAGCCCAAGACGGTGGGGCGGGACGTGGTGTGAGGGCCGGCAAAGCGGGCGGGGCCGCACGGAGACACACGAGGCATCGACCCTAGGGCCCAAAGCACTCTCGTCAAGCGTTGGAGCGCCGACTCTTCAGCCCCCCCTCAACTCCCTCTGCCACCCTCCTCCCCCTCACCCTCACCCTCTTCCTCCCCCTCCACTCTCCCGCTCCCACAGGGCGGGCTCACGGCCCTGCACGTGGCGGCGCAGGCGGGCCAGGTGGGGTCGGTCAAGGCTCTGCTGGCGGCCGGTGCGGACCGCACCAACCCCGCCGACGACGGCCGCACTGCCCTGGACCTGGCCAAGCCGGACTCGGGTGTGGCGGAGGCGCTGCAGGGCTGAGGCGCCGGGCTGAGGCGCCGAGGAGCCCGGGTCACGTCCGCTACGGGGTCATGCGCTGCAGGGCTGAGCGCCGGGCTGAGGCGGCGCAGCTGAGGCTGAGGCGTGGCGGAGGCGCTGCAGGGCTGAGCCGGGGCGGGGCAAGGGGTGCGGGGCCGCATAGTGCACTCCCAGACTGTCGCCACTGGGGCCCCGGTGCGCGCTCGGTGCGCGGCCGGGTGTGAGTGTGGGGATGCGTGCCACAATGTGTGGCTCGCGAGGGTGGGGACGTGCGACGGGGTACAAGCGGGGTTAGTTGGTTGGTTGAGCGAGGTTGTGGAGCCGGGGCCCTGATTGCTGATTCCCTGAGAATGAGGTTTGGGCAACTTGGAGCCCGTGGCTACGGCCGTGTAGGCGCAGCTGGCATGCAGGGTTCAAACAGTGGATTGGTGTGGGATGGATCGGGGTGATGAGAGAGCGCTGAGGGGATTTGGAGCAGCGGTGCACGGGCACGCTCGCCTGTGCAGGCACGTGATGTGCCGTGTGAACATGCCGGTAGCCGGAGGTGGAGGACGGTCGGAGTTTGTGCGACCGTGACCATGCCTTGTGACTTGCGGGTGAACGAATGATCCCTGGAACGATGGTGTGACGGCTGTGTGCGGGGAGCCCGCGCGCAGCGGGGCTGGCGGCTGATGAGTGAGCGCTGCTAGTGAGGCTAGGGACTGGGCCTTGAGGGTCTAGGTCAATACGGTGACCAATCTAAGAGGCATGGAAGCCAGACTCTCTGGTGCTGGCCCACAGCTGACGTCAGCCCACAAATATCACATAGGAGAGCCACATCGCTCCTGGGGCGAATGCCCGACGATACATGGAGTCATGGACCTTTGCACTGAGGCCTACCGGTACTGAGCGTTGCTTCCCTTCAGCCAGGGTTGCATAATACGGCAGCTAGCCCCCGGGGGAGGTATAAATTGGACCGTAGCGTGGTTTGTTCGCAACAGGAAGAGGATGTAAAATATATCATGAATGGCGGTGTCTTCGCATGAGCCCCTTTGCAACACGCACAGGGGCGGCACGTGCTCCTCAGGGGGGCAGACGTGCGTAACAGCTCACGCAGTTGGCTTAGCAGGCGGGGACAGGGCGGCAGTGCGCGCACGCCGTGTGGGCAGGGCCAGACACAGGCAGGCAGGCAGCGGCGGGCGGGGGCAAACACAGGCACACACAGAAGCCAAAGCAAGGTGCAATCCAAAGGCGCACATACACGGCCCTACACGGCTGGAAAGCGGGGAAAGCGCCGTGGCCACCCAACAGTCCCCAACAGCAACCGCAAACAGTAAACGGCTTTCACAATTGTAGACAAGAAAGGTAGTCAATTGCTTACGCAATAGCAGCAACTACAATGAGAAACACGCGTGAGCGGGGGCTCCGACGGGTCCCGCGGGGTTGGGGCCGGTGATCCGGTCCGGGGCGTGCGGAAGCGTCTCTCGCACGCCGGGAACCATAATATGGTCCCAAACGTGCGAAAGCCGCTTAACCCGCAAGACAGCCCGCTAAGCACCCAACAAGCCATCATGAATGCTCCCAGGTCGATACGGGGCTGCAATCAAGCGCAGCGGCGGTCGGCTGGTGTGCGCACTGCGCTGGGATGCGGTTTGACTTCTGCGGGCCTGCCGGGGCGCGAGCCCCTAGCCGACGACGCTGCTATGTGCACACGAGGGCGAAGGATAGTGCGGCTACAAGGGCGTCTGCACCCCCGCGAGCAAGAATCATCGTGCTGCAGCGGTGCTCGACTCCTGGCAGCGCGCAAGGTGCAGCAAGCGCTGGCACCAGCAGCATGTAGAGTGCTAGCCTGGCAGCGACTCTAACGCGACAGCGTCGCTGCTATTGCGGTCAAACTGTCGTCTGGAGGACGCATCCCCCCGGACTTGGACAGCTTGCGCCCAGAACGGAGCAAGAGTGCATTGCCTATATGCGCTCAACACGCCAAACGTTTCTTGCACCAGTCGGCCAGCCCTTCGGTTGAGGCGCAGACCCGCCCATGCCCATGCACTCGAGTGTACCCGAACGCCGCTGCGTACCCACAGGTCCCACACCACATGCCCCCTGACAACTCAAGGCATATTACCGTAGGCTATACTGCACTTCCCAGCTCTTATGACAGAAGCCAACCATGGCAGATAAGGCGAACTCACCTCCGCGACCACGCGCCCGTGGGCGTCCGAGGCTTCATTCTGCGTTTACCATCGACGCTAATGGAAACACAATCCTTGCGGAGATGGGGACCACCGGCGGGGTGCAGACAGCAGCGCCCGTAGGCGGAATACCATCCGGACCTCCCGGAGCGCCTACATTGTCAGAAGCAGTAGCACAGGACATTACTGCGGCTGGAGAGGACACTCCTCCACCCCCTGGCGACGAGGAGTGGCGGAGCCCGGAGCCCGCAGTCAGCCCGGCACCTCGCGCTGTGGAGTGGCGCACCGCGTTCACGTGCTGTGCGCCTTGCGGGTGTCCGTCTTTCATGACCCCTGAGCTGGCGGCGTACGTTAACGCCTGCCAGACCATTTGCGGTGATGACTTGCCCGCTCCCGTGGCCACGACGGCAACGAAGACTGTATACTGCCTCCCCACTGCTAGACCAGTGCGGGAGTTCGTCTTCACCACCTTCAGGACCGTGCAGCTCGCGGATGGCCCGCATGTGCTCTCTTGGTGCACTTGCGAGAGCTCCTGTTCCTCGAAAGCACGGCTTTTTGACCGCGATTCGCTGCCTGGGTGGCCTCGAGCTGCCGTGCTCGAAGAAGCAATGCACGCATGCGTGCACGCCCGGGCGCTCCAGGTGTGAACAATTGTTTGTGGCCTCACGGTTGGGTACTGGACTAATGGACTAATCTCACTGATTTTGGCTTCGCAGGTCTGGTGCGGCTGGCGCCGAAGGTCTTTCGAGGAGCTGCACCCGCCCGCGCGGGACTTCCAGGCCGGGCCTCCCCCACCACGGCACGAGCTGTCTTTCCCAGGGGCGGATGACCACATGCGCTGCGTATGGGTTGCTGGAGATCCTCTCTCCACCGACGCAGCTGTTGTCTATCAGCGCAGCGGCATCTTCCGCTGTACGGCATGCTCCGCAGGCAAGGCGTGCCGACACGTACGTCAGCATACCGCCTGCGGGCTCGCAGGCCATGCCGGCGTGCCTATGGATGCTGCCGACGGCTCTCCAGATGATGACAGCATTGCTGAACTCGACAAACTTATCAGCAGCTTCTTGGACGAGGACGGGAAACTGAGAGTCACTGCCAAAAGCAGGGTGCGCTTGGGCCTACGGTTCGTGTCGGGGTGGGTCGGGCAGCCTCACCACCCTGCCGCGTCAAGCGCTTGCTCGGATTCTTACCCCTACCGCGCTTCGTCCACGCTACCTCCCCCAGGCACGCATTCTCGATGGGCTTGTGCATCGTGGTGTCCAGCGTGTTTACCCAGAGCACTCGTCGTTGTCCTGCGAGCTCCTCCCGCAACCAAAACCTGGCCAGGCCTGCGACAAGTGCAAGGCCCCTTGGGAAGGGGCATCGCGCCACCGCTCAAACTGCACCGTCTACGGCATGTCTTGGTTTCGTGAAGTGGAGGTTTCCCACCTGAGGTGCAAGACGCCCAACTGCACAGGACGATTGCACTTCGACGGCGGCGAGATGGGGATACTCAACCTCAACGACACGGACCTGTTCAGCCATGAACTGCTTCAATGGTAAGCATGGAAGCCTCTAGCGACCCCTGGAGCCCACCCAGCCCTGGGCCCGTCGCCTGGGCCCGTCGCCTGGGCCCGTCGCCGGGACCCGAGCCCCCACGCCTCTCAATCTGAGTCCATTCAGTCCTTTGTTGCTGTGGCCCGCAGGTATAGCATCCAGCTCGCAACCACCCGAGTTCCGTTCTACTCACTCTGGGTGGCCGTGGTGAAGTCGTACGTGTCGCGTGGCCTGCTTGCGCCTGGGTCCCCAGAGGAGCTGTACTACGCCAACAAGCGCGCTGTGTAAGCCTGCTTCATTGTCCACTGACAATGTTGGGGCCTGTGCGCAGACTCAACCTTTTCTTTCGTCCCCACCGCTTTCGTCCCCACAGCTTCCAGGCTGCTTGGCTCAATTACATCGCCTTGCAGGACCTCGACTACACGCCGGCCTTCACGTGCAGTTGCCCTGGCGGACAGTGTGATGCCGTGATTGCTGACGGCATCATGGTTGGGATGAAGAAGGAGAAGGTGGGTGCGTTCAAGCATGATCCGTTCATCGGGGGTTGGCCTAATGACAGCGTTTGACACGCAGAGCCACCTGGTGAAGCCGTGGGGGCCCAGCCCCAGCGAGGAAGCTCGGGCGGGCTCGTTGCACAGTGGCCGCTCTTTGCTTGCCGTCCCTGCTCTCCGATCAACACTCAAGAAGTTGTGCGAGTCGGAGTCTGTCAGGATCTCCACGGATGAGTATGAGCGCTTCTGGATGGCACTGGACACGCAGGCTGGGCTCCGCCAGTACCTGGTGGGCAGGGTTGGAGGGCGATGGAGGGAGGGAGCGGCAGCTTAGCTAGGAGAGGAGGGCTCAGACATTGATTATCACTGTCTTACGAAGGCGAAGTCTTGGCCAACGGCTTCCGCCCCTTCCCCACCCTCACGCCCTTGTGCTGCAGTCCGACTTCAAGTCGACCACGGTGGACGGGGTATGCATCGACGCGCCAGCTGGTGTGCGACAGCTCTTGCGCGCCATTGCTTCTGAAAGCCCAGTGTGCGCTTTCATCCCATTCGCCGTCCACACGTGGCTTGAGCGAGCGTTGCAGCCAGAGCAGCCCTTACCTGGGCCAGCAGAGCTCCTTCAGCTGGCGGTGAGGATGTTGCCTGAATCTTTCCATCTCCCAGTGGTAAACCTGCTCCTAATGAGAGGCCCTTTCCCTCCATCCCCACAGAACGAAGCGCCTTTGCTGAGCAGCTTTGTGATGGAGGAGACTGCATGCCGCGGTAGCCGCGGCTCTGGCGGCTCGAGTGGCTTCTTGCACCCAAGAGCCATGGCCCTACTCAGCAAGTTGCTGGAGCTTGCTCGGGCCGCATATGACGCTGCCAACCCTGCCGCCTACGGCAAAGCTACAAAGGACAGGGCTGCGCGTGATGCGCAGGCCCACCAGGACCCTGCGCTGTCCGGTAGGATGAGTGAGGAGCAGGGGCACGGGGCGGCTTTGGCTGTCTACCTGGCACCTCCAATGAAACTGTCCTTCTCCTTGACCCCTCTTCACAGACGCGGGGCCTGACCTGGAGTTGCTGGGCCCAGATGCGGAGTTTCTGCGCACTGGCTTCTTTTACCCCTCCATGCCAAGGGTGCGCAGGCTGGGGCGGTACCTGGCTGACTTTAAGAGCCAATCTACTGGCAGTGCTCGATGCACAAAGTATAAGTACGATGCTAAGAAGTTGACGCCTGGGCTCTTTGTGCTTCACTGTTTGAAGTGTGGCGCGTGCCTGGGGTTTCACATGATGCGTTCGGCTGAGTCGCCCCAGGCGCTTTTTGAAGTTTTGTACACTCGGTTTCCACGTTGCCCAAAGATCATAGTGTACGACAATAACTGCCACGGTCACGCATACTTCCTCAACCGCCAGCCGCGTTGGGCACGTAGCTCGTTATTCCTCATAGATAAGCTGCATTTCGCGGGACACAGCGGTTGCTGCGGGGCATACAACATAGCGGCTTACCCGGAGCTGTCACAACTAAACTCACAACTTGCTGAGCAGCGAAACGCAAGGCTGGCTTTGCTCAAGTCCCATTGCGCATTCATGACTCAGCCCATGTTTTTGATATATGTGCGGTATTTTCTGTTTATGAGGGCTCTGCTTGATTGATTATTGAGTGAGCATCCGGGTTAACACTCACGCGCTGGACCCCCTGCGCCGCTGCGGACCTGGCGGCGGCGACGGCCTGCGCTGGAGTGCGGAGCGCTGGACCCCCTGTGCCGCTGAGGGCGTTGCGCTGGAGGCCCCTTCACCGCTGCGGACCTGGCGGCGGCGGCGGCCTGCGCCGGAGGGCGTTGCGCTGGAGGCCCCTTCACCGCTGCGGAGCTGGCGGCGGCGACGGCATGCGCTGGAGTGCGGAGCGCTGGACCCCCTGTGCCGCTGCGGACCTGGCGGCGGCGGCGGCCTGCGCTGGAGTGCGGAGCGCTGGACCCCCTGTGCCGCTGAGGGCGTTGCGCTGGAGGCCCCTTCACCGCTGCGGAGCTGGCGGTATCCGCCGGTCCACAGGGTTGGTTCAACCCTTCCTGCCGTCGGTGTTTCTCAACACCATCACCCCAGGCTTCGCTGACGCTTGCGGTATTGAGCCTTGCCCACACTCGCAGCAACGATGAAGCGGCTTCACCAGGATTGTGCTCCAGTGCAGGGCAGCGGAATGCGTTGGAGGCCACTTCTTCGTGCCCTGCCGCCGGGTGAGCTGTACAACGCACATGTGCCGATGTGGCGGCTGTAGGATGGACTAGAATAATGGGGTTTGGACTGCCTGTGCCGGTTGACCTGGAGCAAGGGGCGGTCAGCGCGTCCACCCGTATGGTGGAGGCAGGATAAGCTGCGGTAGAGCCCTGTGCCGGTGTGGCCACTGCAGGATGGACTGGGGGGTGGATCAGCATAGCTCTCGGCTCGGCTCCCGTTGTGGCGGCGGCAGGCTGGGCTGCGGTTGTGGGGCGGCGGACTTTGAGGCGGCTCTGCCACACGCCTCCAGCCTATCCTGCCGCCTTCAATCCGGTTTGACGACCGCAGGATAGGCTGGAGGCATGTGGCGGCAGAATACGGCTTGGGGGTGCACTGTCGACAGGCCCCTTTCGCAGGCACCGCAATGCCCCGTTTCGCCCGGCCTGCGTCCGGCAGCCACGGACCCGGCGATGGGCACAGCCACTGGAAGGAGCGGTGTGGGTCCCGGCAGCGATGTCACTGGCGGAGGCGTTGGCGAGGAGAGGTGACGCACTGCTGGAGCCCCCTGTGCCGCTGCGGACCTTCATGACTCAGCCCATGTTTTTGATATATGTGCGGTATTTTTTGTTTATGAGGGCTCTGCTTGATTGATTGTTGAGTGAGCATCCGGGTTAACACTCACGCGCTGGACCCCCTGTGCCGCTGGGGACCTGCCGTCGGCGGCGGCATGCGCCGGAGCGCGGAGCGCTGGACCCCCCTGCGCCGCTGGGGACCTGCCGTCGGCGGCGGCATGCGCTGGAGGGCGTTGCGCTGGAGGCCCCTTCACCGCTGCGGACCTGCCGTCGGCGGCGGCATGCGCCGGAGTGCGGAGCACTGGACCCCCCTGCGCCGCTGCGGACCTGGCGGCGGCGACGGCATGCGCTGGAGTGCGGAGCGCTGGACCCCCTGCGCCGCTGCGGACCTGGCGGCGGCGACGGCCTGCGCTGGAGTGCGGAGCGCTGGACCCCCTGTGCCGCTGAGGGCGTTGCGCTGGAGGCCCCTTCACCGCTGCGGAGTTGGCGGTATCCGCCGGTCCACAGGGTTGGTTCAACCCTTCCTGCCGTCGGTGTTTCTCAACACCATCACCCCAGGCTTCGCTGACGCTTGCGGTATTGAGCCTTGCCCACACTCGCAGCAACGATGAAGCGGCTTCACCAGGATTGTGCTCCAGTGCAGGGCAGCGGAATGCGTTGGAGGCCACTTCTTCGTGCCCTGCCGCCGGGTGAGCTGTACAACGCACATGTGCCGATGTGGTGGCTGTAGGATGGACTAGAATAATGGGGTTTGGACTGCCTGTGCTGGTCTGGCGGCGACCGCATGCCTTCGAACAGAAGACCCATGCACCCCACCCCATGTTGCTGTCCCGTCGTCGGCAGCAGGTTGACCTGGAGCAAGGGGCGGTCAGCGCGTCCACCCGTATGGTGGAGGCAGGATAAGCTGCGGTAGAGCCCTGTGCCGGTGTGGCCACTGCAGGATGGACTGGGGGGTGGATCAGCATAGCTCTCGGCTCGGCTCCCGTTGTGGCGGCGGCAGGCTGGGCTGCGGTTGTGGGGCGGCGGACTTTGAGGCGGCTTTGCCACACGCCTCCAGCCTATCCTGCCGCCTTCAATCCGGTTTGACGACCGCAGGATAGGCTGGAGGCATGTGGCGGCAGAATACGGCTAGGGAGTGCACTGTCGACAGGCCCCTTTCGCAGGCACCGCAATGCCCCGTTTCGCCCGGCCTGCGTCCGGCAGCCATGGACCCGGCGATGGGCACAGCCACTGGAAGGAGCGGTGTGGGTCCCGGCAGCGATGTCACTGGCGGAGGCGTTGGCGAGGAGAGGTGACGCACTGCTGGAGCCCCCTGTGCCGCTGCGGACCTTCATGACTCAGCCCATGTTTTTGATATATGTGCGGTATTTTTTGTTTATGAGGGCTCTGCTTGATTGATTGTTGAGTGAGCATCCGGGTTAACACTCACGCGCTGGACCCCCTGTGCCGCTGGGGACCTGCCGTCGGCGGCGGCATGCGCCGGAGCGCGGAGCGCTGGACCCCCCTGCGCCGCTGGGGACCTGCCGTCGGCGGCGGCATGCGCTGGAGGGCGTTGCGCTGGAGGCCCCTTCACCGCTGCGGACCTGCCGTCGGCGGCGGCATGCGCCGGAGTGCGGAGCACTGGACCCCCCTGCGCCGCTGCGGACCTGGCGGCGGCGACGGCATGCGCTGGAGTGCGGAGCACTGGACCTCCCTGCGCCGCTGCGGACCTGCCGTCGGCGGCGGCATGCGCCGGAGTGCGGAGCACTGGACCCCCCTGCGCCGCTGCGGACCTGGCGGCGGCGACGGCATGCGCTGGAGTGCGGAGCGCTGGACCCCCCTGCGCCGCTGCGGACCTGGCGGCGGCGACGGCATGCGCTGGAGTGCGGAGCACCGGACCCCCCTGTGCCGCTGCGGACCTGGCGGCGGCGGCATGCGCCGGAGTGCGGAGCACTGGACCCCCCTGCGCCGCTGCGGACCTGGCGGCGGCGACGGCATGCGCTGGAGTGCGGAGCGCTGGACCCCCCTGCGCCGCTGCGGACCTGGCGGCGGCGACGGCATGCGCTGGAGTGCGGAGCACTGGACCCCCTGTGCCGCTGCGGACCTGGCGGCGGCGACAGCCTGCGCTGGAGTGCGGAGCACTGGACCTCCCTGCGCCGCTGCGGACCTGCCGTCGGCGGCGGCATGCGCCGGAGTGCGGAGCACTGGACCCCCCTGCGCCGCTGCGGACCTGCCGTCGGCGGCGGCATGCGCCGGAGTGCGGAGCACTGGACCCCCCTGCGCCGCTGCGGACCTGGCGGCGGCGACGGCATGCGCTGGAGTGCGGAGCGCTGGACCCCCCTGCGCCGCTGCGGACCTGGCGGCGGCGACGGCATGCGCTGGAGTGCGGAGCACCGGACCCCCCTGTGCCGCTGCGGACCTGGCGGCGGCGGCATGCGCCGGAGTGCGGAGCACTGGACCCCCCTGCGCCGCTGCGGACCTGCCGTCGGCGGCGGCATGCGCCGGAGTGCGGAGCACTGGACCCCCCTGCGCCGCTGCGGACCTGGCGGCGGCGACGGCATGCGCTGGAGTGCGGAGCGCTGGACCCCCCTGCGCCGCTGCGGACCTGGCGGCGGCGACGGCATGCGCTGGAGTGCGGAGCACCGGACCCCCCTGTGCCGCTGCGGACCTGGCGGCGGCGGCATGCGCCGGAGTGCGGAGCACTGGACCCCCCTGCGCCGCTGCGGACCTGGCGGCGGCGACGGCATGCGCTGGAGTGCGGAGCGCTGGACCCCCCTGCGCCGCTGCGGACCTGGCGGCGGCGACGGCATGCGCTGGAGTGCGGAGCGCTGGACCCCCTGTGCTGCTGCGGACCTGGCGGCGGCGACGGCATGCGCTGGAGTGCGGAGCACTGGACCTCCCTGCGCCGCTGCGGACCTGGCGGCGGCGACGGCATGCGTTGGAGTGCGGAGCGCTGGACCCCCTGTGCCGCTGCGGACCTGGCGTAGGCGACGGCATGCGCTGGAGTGCGGAGCACTGGACCTCCCTTCGCCGCTGCGGAGCTGGCGTAGGCGACGGCATGCGCTGGAGTGCGGAGCGCTGGACCCCCTGTGCCGCTGCGGACCTGGCGGCGGCGACAGCCTGCGCAGGAGTGCGGAGCACTGGACCTCCCTGCGCCGCTGCGGACCTGGCGGCGGCGACGGCATGCGCTGGAGTGCGGAGCACTGGACCTCCCTTCGCCGCTGCGGAGCTGGCGTAGGCGACGGCATGCGCCGGAGTGCGGAGCACTGGACCCCCCTGTGCCGCTGCGGACCTGCCGTCGGCGGCGGCATGCGCCGGAGGGCGTTGCGCTGGAGGCCCCTTCACCGCTGCGGAGCTGGCGGTATCCGCCGGTCCACAGGAGCGGGGGTAGCGCCGCGGGGACCGGGGTGGGGGCGGTGGTGGGATGAGATGGGGTTGGTCATAGGAGGGGCGAGAGCTGGTTGGGCGTTTGGGTGCATGGGGCGGGGCAGGGCACGCGGGTTGTCCTGGGCATGGAGTGGGGCCCGGACTGTCAGGTGGCCGGAACGAGCAAGGTCACCTGCAGCATGGCGGGAATAAAGGGGGCGAGCAGCCCTGCTCTTGCAAGCAGTGAAGTGCAACCCCGTGCTGGCCTGGGGCTGGGGCGCAGATGGGCAGCTGCCAGAACCCAGACTGGCACCGAGCGCGGAGGCTAGCGCCGAGCGCTCACGGGCGGGAGGGGAAGGGAGGGTAGGCAGTGTGCCGTTGACCGCAGTTGAGGGGAGCCAGCTATGCTGTTGAGGAGGTTCCGGACTCACCCCGGGCAGGTACCGTGTCAGCCCAGCCCGCTGCCCAGGCGTAGCCGGTCTCACCTCATAACGATACCATCACGATACCGCTAGTGCTAGTGCTAGTGCTAGTGCTACGCGGGTGGGAACAGGCCAAGAGGACCGGACGTGCTGGCACCCAGCCATGTTGGAGGTGTGGTCCAGCCTCCAGCCCTTGCTTTAGGCTGTCCCCACTCGTCCTGAGTCCTGCCCTCGCACCACCAGCTCGAGTAGGGCAGGGGCTTAGGGACTAGCACGCCAGATCCGACACACTAGTCGATTGGCACGTTTGGGAGTCCGACCTGCCACGCAGCTCCGCCAGCGGGCTGGTCCGAAACCCTAACAGCCTGGCGGCACCGAGCCCCCTGCCAGCTGTCCGATTATGCATCCATCCCCATCTCTTGTCCCCCTTCACCCGCCCACCCAACGCCACCGCGTGGAAGAGCGACTCGTCAGCTGGTCAGCAGCGCTATGGCTGACTGGTTGCTGTGCAGAAGCCTGGGGCGGGAGGGAACCTAGGAGATGGCTGATGAGCGTTATCTGGGCAGCACTCTGGCCAACGGAAGATTGGTCAAGTACAGCTCCTGTGGGCTGACATTGAGAACAACGTGGCAGAGAGTCTCATTGTTCCAGCTGACCCAAATGCGTAACACGAAAGGGCATGTCCCGCTGGCAGGTTGAGCTGTCAGAGGTGCGCACAGAATGAAGTGCTAGCCGGCATAAAGGGAGAGCTAGGATCGGAGCGAGGGACTTGAGGTTTCAACAGCATGAAATACCTGCCACCATTGCAAGCCCCCTGCCAAAGTATAGGTTACCCCCTGCCTCGGCGATGCACACCGCTGGCACCCTGCCTACTTCTCTCGCGTTGCGGACCTGGTGGCGACACGCTCAGCTGCATCCCCTTTCGTCGTCATCCGAAGTACGCTGCACGGCCCCTGCGAGCACTGCACCCGCTGCCAAAGTCCCCTCGTCCCCGCTTCTCCTTCCGTTCAAGTTTTCGTCGTCGTGATAGGCTATCCATGAGCCCGGCTATCCGCCTCTGCCTTATTGCTATCCGCCTGACAAGCCTTGGCCTTTCATCGACAAGCCTGCTGCCTCCAACCGCCCGACAAGCCGCTGCCTCCAACCGCCCAACAAGCCGCTGCCTCCAACCGCCCGACAAGCGGCTGCCTCCAACCGCCCGACAAGCCGCTGCCGCCAACCGCCCGACAAGCCTCCGCGCTGGCCATGTCACAGAACCCTCCCTTGCGGCTGCAGTGGCGTCCTGGGTGTTCTCACGGTAGCCTCTGCGAGAGCGGTTTCTACAGCCTCGCGGTCACCCGCTGACACGTGCGGCAGCAGCCACTTGAGCGCCAGCGCACGCAGCTTCCACCGTAGGGCGGCCGCCTCGCCCGAGGTGTACCACTTGATGTTGCTCAGGTCGTGCTGCACCGCGCCGCCATCGGCTAGCTCCACCAAGGACGGCGCTGGTCATGGGCAACGGCACAAGCGTCAGTGGCAAGCCACACTAAACGCCCTGATAACAAGGGGATTCACCACGGCTCATGCACTCACTCTTGCGCTCTGTGCCCCTGAGCTCCACCCGCTCGGGACGTCGTGCCAGGAAGTGCTCCAGGGTGGACAGCATGAAGACGGCGCAGTGCTTGGTCATGCCCTGGTGGGGCGCGCGCACGTCACTCCGGGCTGGGAAACTGCCAGCCGTGACCCGCACTGTGCCGTGGCCAGCGCTGCGCAGCTGACAGGACAGGTAGTGGCGAATCTTGCCGTACTCGGGTGCGTGGAAGTTGCCACCATCGTCTGCATGTGAAGAAGTCCTGTCAAGGAGAGGAGTAGCAGTGCCACAACAGCAGTGCGGCAGTGCCCACCCCATGAGGAGTCGAAGTGCAGAATCATCGGTGTGCCGGGCGCTTTGGGGTCCACGAGCCGGGGCAGGTGGCAGATGACGAGAAGGGACCAGTGGAACCCGGTGTGCATGGGCAGAAACACGAAGTCCTTCTTGGAGAGGTCCACCACCTACAAAAAGACAACTGCTTGAGTGCAGTCTACATTCTAACTTCAGCTAGCCCCTAACACCAGGCCGCACCCACCTCGTGGCGCCCCGAGAGAGATTCCCACAACTCCTTCGGTCGAAGCCGCGTCCAGGCCTCCTCCGCAGCGCCCTTCTCGACAATCTTGCTGTACATGTGGGTGCCGAGCAGGCAGCAGCGCGTGCGTGTCTCCGGTGGCATGTGGTCCCAGAGCCACCTGAGGGCCACACCAGGGCGGGGTTACTCGGGTGGTTAAGGATATATAACGGCGAAGGGTGCAGGTTGCAGGGCACCCAGGTGAGGAGATGCTTGGAAACGGGCTCACAAGATGTAGAGGTTGATGGACGTGTCCGACAAGTCGCAGTCGGCATCTCCCTGCAGCCGCTGGAGCTCCGAACCCCAGAGGTCCCAGTTGCGGTTGCGAGGGTTGAACGGGACGGACTTGACGGCTGCGAGTCTCTGAGCCAGGGGGTCCGTCAGTCCACAGGAGGGCGGCTGGCGCGATGGACCGACCGTTAGTTCATGGGTGATCACCCACTCATCGTCGCCGTCGCCCACACCGCCACTGCCCGGCGGCGGCTGGTCGCTGGGCGCGGCTGAGGGGCGTGGGTCCGGCTGGAGGCCGGCGGTGCCCCTGTGGCCACCGTCGCCGTCGCCCAGACCGCCACCGCCCGATTGGCCTCCTCCTCCGCCGCCGCCGGCGCCAAGGCCCCCGCTGCTCGTGCCAGCCGTGGCGCTGCCGTGCCCCCCGCCCGGTCCCGTGGCGGTGTGCGGGCCCGGCGGCGGAGGGGGCGCGCTGGGGACTTGAGGCGCCTGCGGAAGGGGCAGGGGGAGGGAGCCGTGACACAGGAAGCCGCGCAGAACGCAAGCAAGGCAGGCATGCTGAGGGGGAGCACAGCTGTCGGTGGAGATGAAGCCAGCCCCGCTAGACTCCAAGCGGCCCCTTGAACGCACCTGCACGGAGGCGGACGCAGGCGGCGGCTGGTCGCTGGGCGCGGCTGAGGGGCGTGGGTCCGGCTGGAGGCCGGCGGTGCCCCTGTGGCCACCGTCGCCGTCGCCCAGACTGCCACCGCCCGATTGGCCTCCTCCGCCGCCGCCGCCGGCGCCAAGGCCCCCGCTGCTCGTGCCAGCCGTGGCGCTGCCGTGCCCCCCGCCCGGTCCCGTGGCGGTGTGCGGGCCCGGCGGCGGAGGGGGCGCGCTGGGGACTTGAGGCGCCTGCGGAAGGGGCAGGGGGAGGGAGCCGTGACACAGGTAGCCGCGCAGAACGCAAGCAAGGCAGGCATGCTGAGGGGGGAGCACAGCTGTCGGTGGAGATGAAGCCAGCCCCGCTAGACTCCAAGCGGCCCCTTGAACGCACCTGCACGGAGGCGGACGCAGGCGGCGGCTGGTCGCTGGGCGCGGCTGAGGGGCGTGGGTCCGGCTGGAGGCCGGCGGTGCCCCTGTGGCCACCGTCGCCGTCGCCCAGACTGCCACCGCCCGATTGGCCTCCTCCGCCGCCGCCGCCGGCGCCAAGGCCCCCGCTGCTCGTGCCAGCCGTGGCGCTGCCGTGCCCCCCGCCCGGTCCCGTGGCGGTGTGCGGGCCCGGCGGCGGAGGGGGCGCGCTGGGGACTTGAGGCGCCTGCGGAAGGGGCAGGGGGAGGGAGCCGTGACACAGGTAGCCGCGCAGAACGCAAGCAAGGCAGGCATGCTGAGGGGGAGCACAGCTGTCGGTGGAGATGAAGCCAGCCCCGCTAGACTCCAAGCGGCCCCTTGAACGCACCTGCACGGAGGCGGACGCAGGCGGCGGCTGGGCGCTGGGCGCGGCTGAGGGGCATGGGTCCGGCTGGAGGCCGGCGGTGCCCCTGTGGCCACCGTCGCCGTCGCCCAGACCGCCACCGCCCGATTGGCCTCCTCCGCCGCCGCCGCCGGCGCCAAGGCCCCCGCTGCTCGTGCCAGCCGTGGCGCTGCCGTGCCCCCCGCCCGGTCCCGTGGCGGTGTGCGGGCCCGGCGGCGGAGGGGGCGCGCTGGGGACTCGAGGCGCCTGCGGAAGGGGCAGGGGGAGGGAGCCGTGACACAGGTAGCCGCGCAGAACGCAAGCAAGGCAGGCATGCTGAGGGGGGAGCACAGCTGTCGGTGGAGATGAAGCCAGCCCCGCTAGACTCCAAGCGGCCCCTTGAACGCACCTGCACGGAGGCGGACGCAGGCGGCGGCTGGTCGCTGGGCGCGGCTGAGGGGCGTGGGTCCGGCTGGAGGCCGGCGGTGCCCCTGTGGCCACCGTCGCCGTCGCCCAGACCGCCACCGCCCGATTGGCCTCCTCCTCCGCCGCCGCCGCCGGCGCCAAGGCCCCCGCTGCTCGTGCCAGCCGTGGCGCTGCCGTGCCCCCCGCCCGGTCCCGTGGCGGTGTGCGGGCCCGGCGGCGGAGGGGGCGCGCTGGGGACTTGAGGCGCCTGCGGAAGGGGCAGGGGGAGGGAGCCGTGACACAGGAAGCCGCGCAGAACGCAAGCAAGGCAGGCATGCTGAGGGGGGAGCACAGCTGTCGGTGGAGATGAAGCCAGCCCCGCTAGACCGCGAGCGGCCCCTTGAACGCACCTGCACGGAGGCGGACGCAGGCGGCGGCTGGTCGCTGGGCGCGGCTGAGGGGCGTGGGCCCGGCTGGAGGCCGGCGGCGACCTCCCCGCTACCAGAGGCAGAGTCGCATGCTGCTTGAAGCGGCAATCCGAGGAAACGCTTGGAGTCGTCGTCAAGGGGCGACACTGCCGACGACACAACATACATCTCGTTAGATAGGAAAACTTTCAACGCGGCTGTGCTCACTTACGAGGTGTGGCATCGAACGGATTGTACTCCTGCGCGGGGCGTTCCTCCTTCGGCACATCCGCACGTGCTGCTGCCTCCGCTGCTTCTTCAGCCACCCTTTCACAGTGGTCTCCATACGTCTGCAATGTGTGTTTGCACGTTTTAACTCATTGAAAAGTCTCGCTGCTCTGGTACTGGACTCACCCCACGCCATTCGCCTCTGAGCGTTTCTCGCAGCGGTGGGCTCTTCTTCTGCCGCCTCCCCTTCTTCTTCTCCCCGGCCTGAAGGGCCGCGTCCGCAGCTTCGATGGTCCTTGCGAGCCTAGCGTTGAAGAGCCATGTCTCTTCACCCGTCATGCCCTACACAAAGGAAGAATCAAGGCAACCGCATAGGCTAACCCTGCGTCCGACCCTAACACTCTAGGCGATGGGCGCATGCAAAGGAGACCAACTAACCTGGAAGCCGCCCTGCCCTCCTAGACCGCCGCTGTCGAGCCCCGCGGTGCTCGTGCCAGCCCCAGCGCCGCTGAATCCCTCGCCCGGTTCCGTGGCGGCGGGCGGCGGGCCCGGCGGCGGAGGGGGCGCGCTGGGGTCTTGAGGCGCCTGCGGAAGGGGCAGGGGGAGGGAGCCGTGACACAGGTAGCCGCGCAGAACGCAAGCAAGGCAGGCATGCTGAGGGGGAGCACAGCTGTCGGTGGAGATGAAGCCAGCCCCGCTAGACCGCGAGCGGCCCCTTGAACGCACCTGCACGGAGGCGGACGCAGGCAGCGGCTGGGCGCTGGGCGCGGCTGAGGGGCGTGGGCCCGGCTGGAGGCCGGCGGTGCTCCTGTAGGCAGGCGCTGGCTGGGCCGTCTCACCCTGTAAGGGTGCAGTAACAACTTGTAAGCTGAGGCGTGTCCTGGCAAGGAGAGTCGGGTGAATTTGAGAGGAAAGGGCGGTGTCACATCACCTGTTCTGCCCTTCGCTTCATTGCACGCGTGGTTGGCCCGCCTGCAGACCTCCCGCAAGAGTCAGCGGGTTCTGCCGTTGTTGGGCGAGTGTCCAAGCCAGCTGCAGCGGCCTGCAGGTGTTGAGTATGCATGTCACGGAGCGAGCAGGAAGGGCAGTTGCTCAAGAGATAAGACCTACCGGTGCGCACTGGGGGCAGAACCATTTCCCCCGCGGCTTCTTAGCCAAGCCCAGGCACGTCACGTGGTAGCCCTTGTTGCACACGCCGCCCTCAGGAAGTTGGGTATCACACAGGAGCAGCGCTCCCAGGGGCCCGCTCTCGTCTGAGCTCGTGTCCTTGCATAGCTCGCAAGCGTGGTCATCCGCCACCCGAGGGAGCTTCCGGCGCGCACTGCCGGAGGGTGTTGTCCCCGGCCGCTTCCGCCCAGGTTGCTGCTGGATGCGGGGTGGCGTAGTTAGAGGCCCAGCGTGGACGTCGTCTTCTGGAATAGAGGATAAGTGATTGGCCCAGGGCAGGCGGGTGCAACCCTTGCACCGGTACACGCCACCAGGCTCATCACGGGCGCAAGCGGTATGGGCACGGCTGCGACCGCACAAACAGGATAGCATGGGGCCGAGAGGGCCACCGCATGTCGAATCCGAGCAGATAGCGCAAGGCTGAGGCGGCACAACGGCTCCGGAAGCGACCTGCAACCGACAGGGACAACAAGACCGATGGGGTATCAGCACAACCGGAGCACCGCTGCAGGCCGAGATGCAGGCAGGCATGCTGAGGGGGAGCACAGCTGTCGGTGGAGATGAAGCCAGCCCCGCTAGCTAGACTGCCAGCGGCCCCCTGAACGCACCTGCACGGAGGCGGACGCAGGCGGCGGCTGGGCGCTGGGCGCGGCCCTGGCCTGTGGGCCCGGCTGGAGGCCGGCGGTGCCCCTGTGGCCACCGTCGCCGTCGCCCAGACCGCCACCGCCCGATTGGCCTCCTCCGCCGCCGCCGCCGGCGCCAAGGCCCGCGCTGCCCGTGCCAGCCGTGGCGCTGCCGTGCCCCCCGCCCGGTCCCGTGGCGGTGTGCGGGCCCGGCGGCGGAGGGGGCGCGCTGGGGACTTGAGGCGCCTGCGGAAGGGGCAGGGGGAGGGAGCCGTGACACAGGTAGCCGCGCAGAACGCAGCAAAGCAAGCCTAAACACATCACGGCTTACGCTGCACAGGTGGGCAACTTTCGCCGTTATGGATTCTTGTTAAGGTTACCTGTTCCGCCACCAGGTCGCCAAAGTGGTCCGCCATGCCTCGTTTTCTCGAGCGCCCTTTCGAGTGGCCACGGTTGCGCCCGCCTGAGCTGCTGCGCCCACGTGTTTCCTGCACAACTCGTGTGCCACGGCCTCGCCCCCGCTGACCACTCCGGCCCGTGCCCGTGTTGCCACCGCCGCCAGATCCCTCCGCTGCTGAGAGCTGCTGCAGGGACGTGCCGGGAACATAGCCTTCGACCTTAAAAGCGTCCACAAGCGTGTCGAGTGTTCCCGGCATCTTGCTCCAGGTACTGCTCTCCTTCTCCGTGTCACGGTATTGGGCAAGGCAGTCGTACATCAGCGTCTTGAGGAACAGGGTTGAACACGCGGCTCGAATCAGCATGGGGAAGATCGTGTTGCACTGCGCCTTGCTGTAATCGTTCCCGCTCTCTGGCGGTGGCAGCTCGGGGCACACGGTGTCCAGCAGGCCAGCTTCCGCCTGGCTGCCGTCAGACCTGCTGCCTCCACCGCCAGCCCCATTGTTACCGCTGCCAGGCCCCTCGCGAGTGCTGCCGCTGGCGGTGAGCCCTGCGTTGTCCTGGGCGCTGGGCGCGGCCCTGGCCTGTGGGCCCGGCTGGAGGCCGGCGGTGCCCCTGTGGCCACCGTCTCCGTCGCCCAGACCGCCACCGCCCGATTGGCCTCCTCCGCCACCGCCGCCGGCGCCAAGGCCCGCGCTGCCCGTGCCAGCCGTGGCGCTGCCGTGCCCCCCGCCCGGTCCCGTGGCGGTGTGCGGGCCCGGCGGCGGAGGGGGCGCGCTGGGGACTTGAGGCGCCTGCGGAAGGGGCAGAGGGAGGGAGCCGTGACACAGGTAGCCGCGCAGAACGCAAGCAAGGCAGGCATGCTGAGGGGGAGCACAGCTGTCGGTGGAGATGAAGCCAGCCCCGCTAGACTGCGAGTGGCCCCTTGAACGCACCTGCACGGAGGCGGACGCAGGCGGCGGCTGGTCGCTGGGCGCGGCTGAGGGGCGTGGGCCCGGCTGGAGGCCGGCGGTGCCCCTGTGGCCGCCCTCGCCGTCGACCTCACCGCCACCACCCGTTTGGCCAACCCCGCCACCGCTGCTACCGCCAAGGCCCGCGCTGCTCGTGCCAGCCGCGGCACTGCCGTGCCCCCCGCCCGGTCCCATGTTGGAAGGAGGCGGGCCCGGCGGCGGAGGGGGCACGACGGGGTCTTGCGGCTCCTGTGAACGGGGCAGGGGGAGTGCATGTGTGTGTGGGAGGGGGCAGCTGAGGCAAGCGTCGTCATACAGGACGAGAGGCAGGCACTTTCAGCAGAGCACAGCTGTTGCAGGGGAGGATGAAAGCCCCGCTGGACATTCCTTCGGCTAGCACGGAACAGTGCAGGAGGCTGCCTGTATCCGTTTCTTGCTCACCCCTGCCGCGGTGGCCAGGTTGGCGGCGGCAGCCAAGCCAGTGGGCAGGCCAGCTTCCGCCTGGCTGCCGTCAGACCTGCTGCCTCCACCGCCAGCCCCATTGTTACCGCTGCCAGGACCCTCGCGAGTGCTGCCGCTGGCGGTGAGCCCTGCGTTGTCCACCCGCTTCAGGACACCCTTGAAGAGGGTGATTAGCCGCCGTATGGGGGGGCATGTCTTGCACGCCTCCGTGTAGACCGCCACGACCCCATCTGCCTCCAGCTCTGCATGCAAGCAGCAGGGCACAGTCTGCAATGTCATAGAGGTCGGGAAAGGGGCTACATTGGCGGAAGCTCTATCCGCAAAGCCTGCCCCCTCGACCCCTGCCCCCTCGACCCCTTCCATTGGACGCACCTTCGCCAACCACGGGCGGTATCGTGGACCCGATCGCCTGGCAGAGCAAGCCCACCAGAGCCTCGTACACCTTGGTGTCGCCGTTGCCGTTGTTAAGGGCTTTGAGCTCGTCCAGCGTCATGGTTTGCATCAGCTCTTTGACCGCCGCTGGCATGAAAGCGGGCGTCATGGGGTTTTCCTTGCCCTTGGAGCTGGGCCCACTGCGGCGATAAGCCACCCGTCGTGACGTCACGCAGGCGACGCCAATGCGCCCCTTCCCAGTTTCGGGATGCGTCTCAATGATCTTCTTGATATATTTTCTGATCAACCCCATATACCGGTAAATTTGGCGATCGGCGGCTATCTGGGCCTTCTTGATGGCCTCGACGCCCTCAGGCCCCCCGCTGCCGCTGCCTCCAGGCGGAGGTTGGGAGCCGTCCTCAGGGCAGGCGGCGTCGCCAGCACGGTCGCCACTGCCGTCATCGGCGCCGCTGCCGGGAGCGGCGCCTGCACCATCCGCGTTGGTACCGTCCCCGCCACCTCCGCCCTCAGCTGCTTCCCCGCCCGCAGCGGCCGCACCACCCGCATCGGTGTGGGCAGCAGCCTCGACGCCGCTGGTAGCGTTGACGCCAGTAGCGGCTTCTACTTTAGCTAGCGCCTTGGCCTTTAGGGCGACATGGAGGAGTCTGTCAGCTTTCTTTGCCATGGCTTGGCGCAGGAGCTGCGTGTCTGTGGAAGTCTGCTCCTTCATTGTCTCCACGGCCTCCAGGGCGTCTCGGAAGTGATCAGCCACTTGCTGAAGTTTGCGGGCAAGCGAGGTGTCGGCATTCTGTGCGGCATCCTCAACCTCCGTTTCCAGGTCGTCCATGTCGGCGTCATCGCTGCTGGAGCAACTTTCAGCTTCATAGCTCGAATCATCGCCCGAAGCTGACATTGTAGTCAGGGCCTCTTGGGCCGTGCCATCGCCAGTTACGCCAGAGTGTGTTTGGCCGGGCTAGCTGGGAGATGCAGTATAGCCTACGGTAATATGCCTTGAGTTGTCAGGGGGCATGTGGTGTGGGACCTGTGGGTACGCAGCGGCGTTCGGGTACACTCGAGTGCATGGGCATGGGCGGGTCTGTGCCTCAACCGAAGGGCTGGCCGACTGGTGCAAGAAACGTTTGGCGTGTTGAGCACATATAGGCAATGCACTCTTGCTCCGTTCTGGGCGCAAGCTGTCCAAGTCCGGGGGGATGCGTCCTCCAGACGACAGTTTGACCGCAATAGCAGCGACGCTGTCGCGTTAGAGTCGCTGCCAGGCTAGCACTCTACATGCTGCTGGTGCCAGCGCTTGCTGCACCTTGCGCACTGCCAGGAGTCGAGCACCGCTGCAGCACGATGATTCTTGCTCGCGGGGGTGCAGACGCCCTTGTAGCCGCACTATCCTTCGCCCTCGTGTGTGCATAGCAGCGTCGTCGGCTAGGGGCTCGCGCCCCGGCAGGCCCGCAGAAGTCAAACCGCATCCCAGCGCAGTGCGCACACCAGCCGACCGCCGCTGCGCTTGATTGCAGCCCCGTATCGACCTGGGAGCATTCATGATGGCTTGTTGGGTGCTTAGCGGGCTGTCTTGCGGGTTAAGCGGCTTTCGCACGTTTGGGACCATATTATGGTTCCCCGCGTGCGAGAGACGCTTCCGCACGCCCCGGACCGGATCACCGGCCCCAACCCCGCGAGACCCGTCGGAGCCCCCGCTCACGCGTGTTTCTCATTGTAGTTGCTGCTATTGCGTAAGCAATTGACTACCTTTCTTGTCTACAATTGTGAAAGCCGTTTACTGTTTGCGGTTGCCGTTGGGGACTGTTGGGTGGCCACGGCGCTTTCCAGCCGTGTAGGGCCGTGTATGTGCGCCTTTGGATTGCACCTTGCTTTGGCTTCTGTGTGTGCCTGTGTTTGCCCCCGCCCGCCGCTGCCTGCCTGCCTGTGTCTGGCCCTGCCCACCGGCGTGAGCGCACTGCCGCCCTGTCCCCGCCTGCTAAGCCAACTGCGTGAGCTGTTACGCACGTCTGCCCCCTTGAGGGGCACGTGCCGCCCCTATGCGTGTTACAGAGGGGCTCATGCGAACACACCGCCATTCATGATTTATTTTACATCCTCTTCCTGTTGCGAACAAACCACAGATAGGTGCGTTTCCTAACTGCCCGGGGCCAATACGGGGACTGATACGTACTGGCAACCCTGCCTTCAGCCATGAGCCATCAGGCCCCAAGCTGCAGAGCTAGCTACGCTACATCTCCTGCAAGACGTCTCTCAGGTTATATATGCGCCAGGCGTCTGTGGGCCCGATCCTTGTATGCGTACCAGCGTGGGGAGCTGTATGTGGGGTTCCTCCGCTGGCCGAGGTAACGCCCCGTGCTTCCTTCCCGCACCACTGGTCCGACCCATGGTTTATTTGTGCTCAGGCCGTCTAAGCGGCAAAGCCTGATGTCCAGGCTGTCCCTCTGTCGAGGTCGGTATGCTTGTCCTCCCGAGGGCTTTGCTGCTAGGTGCCGCTGACCCCCCCTTGCTTGATCGGCGGTTGTGAGCGGTTGGGACGTATCCTGCCGCAAGTTTGAACCGCTGAGCGATTTGCAGCGCTCTTGTAAAAGGGCCGTCCACATGAATATGCAGGGGCAGCGGCACGCTGACGCGATCGCCAGCCGGCCGCACGGCCCACGGCCCGACACGGCCACGGTCAGCACTTTGGCTCTTCGGTTCGCAGATGCAGGTTCCGACTCCATATTCTTCTCTTTGCTACCTTCAATACACTACAAGCTCACTGGTGACGTCTTGACGCCCTCGCGTCAATCCATTCCGCGCGTACAGTCACTGCTTTTTTGCATCACCGAACACCAGCAGTCTTGGACCGATGCTTGTGTGACTTCAAGGCCAAGTCCTGAGCGTGTGGCGCGGCGATGGAGGACGCTGCATACACACCCAAATCGGCAACCCGGCCGATGCGCAAACGCGGCTGGGCCAAAACGGAGCTCGCGCTATTAGCGCGGTTACACTGTGGCCACGAGAATAGCTGGTAGGGCACCGCGCACAAGGGTCCGGTGCGCCGGGGAGCGCGGCTATGCGTCGGCCAACCGCGCCGTTTTTACGACCCGCACACAGGACCCTCATCGCGAAGCATTTTCGCCAGAGGTCGGATGTGGACGTCAAGGTGAGGCCGGCCGGTGACATCTGACTGGCCTCCCTGGCCCCGGCCCGGCAATGTCCGAAAGGTTCTCGAGGCCACACACGACGGCTGCTCAGCCTACGCACAATCGTGCAACATTTGCCAACCTGCACTACCGGCGCCTGCTGTGGTGAAGCGCTCGTCTGACCGGTACCGTTACGGACCTCTTGACCGCCTCCGCCGCCCCCCTCCCCGAACCTCCTCCTGCCCATACCCCCCAGAACATGTTTCACTGCACACTTCGCTGCAAGTCGGGCGCCGCCGCCGGTGCCTCCCACACGCTACTGCGGGCCTACGTGCATGCGGTGGGGCCGACCTGCGACGACAAGGAGCTGCGACTACAGGCCTACGAGGCGGCGTGTCGGCAGGCGAAAGCAGGCGAGGCGAAGCAGAAGGCGAGACCAGAGGCCCCTGCGGCCTCCGAGCCGCCGCGTGCATCGGCATCCACCGACGGGCCTGCCGTGTCAGTGGGACACCTTACGTCAGACCCTGAAGCGTACGGCGGTGTGGCGGTCAAGAGGCCGACCGGCTCGGCCACGGCGGCAGCCACGGCCGATGGAGAGGGCGACGATGATAATAATGAACGGTTCTCTCGAGACGTCAACGGCGGATTCAACTTCAAGGTAGGCCCGGGCTCCGTACGTTGGGGCAGAGTTATGGTGTCAGTCATCTATGACTCCCGTTCAGGTCGTCAGGGTCAGGGTGCCACGCCGAGATAAGTCTAGGCAAGGCGGTCAGGAGCACACGGGCTCAAGCCGCCTCTCTTCACCCCGCCCCGGCCTCTCTTAACCCCTCCCTCTCGCTGCCCCAAAGTGGCTTCAGGGCCGATCCCCAGCCGACGGCGGACACTTAACTGCTGCGACGACAGCTCGCCCATGTCGTCGGGCCGGCGGCAGCGGCGGCGGCGGCGGTGGTGCCGCCGCCTTCCCGCCGCCAGCGGCGGTGCTGCGCTCGCGAAGTGCCGTCACGGGGCCCGCGGGCTCGGCCACCGCCTCCCCTGCTGCGCCCGAGACCCGCCCAGCGGACGACGTCAGGGGCAGGCTCGCGTGGGCCGTTTGCTCGGCCAAAGCAGGCGCCGCAGGTGCAGGTTCGGCCCTCGAAACCTACGACGACTGGAACGCCTGGGGCTCGGCCATGGACCTAGACGGCCTGACCCTGACGTCAGCAACGCATGCTGAAGGAGCGGGCGCGGCCCCGCCCCCAACGCCGGTGACGGATGCCAGCGGAGAGCTGCACACACGCGGCGCGCTCCTCGGTTCCCGCCACTCCCTCTCGACGGCTGAGGGGCTTGGGCTGCCTGCTGCTTTCAGCCCGCGCCCCGGCACGGCGAGGGCGCCGCAGCCAACGTACAGCCCCGTGCTCGAGCCTCGAGCGTCCTCTGGAGCCTCGACCGAGGGAGGCCACGAGGCCCCCGTCGGAAACGCCCTCGGCTGGGCGGACGTCGCAGCCGTGGCCCAAGGCAGCGGCCGCGGCTACGGCGGCGGTTGGGCCGCCGGCGGCGATGGGGGCGGCGGCGGCGGCGGCGGTCATGGAGACGCCCTGGACGAGCTCCTCTGCACCCTGGGCGACGCTCCCGACCCCTTCCAGTGGTGCCTGGGAAGCGACAAGGCCGGCTGCTGCGCCCAGGGCCCGGGCCACGGCCTGCTGCGGGAGGCCCAGCGCACGAGCGCCCTGCTCCTGCGCAGCTGGCAGGGGCCCCTGCGGCCCGAGCTGTACTCAGACGGAGCCCAGAGCGTAGCCAGCGACTGCGCGGACGAAGGCGCCCGTGGTGGCTTCTCGCGGGGCCGGCTTGAACGGGACCGATCCCCGGTGCCGATCGAACTCGCCCAGCATTCTTCCTATGGCGCGGGAGGCCGCAGTGCAGCTGTCAGCGCCGGCGGTGGCGCAGGCGGTGGCGTCGGCGGCCGCGGCGGCGATGGCGGCGGCTACGGCGGCGGCGGTGATGGCAGCCAGGGGTACCACTGGCCTCTGCCGCAGGCCGGCCAGGCCTGGGCGCCTGCCGCTGCAATCGACGCAATCGTCAGACCGAGGACAGCGGAACCAGCAATCACGGGCCTGGCCGCAGGCCTGTCTCTACCCGCCGCCCTCGCTCCTGACGCCACCAATGCAGTCGCCACGCGTGCCCACGCCGCTTCTCCTCTGACTATGGCCCATCCCGTCTGCGTGTCCCCCGTCGACCCCCTCACGCTGCTCCGGCTGAGGCCCAACTCTCTCGGCTGCTTCACGGCAGGTCCCAGCTACGGGCCCGGCTGCGGCGCATGCTCAGGCGGCAGCGGCGGCGCCAGCGAGGGCCCCAGCGCCGGCGGAAGCCTGGAGGCGTACGGTCCTTCGCACGGTCCCAGCCTCCTAGCCTCCGCAATGGCCACTGCGCCATCCACGCAGCTGCCCGCTGACCTCATCGCGGCCTTCGCGGCGGGGTTCCAGGCGGGCGCCATTTCCGGCGGGGCGGGGCCTCCGGCGGGCGCCGCGGCAACCCTGCCGTCGACGTTTCGGACCCAGCAGGCGTCGATGTGGGCGTGCGCCGGCGCCGGCGCTTTCCTGTCAGCTCCCGAGGGGTCGTTGATGACCAACATTCGCCCGTCGTCCTTCCCAGCTTTCCAGCCGCCAGCGCTCAGCCCTGCCCAGAGCCGCCAGCCGGCGGCTGCCTCGGGGCCGCCGCTGGGATACCCGCCGGCGGTGGTGCAAGGTCCGTGGGGCCTGCCCACAGCCACAGTCCGCCCCGTCAGCAGCGCTGTGGTGCAGCAGGCCGCTCGGGCACCTCTGCCGTACGATGACTGGGAGCCACCCTCCCTGGAGGCGCTCATGGACCCCCATCTGATGCAGGGCCTGGCGGGGACGCCGGGGGCGGGGCAGGAGGGAAACGGCGATCTTGAATAACAGTACCCGAGGGTTATGGGCTATGTTTGCGACGTGGGACTAGTGGGCATTATCAGTCGGGCACGCTCGTGACTGAGGTTTTGACTTGAGCACTTGTGGAATTATAGCCTGTGTGGATAGGCGGTGCTGCTCGCGTGCTCGGATGGCATGGCTGTGCGTGGAATTGGCATGGGCCGGCGAGGGGGAAGGTTTGTATGTGAGGCGGCAAGACCTGTGCACGAGAGTCTGCCTGCCTGGTTCGTAGGGGCTGAGACTGCTGCATGGCAAGCGTCGAGGGTGCTATTCGGATGGTGTGGCTGAGACGCCTGTTCTTGGCTTCGGGCGGAGGATCGAAAGATTGGCTGATTACTTGATTGGGCGTGCCGGCAAGACCTGTGTGCGGGGGTCTGAAGGGCCGCAGTGCTGAGATCTGCAGTGCTCAAGTACTTCAATTTGCTGGTTGCGTGCATGCTGCATGTATGGCCTGATGATGGGAGAAAGTTCAAAGAGTTCTAAGGCGCTGATGCGGGTTGATATGAGCGTCAGCACGACCGTATGAATAGGAACGCGCTGCTGCATGGCTTGGGCTGTGAGGGAAGCAAGGCACCGGAAGCAAGGCCAGGGCGACAAGTGGGAGAAAGGGCCGAGCCAAACGCAGGGCTCTGTCTGTAGTCGGGAGGATCGGATGTGCGCTTCTACCTCTAGACAGGGCGCAAAGACCAAGCAACAAGCTTCCTACCTCGAAAGTCGGTTCCGGTGCACTGCATGGTTGCGGGTTGTTGTAGTTGGTGCTTGAGGAGGGAAGTGGGACATACTGCTTATTGCTTAACGAGGGGTACAGTGCGTACTCGGGAGGATTGCTAACGCTGGACACTGGCCACGATGCCATCGTACTGCACAAGGATCTGAATCGCTTGATGAGGTGAGCTGCGTGCGAGCTCCTGGGGCCCCCACCCGGGGTGAGTTGCGGCTCCCATCTTCAAGTCCTCCATCAGGATCGATATGTGCGTGGTGAGTGTAGGTCCAAGCGTGCGCCGAGAGGACACTGCGAGTTGCATTTACTTCTAACTGTCTTGCTTAATTATTGCCCTTCGGGATGACGGTCACTCGCCCTGCTCCGCGTGGGAGGGCCTGCGCCCGGGGTTTCGGCCAAGGTGTGGCCGGTGGTGGGGCGTGATTCAGCCCCAACCCCGCCCTTATTATTACCGCGCCCGGGGCCTGCTGCGCGCGGTGTAGCTGACCGGTTCATTTGTTCAATAAATCTGTCGTCTATCTGTCGTATTGCCGCATTAGGGCGCTAGATGCATGGAGGAGCCAGGCGCAGTGCACGCGCACTGGGAGCAGTGGCTTGGGCGTTCGACCCCAGCCATCATCCGGGAGCCTTCGCCCCATGGCTTCCACACATCATTGTAGCCCAATATGCAAGGATTCGGTAGCAATGAGCATGCCCGTGATGTGTTGGGCAGTTGAGGCGTTTCTGCGGGTTGTTGTCGAAAGCAATAATGAGGTGCCGGAGAGAACCGGAGAGGGGAGTCATGCATGACCCTGGGCATGTGGCGCATACGATGTATGCCGCTGCGGGTCCGTGAGATGTGTGGGGATCCCAGATAGAGGAGCAACGTAAGTGTCAGGACAGGCCTGTGGCGCGACGCTTGATTGGATTACTAGGCCCCTTCGAGGCCGACTGTCGAGGGGGGTTGCGGTCCTATCTAGATGTGCGCACTGCGCGGGTATGGTTCGAGGGTTGGGAGTTTGGAATAATAAATAAGGGGGGGTTGAGTGAAGCGCGAGTCAGTAGCCTTGGGAAAGGGCTGCAGCCTTCAGCCCTGGGCGAGCTTCCTGGTGGCTTGCGCCAATAATATGTACGGAAAGGGGAAAGTGGAGCAAGGTATGGTGGCGGTGCGGCGTTTCCTCACTCGCTCTGTATTAGTTGGGGGTGGCCCTTGATAGGTGTCTGGGGCTTGGCTTCGTAATGACAAGGATTGCGTGTGAAGGGTTCGGCTTGTAGGTGGAGGCTGGTTCCTCCGGGTGCTCCGGGATGTCTCTCGGTTTCCATAGTGGGGTGTGGTGGCAGGCCCACTTGTGTCTTGGTACCCCTCTGGACAGCCGGACCCGGCACCCTTCACTTCGGACGTGTGGCCAACCCTTCATGCTGCGCGCGGATCACCTAGGGACAAGGGGAGTCAATACACAATTGTGGCGTTCCAGACCTTCCAGTACGTCGCTCTGTTCAAGAGGGATTGCCCCGTGTTACCCAGATTGAGGGCGGGTATATGGAGCTAAGTAGAGCGCACGCCCGCACGCACCGTGCATGAGGCTTCCGATTTGGCCTTGGGCTACGTGTGCACCTGGCTCTGGAGGCACTGGGCCAGACGTATATGTGCGCCGAGGGATTTGCTACCCTCGATCTTATAATACCAAGTGGGTTGGACGTGCACCGAGTCTAGGGTGGAAGGGGCCCACCTACCCTGCTCAGCGCACCGCCGGCGGTGGGCTGAGCACCCTGAGAGGGAAGTCCTTGAGTCGAGTCAGGAGGATGAGTGCCAGCACCATTTCAGCAAGACGGTGACCCTCTGCTTAAGGCGCCGCGTTGCCCGGGGATACTGCAGTCCAGGCCATCGCGGCACGACATGGACATGGTCACCTCGACAACCGTACCGAAGAGGGCACAAGCCGGTTTACAGCGACTGAAGTGCCTCCACATGAATTTGGTGCGTAAACCGACTGGCTGCCGCAGCGGTTACCTCCGTCTTGCCTTCCAAGACATGCTTCTCGGTCGGGGGGTTGCGGGGGAAACGCGGGGTAGCCCAGGCCGCGTGGCGGGTGCGCGTGTTGACCCGCGGCAGTCCATGCGCGAGATGCACGATGTACTCTTCACTTGCTTCCGTCGACTTTAGTTCAACACAGAACGTTCTCTAGATAATTTGACCCGGCGAGGCAGCCCCGACATTCCCTTGTTTCGCGGAAAGGGCGCGCCTCTTCCCTTACCTTAGCCCCTTACATTGCTTCAAGTTGTGTCTAACTAGAGACACAGACAGTTTAACGCCGAGACAACCCGCGCAAACAAGTCTATGTTCTTGCGACTCACTGCGCCCGCGTGGCAGGCTCGCCTTACAGTCGCATACATGTTATAAGTTCAAGCAGTAGAAAGTCATGGCTTCCGCAGGCCAAGGGGACCCGCTGGACCCCTTTGGCAAACCGCTGCGGGTTGGCGCGCATCCTTTGGAATGGAGTCTGCAAGGAGCCTCGCGAGGCGACAGGGACGATGCCGGGCAGGTGAGGAACGCTTGTACTGGAAGAAGCATGTCGCTGGGGGTCCCATTTACCAAGCGCTGCGCAGGACCCCTACACGGCTCCCCTGGCGGATGTCCTGGAGAACTTCGCGCGGAAGAAGGAGGCAAAGATGGCGGCGCAGGCAAGAGCGGGCGGTAGACTGCCTGGAGGGGGTGCTGCGGGGAGGGCACGGCCACCCGACTGTATTGACTCAGGGCGGAGGCCCTCTCTCGAAGGGGGCATGCCGAGGGCAAACGGCGGTGCAGCATCTTACGTCGCGCTTAAGCGGAGGGCATGCAGTTCAGGCTCAGGGCTGTGGGCCAAGGATACAAACCCGCCAGCGCAAGACCACTGGCCTGCTAGGGTCCGCCTCCAACACCCGACACCACCCGTGCCCTGACAGATCGTGTCTCAGCGTCGGAAGCTGCCGCCCCTAATCAACGACCGGTCGTTGTTCACGCGGGCGGCGCCCTACGGCGACAAGGATGACCCCTTCTACCACTCCCCCTCCAACCGGATTGGGAACAATTTCTCGCCCCACTCCATGCACGCCGCCGCGGTCCTCTTCGAGGAGTTCCCGGCGGTGAGGACAAGCCCCGGTCCCAGAGCCAAGCAGGGACTCTGCAGCACACACCCAACCTTGTCGTCCCTCTTGACGTCGTCAGGGGTCCAGGGCCGGCTGCGGGTCGTTTCGCCTTGGCCAGAAGGTCCTGTCCGGCCCGCCACCTCCACCCTTGCATCAATCACCGCTTGCCTCATCCCACCAGGACCCCAACGCTCCGCGGACGCGAGGGAAGCTGCTGGACGTGCGCTCGTCCTTCTCCAGCAGCCGGGTGCTGAGCCCCCGGGCCACGCTGCCGCTCCCGGGCACGGGCACCCTCAACGGGAACGGCAACGGCGCGGGGGCGGCCAGCCCGCACACGTCGCCAGGGCGGGGCCGGCCCGTGGTGGCCAAGCGCGCGGCGGACGTGGACCCGGAGTCAGACACGGGGCGGGCCCGGGGGCCCAAGTCGGCGCGGCAAGGTGGGCCGTGGTGGCGCAGCCGGGCCCTGGCGGGATGCGGCGAAGCTGGGGTGTGCGCGAGGCTGGGTGTGGTGGTGGCCAATGGGCGGGGCAGGGGCAGGGGCAATGGCGGTGAACAGGTGCTGGAACAGAGGACGGCATGACGCCTCAGGGCCAGGCACTGGTCTGCTCACCCTGTTCAGCACCTCTGCACCACGCCCCGTGGCCCACGCGCCGCACACTTTCCCACCTTCCTAGTGCCACCTCCCTGCCCCTTCCAAGCCTTTCCCCTACCCCGCTCCCCACCCCGCCATCCCACAACACCCACCCACCACAACCTCCCCCTCCCCCTCCAACTCCCCCGCAGCCGTGGCCGACATGCCCTTGGACCAGCTGCTCGACGCCATCCTGCGCTACCACTGGTACGTGGAGGTGGGCGTGGACTCGCGGCACGTGGCCCCCTACCGGGAGGAGTGGGCGGGCAACGCGCTGGGCATGGTGCCGCCCGCGCCGCCCAAGGGCGTGGGGCAGCAGTACTACGACACGCTGCTGCGCTCGTCCCTGGAGGAGATCCACGCCGAGTACGTCACGGCCATGAAGCGGTCCGTGGTGCAGTACGTGGTGTCGTCGCCCGTGGAGCGCGCGCGGCTCAACCTGCAGCCGCTGGAGCCGCTGCTGGAGATCCCCAGCCCGCCGCAGGTGCGGGGACAGAGGGAGGGGAAGGCAGGGGAAGGGGTGGTGGAGGCGGGGCGAGGGAGGGTGGAGGAGGCAGGGTAAAGGACGGAGGCGGGGTAGAGGACGGTGGAGGAAGGACAGGGGTATGGGAGGGAGGGGGTACTGGACGGGGCGGGAAGGGCAGCTGGCACGATGATGCATCAGCGCAAGAGACCCGGCTGCTGTTTATCTGTCAGGGGCACGCCTCCTTCCCCACGGGTCCCCTGACGCACCGTCTCCACCTCCCGCCTTCCTTACCCGTCACTCGCCTGCTCCCGCAGGAGGCGTGGCGCGCGGTGGTGGAGCGCGTGCTGCCACCCTCCTGGCACGCGGACGTGGACACGGCTCGGGAGGAGGTGGCCTGGACGCTGCAGACCCTCTCGGCCAACGCCCTGGAGCTGTCCCGGCTGTGGCACAGCAGCCGCTTCTCCTCCGCCCTCCTGGTGGACGTGGCCTCCCCCGACTTCGTGGCCCGCATGCCCATCTACGCGGAGCGCTTCTACGAGCAGCAGACGGAGGTGACGGAGCTGGTCAAGGGGCAGCTGTGGACCTCCTGGGCGCCCAAGAGCCTCGAGGTCTTCAACCGCCTGCCGCCCATCTTCATCAACGGCGACGCGGACGCGTACTACCGGTGGGGCGGGGGATACGGGGGTGCGTGCAGCAGGGCAGGCAGGCAGGAGCGCAGCTACAAGCGAGGCGCGGAGGAGGAAAAGGGCCTCCTCCGCGGAGTGCCGCCACCGCTCTCGCCCTCCCCGCCCCTCCTCCCCTCCCTTCCTCACCTGAGCCCCCCTCCCTCCCCCCTTCCTTCCCTGCCCTCGCCCCCTCACCCCAGCTCCATCGCCACGCTGCAGTCCAACCAGCTGCGCTCCCTGGTGCAGCGCTCGCTGGACTCGTACGTGGCGCTGTTCCAGCAGCACCCGCCGCGGGAGGAGGTGGACCCGCAGCAGGACGTGCTGCTGTGGTCCGTGCCACCGCTGTTCGTGCTGGACCTGGTGGAGGCGGACGGTGAGGGGGGCGGCCTGCGAGGGGGCGGTGGGGAGCGGGGAACGGGAAGAGGGGGAGAGGAGGGGCGGCAGGCGGGGCTCAAGGACGGGGGGACAAGACGGGGCCCAAGGCCGTGCGCGCAGCGTGCTGAGGGCCCCTGCTGCGTTCACCGCCCGCAGGCAAGCCCTCCTTCAAGCCCACGTTCCAGGAGTGTGAGGACATTGTGCGGTCCATCCTGGACAACATGGTCCTGGCCGTGACGGGCCTGCCGCGCGTGGGCTCCAACACGGTCGGCTCCACCAGCTTCACGCCGCCCGCGCCCGGCACCGTCATCCTGCCCAGCTCCAACACCATCCCCACCACCAGCCTGCAGGAGGAGAGCGTGGTCATCGCCAAGAAGGTGCGGGGCCGTGAGCCGTGTGGAGTGGGCCGCTCTCGTACTCGCGGGAACAGGATTGCGTGTGCCAGGGGTCGTGTGTGAGGGCGTATGCAAGCCGTGCACAATGCTACGCAGCAGCGCTCCTGCCCCTGGCTTCTCCTGCTCCTCCTCCTCCTCCTCCTCCTCCTCCTCCTCCTCCTCCTCCTCCTCCTCCTTCCATCTTCCGACCCGCTCACACACTTATTCGCCTGCCTTGTCGCTCGCTCGCTCGTTGCGCAGACCGTGCTCCACATCATGGAGCGCAACTCGGGGGCGCCCAAGCGCCTGTCGGCCCTGTTCGACACGTGGATGTGGCTGATCGGGGAGGAGGCGTCGGCGGCGGTGCGCGCCTTCTGCGAGCGCCAGCCGGAGCCGTCGCTGCCCGAGTTCCAGGCCGAGATCGACCGCCTGCGGGAGGCGGCGCAGTCGGTGCGGGTCACCTGCACCGACGACGTGCGGACGGGTGCGTGCGGAGGCGGGGCGTGGGGAGGCTGGGAGGCAGGAGCGCTCTGCGCATGAGCTAGGAACCCGGCTCTCTCCTTGGGGCCTGTGTAGAGAGCTGAGCTCAGCGTTCCATCCAAGCATGCAGATCATGCGCCGATGCCACTCCTGCCCCCCTCACTGACCTGTGTCCCGCCTGGCATCGGCCTCCCGCGCATGGCCAGGCGCCTACCTGGTGCGGTGCCGCGCCTTCAAGGACCTGCTGGCCTCCAGCGCCGAGCAGCTGGTCAACAGCCTGCTGGAGTTCCTGCGCAACACGGTGCGGAACAACAACATCCGCATCAACGAGGAGTACCAGGCAAGCACCAGGGGGGGGCGGCGGGCCCAAAGGTCTCCCAGGAGGCTGCTGACTTGGTCAAGGCATGATTGGGGCCTGGTTTCGCGCCAACCAGTACAGCAATCGCTGCAGTACCCGCTCTCGCCTGCTGCACCTCAACGCGCCATTCTTCCGACTGCATCCCGCACCGTACACTTCACCCAACACGGCGTGCGCCGCCGCCCTCCCTCCACCCCTCCTCCGCAGGTCATGGCGGGTGAGGTGTGCAAGCCCAGCAGCACCGCCGAGGAGCTGCTGGCGCTAAAGAAGTACATCGCCAAGAGCAGCCAGGACCAGGAGCGGCTCCGCGAGGCCATCGCGCGCAACAAGGAGAAGGACGACTTCCTCATGGGCCACAGGTGGGGAAGGAAAAGAAAGGAGGAGCGGGAAAGCGGCTCAGGGTTAAGGGACGAGGGACCTGGGGTTGGGAGTCGTGTGTGGGGGAGCCGGCGTAGGGGAGAGCAGGAGAGGAGGCGTGCGGTTGGAGCAGGCGTGGACGGCCTGATGGGGAGGTGTCGGGTCGGGGGTTAGGCGTGGGACGAGGCGCCTCAACTTGGCCTGTCGCTGCTTGCCCCACCCAGGCTGGCCATCCCCGAGGAGGATTTCGAGGTGGCCATCAAGGCGTACGAGTGGCCGCGCAAGATGGTCGAGGTGGGTCCGCCTTGGGGTGTTCGGCAACCCTGCGCCAGCTTCCGCAGACCGCAGCCTCCGGCCGCAGGCCGCCTCCCGGCCTCCCCCGGCCCTCCGCATCCCCCCACCCCTACCCTCACCCCGCACACCCCTACGCTGCACCCACGCCCCGCCCCCCGCACCACGCACCATCCGTCTCCTGACTCGCCCGCCCGCCTCTCCGCCCCCAGGTGATGCGCGACGCCAACGCCAAGGTGAACCTGGAGCACAAGGAGTTCGAGGCGCAGCTCAAGGCGCGGCGCAAGGAGTTCGGCGAGCTGCTCGAGACCTACTCCAAGGACGTGGACTCGTACGCCGCCAAGAACGAGATCGTCAAGCGCGACCAGATCGCCGGAGAGGTGCGTGCGTGCTGTCGTACGGGTGTACGATACGGGTACGGCACGGCGGGCGCCGCACCCTCCATGCCTCAGCTGCAATTTACTCGACGTGCATGGCAAAGGAGGATGGCTGGCCGCCCTCGCACCCAGGGCATGCCTACCGGTACAGGAGCCTGTATGACCTTCCTTGTGCTTGGGCTGCACCCATCGTTCTAACGTGTGCCCCTGTCGTGGCCTCTTGATGCCGCTGCGCAGGTGGCGGAGCTGGCGGAGCGCCTCAAGGCAGCGCAGGTGGAGGCGGACCTCATCAACGGCCAGGAGCGGCTGTTCGGGTGGGCGCCCACCAAGTACGGCAACATTGCCAAGCTCGCCAACACGCTGGACCCGTACGTCATCATGTGGACCACGGTGTCGCAGTTCTACGACAAGTTCGCGTCCTGGATGAACGGCCCCTTCTACAAGCTCAACCCCGAGGAGGTGGAGGCGGACACCAACGACGCCTTCAGGTAGGCCCCGCGCTGCTGCTGCTGTTGCTGTTGCAGGGCTACCTGCTGGGACGCAGGTGACTCCGTCGGCCATGAGAGTCCCAGCTGGAGGGCCAAGCAGCTAGAGAGGGGAGCTTGAACCAGGGGACCTGACGCTAGTTGGGTGCTCAATGCCCCCTGTGCCCACCACCTCCTCGCAGGCGGCTGTACAAGCTGACCAAGTTCTTCAGCGGCAGCGGCGGCACCACGGAGGTCCGCGAGGCGCCGCTGGCGGTGGCGGAGGAGGCCAAGGTCAAGGTCCAGTCCTTCCAGGTCCGTGCCTTGCCCCACCCCACCCCGCACTCTCCTCCACTCCTCTTTATCCCGCCCTCCACCACTCCTCCCACACCGGCACCCCCCTTTCTCCTCAACCCGCCTCACCCACCCATCCTCCCGAACTTGACCCCGCCAGGAGCACATCCCGCTCATCACCGCCATCTGCAACCCCGGCCTGCGCGAGCGGCACTGGGGCGCGCTGGCGGACATTGTGGGCTTCGAGATCAAGCGCGACGAGGTCACCTCGCTCAAGCGCCTGCTGGACTACGACATTGCGCTGCACATCGCCAAGATCACAGAGATCTCGGACTCGGCCAGCCGCGAGTGGAGCATCGAGAAGGCGCTGGACAAGATGATGTCCGACTGGCAGGGCCTGGCCTTCGAGCTGGGGCCTTGGAAGGAGACGGGTGAGCACTTGCCGAACGCCGGGGACGGGATGCTTTCTCCTTGGGTGCTGCCTCCTCCGCGCCCCTGCCCTTGCCCATGACTGGTAGCAGCAGCTCCACCCATGGTGGCACCACCAAGTCGTTGCGCCCCGACCGCCAACTGCCAACCACTAACCACCCAACCAACCGCAGGCACGTTCATCCTCAAGGGCGGCCCCGTGGACGAGGCGCTGACGCTGCTGGACGACCACATCGTCAAGAGCCAGGCCATGACCGCCTCGCCCTTCGCCAAGCCCTTCATCGAGCGCCTGCAGCCCTGGGAGCGCAAGCTCGTGCGGTTCCAGGTGCGTGACTGCGAGCACCCCTGCGTCAGCTTCTGGGCTTCTGACGAGACCATCACGACATCGGAGAGACTGCTTGGGGACTGCTTGGGGACCTGCGATACAGATTTCGTGTTGCCCTGTAGCCCTGCTTGAACCCAGCTCTGATCCCAGCCCCCGTTGGCCCATGCGCCCGCAGGACATTCTGGACCAGTGGCTCAAGTGCCAGGGCAAGTGGCAGTACCTGGAACCCATCTTCGGCGCGGAGGAGATCATGAAGCAGATCCCCAAGGAGGGCCAGGCGTTCAGGGACATGGACGCCATCTGGCGCAAGATCATGGATCAGGTGGGCGCAGCAGCGGCAGGAGGGGGCGGTAATGAACATAGTGCAGGGGGGAGGGTCGGAAAGGAGGACTGGCAAGCGTCAAGAAGGCCAGGCACAGTTCATGGGCCATAGCAGTGAGCGAGGTGCTGGGCTTCGTGCGCGGGCAAAGGATGAGCGTGCCTCCGGCCTGGCCCTTTGTCCCGGCCTGTTCCCTCCTTATCGTCACGCAGGTTCGCGCCGCGCCGCTGATGCTGGAGGTTGCGGACATGCCCGGCCTGCTGGAGGACCTGGTGGCGTGCAACCAGTCGCTGGACGTGGTGGAGAAGGGTGCGTGGGGGCAGGGTTGGGAGAAAGGGGCCGGGCGGGGTGGGGGAAGTCGTCCGGGAAGGCGTGAAGGGCGTGGTTGGGCAGGGAGCGGGATGCGGGGAACAGGGAGGGGGCCGGGGAGGTCAGGCATGGGAAGCACGTGGTGAGCGTGTGGCGTGAGACGGCTCGAGACTTGCGGGGCGGAACCGGTGGCTGGGGGCATGGGGTACCCTTCGGAGGTTGGGCGTGAAGTGGACCCCGCGTTTCTTTCTCTCGTGCTCAGGCCTGAACGACTTCCTGGACATGAAGAAGATGGCCTTCCCGCGCTTCTTCTTCCTCTCCAACGACGAGGTCCTCGAGGTGCGTCCCTTGCGGCTCCCTCCCGTGCAAACAGCCGTTCGCCTTCCGAATCGGTGGCCTGAGTCCCTCACTGGCCCTGCCCTGTCCGCCCTTCGCTCCATCCAACCCCAGATCCTGTCCGAGGCCAAGGACCCGCTCAAGGTGCAGCCGTTCGTCAAGAAGTGCTTCGAGGCGGTGCGCGAATTCAACTTCGAGAAGAACGGCGAGATCTCGGGCCTGGTGTCGGTGGAGGGCGAGAAGATCCAGTGGATCGAGACCGTCAACCCCGCCTCCACCGGTAAGCACACCTGGCTGCAGGCCTTCATGCAGGTGGCTCTCCTGCGCAGCCCACCAACTGCATTTGCATTCGCATCGGGCAGTCAGCACGGGCCGTGTCAGCATAAGTCTGGATCACCAGAACTCAGAGTGATGCCCCCACCCCACAACGGGGCTGCTGCTGCTGCGCAGGCGCTGTGGAGAAGTGGCTGCTGGACTCGGAGAGCTGCATCCGGCGCACGCTGCACAAAATTGCGGGCGACTCGCTGGAGGCATACGCCAAGACGGAGCGCAGCCGCTGGATCCTGGATTGGCCGGGGCAGATCGTGCTCAACTGCAGCCAGGTGTGGCCCCGCTCGCCCCTTGCCACCCCACCCCGCCAGCTCCCTCTTTCATTCAGTCCGCCCCCGTGCCTGTGCGGCGTACCTTGTACCACACCAGTAACCGGCTCATACTGTGCTCCGATGCCCCACCGCAGGTGTACTGGACGCGCGAGGTGACGGAGGCCATCCGGACGGGCGGCAGCAAGGGCCTGGCGGCGTACGCCGAGAAGTGCACGCTGGAGCTCAACAAGATCGTCAACCTGGTGCGTGGGGCTGGCCTCGTGCCGCCTCGTACGGTATGCAGCACAGGCCCCCTACTTGTACAGGTGGTCCGTCCTAATATCAATCAGGGGGTATTATCGATCAGCCCGCTGTTCTCAAAAACCTGTGAGCCCCGGAAGCGCTTACAGACTTAAGCTACCCAAGTTTGCCTTGGGGTGTCAGGGCAGAAAACCCTTGCGAGCCCGCGGTGTTTCGCCCGTACCTCGCGAACATGCTAGGCGACCCGTCGCGACGGCCGCCAACGATAATAGGACGGTCCACCTGTACGAGTACCTCGCCTCGGTACCTCGGCACGCCTTGCAACTGCCTCTGCGTGCTCCTTGCCTCCACCTCCTGTCTCCTGGACTCACCGGCACCGCCTGGCTTCCCTCGTTTCCCCTTCAGGTCCGCGGCCAGCTTGCCTCCCTGGAGCGCGCCACGTGCGGCGCCCTGGTGGTGATCGACGTGCACGCGCGCGACGTGACGGCGTCCATGGCCAAGGAGGGCGTGGAGGACGTGCGCGACTTCAAGTGGGAGAGCCAGCTGCGCTACTACTGGGAGTTCAATGAGACGCCGCCGTCGGGTGGGTCGAGTACAGGATATCGGATGGGGTTGGAGGCGTCCCGGGTGGTTGGATCTTGGATGGATGGGTGGCGGCGCACGCAGGCTGCTTGGGCCGGTCTGCCCAGCCACGTACTGGTAGCCCCAAGCCCCACATAGGCGAGGGCTGGGCTGTCTAGGCTCGAGTCTTGTGATGAGCACGCTGAGCTGTGTTTCTCGTTTCCCTTCTGCAGGCGTGCACCCGCAGGAGACGCTGGTGGTGCGCATGATCAATGCCGAGGCGCTGTACGGCTACGAGTACCTGGGCAACAGCGGCCGCCTGGTCATCACGCCGCTCACCGACAGGTGCGCTCCGCTCCTAATCGCACCTGGCACCGCACCCGCACCTGTGCCCCCGCCCTCCAGCCCTTCTTCCTTCTAGATTTATTCGGCTGCCAGCACGACTCCACGTCTGTGCTGATTGTGTGCTCAGCCTGCCTGTCCGTGGACGTATGCGAAGCGCTGAGTCCCGTGATTGCTTGGGAATGCCGCTCATGTGGCCTCAACGCCGTGCCCTGCCTCCGCAGGTGCTACCGCACGCTCATGGGCGCCATCCACATGAACCTGGGTGGCGCGCCCGCCGGCCCCGCCGGCACGGGCAAGACCGAGACCACCAAGGATTTGTCCAAGGCGCTGGCCATCCAGTGCGTGGTCTTCAACTGCTCCGACGGCCTGGACTACAAGGTCCGGCTTCGGGATGCGCTTGGGCCTGCTCCCTGCTGCAACCTTGGGTTGTCGATGCTGCTGCCCGTGTGCCTACAGATTGGGATACGTGCTCGGGCCTTGCAGCACCGGGGGCTTGGGTGGCACATGCAACCTGTATGTGCTGCCGCTGTAGCTCCCTGGTCAAGGTGCTGACTCCTCCGCCCGCCGCCCCTCCGTCCCTCTCCCGCAGGCCATGGGCCGCTTCTTCAAGGGCCTGGCCTGCAGCGGCGCGTGGGCGTGCTTCGACGAGTTCAACCGCATCGAGCTGGAGGTGCTGTCCGTGGTGGCGCAGCAGGTGCGAGCGGGGACTGCCGGAGTGTGTCTCATGTTCGCGCTCAGGAGTTCGGTTGAGTTCAGCTGGTGCGAACGGCCAGGGAGGACTGGAGAAGCCGCCTTCGAGGAACCGGGAGCTCACCTCTGACCTCGACCCCCTCCCGGCCTCTCCCCGCTCGCGCCTGCCCAGGTGCTGACCATTGTGCGCGCCAAGGCGCTCAAGGTGAAGACGTTCATGTTCGAGGGCAGCGAGATCAAGCTGGTCATGACCTGCAACACCTTCATCACCATGAACCCCGGCTACGCGGGCCGCTCCGAGCTGCCCGACAACCTCAAGGTGGGCGCGGCCGCGGAGCAAAGAGCAGCAAGCAGAGGGGTACAGACCAAACGCATACGGGAGAGCAAAAAGCAGCGAGCTGCGTACCATGAGTACCGTACCATGGTGGAGAACAGGTGCAAACCCAAACCCATGCACCCTCCTGACCCCCACTGTCCACGCCCAGGCCCTGTTCCGTGACGTGGCCATGATGGTGCCCGACTACGCCATGATCTCGGAGATCATCCTGTACTCGTACGGCTACCTGGAGGCCCGAGCCATGGCGCGCAAGCTGGTGCAGACGTACCGCCTGTGCTCGGAGCAGCTGTCCAGCCAGGACCACTACGACTACGGTGAGTGCCGTAGACCTGCCGTACACGTTTACAGAGCCTCACGCCCTGCCGCTGCCCGCCTGACCCCGCTGCCCCCACCACACGCGCGGGGCCGGGGGGGTGGAAGCCCAAGGCAAGCGTTCGCCAGGCCCAGACACCCCCGTCTGACCGCCTCCCGCGTCCCTTCTCCCGCCGCTTTCCCTCCACTCCCCTGCCCAGGCATGCGCGCGGTCATGTCGGTGCTGCGCGCCGCGGGCAACCTCAAGCGCGTGTTCCCCGACTCGGCCGAGGACGTGCTGATGCTGCGAGCCATCAACGACGTCAACCTGCCCAAGTTCCTGGACCAGGACGTGCCCCTCTTCAACGGCATCCTGTCGGACCTGTTCCCCGGCGTCGCGCTGCCGGTCGTTGACTACGACAATCTGGTCAACGCGATCAAGAACAACTGCGCCAAGGCCAACCTGCAGCCGCTCGACAGCTTCATCGTCAAGATCATCCAGCTGTACGAGATGATCATCGTGCGGCACGGCCTGATGCTGGTGGGGTACTCGTACGGCATGAAGACGGCGGCGTACCGCATCCTGGCGGCCGCGCTGTCGGATCTGCACACCGCCGGCCTGAACAAGGAGTTCCACACCAAGTTCTACGTCCTGAATCCGAAATCCATCACCATGGGCCAGCTGTACGGCGCCGAGGATCCCGTATCCAAGGAGTGGACGGACGGCGTGCTGGCCGTGATCTTCCGCAACACGGCACGCGACACGTCGCCGGACCGCAAGTGGGTCATCTTCGACGGCCCCGTGGACGCGATCTGGATTGAGAACATGAACACGGTGCTGGACGACAACAAGAAGCTGTGCCTCAACAGCGGAGAGATCATCGCCATGCAGGTGCGCGAACGGGAGCCGTGCTGGGTTGGGCTTTGATTCTTACGTCGGGTTGGGGTGGGGTGGGTGCGGGCTTGTGCCTTACCCCCTTCTCATTGCGCGCTCTCCCTCGCTCCCCCCAGGGCCTGATGAACATGATCTTCGAGGTGCAGGACCTGGCCGTGGCCTCGCCCGCCACCGTGTCCCGCTGCGGCATGGTCTACGTGCAGCCCGCGCTGCTGGGCTGGCGGCCCGTCATGCTGTCCTGGCTCAACACGCTGCCCGCCGCCGTCACGCCACAAATCCGCGTGCAGCTGATCGCGCTGTTCGACTGGCTGGTGCCGCCCATGCTGCGCGTGGCGCTCAAGCTGGTCCGCAGCCCGCAGCCCATGCCCGACATCAACCTGGTGGCCTCGCTCATGCGCATGCTCGAGTGCCACCTGGACGAGTTCAGGGCGGAGCTGCCCGCGGGGCTCACGGCGGCGGTGCAGCTCAAGGAGCTCACGGACGCGCAGGCGCGTGGGGCGGGGTCTGGGGTTGGATGGCAGCGGGGCTGGCAGCCGGGGTGGCCGCCGAGGTGGTCACAGTACGGATGGCCGGGCGATGCTGGGACACAGCTGCCGACGCTGAGCTCGCTCACGGTGCTCGAGGCGTTCGGTGGTGGGACGCATATCTTGCTGCAGTCTCTTCCTCTGGCCCTGAAGGCACCAGCACACGCCCTTCTCCCCGTCCCGCTCGGTCCCGCAGGTGTCGTCCCTGATCCAGGGCTGCTTCCTGTTCTCGCTGGTGTGGAGCGTGGGCGGCGTCACGGACGACGAGGGCCGCCACAAGTTCGACGCCTACCTGCGCAAGCTGCTGCAGCACGACCCGCCGCCCGAGCTGGCCAGCTACGTGACCGCCGCCGTGCCGCCCGTCAAGGTCACCGTGCCCTTCCCCGAGGGCCGCACGGTGAGCAGGCACCGCGCACGCGCCGCACCCGCCGCATGGAGGCCTGTTTAAAGTGCCCGGTCCCTCAACCTCTCCCTCAACCCCTCCTCGGCACCGCTCCCTTTGCCCTGTTTGCTGAATTGACCTCTGGCATGCCCCACGCTATCCTTTCTTCACGCTCCGCTCCGCCCTGCCCGTCGTTCCTGCCCCCAGGTGTACGAGTTCACGTTCGACAAGACGCGGCTCAAGTGGATCCCCTGGCTGGAGACCATCGAGACGCGCGCGCTGGACGTGGAGGCAGAGTACACCACCATCATCGTGCCCACCGTGGACACAGTGCGGTACACGTACCTGCTCAACAACCTGGTCATGCACCACATGCACGTGCTCTTCGTGGGGCCCACGGGTGAGCCTGCGAGGCTGCGACCGTGATCACACCGTAGATTGCACATGGGCTGTGTACGTGGGCGAGGTTTTGCGGAGTGCGGTGGCTTCAGGCTGCAGCGGGTGAAAGGCAGGGGAAATGGTAGGGTATTGAGCGCATGCTGACGGGGCGTGGCCGGCGCTGCGTTCTGGTTCGCCGCAGGCACGGGCAAGACGGCCTACATCAAGCGGCACCTGCAGGAGGGCCTGCCCGACCGCTTCACCAGCATGCTGATGACCTTCTCGGCGCAGACCAGCGCCAACATGACGCAGGTGCGGTGCGCGTGACTCATCCACTTGCCTTGCCTGACACTCCCCTCCCCACACACACACCTTAAAGCGGCCGTCTGTGTGCGCAACGCCTTTCCCATCTCCCTGACCGTACACCCGTGCACCGCCTCCCTGTCCCATCCCACCAGCTCTTGGGACTCCTCCTGGCTCGCCCTCGCTCCCTTCCCCTTTCCCTCCCACCCCCTCGTTCCGTCGCCCTCCTTCCCCGCAGGACATCATCGACGGCAAGATGGACAAGCGGCGGCGCGGCATCTACGGCCCGCCCCAGGGCAAGCACATGGTCATCTTCGTGGACGACCTCAACATGCCCCAGGTGAGCCAAGGGGGGACAGGAGCTCCTTGGACGAGGAGGAAGAGGGGTGGCTGTGGCACGTGTCAGCTGGTTTGGGCAAGGGCGCTTCGCACCAAGAAGGAGCGGGTGGTGGACCTGTGTGCTCTCTGAGTACCTGAGCCGTCCCTCACATTTTCTGCCCCCTCCTCCACCCTCCTGTACACCGCAGGTGGAGGAGTACGGCGCCCAGCCGCCCATCGAGCTGCTGCGCCAGTTCATGGACCACTCGGGCTGGTGAGCAGTGACACACAACTGGGGAAGCAGACACGGCCCGCAGCCCACACGCACTAGGCCACGCACAAGGCCTTGCTCGCCACACCCTCACCCTCACCCTCACCCTGCCCGCCTCGCCCGGCTACGCCTCTGCCGCCCTGGCGGCTGCCCACCCCCTCCCACCCCCTCCCTGCCCCACCCCACCCCACCCCCACCCCCAGGTACGACCGCAAGGAGCTGACGCTGCGCAAGCTGCAGGATGTGCACTTCGTGGCCGCCATGGGCCCGCCCGGCGGCGGCCGCAACACCGTCACCAACCGCTACCTGCGCCACTACAGCGTCATCAGCCTCACCGCCTTCGACACAGACAACCTGGGGTGAGCGAACCAAGCCCTCCATCCTGGCGTACACTCTCACGCCCTGACTCACGCAACCCTGGCCCCGTGCGTCCGCGCCCTTGCCCTGACTCACGGACCCCCTGCCCCCGGCGTCCCTCTCCTTGCCCCTACCGCGCAGCACCATCTTCACGGCCCTGGTGGACTGGTGGCTCAAGAAGTACAGCTACCAGGCGGGCGGCGTGGCGCGGCTGGCCAAGCCCCTGGTGGCTGCCTCGCTGGAGGTGTACGAGCTGGCGCAGAAGGAGCTGCTGCCCACGCCCGCCAAGTCCCACTACACCTTCAACCTGCGCGACGTGTCCAAGGTCTTCCAGGTGCGATCGGGGTGCCGCACGGCGGAGCCCTGCTCTGGCACCGGTAGCCCCTGGCCCACAACTCCCTGCTCCGTCCCTGCGCATCGACCCTCAACCTCACGCCTCTCTGACCTAACCCTCCCCACCCCGCTCCCGCACTTCTCAGGGCATCACCAAGGCCGGCGGCTCGGTGGACGACTCCATCACCATGACGCGGCTGTGGACGCACGAGGTGCTGCGCGTCTTCTACGACCGCCTGGTGGACGACACGGACCGCGCCTGGATGGGCGCCACGCTGTCGGGCCTGGTGGAGCGGCACTTCAAGGAGAAGATCAACAAGGTGCGGAGGGGTGGGCGGCGCAGGGTCTGCGCGGGAGCAACATTGCTTACGCGGGTTAAGGCAGGCGGAGGTGCGCTCGGCTGGTGGGAAAGGAAAGAGCGTACCGGCTTCCGCCCCGTGGCCTGCCGTCGCTCGACTTGCTCCCGGCCTGCTCCAACACCACCCCCTCACCCCCACCCCCACCACCAACCCCGCCAGGTCCTCAACGTGGACTCCTCCGCCGAGCTGCAGCCCGCGGCCATGGTCACAGCGCTGCGCTCGCTCATGTTCGCCGACTTCATGGTCCCCGGAGCCGACCAGAAGGTGTACGGCGAGGTCAAGGACCAGACCACCATGCAGCGCGTGGTCATGGACTACCTGGCCGACTTCAACGCCACCTCCAAGAAACCCATGAACCTGGTCATCTTCCAGTTCGCGCTCGAGCACATCGCGCGAATCTGCCGAGTGATCACCAGCCCGGGCGGCAACGCGCTGCTGGTCGGCGTGGGCGGATCTGGGCGGCAGAGTCTGACGCGGCTGGCGTCCTTCATCGAGGAGTACGAGGTGTTCCAGATCGAGATCTCCAAGACCTACTCCAAATCCGAGTGGCACGAGGACATCAAGAAGGTGGGATGCCGTACTGGCAGTGGGCGTGGAATCGGGCGAGGTCTTTCGTTTCGAACTTCCGCAGTCGTTTGGTGCGGGTCGGTGGTGGCTTGTAGCCCCCGCCTTGTGGATGCGTATATGAATGTGCGGCGCTGGTCCTCCCTATTGACCCCCACATCCCCACCCACCCACCCACCCACCCACTCCCCTGCAGGTTCTGCGCATGGCGGGCGAGGCCAACAAGCGGGTGGTGTTCCTGTTCAGCGACACGCAGATCAAGGAGGAGAGCTTCGTGGAGGACATCTCCAACCTGCTCAACACCTACGAGGTGCCCAACCTCATGCAGGTGAGAAACGGCGGGAACTGGCACGAACTTGCCACCCACACCGTGGCGTGGCATCCCCGGCGCCCTTGACCCACTTCTAGGAGCAGCGGGGGGCAAGAGCAAGGGCAACGCATGGCATGGCAGGGCTGGTGCCTGGTGGTGTCCAAGCCCTCCGCCTTATGTGTCTGCCCTCTGCCTGGCACCCCCCTCCCTCGCACGCAGGCGTCCGACCTGGTCCCCATCTTTGAGAACATCCGGCCCCGCGCCAAGGCCGCGGGCATGGACGGGGGCAAGGACATGCTCTACAATTTCTTCGTGCAAGAGGTGGGCTGGGCGGTGAAGTGTTTGGCGGGATCTAGCGTCCGGTTGGGCAGTGGAGACTGCACCGTCCTTGCTTGCTGGCCCGAGGGGTCCGTGGTACCTGACCGCCTCTGACACCACCGCACTCTCATCGTATCCTCACCCTGCCCCCGCCCCTGCAACGCAGGTCCGTCGCAACATGCACATCGTGCTGTCCTTCAGCCCCGTGGGCGACAGCTTCCGCGAGCGCCTGCGCAAGTTCCCCTCGCTGGTCAACTGCACCACCATCGACTGGTGCGCAGAGGGGCCGGGAGGCCGGCGCTGTGTTGGGCAGAGGCTGCTCCTGCTGCTGCCACCGCCCTGGCTCCACGGCATCTAGGCACCTGTACTGCGGCCTGGGGCCTGCACCTATCTGCGACCCTTTCGCTCAGGCCTGCCTCCGCCTGCCTCCGACGCCTCCCCAATCCTACCTCTCCCCGCCCCGCCCCAGGTTCACCAAGTGGCCCAAGGACGCGCTCCACACGGTGGCCCAGAACTTCCTGGCCAACCTGGTCGGCATCGAGGAGCGCGTGTCGGCGCAGCTGCCGGGGCTGTGCGTCATGTTCCACCAGTCCGTGCAGGTGCGCGAGGGCGTGCAGTCAGCCACACGCCTCACTCGCTCTGGACGCACCTGGCCACCGGTCCCCCCGGCGTGGGCTTGCTCTCACATTGCTATCAACGCGAAGCGCCTATCACTACACCACTATGCAACTGCCGTATCCCCTCCTCACCCTGCGCCCCGCCGCCCCTGGCCCCACCCAGGCCCTGACCGACCGCTACCTGGCCGAGGCCCGGCGCTACTACTACGTGACGCCCACCTCCTACCTGGAGCTGCTGCTCAGCTACAAGAGCCTGCTGGCCAAGCGGCAGACGGAGGTCATGACCGTCAAGCGCCGATACGAGGTGCGAGCGGCCGCTGCCACGGCTGCGGTTGCTGCAGCTGCTGCTATGGTCTCCGCTGCCTCTGCTAGTGGGCGGCAGGGAAGCAGTGCGTACAGCTCCAAGTCACGTGCCTTATCAACTCCTCCTCGCCCTCGCTCCGCCCCTGACGCCTGCCCCCTGCCCTCCCCCTTTCGCCCTTGCTCCGCAGATCGGTCTGGAGAAGCTGCAGGTGACGGAGGAGAGCGTCACGGGCATGAAGGAGGAGCTGATCGCGCTGCAGCCGCAGCTGGAGGAGAGCACGCGGCAGACGGAGGCGGCCATGGAGGTCATCAGCAAGGAGAGCGTGGAGGCGGACAAGGTCAAGCAGGTGAGCGCGGCACCGAGGCCGGGAGCTGCAGGGGCGGGGGTTCAGGGACCTTCCGCCTTCTGCCTTGAGCCCACTACTGACAGGCGCGCTCGGGACTCTGCGACGCTTGACCAAGACCTCGTCATCAGCTGTGCAGTTGGCTGGGCCTGACCTGCGTCCCCACTGCCCTCCTTCCTGTCCGCTCCCGTCCGCCCCCCCAGGTGGTGTCCAAGGAGGAGGCCACGGCCAGCGCCGAGGCCGCCACGGTGAAGGCCATCAAGGACGAGTGCGAGGCGGACCTGGCGGAGGCCATGCCGCTGCTGGAGGGCGCCATCTCGGCGCTCAACACGCTCAAGCCCGCCGACATCACCGAGGTCAAGGGCATGAAGAGCCCGCCCGGCGGCGTGCGGCGGGTGCTCGAGGCCATCTGCATCATGAAGGGTGCGGGCGGGCGGGCAGGGTGGCGGGGCGGCTGGGCTGAGTGGTTGCGCGGTGCTCAGTGCCTCGACCTGTCCCCGTCGGCGCGGCCCGCTACGTAACCTGCATCCCACCCGTTCACAGAAGGGGCCCAGCTGCTTGAGAGTGCACATAATCATATTGTTCACTCGTTCCCTGCCGTTGCCGTACCACCCTCCTGCCAGGCGTCAAGCCCGCCCGCATCAAGGACACTAACACGGGTCGCATGGTGGATGACTACTGGGAGGCGTCCAAGAAGATGCTCATGGAGTTCGACTTCCTGGACTCGCTCAAGAAGTACGACAAGGATCACATCGCGCCCGAGATCATCGTCAAGATCCGGCCGTTCGTACAGGACCCCGACTTCCAGCCCAAGGTCATCGAGAAGGTGGGTGACGGGCGTCTGACCTTTCCTCTGCAGACTGTACAGTACTCCCGACGCAACCGGAGTGCTGCTGGGTCCCTCCCTAGTCCTACCCTCACCTCGTGCTCTTGCCGTGCTCCGTGCCCCCACTCATATCCATACCCCTGCAGCAATCTCTGGCCTGCGCCGGTCTGTGCTCGTGGGTGATTGCGATCGAGAAGTACGACAAGGTGATCAAGGAGGTGGAGCCCAAGCGCCAGAAGCTGCGCGAGGCGGAGGCGCAGCTCGAGGTGAGGGGCCTGGTCTTTGGGGGGGGGGGGGGAGGGGGGGGTGCCGGATGCGGGGAGCTTGCCTCAGCCCTGCAGCTTGATGAGGACTGGCCAAGTATGCGGACGCGTGTGATCAACATGCCACCCGCCAACAAACGCCGCGTTCTGCTTCGTTTCCGCTTCTTACACCCGCCCTCCTACCCCGCCGCTCCTCTCCCCCCCTCCCCTCCCCTCGCCCCCCAGGTGGTGATGGCCGCCCTGCGCGCCAAGCAGGCGGAGCTCAAGCTGGTCATGGACAAGCTGGCGCGACTGGACGCCGACCTGCAGGTGCGGGGGGCGGGGGGGGGGGGTCAGGAGGGGGGGATACGATACTTGACCCATGGGAAACCGGTACCGGTACCTCTCGAGTAGAGCTTTTGTTCCAGCGCGTTTCTCTTGCCCGGTCCCGCCGCTTGCTTGGCCCTCGGCTTCCCACCCGACGTCCTCCCACCACGTTTGCCCCCGCCGCGCCCGCCCCTGCCCGCACCCGTTCCTGCGAGCGCAGGAGAAGAAGCGGCGCAAGGAGAAGCTGGAGCACGACGTGCACATGTGCACCGTCAAGCTGGAGCGCGCGGAGAAGCTCATCAGCGGCCTGGGCGGCGAGAAGAGCCGCTGGACGGCGGCGGCGCGCAGCCTGGGCGAGCAGTACATCAAGCTCACGGGCGATGTGCTGCTGGCGGCGGGGCAGATCGCCTACCTGGGGCCTTTCACTGCGCCGTACAGGTGAGCCTCTTTCTGCGGCCCCGCATCGGGTCGCACCCAATGGGCGCAGAATGGGGCTGGGATAAGAGTCGAGGGTTGGGCCGAATCAAGGTGGTAAGGGGTTGGGGGCCTGTGGTGCTGAGGTGCTGAGCCGCCGCTGAACCCGTGGCTCGCAGGGCGTCCGTGCTCGTGCAGTGGGTGGCTGCCTGCCAGAAGAACGACGTGCCCTGCAACGACCGCTTCAAGCTGGAGACGGTGCTGGGAGACCCCGTCAAGGCAAGCTGGGGTGATGCTATGAAATGGGGGCCACTGCCGGCGCCTGTCCCGGCCTTGGGACTCACCCCAGCCCCGCTACCGCTCTCTCTCAACCTCCATCCCACCCTCTCCCACCCCACCCCACCCCAAACCCCACCCCCCTCCGCCCAGATCCGCGCCTGGAACATCTGGGGCCTGCCCAAGGACGACTTCTCCACCGAGAACGGCATTGCCGTGGACCAGGGCCGGCGCTGGCCGCTGTGCATTGACCCGCAGGGCCTGGCCAACAAGTGGATCCGCAACATGGAGAAGGACGCCGGCCTGCAGGTGAGCCGCGCCCCAAGCAGTGCCCCGAGCGCCGCGAGTTCCAACGCCGCCGGCGAACCCGTGCCCGCCCCCCCAACAAACTCATCACCTTCTCCGCCCCAACGCCTTGCCCCATCCCATACCCCCCTGCAACCCTCCATCCACACCCCTCCACCCCTTTTCCCTACCCCCGCACCCCCACCCCCCGCCAACCTCCCCCATCACCACCCCCCAGGTCATCAAGCTCTCCGACGGCAACTACCTGCGCACGCTGGAGAACGCCATCCAGTTCGGCAAGCCCGTGCTGCTGGAGAACGTCATGGAGGCGCTGGACGCCAGCCTGGAGCCGCTGCTGCAGAAGCAGACCTTCAAGCAGGTGCGGGAGGGTGCAAGCAGCACCATCAGCGAGCGGCGTGTACCGGTAGCGGGTTTGCATGGGCACCCGATAGGGCTCTTCTCGCCGCCCTTCGCCGCCCTCCGCACGCCTGACAACGCGCAATGGCCGTGCCATGTGTCTTGCTGCGCTCACGTGTTGCGCTCTGACTAATTATCTGCAGGGCGGCGCCATGTGCATCCGCCTGGGCGACACCACGGTGGAGTACAGCGACGACTTCAAGTTCTACATGACCACCAAGCTGCGCAACCCGCACTACACGCCCGAGCTGTGCACCAAGGTGGGTGGTGCGCTGCGGCCCGTGCGCGCGGTGCACCGTTGATGCCGCTTGATGTGTGCCCTGTGCCGACTTGGCCGGCGTGTCCCGTGTTGTTGGACCGTGCCAAACGGTCCGTTCTTCCCCTCGCCTCGCCTCGGCTCGGCTCGGCTCCTCAGGTGTCACTGCTCAACTTCATGACCACGCCCGAGGGCCTGGAGGACCAGCTGCTGGGCATCGTGGTGGCCAAGGAGCGGCCCGACCTGGAGGAGGAGAAGAACAAGCTCATCGTGGTGGTGGGTGGGGGCGGTGGGGGGGCTGGTGGTGGTGACGGGTGGTGGGTTGATGAGTTGGGGCATCCTGGCGGGAACAATGCATAGGGGGCGTTGATCAGCGTGGTTGTGTAACAAGCACGTATCATGACCTCTGCTGCTGATGTTGGTCCGCAGGGCGCGGAGAACAAGAAGAAGCTCAAGGAGATTGAGGACGAGATCCTGCGCGTGCTGTCCAGCAGCGAGGGCAACATCCTGGAGGACGAGGAGGCGGTCAACATCCTGCAGGTGGGTCCGCGGGCCACCTCGCTCCCGCACCCTGCCTTTCGCCCCGCCTGGCCCTTGCCTCTCCCCGTGCCCTCGCCCCCTTACCCGATGCCGGCGATCAGCACTCCCGCCCTTCCCCACCCACGCCAACACACCCCGCCTCCTGCCCTCCTCCCTCCCCGCAGTCCTCCAAGGTCCTGTCCGACGAGATCAGCGAGAAGCAGCAGGTCGCGGACGTGACCGAGGCCAAGATCGACGAGGCGCGCGCCGGCTACAAGCCCGTGGCGCACCACTCCTCGCTGCTCTACTTCTGCGTCACCGACCTGGCCAACATCGACCCCATGTACCAGTACTCCCTGCGCTGGTTCGTGGACCTGTTTGTGCGCGCCATCGCCGACTCCCAGAAGTCCGACGACCTAGAGGACCGGCTGCAGCTGCTCAACAGCTACTTCACGTACTTCCTGTACCAGAACGTGTGCAGGTGCGGAGGCGGAGGGGGGTTGGAGAGGGGGGAGAGGGCTGGGGATGTGGGTGTGGCGACAGGTGTGAAGCGGCGGGGTGGGGGTGCAGAGGGGAGGAGCCGGCTACATGGGGCCGGGCATGCGTGCGCGACTGTGCTGGTGTACGACACTCAACGCCCTGGTCCCCCACGTGCCCCCGATGCGCGCAGGTCGCTGTTCGAGAAGGACAAGCTGCTCTTCGCGTTCGTGCTGGCGTGCAAGCTGCAGATGGACGAGCACAAGATGTCCTCGGACGAGCTGCGCTTCATGCTGACCGGCGGTGCGTTAACCTGCCGGGACGTGCTGCCCACCCCTGCTGCATCACGCCATCACGCAACGCATCCCACACGCCACCCACAGTCTCCAGGAGTGCTGCCCTCTCACTTCCACCCCCACCCCTTTCTACCCCCACCCCTGCCTCCCCGGCGCAGGCGTGGCCATGGGCGACCTGCCGCTGCCCAACCCCGCCCCCGACTGGATGTCGGACCGCATGTGGGGCGAGGTGTGCCGCGCCTCGGACCTGGCGGCGCCCTGCTGGAAGGGCCTCACGGACCACGTGGCCGAGAGCACGGCCGCCTGGCGCCGCATCTACGACTCCCTGGAGCCCCACACCGAGCCGCTGCCGGAGCCCTGGCAGAGCCGGCTCGACCCCTTCCAGCGCATCATCATCCTGCGGACCATCCGGTGCGTGGCCCCGCCCTTCCTGCATCCCAAGAAACGCCTTTTCTCTGGTGTCACCACGAGATTCCCCACGAGATCCCGCTCCGCCGTCCCACCTACACGCACTTCCCCGCTCCAACCCACACGTCCACCTTCCAACCCCCGCTCCCCTTCCTGCCCCCTGCCCCCTCCTCCCCTCCGCAGGCCCGACAAGCTCATCCCCGCGCTGACCCTCTTCGTGGCCGACACCATGGGGAAGCGCTTCGTGGAGCCCATGCCTTTCGCCATCGAGCCCTCCTTCAACGACTCCACCGCCACCTCGCCGCTCATCTTCGTGCTGTCCCCCGGGTCCGACCCCATGGCGTCGCTGCAGATGTTCGCGGACGACAAGCAGATCCGCATGGAGTCCGTGTCCCTGGGGCAGGGCCAGGGCCCCATTGCGCAGAAGTGGATCGAGCAGGGCATGACCGAGGGCTTCTGGGTGGTGCTGCAGGTGGGGAGCGGGGGGGGGGCGGGAAAAAAATGGAAGGGGGAGCGGGAGGTGGAGGGGCATGTGCAGGTATGCGTGTTGGGGGTCTCGGCGGGCGGGCAGCGGTGGTAGTCAGCGAGCTGGCGTGACCGAGCCTGGGAAACGGAGTTAAAGGAGCGCAGGCGGGCGGATGCTTGGTGCAGCTGTGTGTGTGCGCGGGGGACCGAGCGCTGGCGGCGCAACTGAGCCGTGCCGCTGCCCGTGCGCCCATGTTGTGTATCCCCCCCCTCCCCCGCAGAACTGCCACCTGGCCAAGTCCTTCCTGCCCACGCTGGAGCTGGTGTGCGAGCAGCAGCTGGTGGAGGGCAAGGTGCACCGCAACTTCAGGTGCGGCGGGACGGCGCCGCGCTGCTCCTTCCTTCCGGGCCCCGGCCGCGAGCCCTGCCCCCTTGCCTATTCACCCCTCGCGCACCCCTCCTACTCCCGGCCAGTCCCGTCACGCCCTTGCTCCCTCCCCTCCTTTTACCCCCCTGAACCCCTCGTCCCCTTCTCTCCCCCCCCCCCACACGTCCCTCTCGCGCAGGCTGTGGCTCACGTCGTACCCGTCCCCCATCTTCCCCATCTCCATCCTGGAGAACGGCGTCAAGATGACTAATGAGGCGCCCAAGGGCCTCCGCGCGGGCCTGCTGCGGACCTACATGATGGACCCCTTCTCCAACCCCGACTTCTTCACGGGCTGCTCCAAGGACGGCGAGTTCCGCAGCATGCTCTTCGGCCTGGCCTTCTTCCACTCCATTGTGCAGGTGCGGGGGGCGGGGGGTCGTGAGGGAGCCGCGGGGTCGGTCAGGGGCGGGTTGACGCTTGACGGACATGGAAGGGGACATTAACAAAAGCCATGGGCGTGCTAGTGACGTAAGGTTTGACACTCGATGTTCTCTGGCTTGCGTGGCGTCTGGTCTCAGCTTCATCCTTGCTGTGGCAGGGGGGGGGGGGTAAAAACATTAGTTCCATACACCACCCCACAAAAGTTCGGACCCCCCCGACCCCCCCCACCCCCCCCTTGCCGTACACTGCACACACTGCCGTACATGGCCATAATGTAACCCATTTCCCTCGATTTTTGTGCCAATCGGCTGCGCTTCGTGTGCGCTACTGCCTTGCGCGTAAACCGGAAGCGTCGATGAGGCTTGGGTCCTGTCCATTGACCATCCCCGCGTCCATGGACCACTCTCCGGTACCTTGCATCCGCGCTATCCAAGCCCTAGGCCTCCTCTATGATGAGCTACTGTCATAATAGTGCACCCGGACGTCTAGCAGCGGTGGCAGTGCCGGTCGTGACGTGTCCCACACGCGGACATGCCGACATGTGGCACCCGCAGCCCCCCTTCGACCACCATCCCTATGGTCTGTGGTGCTCAGGCACACCCACGGTTCAGCCTCTCCATGATACCACGCGTTTACGCAAGGAAAGGGCCCTTGGGCTGCGTCAGACCGCTGTGACAAAAGTTCGGACGGGAGCTGTACAAAAGTTCGGGACCCCCTTCCCCCCCCCTCCCCCCCCCCCAACTTTGAGGGCTCAGAACTTTTTTCCTATAACCTCGATTTTCATTCTGAAAGCGGATTTGGGCTCCTCTTGTCGAGCCCTCCAAAGTTAAAGCGTGGTGTATCTTTTTACACTTCCTGCCCCCCCCCCCTGGCTGTGGTGTGGTGCGCAGGAGCGGCGCAAGTTCGGCCCCATTGGCTGGAACATCCCGTACGAGTTCAACGAGAACGACCTGCGCATCAGCGTACGGCAACTGCGCATGTTCCTGGACGAGTACCCGGACATCCCGTACGACACGCTGGCGTACACGTGCGGCGAGTGCAACTACGGCGGCAAGGTGCGCCGCGGGCACGTGGCTCTCCCAGGCTCGTGGGGAGCAGGCTTGAGCACCGGGGCATGGCCGATGTTAGCGTGCTGTTCCCTAGATTGCAGTGCAAGACGTTGACGGACGATTATGGGTTTTGGATCATGAACCTGGATCTGCGCCGCAGGTGACGGACTCGCACGACCGCCACACGCTCATGACGGTGCTCTCGACGTACTACACGCCGCGGATACACGAGCAAGGGTACAAGTTCTCCGTGTCGGGCACCTACTACCCGCCCGCCTACAGCAGCTACAAGTGCGTGCGGCGCCCGCCAGAAAATCCGGGTTGCCTGCCTGCGGCAATCGCTAGCTCGGAGCAACCTTCCTGCCTCCAACCCACATCGAGATAGCCTGTCTGCCGTCGTCCCCAAGCACGGGCCCGTGCCACTACTAACCCTACCGCCGCCTACCCCGCTTTCCCCCACCCCTCCCCCCAGGGGCTACATGGAGTACATCAACAGCCTGCCGCTCATAGCGCAGCCCGAGGTGTTCGGGCTGCATGAGAACGCAGACATCACCAAGGACCTGCAGGTCAGCGGGGCCGCCCGCCTCACAGCACCCCCCGCGCCCGGTCAGAGGCCCAGTCCCCCCGTGTAGCTTCTAAGGACCCCTGAACTCAGCCCCTGCCGCGCTCACCTCAGCCCCTCCCTCCCTCTCCCCCCGCGTTCCCGCCCCCAGGAGACCAACCTGCTGCTTGACAGCCTGATGCTGACGCAGAGCCGCGAGGCCAGCGGCGGCGCGGCGTCGTTCGAGAGCGTGATCGGCGAGGTGGCGGCCGAGGTGCTGGACCGCCTGCCGCCCAACTTCGACATCGAGGCCGTGGAGCGGCTGTACCCGCAGGACTACTACAACTCCATCAACACAGTGCTGGCGCAGGTGGGGTGGCGGCCGTGAAGCAGGGCGTGCAGGCGAGGCCTGCAGGTCTGGCCCCCACGCGTCACCCGTCACAGGCCACGAGCTTCTCGCGGAATGCATGCCTGCCTGGGCCCGCCTCTGTGCCGCTGAGCGTCTTGCCCCTGCGCTCCCCTTTCCCCTCCTTCTAACCGCCCTTCTCGCCACCCCCTCCCCTCCCCCCCCCTTGCCCTTGCCTCCTCCTTACCACAGGAGCTGGTCCGCTTCAACAACCTGCTCACGGTGGTCCGCAGCAGCCTGCAGAACCTGGGCAAGGCCGTCAAGGGCCTGGCGCTCATGAGCGCGGAGCTGGACGCGGTCGGGAGGGCGCTGTTCGACGGCAAGGTGGGGGCCGCGCGCTGGGGGGCAGCGGCTGAGTGTGCTCAGGGCTGCGGCAGGGGGTTGCGATGCTGGGCCGCCCTGGTCAGGGTGCGGGGCGTTGGTGCTGCCTCTTGCTGCTGAGGCAACCACACGCCGGCAGTCGCGTGCCCACCGACTACCCACACGTTGGCGGCCCGCCCCCTTTGACCCCACCCCACCACAGGTGCCCGCGCTGTGGCTGAAGAAGTCGTTCCCCTCGCTCAAGCCGCTGGGGTCCTACATCAAGGAGGTGCTGGAGCGAGTGGCGTTCTTCCAGGGCTGGGTCGACAACGGCGCGCCCACGGTCTACTGGATCAGCGGCTTCTTCTTCACGCAGGTGCGCCGGCAGGGGACGGAGGAAACGGAAATTAGTCTTTTGCCGCGGTCGCATCCATGTCCGCTAGCATGTCCTCGCTTGCTTGTGCAACTAGCCCGCCGATGACTCTTATGGTGTCTCTGTACATCCGCGTACACTATGGGAGCTCGTTCTGGTGGCAGAGCACGCTCTGCGCGAAGTCGTACAGTGATGCTCAGAAGTTTCGCGTCGCACAAACAGCCTCTTAACAGGCCCCCGACGCCAGCTAGCTAATAAGCTACATATATGTTCAGCTATGGTACCTTTGCGAACGGGCTGGAGAGCGACTTTGGTGGGCCGGCCCGGACGGCAGGGTTGGCACGCGTGCCATATACCCTTTCTCGGGCCTGACCCATCCTCGGAATCCTTGTCCCTGGATCCCTCACCCCGACCCCTGAACCCTGACCTCCTCACGCCTCTCTGCCGCCCAGGCCTTCCTCACGGGCGCCAAGCAGAACTACGCGCGCAAGTGCCGCATCCCGATCGATCACATCGACTTTGACTTCGAGATCAAGGACATGCCGGGCCAGACCGACGAGCCGCCCGAGGACGGCGTGGTGTGCCAGGGCCTGTTTCTGGAGGGCTGCCGCTGGAGCACCGACATCCACGAGCTGGACGAGTCGGAGCCCAAGGTCCTCTTCACGCCGATGCCGCCCATCTGGATGGTGCCCCGTGAGGTATCCAAGTTCACCTCCTTCCCCCACTACGTCTGCCCCATGTACAAGACCACGGAGCGGCGCGGCGTGCTGTCCACAACCGGTCACTCAACTAATTTCGTTCTCGATGTACGGCTGCCGTCCTCCAAGGAGCCCGCGCACTGGACCAAGCGGGGCGTGGCGCTGATCACATCACTCAACGACTGAGCGTCGGCGGTGTTGTTGGGTGGAGTGGAAGGCTTGGGGTGCAAGGGAAGGGGAGGATGGAGAAGGGGGTTGTGTGAGGGTGGTGCTGGAGGGCTGGAGGCGGGGGCGTGCATTGCAGGGGATGGGGGGGACCAATACTCTGGGCTGGACTGTGGGGTGGGGACGAGGGTGTGTGGGGGGTGGGGGTTGTGAAGGGGGGGGCCGCGTGCGGGCGCTAAGCGTTAAGAGATCCGCCGGCCCTTGCGAACGGAGCTCATCATTGGCCTTCTGAGCGCACGTTGAAAATGGCTTGGCACGGGTGATGACCTCAAGGACTTGTGGGGACTCCCCGACCTGTGCCGCGGGTTAGTGGATCTTGCCTTGAGGTGTGCGTCTCTGGGCACAACCACCGCAAACGTGCTTGCATTGCCGGGGGCTACGTAGGCTTGCGAGGATATGGGCGGGGGATGCTGCTATACGTGCTGGGGTAGGGGGGTCGGGGGGCATAGCCTCCATACAGTGCACTAGCAACAGGGCTATCTAGCACTACACGGAGCATAATGCGCAGCAGATGTAGTCGGGGATGCGGCTGAGAACGGCTATGCTAGAGTAACCGGCATGCTGTTGCTGGTGACGGTGTAGAGCTGTGCCGGGTACGTCTAGCAGGCTGATACAGGTCCTATGGGAGACAGGCGCGAATAGCACTTTCCTGAGCCGCTTGAAGAAGCCCCCAGCCGTGAAGCGTGCCGGTCGTCTATGGTCATCATGCGCGAGCGCTCACCTGCAAGCGGTAGAGACGAAGTCGACGTGTCAGCTGCAGAACTAAACGACCGTAGAGTGCGGTGTGTGCAAGTGCGAGCTGGGGGAAAGAGGCCGGCTGCGGCACGCCGCCTGAAGGCTGCGAGCTCCGTGCTGCCGTACGTGGTGGGCGTGGTGGTGGGCGGAAGATGCTTCTACGAAGAAACCCCGTCCCGAAACCCGGCCCGTGCGTCTAGGAGCTACGTGAAGCGGCGGGAGAAAGGTTGGTTTTGGGACCTAGGGCAATACGAGTGCCCGGAAGGAGGCCAGCGGGAGCGGGGAGCCGGGAGCGGGGAGGCGATACGTGTGGGTGCAATGGAAGTAGTAGCGTAGTCGGAGGCAGCTGCGCTCGTAGACGCTGGCCGCACCGACCGGTCGCAGCTGTGGTTACGGAGCTGCGCATGGCTGGACGCGCTGGCTGGGCAGCTCGAGCTGGTGGGCGGCGAAGTCGAGGAGCCGTGCAAGCGTGCCGAGGCGACTGGGACGTGCGAGGCGTGTGCCGCTGAGGGTCGGGCCTGAGGCGTTTGGCTGAGCGCGGCGGTCGGGGGAGGGCGGCATAGCCGCAGGCACAGTCACGGAGGCGGGAGGGCTGGGGCCCGAGGGGTGGCCGGGTGGGGACGACGGGCTGGGCGCCAGGCACGGAGGCGAGGGCCGGGGCTGCCGGTGGTGGGGTGGCGAGGGCGAAGCGTCATGCCTGTTTGCTACATGTCCGGGCTCCGCTGAGCTCCCCAGTGATGACAGCCGGCCAAGAGATAAAGCGCGATAAACCAAACTACCAAATGTCCTGCGTCGAACAAAAGGGGACAGCAACCGTAAAGACCAACAACGAAGGAGCAAGTCACAAGGCGGGCTGGGGTCGACGGAGCCCGGCTGCACCCGCTGATCCCCGGCTGCCCGCAACACGGGCCCCGCCCTACACGCGTACAACTGCCCGGCCACGCTCCCACGTAGCCTGTGGCCTGACAGGCCGATCTCCCCCGCAGCACAGAACTCCAGAGACGACACAGGACTGGGCACCCGCGCCCGGCAAGGCGTCCAGGGGTGCGCCACGGCTCCGCGTGGCTGATCAAAAACCAGGCTGATACGCTGAACAACAGAAAGGTGCGGAAAGCGATGCGCTGAGCTCCATAATAGCACCACGTCCCCGAAGCAACCATCAGAGCAGCTGAAGCCACCAACAGTAACGGAAGAAGCACGCCAGGGCACCGCGTGGTGGATGACTGTCACAAAATGCATAAACCGAAAGCCAAAGGAAACGAAACGGAGGGCGAAGCGCTGAGCCCCATACGACCAGGTCACGCTGGAATCCAACGTCGAACCGGAAACCGCAGACACATACGAGAACAGGACGCAGGAGCGTCCGCACACGGCGGCGGGCAGCCTGTGCTTCGCCTACGTTGTGCTGTTGCCGTGGCCGTTGGGGCCATACCGGATCCAGCCACCGTACGGCCCGAGGGTGGGATCGAGCATGAGGAAGTCCCAGAGGTCGTCGTCGGGGCCGTAGGGCTGAGGTTGTTGGGCGGCGGCGGCGGGTGGCGGGGCGGGAGGGGCGGCGGCCGCGGCGCCCGGGGCCGGGCCGGCGGCTCCAGCGGGCACGGGCGCTGCACCGCCGGGCGGGGCAGCGGCGGCGCCATATGGTGGGGACATGATGTCGGCTGCGCGCATGGCCGCGTCGTACGCGGCGCTGTGGGCGTGGTCGAGCATGGCTGCGTTGTGGGCGTACAGGAGGGCGTTGTACGCGAGGACGCTGGGTGGCGGTGGGGGCCAGCCGGGCGGCTGCGGGGGCGGGGCGGCGGCCGCGGCTGCAGGGGCTGGCGGCTGGGGTGGGGCGGCGGCGACGGGGGGCGGGCCTGGCGGAGGTGGCGGCTGACCGAGGGGCGGCGGCGGCGGTTACCGAGGGGCGGCGGCGGCGGTAGGGGGGCTGACCGAGGGGCGGCGGCGGCGGTAGGGGGGTATGTAAGACAACGGGGCGTAGGGGGTAGTAGGCGTGGGACGGGCGATGGGCGACGGCATGCATGACGTGTGGGACTGCACCTTCCCTGTCTGCGGAATACGGGCAAGTTCTCAGTGGGGGGTGTGTCTGAGCACTGAGCAGAGAGGAACTGTCAAGGCGCTGCGGTTGCTGCTGAAGGCATCTGAGGCTGAGTTTGTGGCTGCGGCGTGCACTAGCTGGGAGGGGGGCCTCACGGGCAACCCGGGCCTCTGCGGCCTGTCACCAGGCAGCGTGGGCAGTCCCGAGCGCAACCTGTTCTCGGCCGCTCTTGTCGGCGCTGCGTGGACGCCGTTGCTGACATTTGTGGTAGGTATTACAAGGCGTCTGGGACTGCACAAGGGCCGTCCACTTTCTTCCCACCGTTCCCAGCTCGCGACTCAGGCCGGTTACAGAGGTGCGAAGCCGGACCAGGAATTTGTGGCAGCCGAAAGGCAAGCTAAGGCAAACTACGCAGCTCATTTATGCTAGCTACGTTTCAGCGGCGATGGCGAGGGGAAAGCGGCCTCGACCCCGCACTCGGCGGACCTCGGCACCGTACGGGTTTCAATAGATGGGGCGACAGGCCGCGTCTTGAGCGTCTTGTTTTAGGAGATGCAGCTGCAATTCATAGTTCAGTAGCTAAAACGACGTCCATATGAACAGCGAAGCTTGAGGACCAAGCTCTAGGGCAGCAGCAGTGCCTGAGCGACGCTGTGTTTTCTCCCTGGACGCGAGCAATTCTCCAAGGATATCGCATAAGCATTGAGCAGCGTTTTAGGGCTTAGTTCCGAGGGTACGCTGTCGTTGCCTTCAACGACGCAGGGAGCACCGCGGTCCTGAGCCTGTTGCCCTGAGCTGCCGTGACCACAAACGAGGGCAATAGGCTCAGGAGCAGCACATATCGCTGAGGTGCCCCTTCAACTATGCCAAAATCGGGCTAGCTGCACGCGGCGCGACAGCTCCCGTGTCAGCCCCTACCATGCCTGCGTGATCACTCTACAATTGATTCCTATGGACGACGCGGACTATGCACCAAAGCGCGAGCGGCCGGGGAGGAGGCGGGGATGGACATCCGATGAGCTTGCCCTCCTCGCCAGGATTCACGCCCTACACGGGAATAAGTGGTAGGCGTACGGTCCAATTATCGATTCGCTGCAGCTTGAGGGCAAAAGGTGCAGTGCCAACCACTCGGCCCGCGACGAACCGCTGCCGCGCGACCTGACTGGTCACGACGCGCCTTTCCGCCGCCCGTGCACCATAGGACCCTCATCGCCAAGAGCTTCCGCGACAAGACTGACATGGACGTGAAGGTGAGTTTGGGCCCGAGCTCCAGGTGCCACTGGCGGCTACCGGCGTAAGGCCGGCATCCCAGACATGCTGGTGGTGACACACTTTTCCCGTTCGGGCCTGCGGTATCGACTTTCAAACGCAGCCATAAGGTCATGAAGATAGCGTGCATGGTAGTATCGAATCATCATCGTTTTAGGTCTTGGCGTCGACGTATATGTCCGACTGGCTGCTTCGGCGTATGTACACGCGGGCGTACGTTGCCCACCAGTCTAGCTGTGTCCCCCGTCCCGCACGTGCGCCAGAAGTTGAGAAACCCTTGCCGCCCGTGTGCTTCGCGAGGACCATGCAGTTCCCTCCTTTTATGCGCCTGAAGACTCCTCCCGACCCTGCCCTTGCCTGCCCCCAGAACATGTTTCACTCCACACTTCGCTGCAAGTCGGGCGCCGCCGCCGGTGCCTCCCACACGCTCCTGCGGGCCTACGTGCATGCGGTGGGGCCGACCTGCGACGACGAAGACCTGCGGAAGCAGGCCTACGAGGCGGCGCGGCAACAGGCCAAGGCAGGGGCGGCCAGCGGATCAGGCCCGCGGGCCAGGCAACGGAACAAAAGCCCCCCGACCTCGCCCCTCAGCAGCGGCTCCGAAGCTGAGGCTGGCGCTGAGGATTCCGCCGGCCCCAGCGGAGCCTCTCCCCGCATTACCCACGACAGCCCGGCCGGGGCCCCCGCAGGCGGTTCACCCGGCATCGCCGCCGGCGGCTCCCCAGCGCGGCGCCGCAGCATCCCTGCCACAGCCGCCGCGACAGCTCCGTCGGTGCGCATCGAGCCCAGCAGCCCCGTCACCGGTACCGCCGCCGCCGCCGCCGCCGCCACGGCCACGGCGTCACTCACTTCTGCGGCCACGTCACCGGGCGGCTTCGAGTCTGCCGGCGTCGCCCAAGCCACGCAAAAGATGGCGCGGCACTCCCTGCGGTCCGCGCCCACCCTTCGCAACCAGCTGGCGTCGCTGTTCACCGGCCCGGAGGACCGCAGCCCCGCCTGGCACCCCTCCGCCGCCGCCAGCCCCGGCGACATGCCCAACCGCCTCGGCCCGTCCTCTGGCTCATTCGGGCGCGGCAGCGGCGCCGCGGCGGGCAGCTACGGCCCCGGCAGCGCCATCCAAGCCCTTCAGTCGTCCGACCGCGCCGCCAGCGACTCTTGGCGCGGGCGTGCGCCCGGGGCTGCGCCCAGCTGGGCCGTGGGCGCGGCCCAAGACGCCGACGCTGCCGCTCCGCAGCCCCGGTCCGAGCGCCTGGCGGTCCTCGGCAAGCGGCGCAGCCTCGACGAGGCCGAGGACGGCTCGCAGCGTCACGAGCCGCAGAGCGCCTCCCTGCGCTCCTCGGGCAGCGGCCAGGGCGCGGAGGGCCCTGCCACGTGGGACCGGCCGGACTGGAGCGCGTTCCGGACCAGCTCCGGCGCCGGCGGCGGCAGCGTGAGGCCGGCCCTGGGCGAGGGCTCCTTCCGTGGCGGCGGCGCCGCTGCCGCTGCGGCGGCGCCGCCCGGCGGGTGGTCCCGCTGGAGCTATGGCTATGACGCCGGCGGCGGCGGCGGCGGCAGCAGGGGCCCAGGCGGAGGGCCCAGCTGGTCTGGCAACGCGGGGCCTCTGTCCGCCGACAACATGCTGACACGCCCCTTCCAGCGCCTGTCGGACGGTCTGCTGGGCCGCGGCGCGAGCCTGCCGCCGCCGCCTGGCTCCGCCCCCGCGACCTTCCTCATGCCGTCGCACACGCTCGCTAGCGCCACGCCCATCGACCCGCTCTCGCTCCTGGGACCCGCGGCCTTTGGTCGAGGCGTGGCCGGCGGCAGCACCGACGGCAGCGGCGCCCACACCATGCCAGCGGGCCTGTCCAGCGGCTACGATGCTGCTGCAGGCCCTCGGATGGCGCTCGGTGCGCTGGGGCAGGCCGCAGCCTTTCCAGCAGGCGGGGGCCGGACGTCGGAGGGCAGCGGCGGCGCTGCCGGCGGTGACCCCGGCGGCGCGGCGGGTGCGGGGCGCAACGACCCCTGGCCCAGCGGCCGCGCCTCGCTCCGCCTGCCGCCTAGCGCCTCGGCCCTGGCGAGGCACCACGCGCTGCCCATGTTTGCCACGTCGCCTGCAGTGGCGCTGGGCACGTCTCTGGCCCTGCCGCCAGGCCACCAGGACCACCTCCGCTCCGCCGCGCAGGGCGCGTTCCTGACGGCCCCGGCTCAGCTGCAGCTGCATCAACAGCAGCAGCAGCAGCTGCAGCAGCAACAACAACAGCAGCAGCAGCAACTGCAGCAGCAGCAGCAGATGCATCTTCCGGTCCAGCGGGGCCCGGCCCAGGATGGCAGCAGCGTGGGTGTGAACGCCGCCGGGGCTCGCCCCTCGCCCCGCGACCTGCTGCTGGCTCCCCAAACCCAACAGTCGTCCCTTTGGGAACCGCCCAGCTGGGAGTCACTGATGGACCCAAGTGTGCTGTAGGATGTGTTTTGAGCAATGAGAGAGGCGTACGCACGTGAGCACCCTTTTCTAAGGATAAATCAGCTAATAATCAATGATATTGGCGCGCATGGCGTGCGTTTGAGAAACGGGAGTCCAGAACCACACGGTTACAGCCGGCTTACACCGGTACAAAGGAGGGTGTTGCGATGATCTCTTAAGCAAGCTTACTGTCTCGATTTAAGAGGTGTGTACGGGATTTCGGGGCGGACTCATGTGCGTGCTCTGCCGTACCGTGCGGTATGGGTCAAGGGTCAAGGAGCATAGCGTTCCAGGCCAAGATGCGCGTGGTTCAAGCCTTGGTGCCACGCGCTGTGGCATGCATGCGATCTTATGAGACTTTTGGTTCTCAAAGCGGTTTGGTTTGAGGGTGTCCTGAGCTTACAGAACTACAACAGCAACAACTACAATCCAGCAGCAGCGCTGCATATCCTACTTTTGCCCTTTTGGCGGAGTCCAATGCGGATGTCCTGAACACAATCTGGCGGCGAATGTGTCGTGCAGAAATCCTTGAAAGTATGCGCACATTGGCATGAGGGTATGCTCAGGCCCTTGGTGGCCTGGCTCCCGCCGCACACTGTCCAGTCTGGGGTATTGAAACGTGGAGGTGTCACTGCAAGCCCAAGGAGGGTGCCAAATGCAGAGCTCCGTGCTGCGTTAGAGAATCGCTTTGAATGAGCCAAGGTAAAACGCTCTTCCCGCACGGGTTTACTGAAATAAGCACTACCAGTTGCCCGGTACCGCACATTTGTTCGGGACCGTGTGGCGGCTGCTGCAGGAGTCAAGCAAGTAGCGGGGGTTACACTGTCGTTTGTGGCAGCTCACTCATCGTGGGGGTTAGTCACGGTTTTATATTCAAGGAGGTCTGCGTCGTTTTGAAACTGTCTATGGATTGGTGGCAATAAGAACATGCGGCGCCTGTCAGTGAACTTTGGCAGGGCTCAGGCGCGTGAGTTCATGAGAACGCGCGAGGGGTGGGCGGAGCTGCCCTGGACTGGTGTGGCTGCTGTGGACTCTCTGCCTGCCTTTAATTGTCGTCGAGGCACGGTTGACCTGAGCTGTGTGCCAGGTGGCGAGGACCGAGCAATAGATGCCTGTGGGGCGGGGGTTACTGGGCCACCCTACGGTCACCCGAATGATGGGCGCGCGGGGATAGCGCTCATCCTGAAACTTTTTTGTTCCATTAAAGAGGTTGGCAGGGCTTGGTGGAAGTCACAGCAGAGGGAAGAGGGCTCGTGGCGCTATCCCAATCCGGTCTTCACTGGAGCTTGTTCCGGCACCCAGTGACCGGATGGAGGTGAGCGCTTCTGCGGATGGGTGGTGCGTGGGGCGGGGAGTTAGGTGGGTAGCAGGGCGTATCGTGTGGGTTGCTGCGCAGAGCTTGACTGCACGTCGTCCTTGGCAGTCATGGCGTTCATGGCTCCGCTAACGCCGCGTTTTCCTCCCTTCCCCCTTCCTGCAGACGTACCCCGCCACGCCACACAACATACACGAGTCAGTCGCGCAGGCGAGCGGCAGGGCAGAAGGAAAGTGGACGCTCGCTGCTAAGCTTGGGGGCCAGCAGCCATCGGCGGGGCATACATGCCGGAGGGTGTATCAGTGTCCTGTAATTCGAAGACACAACGGCTAGACGGTGAGACGTGGGCCTGGGAGTGCTCTTGCTTTTAGGCGCCCCGCTGCTGCTAGCGGCGCCCGTATTGATGGCGGTGTATTGCTCTGGGTGTGGGGCTCTGGATACTGCAGGTTGTCTCTTGCTTTTATGCCGGGGAAGCTTGTGAGTTGCGGCTGGGCATGGAGTGCGAGTGATGGGGGACTGCAAAGCTGCGTAAGAGCTCTGGAGGGGGTGCCAGGCGAGCTGGCTAGGAGGAGTGCGCTGTGTGTGGTTGTGGTTGTATGTGGGTCGGGAACTCGGGATGGGCGGAAGCTCAAGGGCTGCAGGACAGTGACAGCGTGGTGACGGAAGGCAGGCAGAGCGGTGCGGTGAAAATGGTGACGGGAATGCCCTTGGTGGAGCTGCGGAGGGTTGCGGTCAGGGGTGACGGGCCGTAGGAGCGAATGCACGATCTGTTGTAAGTACACATGGGTCAGGTGAAGCCCCTCCCCCCGAGGCCGAGGCATAGCTGTTCAGCCTCATCCACCCGCAGCTACGGCTACGGCTGCCTCCGTGAGCGCACACCACAGGACACAACTGTGCCCGCAAACGTGGAGAAGGGTAATCGGAGCGGTCGGGTCCGCCGCTTTCGTGGCTGGGGTTGCCGCGCGGCCTGTTGCACCCGAGGCTAATGTCCCCTCCGTTTCCGCCAGCACGCACGCTTAGCTGGAGCGAGAGAGTGTGTGTTTTCACAGGCTGATTGGGGTGGGGTTCTGTGCTCGCAGGGGCCGTGCAGCGTGGTCCGGACGATGACGAAGGGGGATGCACCTGAGCGCGCTGGCTGATGGAGGTGGGGGCACGGTTGGCCTGCTGTTTGTGCCGCCTCCTGGAGCTCGCAGACGTGCCCGATGGCATGTTTCCCCTCCCCCTTCATGACAGGGCTGTCGCGGAGGCGCGGAGCTGTGGCGGATGCGGGCTGGCCCTGCCCGGCTGGGCTATCGAGGACTTTGCCTAAGGCCCGACCTGGCCGAGAAGCCGGACTTCACAGCGCTTCGGTTACCGTTGTAAGAACTCCGTAAGTCCGTGAATTTGCTATCTCGCTCTCTCGGCTCTTATTTGCTGTATGCGTAGGCACCTCGTTCCCTGCGAATCTCGCGCTGCGACCGTCGCCGAACAGTTTCAGCTTCGGCTGTTCCGGCCTCCTCGACGGGCAGTGCGTCTCGCCCGTGCTCGCACCAGGCCTGTACCTCTTCGCAGTAAATCAGAAGCGCAAACCGACGAGGTACAGAGGCCCGCGAGCAAGGGCTGTGCATAACTAAGTCGATCGCCGTAACCGCGACGCGGCGTCCTAGAGTTACGCTGATTTCGGGATTTCTCTTGTCTTTCCTATTCTGTTTTGCGCAAGACTTGCGGCGTTCGGCTGGCAGGGTCGACGCAACCGTCCGTGGGTTCCGCACCGGACGCCCTGTTTTTGCCTTGATTTGTAGATGATCGAATTGCTACCACATATCTGCAGTTACGGGCGGCTAACACAGTAGCGGTGCGCATCTTGCGCGCTCGAGACCCCGGTCGTGCGAGGTTGCGGCGCTCGTCGCCCCCAAAGAGCCTAATCATCTCTACAGCCTATGGCGGACGTAGCAGCATATGCAGAGGTCCGGCCGGATGTCTCGCAACACGCCGGATGGAGTTCTGCAGACCTCGCCAACCTCGCGCTGCTGCACCGCGATGTCGGAAACCACTGGTGAGCGTTGGGTGTACTTTGCTTGACACGCAAACCAGACGGGATTGGGCACGGGGTCGGCAGCTTTGACACTCCTGCCTGCCTGTCTCCGCCTGCCCCCGTCGTGCCTCACTTCCTTCCCCCGCCAATGCTGCGTGACGCTCATTGCTTTTAGGGCACTCATAGCGAGGCACTTCCCCCTGAAGACCGCTGTGGAGGTCGAGGTGCGTTTTTGATAGGGAGACCTGCGTCAGCCCTGCCTTGAAGGCCCTTGACTCAGTACGAGGGGAATTGTGGGGACGTGCGTGAGGAGACCCTTCGACAGGTGGTGGGCTGACTAACATACTCCGGGGGGACTCAGGCGACAGGAATGCAGAGGCCACAGACAAAACAGACCAGCCGCAAGCGTACAGGTCCCCCGTCCTCCCTGTCCTGCCAACGCTGCACCCCATCCACCCCCTTCCCCTGCCCCCAGGGCGTGTTTCACTGCACACTTCGCTGCAAGTCGGGCGCCGCCGCCGGTGCCTCCCACACGCTGCTGCGGGCCTACGTGCATGCGGTGGGGCCGACCTGCGACGACGAAGACCTGCGGAAGCAGGCCTACGAGGCGGCGTGTCGGCAGGCGCGAGCAGCAGGGGCGGTAGCCGTGGCTGAGGCGGCAGGCTGTGTGTGGACCGTGGATGCAAACTCAGCAGCATCGCCTGCCCCAGTCAGCCAGTTCAGCAGGCTATCGGAACCCCGACGAGTCGCGAGTGGCGGACGAGCCAGCAACAGCAGCATCAGCAGCAGCGGCTGGGCAGTCAGTGGCGACACCGGCGGCGGCGGGGGCTGCTACCGCGCCTTCGATGCCGGTAGCGGGAGCGGCTCCTGCGCAGCCACATCCTTCCACGCCAGCTCGTCACACACCAGCATCGGCTCCCTGTGCGGCCAGGGCAGCGCTCGTCCTCCACGTCCCCCGACGCGCTCTTCCACGCTCAGCAGCTGCGACGAGCTCTGGCCCTTTGGCGGCGCCCAAGGCCCAGCGGGAGCGGACAGCATTGGCGGCGGCAACACAGCGGCTGCCGGCGGCGCCACACCTGCCAGCGACGGCAGCTGGGCTCGGGACCACGGCCCCGCTGTGGAGGGGGACTTTGATCTGGCAGGCCCACAGCGGAAGGTCGAGCACGGGCTGCAGAAGCGCCGGAGCGTGGGCCACGCCCCGGAGGCCTGGCGCCAGGTCCAGCCGCAAGGCCCCTCCACAAGCCTGCCGTTCGTGCGCCTGGGCCCTACAGCTCCTGCTGCGTGCGACCGGCCGGGCGGCTGGCGAGAGCTCCGAGCCACGCCGGCATCGGACGCGGGCGGCTTGGCACTCGGGGCTGGCTCGCTTCAGCAGGGGCCGTCTGCGGGCAGCTTCGAACGGGCGGCCGGGACAGCGTCGCTTCCGGCGGGAGGGCCGCGCGTAGGCCGCCAAGGCGGACCGCTGGGGAGGGGTGGCGGCAGCGGGCGAGGTGGGATCCCGGGGGGCGCTGCAGGGCTGCTGCCCTCCGAGCAAATACTCCAACTGCTTGGTCGGCCGAGCAACTGCCACTCCACTGCTCGTCCTTCCGGCCGACCGCACGTGGACGGTGGCGCTAACGCCGACGGCCCACGCTCGGTGCTGGTCCGGGCGGCCGCTGACAGGCGCACCGGCGGCGGAGGCGGAGGCGGGCCCACGCACGGCACGGGGCTTCACATGGGGAGTGGCCTGCCTTACTCTCAGCCACGGGTCTCGGCCGCAGCAAGCGCGCAGGCGCACACTCCGGCGCTCTTTGCGGACGACTGCGGCAGCGCCCCAGAGCACGGCGCTCAGCCTTACTGGGCCGCAGCTCCGAGCCTGGAATGGGCTGGTGGCGCAGCCTTCCTTCCCTCCCAGAGCTCGGTGGTGTGGCAGTTGGGTACAGGCGGCGTCGCAGCTGCCTCCACAGCCCCTTCCACAGCGGCGGCGGGTATGAAACCGTCGCTGAATCCGTCGCTGACGACTCGGCAGCAGCCCCAGGGGCAGCTGCAGTGGGTGCCGTATCCGCTCAGCCTGCTTCCGCCGACGCCAGCGCTTCCGCAGCCCAGCCCCGGGCTACAGTGGACGCCGGTGCCAGCAGGGAACAGTTTGGCGGCGGTTGTGGCGCAGCGGGCGTCGCTGCTGCAGGCCGGCCAGCCCTGCCCCCAGGTCGGCTGGCAGCCCCCCTCCCTGGAGGCGCTCTTAGACCCCCGCCTGTTGCAGGGCCTCATGCCCGAAGACTACTGAAGTTGGGTTTGGGGCGAGGGTGGGGTCCATCCTCGTTACCGTAGGAGAGATAAGTATGAAGTACGCTCCATAGTCCATATGCAGTTGCCAGCCCAGGCGTTGTTGCTGGACAACGAAGTCAAGTGCGTGCAGCCATGTTTGCGGACCAGTCCGCCCCCGCGTGCGTTTCTGCACCGCCGAGTGCCGCGGCGGGGGCATGCCTGAAACAGATTATGTCTAGAAAGCAAGCATGTGTCCGTAAGGTGTACGGCAAATCAAGCAAGAATACCGTCAGAAAGCGCGTCATGGAAGCAGAATGGTGGGGACAGGGAGCCTTCCAGTTGCCGAGGATGACGGTTGGTTATTGGGGGTTGAAGAAATTCACATAATGCATGGCAGTGGACGGATTGTTGAAGGGCTGAACGGTTCAGTTCGCCCCTGAAGATGTACCTAAGTTCTGTTGCTTGGGCGTATAGTTGTGTGCGCACCAAGTTCAAGAGTAATCACATGGAACTCACGTCAGGCACGGCGCAGGCTCCGGCAGACAACTAGAGCTCGCCCCAACCGGCAAGAAAGGTTGAGCCCGTCGTAATGTTTGTTGGTATATAATGTTTACTGGGAGGGTTGGGGTCTTCAAAGGGGCTTTAGATTCACTGGTGACGAATGGTCCGCTGGCTGGGGGGCAGCTGCGTTTCTTGAGTGCGGTGCCCTAAGAGGCTAGTGCGGAGCTGGTCTTGGCGCATGCCTGTTTCCGTTGCAGGGATGGCTGGACCTGCGGCAAGCAGCTGGAGGAGGGGGGAGGGCAAGGGTGGAGGCAGGAGGGGAGAGGAGGAGGAAGGAGGAGGGGGACGCAGGAGGAGACAGGAGGAGACATGAGAGAGGAGGAGGGTGGAGGAGGGAGGAGGAGGGAGGAACCGGACAGGGGGTCCGACTGAGGCCCCCCTGAGGGCACACGGGTTTGTGCGTTGTGCCCTCATGTCTTCGCATCTGTGCGTGTCTGCCGTGTGCGTGTCCTTGCTCCATCGGATGTGGGATGTGGTCGCTGCCTACCTCCTGAGCACGCGCGGAGGCGGAGGGGAAGACGTTGTTGCAGGTGGATGAGGGCTTCCCGTAGCCATTCCCGTAGCCGTTGCTGCGGGTGGGTTTGGCTCCGTGGTGGAACTGGGGAAGTGGGGATCCACGGGGCTCAGCCCTTTCCTGCCTTCGGGCTGTCGCTCACGACCTGCGTGCTGGGGGCCTGGGGCTTTGGAGAGGTAGCGCATCAGGCCTGCATTTTGTGGTCTGTTCGGATGCAAACGAGCCCAAGCCCAAGCCTCTGCATTGCCTCAAGACCTGTGAGCAGTGAGGCCATTGGTCAGGCTACAGGGGCGTAGGTATCGGATGAGCCTGATGGAGAGGCAAGCCGCACCCTCTCTACGACTCCACGGGGTGCCCCCAGTCAATGGTGGGGCTGTCGTAGGGTGAGTCTGGTGCTGTACGAAATTTGGACCTGAAGGGCTCTAGGGTTGCCCTAATGCCTTTGCATGACGTTGAAGCGTGTGGTGGACCGCGGTGGCCCGTTCGGGTCGCATGGCGCTGTGTGAGTTGAGCGTGTCAAATCTATCAGGAGAGCCAGCGCCTGCCTGTAGCCTCACGCCAGGAAGGGCCATGAGCGGCAGCCCTGTGCTCCCATGCCACTGCCGTGTAGTGCTAGAAAGCCTTGCTGCTTGTGTGCTATGCGGGGGCTGTGTGCACTGTCAAGGCACGTCGACCGGCTCGCGCTGCGCTGCGGCCTACTGCAGAGGCTTTGCAATCCGCAGCGGATCATGGTTTGGGGATCATGGCGCAGCTGCGTTGCAACATCAGATGAGCCGACCAGGCGCACCCCGGTGTCGAGGCATTCTGCGTCGGCCAACATACTGCGACGCCAGTCACCGCGGCACTACGCCCCGGTGTCCCTGGCAGCCTGACACGAGCGAAAGGACCCCAGCCACCTACCAGACAGGTGACCACAGCAGGCCAAAAGCAGTCCCCGGTCCGGCCCATACCCGATCCGCAAGGCGCCCTCCTCGCCCTCCCAGGCGCCTGGTCTTCGTCAAAAGCAGGTTCCGGCTCACGCCACCTCAGCCTGCCAGTCATACTGCGCAGCAGCACAGCAGGAACACTAAAGCTCCTCCACCCGAAGCGCAAACCTCCCGCAGCCGTCAGCGCCTGCATCCCCTGGGGCCAAGAGCGATGACAGCACGCGTGCATGCTGTCAACACCGCATGACACACACAGCCCAACACCAGGCACACACACTTTGCACCCGCCCACGACGCGGGCCTCATGAGCCCAGTACCTCCTCCAACGCCGCTCTGCAAATACACCTGGACCGGGCTTCCAAGCGCTAAATGCGCCGGGCGCGCATCGGAGCCTCCGCCTTGCACAAAGCTCGAGCATCAACCCCTTACGTAGCTCCAAGGGGCCGCTTTCCCCACCTTCCACGCTTTGTCCAAAGCTCCCACCTCGCAAGGCGCTCAGCCCACCACACGGACCTGCACTCTCGCGCACGCGCCGTTCCTGCACCCCTCCGCCTGCTCCTTGCCTCACCCTCCATCACAACGCCCCCAGCCCCACACCAACCCATCCGGCCTAGGGACAGGTGCAAACACCCCTGAGCCGGCGTGCTGTCCAGGCACAGCAAGCGAGTCCTTCCCTCCCTCCTCCTGGACCACCTGCTCTCGAGAGGCGGCTGGGGCCTCACCCAACCGTACGCAACCCCCAAGACACCCTGCCCCTTCCACACCCCCTCACGTACTGGCGCCTTGCTCCACGCCTCCTCTGCCCGCATCCGCCCGCGCCCACCCCGGCCCGGCCCGCCTAGGCGGTCAGCTCCACCAGTGCCGATTGCTTGCCTCCTCGCGCACGCGCCTCTTTCCTGCTCAAGTCATCCTCGGGGCGCCTCCTCACGCGCACGAGTCCAAGAGCCCCAGGCGCTGCCGCTCCAGCTTCAGGACCATCTTGACGCGCTCGCGGGTGGCGCGGTGCTCCTCGTCCGAGCGGCACGTGTCCGGCGTGTACGGCTCGTCCACGTACACCGAATCCAGTACGACGATGGACTGCGGCGGGTACGGGCCGGGCGTGGTACGGGGGTGAGACGTCGGGCGGGAGGGAGGCGTTTGGGGCCGGGAGGCTGCCGCAGTGGGCAGGTACCGTGTGGACAATGCGGGGGGGGGGCAGCGCGCATCGACGGGCTGAGGGTTCTGGACTTCTGGAGTCGAGCCCAGGCGCCAGGCAGCGCGGGCCGGGCCGGCAGAGCGACTGCAACGGAGTGTCTGTGATAGGCACCCCGGCGTGTGGGTGGAGGCCAAACAAGCGCAGCCCGCTCCTCCCTTCTGCCTTCACAGGCCCCGCCCCTCCATGCCACTGCCCACCCCTGCTTGTGCTGGCACACGGCAGGCCCCCGAGCCCCAGACTTCGGGTCCAGTACCGGTGAGGTGCCCGTCCCCACAGCTCCACGCCCGGCACGCCGTGACGGCATGAGGCCGTGGCAGTCCCCCTCGGCACAAGCGCGGGCACTCGTCGACCGCCCAGTTGCACGTAGCTTCCCCCGCTGCTCCACTCTTGCACCTGTGCTCCCCTGCTGGCATGCTGACCGGCCCCTGGGCGGGAGCTGTGGCCCTTGAGGGTGGAGCCCGCACGAGCCCCGTGCTCACGCCCCGCACCCGACGTCGCTACCCCAGGCCGCCTCCCCAAGCCCCCAATGCCTTTTTCTCGTATATGAAGGCCCTCCGCGTACCTTGTTGCGCCACACGGTGGGCATCGTCTTCACAAGCGCGTCGAAAATCGCCTGGGCCTCCTTTGTCACGCCCTCCCCCACGCGAGCCGACTCCAGCTCTGCTTGTTGCAGTGCCCGCTCCTCGCGCTTGCGGCAGCGCTCCAGGTCCACGAGCGGCAGCGTCAGATCCATCGGCCGCTCGGGCTTCACAGAGGACACCACCTCGCGCACGCCGCTAGTGTTGAGTACTCGGATGTTTGAGACGCCCGAATGTGCGCCATTCTCCTTGATGATAACGAGGCTGCTAGGCGCGTCAAAAGCGAAGACCAGGCCTCGCACCTCCTCGCCCTGCTGCGTCACTAGAACTATGTTGTTGCCTACGGCCCAGTCCGTGGTGGCCCCAGGCGCGGCCATTCTTCCCCGAGGCCTTCACAAGCGGCCCATGAACGTGTTTGAGCCTGCGCACTGGCAGTAACAAACTGCTACTGTGTTGGGTTGTTGTGACTAGGCTGTGCAAGGATCGCTGCATGGTGTGCTCAGCTTGCGGGGCCGCGTCGCCCGCGACCCCGCCCGCGTGCCTGTCGCGCCAAACCCCCCTCCCCCGGCCTCCCAACAGGCTTTGTGTCGTGTCCGAACGCTCCACCTCAATTCACCACCCGACCTTCTTGCTACACTGTGCACTGTGCACTGACACATGCCCAAGCTGACTGAATGCCCACGGCCATGAGGTCATGAAGTTGTTGTCCCGTCCATGTCATCTCACTCTACACGCGGGGACTTCAGCCGAGCTGTAACAGCCGTTGGGGGTCTCGCAGTCCCAAGGGGACCCCAGGCTTACGGGGCAAGGAGGCGCATGCGTGTCAAACATGCGGGCATCGCCCGCGACGCGTGCCGAGGCACAGGTGCGACTATGGGCACGCACTGAGCAGTGAAAGGGGTAAGCTTTAGCTAGCGTTCTGACCGAGGAGTGAAGGGGGGTTTGAGGGGGGGCAATGTCGGGGGCAGCAGCTGTGATGTTGCGCGAGTGAGCCCGCGAGACCCAATTGCGTTGTGCCCAATTGCTATTCTGCAAACTATACGCGTACTATCGGCGTGCAGTACTCAGGGGCGGTGCACCAAACCAGTCGAAGAGCCCTTACTGCTTGCGGCGGCGAGCTGACCTCCGTCTAGAGCGTCCCTGCGACCAGCAACCCACCAGCTCCACGCCCCAAGCACGCCAGTAACCTATCAAAGCTCCTCGCGTGCTCGGCAAAATGCTCTTGAGGCCGGAGCGCATGCTGGGCCGTCGCTGCGGGCTCGCCGCGAGCCGTCGCGCGCCAGGATGGGTCATCCGAGCACAGTAAGCCGATCGTACGGGATGCTCGCGGCTTGGGCAGCAAAGCTTGACCGCTTTCGTGGCGCGACTTGCAGGAGCTCTGCCACGGACACGCCCGCGGCCGCGCCGGCGCCCACGCCCGCCCCGGCCGAAACCCCCGCTGCTGCCGCGAACGGCGACAAGCCCGCGAAGCCCGCTAAGAAGGAGGGCAAGCCCAAGGGCGAGGGCAAGGGCAAGCCCGACAAGAGCAAGCCCGTGGAGGATGTGCGCGGGGTACGGCTACGCAAGGTGCGTGGCCATGGCCATGGCCACGGCTTCAATGCTCGATACTCACGGACCGACCTCGGGCTGCTTCTCAGCTCAGCATGGCAACGCGAGCTGTGGCGCAAACCTGCCTTCGGTCCCTGCCGTGACCGTGCCCAGCTAGAAGCAGCCCGGCCCGAGGGCTGCTGTCCCCCGCCACACCGGGCTCTAGTCCGCGAGTATCCGCGGCTCCCTGGGGAGTCGGCCGCTCTCATTGCAAGACACGAGCGCTGTTGACCCGTGCAACGGCCCTAGCCTTAAACGGGCCGTGACCCGCTTTGCCTCCGTTCCCTGAATCCGAACCCCCGCCTGCCTCCCCCTCCCCCCCCAGGTGGAGGACCTTCGCACCCAGGGCCAGGACCCCTACGCCTACCGCTTCGACCGCACCCACCTCACCGCCAAGCTGCAGGTAGGGGGCGAGGAAGGGCTCACTGCTGTGCTTGCTCCTCCTCAGTCCTAACCCCGTAGCCGCCCTGGCCATCGGCCTCGCTCCCCGCTACCGCCTCCACCTCTCCCTCTCCCTTCCACAGTCTCCGCCCGTCGCCGCACCTCCCGCCGGCGAGGCGGCCCCATCCCATTCCTTCTCCCTCCCTCACCCCACCCCATCCAACCCCCACCGGCACGATCCCGTTCAGCAACAAACACCCACCCCCCACCCACCCGCTGCCACCCCACCCACAGGAGCAGCACGCGGCTCTGGCCCCGGGCGCCGAGGAGCCCTCCGCGGGGGAGGTGGCGGTGGCGGGGCGCATCGTGGCCAAGCGGGTCATGGGCAAGCTGGCCTTCCTCAGCCTGAGGGACGACAGCGGACAGATCCAGGTGGGATCCAGCCGACTCGGGCGGATCCAGATTGCCAGATACGGGCAGATCCACGTGGAGTAAGGGGCAAGGGCAGGAGCCAGAGCCGGGGCCGGGGCCGGGGCCGGGTTCGCTGCGGCGGTGGTCCCTTTCAAGATCCCCTCCCTCCCTGCCTCCCCCTCCCTCCCAATCCCTCCCCCCCCCTCCCTCCCCCTCTCCCCCAGCTCTACGTGGAGCGCACCGCCCTTGACGAGGCCCAGGCGGGGGGCTTCGACCTGGTGAAGAACCTGGTGGACGTGGGGGACATCGCGGGGGCGCGGGGCAGCCTCAAGCGCACGGAGAAGGGGGAGCTGTCGGTGGTGGTCAACCGCATCGAGGTGGGGGGGGTGGGGAGGGGAGGGGGAGGGGGCGTTGGGGGCAGGGAGGGGGTCAGGAGGGCGAGTGAAGGACGGAGCCGAAGAGGTCAGCGTTGGGCTGAGCCAGCGTTAGGAGGCGACGGGGAGGCGGGGAGCGGGGCACGAAGGTAGGGCCAGGCCGAGGGGGGTCAGTGGGAAGCGGCGTGTCGCGAGGCGCTCTTGCGGGGCAGTCCGGGGTGGGGCGCTGACATGTTGCCCCCTGCCCGCATCCGCGGCCGGCGCCCTCCCCCCCCCGCCCCCCCAGGTGCTGACCAAGTCCCTCCAGCCCCTGCCCGACAAGTGGCACGGCCTGTCTGACGTGGAGAAGCGCTACCGGCAGCGCTACCTGGACCTGATCATGGCGGCAGAGGTGGGGGAGGGGGAGGAGAGGGATAGGAAGGGTGGGCTTGCCCGCACGTGACGGGTCCTCCGCCTGGACCTGATCATGGCGGCGAAGGGGTGTTGGGGGGAGGGGGGCAGGGGAAGGGGGGGGAGGAGGCGGAGAGGGAGGGGGCCTCGACCCAAGTGATGGGTCCTTAACATGGCGGTAGCTGGCTGACTCCGTTGCACCGTTCGCACGACGGCTCACCCGCCCTCGAACCCCCCTCCCCAACGCCCCACCCTGCCAGGTCCGCGACACCTTCCGCTCCCGCTCCCGCATTGTGTCCACCATCCGCCGCCAGCTGGAGGACCGGGGCTTCCTGGAGGTGTGTGTGTGTGTGTAGGGGGGGGGGCAGGGGGCGGCATGATGTTCGGAGCATCGGAAATCGAAAGGAGCGATAGAGCGGCAGCCAGCGAGCCCGATGCGCACCGAGGTCCAGGGGCAGGGGGGGGGGAACGGGCCGGGAATGGTGATGCAAGACCCCGGGCTGGGGCGAACTGGAGATGGGAGTGTACACGAGAGCATTACCGTAGCGAAAGAGCGGCGGCCCTCCTTTACCACCACCACCCCTCCCCCCCCAGGTGGACACGCCCGTCCTGGAGGCGGTTGCGGGCGGCGCCGACGCGCGGCCGTTCCGCACCTTCCACAACTCCCTGGGCCGCGACTTCACGCTCCGCATCGCCACGGAGCTGCACCTGAAGCGCCTGGTGGTGGGGGGCTTCGAGCGCGTGTTCGAGCTGGGGCGCATCTTCAGGAACGAGGGTGAGGGCGGAGGGGTGAGGGGAGGGAAGGGTGAGGGGGGGAGGAAGGAGAGGGGAGGGAAGGGGGGGGAAGGGGGACGAGTCAGAGCTGGGACGCAGCTCATCAGGGATATCTTCGAAACGGGAAAGGAGGATGAGGTTCAGGTGGCAAAAGCATGGTTGGGCTCGGACCACGAGCTGCAGTGGAACGCGGTCCGGCGGTCTGGGCAATGGGGACTGGGGATTCTGCGAGCTGACGCACCAGCCCTGCCGGCCCCTGGACTGCCGTACGTACGGCACCGCACACAGGCGTGTCCACCCGGCACAACCCCGAGTTCACCTCCGTGGAGGTCTACCAGGTGGGGGGGAGAGCGTGGGGGGGGAGGGGGGGGAGGGGGGAAAGGAAGGAGGGGAGGGAGGGCTGTCGGAATGTTGCAGGAGATGGGGACAAAGAGGGGAAGGAGGTTGCCTAGGGTGGCGTGGGCAGGTGGGCAGGAGGGCTGCGCCTGCATCCATCGACACGCCCACTCACGCGCCCATACACACGCCTTGTTTCCCCCCCACCCCCCCAGGCCTACGCCGACTACACCGACATGATGGCGCTGACCGAGGACCTGGTGCGGGAGTGCTGCAAGGCCGTGCACGGGGGGGGCACGCAGGTGGGTCCCGGCAGGGGAGGGGAGGGGAGGGGGAGGGGAGGGGAGGGGGAGGGGAGGGGAGCGGGCAGGGTTACGTGCGGGGGAGAGCAGCGGAGCGGGCAGGGGTACGAGTCCGCCGCGCTTCTCATACGAGCGGGGGGATGCGGGCCCAGTAAGTTGCCCCACTCTTGCCACGACTGCCTTCACCCGTGTGTCGACCGGCCCCCGCGGCTCTCTCTCTGCCATGACCCCACCCCTTGCCCACCCCTCTGCCCTTTCCCCCATCCCTGTGCCCCGCCCCTTCCCCAGATCACCTACCAGGGCGTGGATCTGGATCTGGGCCAGCCCTTCAAGCGGGCGACCATGGCGGATCTCGTGAAGGAGGCGTGCGGGCTGGATCTCGAGGCCCAGATGGCGGCGGCGCATGGGGAGGACGCGGAGGCGCGGGCGCAGCGGCTGGTGACCGCCCGGGCGGAGGCGGAGGCCGCCCTCATGGTGGGGCGGGGGCGGGGGGGAAGAGGGCGTGTGTATGTGTCTGTGCGTGTCCGTGTGGCTTAATGGTGATAGAGGGAAGCCCGGGCGGAGGTAAGCCTGGGCGGAGGCGGAGGCCGCCCTCATGGTGGTGGTGGGGGGGGGGCCGGGGGGAAAAGGGGGGGAACGGGACGCGTGTGTGTGGCTGTGCGTGTCCGTGCCGCTTGCCGGTGATAAGAGGGAAGCGCAAGTTGAGGCGGTGGCCGCATGCTCATGGGCAGGGTTGCTACGAGACAGAGGGCGGCGGCAGCCCACCTGGTTGTTGCCCGCCCTCCCTCCTCACCGCGGGGCCAGGGATGAGATTAGGCAAAGAGTGGGGCCAGCGCGCTGAGCTGGCCGTTATCCGCCCTTCATCTCCGCCCTCTGCGCACAGGCGTACCCCGAGAAGGAGGTCCGTAAGAACATCGCCAAGGTGTGGGAGGGATGGGGTGGGGGGGCCCGGCTTTGGTTCGAGCGCGGGAGCCTGGGCGCTCTCGCTCCCTCGCTTGTGCCAAGCCCACCGGCCGCCGCACCCGCTCGCCCCTGACCCCCAACCTCCCCCACCCACTCGTCCCCCGCAAACCCTCCCCGCCATGATCCGCCTCGCCCCTGACCCCTTTCCCCATCCCTGTGCACCCCAGGTCCGCGTGGCCCCTTCCCTGGGCCACCTGCTCAACGTCATGTTCGAGGCCCTGGCCGAGGCGGGCCTGCAGCAGCCCACATTCGTGCTGGAGCACCCCGTGGAGATCTCTCCGCTGGCCAAGCCCCACCGCGCCAGGCCCTGGGTCACGGAGCGGTTCGAGCTCTTCATCTACGGTGCGTGAGGGGCTGGATCTGGGCCGGGGCCGGGGCGGCTGGGCCTGTCGCATGGGCGGCGCCGCAGCTGCCCAGCCAGCCCGCTATCCCGCCAATCCGCCACCAAACCCTGCCCCGCACCCGGCGTCGGCCTCGCTGGCCGCCGTCCTAAGCGGATCCTCACCGGCGGACTGCCCCCCCCCCCCCCCCCCACCTCCCCTACCCCTGATCCCCCACCTCCAATCCCCAACCTCCAACCCCAAAAGGCCGCGAGCACGCCAACGCCTTCTCCGAGCTGACCGACCCCGTGGAGCAGCGGGCGCGGTTCGAGGAGCAGGTGGCCCGGCACAACGCAGCCTTCCAGAAGCGCAAGCAGGTGGGTGGGTGGGGGAGGGGGTTGGTGGGCAGCGGCCCCGGGGATGTGGGGTTGTGTGGGGTCGGTGTCGGGGTTGGTGCGCGAGTGGAGCGGGAGTGGGGGACGGAGAGGGGCGGGGTGAGGTACTGAGGTCGGTGGGCGTCGTTTCGGGTGAGAAGATGAGGCGGGGGCGGGGGGCGAAGGGGAAACTTGGAGCGCCTCCCGCTCCGGCCCTGCCTACTGTCCTGTCCCGGCAATCAATCCGGCGTACGACCTGCTTGAACCCACGCCCTCTCACCTCCCTCCTCGCCCTGGCCTCGACGCGCCCCCCCCCGCAGGAGCGCGAGGAGGCGGCGGCCGCGGGCACCCCCCAGGCGCAGAACGAGGACGACGAGGACGCCTACGAGGTACGCACGCTACGAGTGTCCATGGGGTCGACTGCAGGCCCGTGCACATGCATCCATTTGAGCCGACCGTAGCTGGGGATCAAGGGGCACCAGAGCGGCCAGGCCATGTGCGGCCGCCACCGCAAGCCTGGTGCAGGAGAGCGGCACGCGAACGCAGCTACCGGTATCGCGTCCTCGTCCCCTGCCTTCCTCCTTGCGCCCTTGTCCCTGCGCCGTTGTCCGTCCACTGCAACCGCTTCAACCGCTCAACCGTCTTGCCGTACAGGTGGCTGTTGACTACGACTTCATCACGGCGCTCGAGTACGGCATGCCGCCGTCGGGCGGGCTGGGCATTGGCGTTGACCGGCTGGTGATGCTGCTGACGGACGCGGCGTCGATCCGGGACGTGATCGCATTCCCCCTGATGAAGGGGTAGGGTTCAGGGTCTCCAGGGGAGACCCCACTCGTGTTCCTTATGATGAAGGGGCGGGGTAGGGCGTTGCGGGCGGAGAGGAGGCGAGGCGTGGGGCGGGAAGAGGAGGGGCAGGGATATTGGGAAGGCAAAGGGGTACAGGCCGCGTCACCCGCTGGGTGGTCATTGGAGGGGCTGGCGCGGGGCAGGGTGTGCGGGCTTGAGCCGGCTCTGGCAGCCAAGTTTTGGGGCTCGTGGGTTTGGCCGGAGACGCCAGAGTGCGTCATGTTAGGATCTGCGTCCCCCTAGGTCTGCACTTTGCTGGCCTGTTTTTCGCGTCTGCCAGTTCCCCTTCCCCCAAAACAAGCACGAGGGGTTCGAATGGTTCCGGACGGCGTACTCACAGGTCCGGTGGTGCAGGGGTAATGCTGGTGCGGCGGGTGCACGCTCGCGCATCAGAAAGTGATGTAATGCAGTGCAGTGCACGATGCACGCTTGGCCCGGCAAGGTGGTTGGCTTGAAGGGCTCCGAGGAGGTCTGCTGTGGCTCCAGGCCCCAGAACTGCGGGGCAGGGCAGAGGGGTCCTTGGGAGTGTGTAACTCCGTGGGATCCGGTTGGGTGAGCAGCAAGCAGGGGCAGCGTGGTATGTTCTATGTAGCGGTTATTTCTTCCAGAGTTTGGGGATCTCGGTGGTTTCAGGCCTGTCCATCAGAGGCGGGTCCGCTTGGCTTCGCCCCCTTCTCTCCTGTCCATGTAATCCCTCTCAGAGATGAAAAAAAAAGCGTATATGGCTCTGGGCGGTTGAGGACGGGGGCATCACCTGCAGGCTCGTCAGGGCTGGTGCTCCACCACATGGGCTCCCCCAGAGCCGCTGCCCTCTCCTCCTGTCTGCGGAGGGCGCGCGCGAGGGGTCCTTGAGCGCTGGCTGCCCCCCTAGGCTCACCAGCTGCGGCCAGGGTGCAGAGGGCACCTGGGCAGGCCACGGTGGACGGCGCTGCAGCGGCGTCGCAGACGTGACCCAGCCCCCTTATGTGTAACTGTTCAAGCGTCGCCGCCAACGACTCGACGACTGCTGGCGACGGCGGCCCTCAGGGTTAATGCAATGTGCAGCTAGCCGGGGCTAGCGGCCTCGTTGAATAGCCGCCTGCCCTCCTCGTCGAGCTGGCCCGGCGTCGTGAGGACCAAGACTACGTGCCTCAGGAACTCGCTGGCCACAACGTGCACCAGCGTGCCCCATTTAACTAGCTGCTGGATTGCGTCACGGTAGCGGCCCTTGTGACACACCGCCTCCAGCGTGGTCTTCACAACGGAATTGGTCTTCATGGCAGCTCCCGCGGGGCCTGTTGGTCCCCGCGGGAGTCTGTGGTGCTATGCGGACTGAAGTGTGAGTAGCAAACTATGCGGCGAGGTTCAAGCCGTGGTCCACCCATCCGGGATGATTAGTGCAGGGTATGCAGGGTACGGAAAGTCGCTGAGGAGCGGGACGGACCGTCCCCCCCACCTCAACTCCCGCTGGTAACTACGGTAAAGGGGCTTGTGTCGTCTGCTGACTGCCTCATGAAAGCTGCACCAGCTGGTTGGCTCGGGCCCGCGGCCGCCTTCGGACTGAACGGCGGTGCGCGGCCGCGCGGGGTCTGGCGGATGGCGCGAGAACATGCCTGCCCACGGACTGAACCGGCACGGTCCGGGCACGGTCCGTCGATCGCGGTCTGAACGCATGCCAGGCGATGCCAGCAGGGGGCACCTGCTCGGGCCGTTCCATCCCGACGTCAGGGGCGCGGGGCCTGGCGGATGGCGCGGGACACGGGCCTGACCGCGGTCAGCTAGGGAGTCGTCCACTTCAGCACTTCAGCACACCCTAGTACCGGCATTGCAACTTCGCTATGCAAGTCTGCGGTGGACGGGGGGCCCGCGAAGACTCCCGCTAGCGGGCCCAGCCCAGCGCAATGCGGGCGAGATGGCCCGACCCCGCCAATCCCCGAGTCTTTGCTCTCGCCTCTTCACACGTCAACTAGGTGTGCTGCTCCTTAGACACCGCAGCACTCCTTTGTCCTAAGGAACGGTGGTGTAGATAGGACAGGCGCAACGTCTGCGTAGATTTGGCCAGACGCGCGCAGACCCCAGCGAAGCCTTGAAGGGCGGCTAAAGCAAAGCAAACTCCTTAGCAGCCTCGTTGTCCTGATTATGCCACGGCGCTGAGCGCGGAGGAGCAAACTCGGGAGAATGGCGGACCGGAAGCCTATCGAGCTGGCGGAGGGATGGAGCTTCATGGAGGTATGCGCCTCGCGCCTCGCGCTGTGCCTGCGAGCGTCCCCAGGCTCAAGGGTTTCGCGGGATCTGCCTCGGGAATGCGCCCACAGAAAGGCATCCAGAAGCTCATCCGCCTGCTGGAGGGCGAGCCGGAGGACCAATTTAACGCGGAGCAGTACATGCACTTGTACACGTGAGTCGGCGCGGGGCCGGGAGGCAGGACCGCGACCCTGGTGCTGAGGGCGGGGGGGGGCCTGGGCTGCCTTCCTTAGGCCTCACCGCAGCACCCCTCTCACGCCTCAGGACCATCTACAACATGTGCACGCAAAAGCCCCCTCACGACTACTCTGAGCAGCTGTACGGGAAGTACCGGGACGCATTTAACAAGTACATCAACGACAAGGTGGGGTGGGGTGGGGTGGGGTGGGGCGGGCCGGGCCTGGGCCCTCCGGGACCCACCTCCACTGCCACATCTCTCGGACCGCTCAAGCTGTGTGCGCTCCTGAGTCTCCATTATCCGTCGAGCAGCGCTATTATGACGGCAATCTGGCTCATTGCGCAGGTGCTGCCGGCGCTCCGGGAGCACCGCGAGGAGGTGCTGCTCAAGGAGCTCTACTCGCGCTGGGGCAACCACAAGCTCATGGTCCGGTGGCTGTCCCGCTTCTTCAACTACCTAGACCGGTGGGTAGGGACTTGTTTGCGTCATTGTGCCTCCCGGCGCCACCCCAGTCTTCCTGTCAAGACCTGCCCTGCCCCCTTCCAAAAGCACACAACGTGCACGGGCACCTAGGGCGCAAGCGAAATGGCAGGACGCTTGGGGCCGTCCAAGCAGCTTTCGGGGCATACTAGACGAGGGCAATGTGCTTCAGCACTGCAGCACGCGAAATCGAGCAGGCACGCTGAGACCTGGTGCTGACGGCCGCTGTTCATGTGCACCTCCGTCAGAACCCAAGGCCATGCGCTTGCTGACATAGGGACCCTCGCGGCCTTCACCAAGCCATCTCATGGCCGACCCAGATGCCTCGCATCCATGACAATGCCTCCTCAGCACGTGCACATATCCCAGGACTTGTATGCAACCACACACCCGCATGGCGTTCCCGTGTTCCCTCTCTCGGGTATTACCGCATGTTGACATCGGGCCCACTCCCCTCCTCCCCGCAGCTACTACGTGCTGAGGCACTCGCTGCACCCGCTCAAGGATGTGGGCCTGCTGTGCTTCAAGGGTGAGCACCTGCTCGGAGGGGAAGGGCCGAATGCAAGGGGGCTTGCAGCGGCGCGCGGGCGCGGGAGTGAAGGGCTTGGTACGGTGGGCTCCGGTGGTCCTTTAGGTGGGGGACGGGACAGCGGCCTGCGCGTCAGCGGCTGCATCGCAACTGCCACGTGGGCCTGCGGCGACGGTCTCGCGCCGACCCACATCAACCGCCAACCGCAACCCAACCGTGATCCACCCAACCGTTTTCCAACTGCCAGATCTGGTGTACGTCGAGATCAAGAAGCGCACCAAGGACGCGGTGCTGCTGCTGGTGGAGAAGGAGCGTGAGGGCGAGCTGATTGACCGCGCGCTGGTCAAGAACATCCTGGGCATCTTCATCGAGCTGGGCATGAGCAACATGGACTGCTACGAGAAGGACTTCGAGGTGGGTTGTGTGAAGGGGAGGGGGGTAGACGTGGGGTGGGGGTGCACAGGGGTACGGCGGGTTCGTTTTTGGGTTGTTGGGTGTGAAGCGCGAAGCGCAGGCAGCACATGTGCAGGAGCACTGACTGCCCCCCCCTCCCCTGACCAACCAACCGCAGGAGTACCTGCTGACGGAGACCTCGGCCTTCTACCGCCGCAAGGCCTCGGAGTGGATCGAGCAGGTGCGGAGCGGGCAGCAGAGTTGGGGCAGCAGGGACGGACGGGACAGCCCACGCGCTCGCCTCGTGGTTCTTTCCCTGGGGAACTTGCCCCAAGCCAACCCATGCCACACGCAATTCCTCGCAGCTCGACCCGTTCCACCCCGTCTCCCACCACCCACACCCACACCAGCCAACGCACGCCCCCTCCCTGCCCGCGCCGCCACCTTATCGTTTCCCCCCCCGAACGATACACCCTCCCCCCACCCTTCCACCACCCACACCCACACCACCCGACGTACCCCTGCCCCCAGGACTCGTGCCCCGACTACATGCTCAAGGCCGAGGAGTGCCTGCGCCTGGAGGAGGAGCGCGTGGAGAACTACCTGCACGCCTCCACCAAGGCCAAGCTGCTCAAGGAGGTGGAGAACGAGCTGCTGTCCAACTACGAGCAGCGCCTGCTCACCAAGGAGCACTCGGGCTGCGCGGCGCTGCTCAAGGACGACAAGGTGGGGAGGGGAGGGTGTGTGGGGGGGGGATGGTGGGAGAGGAGATTGGGGGTTGGGGGGTAGGGCACGGTGGAAGGGGGGGGCGGGAGTCGGGTGGAGGTCGGGAGGAGTGGCAATGCTAGTACGTCGTGGAACCCTGCCGTCCTCGTCGTACTGTGCAGGCATGCTCCACAGGCCGCCCCCGACCCCATTCATCCCTTCCCCTCTCCCCCCCCAGACCGAGGACCTGGCCCGCATGTACCGCCTCTTCCAGCGCATCCCCAAGGGCCTGGACCCTGTGGCGGACATCTTCAAGGAGCACGTGGACAACGAGGGCATGAAGCTGGTCAAGGAGGTGGGTGGAGGGAAGGGAGGAGGGGAAGGGGAGAGGAAGGGAGAGAGGAGGGGGCTGCCCGGACACATGGGAGACTCCTACCGGGGGGCTGATCGCCGGGGACGCGTGGCAGGATGCGTCCATCCCCCTCACACCCTTGTCCACGCACCCCTTCCCGTCGCACCCGTCCTCGCCTCCCCTGGCGTAGGCGATCCCGCTCAGTTTCAACCACTCTCCTCCCCCTCCCCCCATACGCCCTTCCCCACACACCCCCTCCTTATCCCCTCCCCTCCCCCCCCAGGTCACCGAGGCCGTGGAGCTGGCCAAGGAGAAGCAGGCCAAGGCGGGCCCCAGCCGCGACACGGGCACCAGCGCGGAGCAGCAGTACGTGCGCGCCGTGATCGACCTGCACGACAAGTACCTGGCCTACGTCTCCACCTGCTTCTGCAACTCGTCGCTCTTCCACAAGTCGCTCAAGGAGGCGTTCGAGAACTTCGTCAACAAGAGCGTCGCGGGTGGGTTCGCGCGGGCGTTTGCGTGCGAGCTTGCTGGGTGTGTTTCGCGGTTGTGGCGGAAGCTGGTGTGCCCTCCGCCCTGGTGCTGATTCCACCCGCAACGCGTTCCCGTTCATTTCCTAACATCCCCACCACCCCACCACCCCACCGGCCCCCAGGCTCCTCCAGCGCTGAGCTCATGGCCTCGTTCTGCGACAATCTCCTCAAGAAGGTGGGGCCGGGGGGGCAGAGAGAACGGCGTGGACGGAGCCCAAGGGGGGGTCAAGGGGGGCAGGGCGGCGCGTGCACTGCGGTTGTGTCGCTTCCTTCTTCACCCGCCCTGCCCCCACCTACCCCTGACCCCCCCTCCCCTTCCCCTCCTCCCTCCCCCCCCTCCTCCCAGGGTGGCTCCGAGAAGCTGTCCGACGAGGCCATCGAGGAGACCCTGGAGAAGGTGGTCAAGCTGCTGGCATACGTCAGCGACAAGGACATGTTCGCGGGTGCGTGCTTGCGCGCTTGCGAGTGGATGCTTTCGTGGTCTACGCAGCGAAGCGCCGGAGGGTAACGCGACCAGTCGCTTAGTCATGCAACTACCCGCCAACCGCCGCCCGCCGTCTTGACCTCCTCCGTGCAGAGTTCTACCGCAAGAAGCTGTCCCGGCGGCTGCTGCAGGACAAGTCGGCCTCGGACGACCACGAGCGGTCGCTGCTGTCGCGCCTCAAGCAGCAGTGCGGCGCGCAGTTCACCAGCAAGGTGGGGGTTGCGGGCTGGGGCGGGCGGGAACGGGGGCGGTTGCATGACCCCCAGTGTTGTTCGGACTTCTTCTGTGTGTGTTCCGCTGCGTCCTTGGCGAGTACGCCTGGCCGCCCCGGTTTGCCATTGGCCGCCCAGTCTGAAAGCCTGCCTCTGTGTCGGTGCCCCCCCCCTGCAGATGGAGGGCATGGTGACAGACCTGCAGCTGGCCAAGGAGAAGCAGCAGCACTTCGACGACTGGCTCAAGGTGGGGGTCCCTGCATGGGGCCTGCAGAGGCTGGGTGTGCGTGCAGGGGGCGTTGGGACTGTGGAGGCTGGGTGTGCGTGCAGGGGGCGTTGGGACTGTGGAGGGTGGGTGTGCGTGCAGGGGGCGTTGGGACTGTGGGGAACGGTGCTGTCGGGCTGGGGCAACAAGAAGGGAAGGGGAGCAAGCGGCGGGAGCGCTCTGAGGGTGTGAGTGCAGAGTGCGAGCGGGTCACGGGGGCTCGGGGTCGGGCGGGGCCCGGAAGCGAGCCGTTGGGGAGCGGCGGCAGTAATCCGTTCGTCCACTGCCCGGCTTTCAAACGCCGCACCAGAGTCTACAAGAGTCCTGGCGCCCCGTGCGCCACCCGCGACCCAACACGTCCCGACTCAACCCTCGACCAGCGCCCGCTGCCGTTACTGAAAACGGCTCTCGGCTTGCCGCACCCCCCCCGCAGGATAAGGGCAAGAAGCTGTCCATCGACCTGTCGGTCACCGTGCTCACCACGGGCTTCTGGCCCACGTACAAGTCCATCGAGGTGGCGCTGCCCCGCGAGATGGTGGAGGGCGTCGAGGTGTACCGCTCGTACTACGACTCGGACAGCAAGCACAGGTGCGTGCTGCGTACGGCACGTGCACCGTACTGCCACACATGTGTGCTCGTGCGCGGCTGTGGGGGTCGGGGGCTGGGGCTCAGGGGCGTGGGCGGTTGCACGGTGTGCTCAGCCCAGGGACTGGGGTGCGACAGACCCGCCGACCCGCGAACCCCGACTCCTGCCACCGCAGGAAGCTGACGTGGATCTACACGCTCGGCACGGCGGTGCTGCGCGGCAACTTCGACTCCAAGCCCATCGAGATGCAGATGAACACGCTGCAGGTGGGTGCGCGCCGCGTGTCCTTGCACTTGGCTGCAAGTGGGCGGTCATGTGCGCCTGCGGCCCTGCTACCGTGCGTGCAGTTAGCAGGGATGGTCAGTATTTGCTGTAACAATATCTCTCGTGTGTCCGCAGGCCGCGCTGTGCATGCTGCTCAACGACGTGGACGAGCTGTCGTACAACGAGGTACGGCATGGGATCGGCTTCTTGTCTGCTCTGGGCCACCGGTCGTTACAGGCCCGCGCAATCAGCTCCTGGCGCTCCATCTCCCTGGCGCTTCACATAAGCTCATGAACCTCTCCTCGCCATCCCTCATCCCCATCCTCCCTCCACCCCCTACCCCCTACCCCCTTGTCCCCTGACAGGTCCAGGAGCGCCTGCGCCTGCCCGATGACGACCTGCAGCGCCTGCTGCACTCGCTCGTGTGCGCCAAGTACAAGATCATCAAGAAGGAGCCCGACGGCAAGACCATCAGCAAGAGCGACAAGTTCAGGTGCGGACACGGCTGCGCGCAGGGCGTGAGCGGGGCGGGGAGGCGGGCCCGCACGCGCGGCCTGTACGCGCGGCCTGTAGCAGTGACTCACACGGTTGCACTCCCGCCTCTTGGTGCACCTCACACCACCGTCATGCCGCCACCCCCACTGCACTCGCGTCCCCCGCAGCTTCAACAACCGCTTCACGGACAAGATGCGCCGCATCAAGATCCCGCTGCCGCCGCTGGACGAGAAGAAGAAGGTGAGCGGGAGCAGAGCCGGGGTCATGGCGTGCTGTGCCGGGGTCATGTACCGTTGCAGCATCGGCTTTGGCCCCCTTCTTTCTCGGCTCTTCTCAACCGCCCACCCCCCGCCCTTCCCCATCCTCCTCCTCCTCTCCACCCCTTCCCTCCCCCCAGGTGATGGAGGACGTGGACAAGGACCGCCGCTACGCCATCGACGCCGCCATCGTGCGCATCATGAAGAGCCGCAAGGTGCGGACCGAGCTCTTGGAACTCGAGGACGCACTGCCCCTGACCGCCTGGATGCGCTGCGGGCACGGGGCCGCACGCGTGCCCTGCTCCCTCACCCCGGAGCCCCTCCCTCGCCCACCACTCCGACCACCACACCCACCCCCATCCCACCACCCCTCCCCCTCCCCGCCTACGCAGGTGCTCCAGCACCAGACGCTGGTCATGGAGGTGATCCAGCAGCTGCAGCGCATGTTCAAGCCCGACCTCAAGCTCATCAAGAAGCGCATCGAGGACCTCATCCAGCGCGAGTACCTGGAGCGCGACAAGGTGGGGAACAGGGAGGGGGCCGGCAGGGAGGAGGATGGGGCGCAGGTTAAGACGCGGGGCAGCAGGGGAAGGTGGAGCAGGGAGCGACGATCGGTGAGGCCGAGAGGCGGCCTAAGTGCCTAAGCTCCTGGAAGCGTGCAGCCTCTAGCGTCAGGCGACTCTAAAGCGCTGTGCATTTGCCAACCATCGCCAACATCGCAGGACAACCCGACCCTGTTCAAGTACCTCGCCTAAAGCGCTCGCCACAGCGACGCAGCCAGCGGCCGGCAATGGCGGGATGGACGGGAGGCGGGGAGTTTTGGGGGCGGCACAGGGGGCATGTGGCCGGAGGGGAGGCCGCCTGCGGGCAGGGGACAAGGGGATGGACGAGGGACGGACGTGGCCGCGGTGGCATGCCTGGATGGCCGGCCGGGCGCGGGCAGGGGCGTACAGGCGCGGATGCGCATGCGTGTTTCCCGGACTGCAGGGTCAGGGCGGATGGGGCGGGGATGGGGTGGCATTCTGCCTCAGCTCATGGGATAGGGCGGGGGCGGGGGTTGGTTGGGTATGCATTGCGCGGGCTACGGCCCGGGGCGAGGCACTGAATGCGGCAGGCTGTGCTGGGGTTGGGGTTGAGGCCTCGACGGCTCAGGGCTCGGAGCGTCGAGGGCGCTTCACGAAAGTGTCGTGGTGCGTTTGGGCCTGAGGGCGGCTCGGTGCCCTCGTACGCGTGTGTTGATGTTCGCCCCCAACGGGGAGGCGCGGCATGAGAGGGTGCAGGTGGCACGTGTGTGCACGCTGGCCTCGATGTGACGGGCTAGCTCCAGAAATGCGGCAGGTCCGTCGCCCAACCTGATCCCGCCCGCACATGATGAGGCCTGAGACCGACCGGCTCGTACTTCTGACCTGGTGCGCAATCTGCGCATGAGTGCCGGCCGGGGGTTCTGTGCTCGCAGGGGCCGTGCAGCATAGTCCGGACGACGACGGGGGATGCAGCTGAACGCGTCGATGTAGCTGCTCATGTAGGCACTCAGGCTTCACGACACCCGTCACCTGCCCGTCATTGGTACCGCGCCAGGGATGTTGTTGCACTTTGCTGGCCCTGCTTTTCGCGTAACCTCGTCTCCCGTTCCCCTTCCCCCTGCCCGTCAAGGCCGAACCGTACTTCGTGCACACCGCGCTCTAGTGCAGTGTTGACGTCGACGGACTGGTACAGAGGGGCCGGGACCCGGGAGACCGCATGCCGGCGGTACAGGTGCGCTTGCTGCGTGAGGCAGGCACGGTATGGCGCCTAAGAGAGTCTCGATTAGAGAGGCATGCTCTTGTGAAGCGCACAGGACCCCGGAGTCATTACAAATGTGCCCCGCCGTCTGCTTGCTCTTACTCAGGCCTGCGAAGGCTGTACAGCATCGGGCCGTCATGGATGGAGACAGGCGGCTTGGGTACGATATCCCCACCGTTGAGGGGGCGCAAAGAGATGCTGCATCGAACGAAGCTGTGTGATCAATGAACCCTTTCCGCCCCTGCTCAGCAACAAGCACTCTCAAAGGCTTGGCCTCGCCATCATTGCCACACACCGGTCCTTCATGGTATAGGTCTACGCATCCGGAATCCTTGTACGAACAGCTCCGGATCCCATTACGTTTGTGACATGCCCCACTGAATCCGCCTCAACCCATGATCGATGAGGCACTGGGGCCAGGCCCTTCCCGACAGGACCCCCCCCAACTGTGCCGCTACCAAAACCCCCCTTTAGAGATGGTATCCCACATATCCCTTATGCAGGGCATTTCCTTGTATCAGCCGGACCACCCCCAGACCGGAGCACCATCCACCGTTCCCATCCCATCCTCCATCCACCGTTCCGTCCCACCCATATCGTCGAGCCGGGTCCTTCCTCCGTTCCCCAAGGGCCCCTCACCATCAGCCCTCACCACCAGCCCCTCAACAAGTTCAATCATGCTCTTGTAACCCACAGAATCGAAGCCAAGCCACAGCCATGATTGCAGGTCGCGTCCTAGAAAGCGGCCAAAGTAAACTTCCGATGAAGCCTGTCTGCGGAACGCGCGCCGCAGAGTGCATGCGTCCGCCCTCGTCCGCGCCACAGTAAAGGCATAGTTGCATCGCCGAACATACCGGTATCTCTCCCGCACGGTCGCCAGCCCCCAGCGCCCAACACACTCACCGAGTCACAATGGGCGAGGCAAACGCAATCCTGTGTCAACTGCGCCTCGCACTCACCCGGTTCCTACTCTTTAAGCTTTTCTTCCCGCCATCCCGCCATCGAAGCCTCACGACCAGCAGCTATGAAGGGCCGGGCCTGCTGCGTTGCCATAATGCGTTCCTTGTCTTGCTCCTCGGCCAATTGGTCATAGACATCCGTACGCCGCATCCCGCCGTGACCCACACGTGTATCCGTACTCCGCATCGTATCACGCCTCGCCCACGCATCGGCGTAAAGAGCTGATGCTCATTTCGGTCTTATATCTGCTTGTGCTGCACCGCACGCCGCGTGAACCAAGCACGGCGGCAAGCGATCTCTCGTGCGTAGCTTAGCAGCACCGCTGAAGTCATAATCGCCAGGGACGCCCCGGAAGCCTGCTCCTGCTTCCAGGCCGCGACTCCCGTGACCAACAGCAGCGGCAGCGCGTTCAACGGCAACAGCGTGAGCGCGAAGCTGCAAACCACGATCGCCGTGAGCACCTGGCTGTGGCCCGAAACCGCCTGCCAGAGTGCGTAGTAGAGCGACAGCAGCAGCGCGCCGCGCCAGCGGTTGTAGGCCGGACGCGAGAGCTGCATCAGCGCGACCGGCAGCACACCCAGGCAGACGTAAAGCGCGGAGGTGTAGCGCTCGCGGCCGCGCAGGGCCAGGAGCATGTAGGCCGCGACGCCGGCTGTGTCGAGCTGGCCGCGACGGTCGTTGGTTTGGACCTCGAAGTCGAGCTCGAAGGCCGGGTCGGAGAAGAGCGGAAGGCCGAGGAGCAGGGCCGCGGAGAAGTCGGTGTGGTTGGAGAAGCGCGAGACCTTGTGCAGGATGAAGAGAGCCGCGGGCAGGGCGGCGGCGAGCAGGGCCGCGCCGACCAGCGGCGAGGCCCAGAGCGTGAGGGCGCAGAGGGCCGTTAGGAAGGGCGCGTAGGGCAGGAGCGCGCGCGCCGAGGCGGAGGCGGGCCCGGCCGAGAGCGTGCGTGCGGCAGCGGCGACGGCGGCGCATGCAGGTCCGCAGCATGTCCCACACAGGGCGTCCTTGGACGCAGCCTGAGGCTCCTGCGCCGCCGTATCCTTGCCCTGCGGCCGAACGCACATGGAGGTTGAGAGCGGGTCTCAGGACGGCGGCCATCAGTTGGGCAGTCAAAACATCTACAACTACCCTTTGGGCATCAGAGCGGGGGCGCCCCCTGTTCCCGCGCATGCGTGGCAAAACCAGGCAGGCTGCAGTGTCCCTCACCTCGAGGCCGGGGCCGGCGCAAATAGGCTGCAGGTCGTCCGCCGAGGCAAGCACTGAGACCGGCTCCTGCTGGCCCCGCTGCGCTAGGAAGCGGCGCTGCAGCTGGAAGGGGGTGGTGTGGTCGACCGGCGAGCGAGCGCTCTTCCAGCTGTGGGGGCGGCGGACGGGGATGATATGACGGGCGCGTAAGGCTCGGTGAAGGCGCAGCTTGGGCTCACTCCCTCGGCCCCCGCTCCAACAGCAGCCGCCCCCGCCCCCTGTTCCACCTCCCAGCTCTGTGAACCCCATGGCCAGCGGCCCCACCCCGCCCGCCCACCTGGTCCGGACCGATGGCAGCTGCGACAGGAGGGCCCACGTGTCGGGCACCACCGCGGCCACGTGCAGCGGCGTCAGGCCGGAGGCGCAGGGCGTGTTCCAGGACAGGGCCAGGTCGAACTCGCTCGCCCAGCCCAGCATCGCCCCAACCATTGCGCCGCCTGTGTCGACAAGGGAGCAGCACAGGGATAGGATACGGGGGGTTGAGGTTCGGTAGGTGCCGAGGCCATCGCGTTCGCTTCAGGATGACTACTGCCGAGCACAGGCGGGTAGCTAGAAGCGGCCAACGGGCCCACCTGCCCTGACGCCGCGGTGCATGAGGGAGAGGCCGTCCGGCCCCACGGGCGCTTCCAGGGCCTGCTGCAGGTCCTGGCCCAGCCACCACAGCAGCCGCACCAGGGAGGAGCTCACGGCCACCAGGCCAGAGTCGACGGCCCACGAAAGGGCACATTCAGCCTCCTGCAGCCACAGCAGGACAGGGCAGGGCAGGATGGGACAGGGCGGCAGTTCAGCGCTCGGCACCAAGGGGGAAGCAGTGCTGGGTGATAGGTGCCTCCCGAAGCGCACAACCCCGGGCATGCAGGCGCGACTGTGGGCCCGGCAGGCAGCACAAGGCACGGGCACTGCACCCGCGGGCGGATGACTGAACACTAGCCACCAAACACATGCCTTCCAGGGTTCTATTGGGTAAACATTTCATTCACCCTCACCCCGGGGCGCACCTGGATTGCGTCCCACTTGTCAAACACGGGCCCGGAGCCGGCGCCTGGGCAGGCCCTGCAGGCCTCGTCCGGGAGCGGCTCGCAGGAGAGTGAGGAGGACGCGGCCTTGGGCAGCGGCGCGCGCAGGCTGGCGGCGAGGCAGTCCAGGGCCAGGCCCATGCCCACGACGGCGCTCTCCAGGTCGGACAGGGACCTGCAGGAAGTTGGAGAGCCAGGGGCGAATTGTTACGCAACTGATACAGGCCGACCCACATCATGACAGCCGCGAGGAGGGTACCCAGCGCACATGCGCCAGAAGCGAGTGGTGTACAAGCGGCCCAAGACTGAAGCCCCGACCTCCAAGCCTCAAAGCCCCAAGCTCACCCCTGGTGCAGGGCGCGCAGGGCCATGGCCGACAGCTCAGCCACGGCGGCCGGCTCGTCGGCCAGCAGGCAGGGCCGGCACTCGCTCAGCAGCCCGGCTGAGCCCCGCTGGGCCTCCAGCTGCAGCAGCCCGGGCCCAGGCAGGTCCTCGACCGTCACGACGAGCACGTCGCTCGCGGCGCGGCCGGCCCGACGGAGCAGAGCCGCGCAGCGCTGTGCGGCCTCCGCGGCGGGGGCCAGGGCTGGGTCGGGCTGGACGCCAGTGGAGGGAGCGGACGACAGCAGCGGCCGGGCCTTGAGGGGCACGTAGCCGCCCTGGATGCGCGCAAAGAGCTTGACGCCGTCCTGCATCGCATGGGGAAGAAGGGAGACGGAAGGTGCTGGGCACGTGCTTGAGCGTCGGGGCCGACCCAGCGCTCAGGCATACGGCGCGCCAAGCGCAGCAGGCACCAAGCGCCCAGCCTGGCCCAAACCCGCACCCCCGGCCAAGCCCGGCGCCCGGTACAACCCAGCCGAGCCCCCGCCCCTCGCCCTCGCCCTCACCTGCAGCAACCCGTCCCCGTACACCATCACCACGGCCCTGCCCCCGGGCAGCATCTGCGCCGCCGCGCTGACGTGTCCGATGCACGGCGCCGCGCCGGCCGCCCTCAGCGCCGCACTGTCTACGACCGCGGCCGGCTCGGCGCCCAGCGGCTCGCCCGCTCCCCACAGCGCCGCGGCCCGCTCCTGCTGCACGAGCACCGCGCAGCGGGCGGTCACGTCGGCGCCCAGCAAGGCGCGCAGCTCGCCCGGGGCCACGAGCAGGCCGCCGGCGGCGCGGGGTGCCATGACGTCCAACACCAGGTGGCAGCAGCCGGGGCGCAGGAAGCCCTGGAAGGGAGAGGGCACAAACGCAGCGGGGTAGGGGCAGGGCAGGGCACACGTCAGCAAGGCAGCAGGCCAGGCTGAGCAGCAGTGCAGAGGGGCGCTCGGTTGGGCTCGCCAATGCAGAGCGGGTGAAGCGCGGCGCTCGTGCGGGCGCTTGCCTGCACGAGCGATGAGTCGGCCGTGTCCAGGAGGTTGCGCAGGCGCTGGAAGAGGTCCGGCGGCAGCTCGTCGGGGGTGACGTTGGCGATCTTGATGCTGCGGCGGCAGAAGCCGTTGGCACAGCCAGGCACAAGTTCAGCAGGCCGTCCACCAAGCCCGCACCAGCCGTTCGCGGCAGCAGGATCTTGCAGCCCGTGCAATCATGCCCAGGATGCCCACGCTTTGCTCTTCTTTATCCGCACCCCCACCTGACGCGAACCATTAGGTCATCGCTCCGGTACGCCGTCCGCCCCCCGCCCGCCACCAGGCGGCGGGCCAGGTCGAAGCTGGAGCCCGCCGCCGCCGCCGGCCTGGCGGGGGCGCCAGCCATGGCCCCGCTGGCGGTGCTGCCGTACGGCGACGCGCCCATGCCGTACGACTTGGCGCCGACGTCGGCAGCAGTTGGGCCGTACGAGTCCAGCGACATGTCCGTGTCGAACGAAGGCAGGCTGTCCGGGCCCAGCGTGCCTCCGCCCAGAGTCGCGATCGTGGGAGCCTGCTGTATCGTCGCGCCCCCCAGCGCCGAGGGCAACGGCCCACTCGCGCCGTTGCTGCCGCCCGCGCCGCCACCGCCACCCATGCCGCCGCCGCCGCCCAGCCCGCCGTTGAGGCCCGAGCCAAAGCCGCTGTGGCCGTGGCCCGGCACGGGCCCGACCGGGCCCAGGGCTCCGTTGCCGCCTCCGAAGGGCGCCTCCAGCTTGAGCTGCGGCGAGGGCTGCATGGTGGCGCTGCGGGACTGCGTCAGCAGGCCGCCGCTGAGGCGGCGCTCCATGTCTGTCATGACCATGTCCCCGCGCTCCCCGCCCATGGACATCTGCATTGGCTCCAGCCCCCCGCCCATGCCGCCACCCACGCTGCCGCCGGCGAGCTGCAGCGCCCCCATGAAGCCGCTGCAGCCGCCGGCGGCTCCGCCCAGGCCCTGGTGAGGGTGCTGGCCCGGAAGGCTCCGGTCCAGGGGGCCCGACAGCGGTCCCGACAGGTCGCCCGGGCTGTGCTGCTGCCGGTACGGAGGCAGCTGCTGCATGTAGCCGGGCAGCTGGCTGCTGCGCCCGGCCATCATGTTGGGAGAGAGGGGCATGTGGATGTTGGGCAGGCTGGTGCCGCCCAGCGGCATCGGGCCGGACTGGGACACGGGCGCCGAGAGGTTCAGTAGCGGCGGCAGGGGGTTGCTGAAGGAGGCGTTGCCGCCGCTGCCGAGGCCGCCGGAGACGCCGCTGAAGGAGGAGTACATGTCTGGTAGAGCGCCCCGGGGGTCATCGAGCAGGGACCCGTCAACCAGGAGACCCGAGAAGTCGTCGGCCCCCGTCTGAGCGTCCGAACAGCCCTGGTCTCCGTGGCCCTACGGGGCCGGAAACGGAAGAGGGAGTGGTGTGATGGAAGCTTGGGGACGAGGCCAGGGCAGAACGGCAAGGCGGGCAAGGTGTGAGGGTGTGGAAGACAGGCGGGGGGCTCCGGGTGGGGAAACAGGCTACCTGCGGGGCGCCCTCATTGCTGGATGAGTGGTGCTGCTTGCTGCGGCGGGAGGACGAGTTGATGGGATCGCGCTTCCGGCGCCGGGCGTTGTGTTGGAGCAGGCGCGCACGGCAGCTCCTGCGGGTCGGGCAAGAAAGGAAACCGAGGGGGGGCTCGTGGTTTTAGGTGGTTTACCCCGACCACCGCGGCCCCTCGAAACAAACCCCCCGCCACAGAAACGGCGATGCCTTCAGCCTCAGGACAACTCATTGAGGTGGTATGGTGGCCGTTTCAGCGGCGGAATTACGGTATGGCCGCCTCTGTGAGCGCCCCAGCACGCTTCACTCCGTGTCACCCGCCCTAGCGGAAGTTGCTCCCGTTTCGCCTTCACACCCCTGGTCCCTCGCCCGACCCGCCTCTTGTTGCCGTCAAACTCCGCGAGCTCATGAAAGCGCCCGCATTGCTGGCAGAACCTGCGCGGCGAAGAAAGGATAAAGTGTTGGCACAGCAATGTGGCATGGCTGCTCTCGCCCCTGACCCTGATCGCATACCTGCACTGCTTGCCGTCGACGCTTATGCTGAGGATGGGGTCGGCGAGACGGGAGCAGTGGTGTAAGTCGGGTTAGCCATGCCACGCAGGGCTCGGTGCAGCTCTCACCTTAGCAGCTTGAGGTGGGGCTCGCAGACCCGGTAACGCTGATAGTATCCCTTCTCGTTTGCAAGGTCGTGTCCGCAGCCCTCCACCTGGGGCAAGGGGCCCGAACATAAGGCTCATCGCGTGGATTGCACGCTGATGATCGCTTCAACTTGTAGTTCTTTACAGCGGATGGGGCGCAAGCGACCTTTGCAGTGGCATGGCCATCGCGCCGGGAGCTCGAACGCGCGCAGCGCACCTGGCACACCAGCGGTCCCTTGGGGGCCCGTGCATGGCCTTTGCCTCCGTCTCCGGCAGCTCCCGGAGCTCCCGCTTTGCCGGGCCACCCGGAGGGCACCGCCCCGAGCTCATCGTCTCGCGTCTGCGACCCCGAGCCTCCGGCGTCTGGCTCCGACTCCGACCTGGTTAGCTGCAAGAGAGAAGGATCCCAGGTGCCCGCGCCGGCCCACGTCGGGTGTGCCCCGCTGAAAGCGTCCCCCGCGGCTGCAGCGAACACGTCCGCCATCTGCCCTGCTCCAAAAGAGCCTAGTCTGTCATTACAATAGAGGATACAGACCGATGTGGGAGCCAAGGGCACTGAAGTGTCTAGCGTCTAGTGTCTAGACGGCGTGGTCATAGGCTATGCCAGTGAAGTAAGTTTTGAAGCAATGTCAACTACTGTGTCTGCGGGCTGTGAAGCGGCCAAGCTTCCGTCCCTTCCGTCCCAACTGCATGTCGGACTGTTGGGGCAGAATGCGGTCTTTGCACCGCATTACGGCTTCAAACGTTTGGGGGCGAATGGGTGACAGCATTCTGAGCCCGTCGCGCAAGGGGGGGCCGGGAAGCCCTTCCGTCGGGGGTGACGCGCGACAAAAGTGTGGCAGGGCCACGCCAGGCCACGGCACGGGGCTGGCACGGGTCTGGTCTGTCCCCGAGCGGGTGTTCACGGCAGCAAGCCAGGGATGAAGAGGATTGTACCAGAGACAAGTACAAGAGGAGTCCAAGAGGAGGACGAAGGAAGGAAGGAAGGAAGGAGGGTGGGATGAAGAAGACTGTAACAGGGGGCACTGGAGGTGACGGGCAGTCTGTGGGAACGCGCCCGGAGCTCACAGCGCGCCCTGGCAGTGCTGGTACGATCCGCTGACTCCGCTCTGGCTCCGCAGCAGGAACGTCGGCCCCTGCCGCGCTCGCGGGCGTCCAGCTCTCCAGCTACGTTACACGGTAGCGCCCGCGGAGGCCGCCTACAGGTGGGCCCACAGTTGCGATCGAGGGCCAAAGCCTCAAGCCTCTCAACAAGTGCCGTCGGCGCCAGGGGTGGTCAACCCTGGTCGGCGCGCTCAACGCTCCCCCTCCCCCACGCTCAAATACCAGCGTGTAAAGCGCCAAACACCACGACACGGGGCAGGGTGTTTCATCCAACACCAGGCAGCAGGCACGCCGCCACAGGGCAAAGGTGTTCCACCTCCCGTCAGACGGACAAACAGGAATTCTTCAGACCCAGGCCAGCCCTTGCAGGGTGGCCACTTGCACCCAGGCAAGGGGAGAAGCTCGTAGGGAGGATCATTGCTGGTCCCCGATGTCACTCCACAACATTACGGCCAAGGCGAAAGCTAGGGCGCAGGGCCTACTCAACTAGTCCACCCATGAGGTGGGCTTTCAATTCCCCAAACTCGCTGCCCCGACTGCCCATCCAGGCCTAGCCCCCCGCAATAACTTCCTGCTCGCAAGCTCGCGTCCATCGCCTTCCCGGTTTAAGCATGATCTACCCCAGCCCGTCCTGACCCCATCTACCACACCCCGATGCCATGACCGGACGCTGGCGGTCCAGCACCGTGCCCTCGCGTCCTCTGGAGTCCAACCCACCATCCACAAGACTCGAGCGCGCCCTCCCACTATCCACGGCCCTATCTACAGGTCCGGATGCTCACTCCGACTCGGCGGGCTTGGCCTCCTTCACCTCCCTGGCCTCCCTCAGCTCCCGGTCCCGGTCCCGGCTGCTCTCCTTGTTCTCCTCTCTCCGCCCGAAGATCGCGAGCCCGGCGCCCTGGTACTTGGCCGGCACGGTGGACAGGAAGCCGTCCAGCGAGGCGCTCATGAGAATGAAGGCCTGCTGCACCTGCTGAGCCTGCTGTGCCTGCTGCTGCGGCGTCCACGACGGGCTGCCACGCAGCGCCGCGGCCGCCGAGGCGGAGGCGTACTGCAGGTCCTTCACGTGCTCCTCGAAGTTCTTGAAGGCCTTGTGTGAATCCGTGGCGGCGTTGTACTCGCTGTTCTGTAGCAGCGCCCAGGGCAGGTAGAGCGCCGCCTGGCGCAGGTCGGCCATGGGCGCGACGTTGAGGTTCATGGTCAGCTGCTCGAAGTTGCCGGTCTGGATCTGCTGCGCGATGGACTGCCACGACCTGGGATGGGGATGGGGATGGGGATGAGGATGGGCCCGCCCCTATCTTACACCGCATAGAAGCAGCATCCAGTCCCTTACACCCCCGACTGGCTAATTAGGGCATGACAATCTCTGCCAGCAATGCCCCGCCCTGGTCTCTCGTGCAGGTTACAGGGCATTACAGGGCATCCTAAAAACGGCAGGCAAGCTGTACAGCTGCAAACGCCCACCCAGCCGACAGCCCGCCCAGTCTCGTAAGCTCCCGTGCAGCAAAGCTCACCTGGGTCGGTTCTCCTGGACTATCTGCAGGTATTCCTTGATACGAAGGTTCGAGGGAACGTCCGAGGCGAAATCGTAGTTGTACACGGTCTGAGGGCACGGGCAGGGGAAGGCGCACGGTGAGGACGGAGCCGTTACCCACATGCTCTCTCCTACATGAGCTGGGCGACCGGTCACAGGTGTTCTAGTGGCGGACGTGGAGGCCATCTGCCTGTCGCTGATGCGGCCGGTCGGCAGATAGCAGGGCAATGCAGCGCGCGGGGAACGGCAAGCTGGGTCAGGCGCACTAGGGCTCACCACGTCGGGCTGCGGCGGAGGCGCTGCCTCAACGGGAAACGATATTGCCGGTGCTGGCTCCCCCGCAGAGGACTCTGCTTGCGCCGCCGTCGCGACCGTAGCATAGTACCCAAGGCTGACCGCCAAGAGGGAGCGCCGGGTCATCGCCGGGGCGGATTGTCGCGCCCCAGCTCGGTCCGCGAGCGAGGCGCTGTCCCCTATCGCCATGGGAGAGCAACACGATGCGGGCTCCGGTTGGCTGGCCGCGAAGCAGCGCGTGCGGTTGCTTGCACCCGAGGCTTGCAGCGCGTGCAGCCGGCCACACGCTAAGCCGAGCCCCGGCGACGAGCCGGACGAGGACGACGCCACGGGCCGTCCAACCACGCCTGTGCGGCCCAGTGCTGATGGGCCTCGTGAGCGGTGGGCCGTGCCCCCGCAACTTTGCCGAAGGGCATCCATCAGAGTGCAACGCCGCACTGTCAAGCCCTAACGGTGGCCTGGACGTGTGATATATATGTCTCTCGCGCAAGATTATCAGGACGGCGGGCAAAACATCCTCTGCAGGCTTGCTTGCTTTGACAGGCCGATGCAGCAAGTCCGGCCCCGGACACGAACTATGTTCGCGCTGTATTGCAAGTAGACTGCAACACATCACTCCACTGCCTGGTTAACCCCTAGCCGCACAATACGCGACGCGACAGACATCCTTCTGCACACAGCTTCTGCTGACCCGCGAGAGGACAACAGTGGTCGCTTGCATAACCAGCTACGTAGACACCGCGTTCAATCCTTGGCGATAGGCCTGTGGACGAGCTGAGCGCTGATCGAGACTGCTTTGACCGCGCCGATGCGGGGAGCAGCTGCCAGCTGCGTGGACCGCCGCTGAATGTTCTCGAGGAAGAAGGGCAAGGGCCGCCCTCCAGCTAAAGGTATGGGGCTGGCGGAGTTCAACTCCGAGTGTCCTCTGTGCCAGCGACTCCGCCCCCCAGGCCGAGCCCTAACCCAACGCCCTTCCTCCTTCCAGAGACGCCCCCTACTGGACCGTCATCTTCGGGCAGTGCCGCCAGCACACCAGGTGCCTCCAGCGGGGCACGAGCCCCGCCTCCTACACCCCGCAGACCCCTCACTGCCGGGGAATGCCTCGTCCGGACCCAAGCTGCCCTTCAGAAGCTGCGCTTCACCAACCCTGCCGAAGCGCCCAATGAGGCGTTCCCTATGCTCAATGAGGTTCAGCGCCTCAGTAAGTGGGACATATTGGGCTGAGCGGCATGCGTTCGTCTCTGGGACACAGGCTTGGAGCGCGCCGCCCCGCCGCCTCGCCCTATGCCTCTTAGTGATGGCACCCTGCCCTCTTCTCTCCTGCGCAGTCCAACAGCTGAAGGAAGTGACGGCGCCCCTGCCGCCGACGGACAGAGATGCCTGGGCCGTGTGAGCGTGGTGGCAAGGGCGCACAGCTGTGGCTTAGCCGCTTGGGCGGTGCTCGCCGTTCTGAAGTCTGTTCTCTTGGTTCCGTCCACCAGGCAAATTGCGGACCTGGAGGACGAGTTCCGAGAGCTGGCGGACCTCATAGTGGCGAGGGCAGACGCCATCCACCGGCCAGGTGCGCCACAAGTGCTGCGGCAACGCTGTATGTCCAGGGTCCGTGAGCCGACCGCGACCCACATCGCACCTGGCGCCACGACCCACATCGCCCCGTCCTCGCCTTGCAGATCCACGACCGGGCCAGGCCCCCCCGCCGCGGGCGCCCATGGCCCGGCCGGCGAGCGGCAGCTACCACCCTTCAGACCGTCAGAACGCCTTCACCACCCCGGCCACGCAGCACCCCGGCCGCTGGCCAGCGCACGCCCTGCAGCATGGGCCCCATCCGACCTCAGCGCCGCCCCAGCGCCAGCCCTCGGCTGGCTCGCAGCCTGCCCACGCAACCCCCGTCCTGCAATCCCAGGTGTCGCTACAGGAGCGGGCCAACTTGGCGCGGAGGCAGCAGGAGCTGCTGAGCCGGCACTCGGAGTTTATTGGTCGGCCGCCGCCGCAGCAGCAGCAGCAGGGGCTTTTCCAGCAGCAGCAAGGGGGCCCTCACGAGGGGCATCACTCCATGTCTGCGCCCATGGTAAGTGGCGCTATCCCGACTTGTCCTGTCATGCGCGTACCAAGGCAGCTAACGTTGACCGCTTGCCACCCTTTGAATTCAATTGCAGGCTCGCATGGCGTCCCACAACGCGCACGGCCACGGCCCGCCAGAGCAGGTGACGTCCCCGCGTCAGAGCAGTCACAGCAGCGGGCAGCAGGCGTACGCGCAGCAGCCGCAGCAGAGCTCCTACGCACAGATTGCCGCGCAGCAGGCACTCCTGCAGCGGCAGATGAGCGAGCGCATCGCGGCGCAGCGCGCGCAGCAGGCCCAGCAGGCACACGCGCAGTACGCACAACACCAGGCGCAGCAGCAGCAGGAAGTGCAACAACCATACACCCAGCAGCAGCATACGCAACAGTACGCTGGGGACGAGCGGTACCCGGCAGGTGCCGAGCCGTACGGCACTGGCGCGGAGCAGTACCAGGCTGAGCAGTACCACCAGCAACAGCATCAACAGCTGGGGCAGCAGCAGCAGCAGCCGTTTCAAGCGGCCGCGGGTGGGCAGTACACGCAGGAACAGGGGTACGGGACACCGCAGCACGCGCAGCCGCCGGTGCAGCATGGTCACCGCGAAGGGCACGAGGAGGATGACATGTTCAGGTATGTACTCCGCGCTGCGCTATTGACAGCGGGTAACGCCCAAGCCTGGTGTCAAGCACAGCTTATTGTATTGTGTCCAGCCGTCTGACCGCCTTTTTTGTCCGCACGCAGTGGCCTGGACATTGTGGCGAACCAGCCAGCGGACGCCGGCGGGCAGCCCTCGCAGCCCTCCGCGGCGGCCTCTGGGCAACAGGAGGCCTGGCAGCGGGATGCGAATCAGGGCCACAGCGCAGGGCCGGGGGCCGCTGCCGAGGTGCAGCGCATGCGGACCATGACGCCCCAGGCCTCCTCCGCCATGGACTCCCCCGCACGGCCCGGCTACGGAACGCAGACTTCCCTGGCGCGGCAGGCCCAGACGCCCACGGCCGCATACTCCACGCCCGGCCCGTCCGGCTACCCCGGCCAGGACTTCCGGTCTCAACCGCTGCATTCTCCCGCGCCGGTTCCTCCGGCGCCGTCGCCCTCGCCGATCCAGCCGGTCCTGTCGCCCATGCAAGCCCAGATGCTGCGGGCACAGACGCCGATCCAGTACCCGCAGCAAGGCATGGAAGACGAGCAGCCGCACGGACCGGGTGGGTCGGACGCCCAGATGTACGACGGGAGTTCGTACGGCACGCAGCAGCTGCACGTGGAGATGCGGATGCGCCGGGAGCAGCTGCAGAGGGAGCAGCTGCAGGCCCAGGCCCAGGGGCAGCAGGGCCAATGGCCACAGCCGCAGACGGAGGCGCTGCACTCGCAAGGGCAGGGAGCGCAGTGGCAGCAGCCTCAGGGCTCCGGGATGGGGGCGGAGCATACGCAGGCTCCGGGCCAGAGCGCGCAGTGGCAACCTGGCCAGGGCGTGGCCGCGGAGCAAGCACAGGCGCAGGCGGGCCAGTGGCAGCAAGCCCAGAGCATGGGGCCAGGGGTGGAGCAGCCGCAGGGCCAGGTGGCGCAGACGCCGGAGCAAGCGCAGTGGCAGCAACAGCAGCAGGCGGAGGCCCAGCGAGCGCAGTGGCAGCTGCAACAGCAACAGGAGCAGGTCACCCAACAGGCTCACTGGCAGCAGCAGCAGCAGCAGGCGCAGCAGCATGCGGCCGGGGAGCCGCCGGGGCCGCAACCGGCAATGTCGGGCCAGTGGCAGCAGCCCCAGGCGCAGTACGGGCACATGCCACAGGCCAACGTGCTGCAGCCGCTGTGGCAGCAGCAGCAGCAAGCTATGCACGCGCCGCAGGCACAGGCAGGTCAGGCATCGCACCAGGCGCCGCAGACTTTCTCCACGCCGCAGCGAGCTCCTGCCTCGAGCCTCAGCGGCGCGGCAGCAGGCGCCGCTTACGGCCAACCCGCCCGCCCGCCTGCCAGCCCCGCGCCCGGGGGGTCCGGCCTCGCGTCCTCGGCCTCAGCGCAGGGCCCTCTGGGTCTGCGCGGTGCCACCCTGCCGGATGTGGATGAGTTGGAGGGCACTCTGGCCACCTTCAACGAGCGCCTGGCGGCGGAGCAGCACGTTCAGGTGCGAAAGCGGTGCTAAGAGACTGAACAGACGGTGTACGGCTCGGGAGGCTGGCACTGCAGCTGCACGGAGGTGGCGGCGCTTAGCGGCGGGTCCGTGCATGAGTCTCTCGGGAGCATTGCGACGCCGAGGCCCTGCACGTCAAGGCCCGAGATCTGCTCCCACTCACGGCTCGCCTGTCCTCACTGCATGCCCCCTTTGTCTAGACAACATGTTGTGTGTCCCCCGCGCTTGCCACCTCAGGACATGGTGACGGCGCTGGACGAGGCCATGGCCCAGGCCGACACCGCGGAGGCGGGCGTGCGGCAGCGGCGGAAAGCCTTCGGCGACGCTCTGGGGCAGGTGTCTCACGGTCAGTACCGGTGCCCCACGCTTCAAACTGTCGATCCAGGTCGACTTGCTTGACGCTACTCCAGACGCCTCCGGTTGATCCGCTCCAGTTCCCGCTCCCGCGGTCACATCTTTCCGCCCAGCTTGCCCTCGCTTTTCCGCCGCACTCACGTCCCTTCTCTGCACCTTTGCAGGCATCTCCCAGCTGCAGCTGGCGCAGTCGGCGGCGGTGGAGCGCGAGGACTTCGACGCCGCCGCGGACCTGGCCTCGCAGCTGGACGTGCTGACGCGGCAGCGGGGCCAGCTGGAGGAGCAGCTGGGGCAGCTGGTGGGGGCGCTCAAGGCCGCCACGGACTTCCGGCTCGAGGTGCTGCGGCGCCGGGCACAGGCCTGGCAGGCGCTCGAGTCCCACCTGCAGGTGGGGAGGGAACAGCGTCTTGCCTGGGGGCTGCTGGTTGGCGAAGACGTCGAGGAGACTCGAAAGGGCTCGCGCAAGGCCGGCCTCAGCGCCTGCTCACTGCGTCTGATTCGCGATTGCCTGGCCTGACGCTGCGCAGGTGCTCCAAACCTACCACGAGGAGAACACGGTGGACGCCGGCACACTCGCACAGGTGGGCGGGCTGACGCAACCCACTTCCATGACTTCGCACTGGTCCCGTACAGCTTCTCGTGCTCGGGGCAGTCGGGGTCCCGCCTGCCCGAAACTAACGTTGATATTCATTGTTGCGGCCTGCAGCACCGCTCCGATTTGGACGCTCGGGCGGCCGAGATCGCTGAGGCGGAAGCCGCCCTGGAGGCGCGGGTATCAGAGGCGGCTGGGCCGGTGCAGGAGGAGTGGCGGCACCGGGTGGCGTTGCGTGACGCACTGCAGGTGCGTGGTTTGGAGTGGGAGGGGAGTCACGACAAGGTCCCCTCGTACTCCTACCAAAGCTGCTGTTTCCAAATGTGCAAGCTGCCTGCACGAACTGAGGCTGGGGTTGCGCCGCCTAGAGCTGGGGGCTCAGACAGGACGCGAGCATTGGTCAGAGCAATACGGCGGCTGCGCTCGCCTTCAGCGGCAAACTAACTGCCTGGAGCATGCCAAGAAAGCAGATGCGCCCACTTGATTGCTGGCCGCTCCGCAGGCCGAGGTGGACTCCCTCCGGCAGCAGCTCGCAGCCAAAGAGGCGGAGCTGGCGGAGGCGCTCACGGGTGTGGCGCAGGCCGACGAGGTGAGCTAGGCGCTATGTTGGTGGGAGTCCTACACCCAACTCCCCGCGGTCCCCGCCCCGGCATGGGCTCCGGGCGAGTTTCGTGCTGTGTTACAGGTGTCTGAGGCTCTGCACTAACGAGCTGCGCTCTGCAAACTCCGGCACAGGCGCTGCAGCAAAGCCGGTCAGCGTTTGAGCAGGAGGCCTCCCAGATCCGGGAGACCCGCCAGCGCCTGGACGCCGACTCCCAGGCCCTCGAGGTGAGGCTTTGCTTTTTCAACCCCCACGCTCTTCCATGCTGGCCAAGCGCCTGCGCCTCACAGCTCATAACAGTGCAGGCAGCAAAGCGCAACCCGAGCTCCACTCCTACATACCGGTATCAACACCCGCCCTGGCCCTTGGGCCCTGGCCCCCGCAGGCGCGCACCCGCGAGGCGGAGCACACGGCCCAACTGGCCGAAGCCCTGGACGCATCCGCCAAGGGCGCCCGGCGGCTGGCGGACGCCGCCTTCGAACAGCTGCAGGGCGAGGCGCAGCGCTCCGAGCGGCGCGCGGGCCTGCTGCAGGAGCACGAGGCTGCCCTGGCCGAGCTCAACCGCCTCGAGGCCCGCATCATGCAGCTCACGGCGGAGCTGGGGCAGCTGGCGTCGCAGCGCGTGGCCATGGCCGCCGACCACAGCGCGGCGCAGCAGCAGCTGATGCACGTGCAGGCCACCATGCCCGACCTGGAGCGGGCCAAGAAGGCGGCGGCGGCTGGAGCGGTGCGTGCGTGCGTGCGCCTTGTGGACGGGGCCTTGCGTGTGGATGGCGGGCCGTGCGTTGTCAGTGCCTGGGCAAGGCGATACGCGTGTGCTCTGCGCGCTTGAGGGCTGATGTGGTATGTTTGCGTGTGCTTGCTGAGCCCGTGTGGTACCTGCGCCGTGGTGTCGCAGGATTTCCGCGAGGCCGCCCGCCTCTCCAGCCAGCTGCGGTCCGCCGCCGCCGAGGTGGGTGGGCGCACGCACCCCCCGTTGCGGGTCCGGAATCTGCTGTCGTGCTTCTCAGCCGGGCCAAAGCACCCTCCTACGCCCTTGCCTCCTGCTCTTGCTCCCCACACCCATATTCCCCATTCCAGCAAAAACCCTCATGGCCGCCCGTGTCCCCTGCGTTGCTGCCCGCAGGCCGAGGCCGCTTCCGCCGTGGTGGCCCGCGTCTCTGCCCAGCTGGCGGAGCAGGCGAGCGCGGAGGACGCCAAGGCCGCAGAGTTGGAGGGGCTGCGGTGCGAGGTGGTGGCGGCGCAGGCCCGGGCCGGCGAGGCGAGACTGCGGTACCTCCTGGACGGCATCGACGGGGAAGAGCAGGCGGCTGGGGCGGGGAGCGGGGGTGGGGCGGGGGCGGGTGAGGAGGCCGCCAGCAGCGGCGGGGCCGAGTGAGTAGGTGGGAGTCGCGAGCGTCCCTGCTCGGAACGAGGCGGGGCATGGCCGTAGGACGCCTGGAGGCATCAGTGCCGTGGGCATGGGATTGGGGGTACTGTTCATGGATTCGGACCAGCAAGGGGTGGAACCTGACCGGTTAGGGATGCCCGGCGGTGCCGCCGGGGGTACAGGGCGTGCGTCTGCTTGCGTGAGGTCTGGGGGACTACGGGTATCAGCGAGCAGCGTCTCTGATCTTGCGTGCGGCTAGAAGCTACCGGTAGTAGATTATGTACCGCTTGCAGGCGACGGGTGAGCCTGGGCGGCATGAGCGGCGCCACTGGCAGAGCCTGGGCACCAGCTGTCCGTGTATCTGGGGCTGCAGCTGAGCGCAAGCCACCCGAGGACGTCAAGGGGTAGCAGATGCCACCAGAACTACATGGGCTTGGGCCCCGGCACCACCGCAAGTCCCTTGTGCACTGTCTGCTGACCTTGGCCTGCCCGGCGGGCCTGCTTCGGCGTTCCGCGGACGGGATGGGGATAAAGAAAAGCGCAATGCAGCGCGTGATGGGGAAGGAGAGACCGACAGACAGATGTTACACCGTCTGCTAACCTGTGACCTCGGCCCTGCCTCGGAGACGTCGGCCGCGACGGCCGGTCGGCGTAGCAAAGAGTACGACGGTGCGACCCGCCAGCAGTCCCGGCACACCGGTCTGCGGCCTTCCCATCAGCCTCAGGGCGCCACGCATCGCTACGGTACTTGGTACCGCTACCTCGCACCGCAGCGCCTCTAGTTGTCTGGCAGCAGGTGCCATCCTGTAGGGGCTCCCGAGAGCCGCCCCCAGCAAACGCTCCGCGGCTCGCTGAGCCCCTCACATGCCAGGCCGCGGCTAGCCTCTCGCAGTCCCACTCCTCAGCGGCACACGGGCATTGAAACGTTTCTTGCCTTGGTCCGCGCAGGCCCGCACCCAGCCAGAAGCTCCCAGGCGCTGCCCGAGCTAGCCCATGAGCGTCCCAAGACCGGCGGTCCCTGCGCCCCATACACTGCTCAGAGGTGCCGCAGCGTCCGTGCGGGTCGTGCATTGCTCCAGCGCCCCAGTGATCTACCATTCCCACGCGCCCTCCCCGGGGCCCCGCCCACCTCCGGACCCCTTCCGAGGCCCCGCCCATCTCCAGGCCCACCACGGCGCCCTGCCCTCCGCGTGCCGGGCATGCAACCCTCTCTAGCCTATTCCCGGTCCCCCAGCCTGGGCCCCTCGCGGTTGGCCCCGCCTGGGCCCCCGCGGATGGCCTCACAGGCCCCTGCCTCGGCCCCCGCGGATGGCCTCACAGGCCCCGCCTCGGCCCCCGCGGATGGCCTCACAGGCCCCTGCCTGGGCACCTCCGTTTGGCCTCACAGGCCCTTCCTGGGCACCTCCCGGATGTACATGCCGGTGGCCTCCACTCCGTCGTGGGGGGTGGTCTGCCGCAGCAGCGCCTCCTGGAAGCACTGCGGGAACAGAGGGAGGGGGCGGGGCGGGGACGGGGTCGAGGGAGCGGGATGGCTAGGGCGGGAGGTGATGTACGAGGTAGCTGCGTCGTGTGGTGGGGTGTGCAAGGCGCGTGGGGTCGTCAGTCATGGGTGGGTGGACAGCGTTCCCCTCCTCGCTCTCTGGTCCGCGTTTGCCCCCTTGTTTCACCCGTGCCCCTTTTTCGCTTGCCTTGGCCACGAAGAACTTGTTCTTGCGGCGGCCGCGGATCTGCAGGGCAGGAGCGGCAATCGGGCAACACGGGTCGGCCCTTTTCTAATCCTGTCTCAGACAACCGATGTCGTGCAAAGCCCGCCAGCGGGCCGGGCATGAACCTGCCACGCTGGCAGCACTTCCCCTCTGCTTTTATTCCACCCCGCAACGCTCCCTCCCACCGCACCCCCGTCCTCTCGGCAAGCCCAGGTAACCTGGAGGTTCCGCCGGTCCCACTGCGCCCACTCTGCCTCCCGTCACTCCACACCCCTCCGCCACCCGCAGTCCACCCCAGAGCCCCCAAGCCCCCAAGCCGCAGCTCCACACTAATGGGCCCACCCATGCCGTACCTTGATGGACACGTCACGGATGCCGGCCAGATTGCACAGCTCGTACAGCAGATCCGAGCAGCGCAGGCCCCAGCCCTCGGGCCGAGGCTCCAGCTGCATCTGTGGGCGGCGGCGGAGGCGAGCGACGAGGCGCAAGTTCGGCGCAGAGTAAGATCCGGCCCCGCCCCCCCCTCCACCAACCTATCTACCCCTCTCCACTCCCACTCCCACCCCCACTCCCAACCCCACTCCCAACCCCACTCCCAACCCCTCCTCTACCCTACCAACCCCTTTCCACCCCCCACCCCTCCCCACCCCTCCCTCCTCCCCCCTCCCCCCACCTTCATGCGGTGGTACTCGTGATCCACCCGGTGGTAGATGGTGTGCCCCCGGTACAGCGGTACGGCGGTCAGGCGGTTGATGGAATCCAGGTGCGCGCGGGCGGTGGCCAGCTGGGCCGTCTCCGAGGTGGCGAAGCCCAGCCCGAACAGGCCCTGGAGGGAGGTTGAGAGCGCGAGTGTAAAGCGCAAAGGCGTACGGTAAGTGGCAGACGGAGAATTACAGATGAGGTACGCTGGAGGCGGCTGGGCTGCCTGGCCTGCTGGGTCTGTCCTGAAACTACGTACTAGCTTAACAGCAGTCGTGGCCTACCTTCATGTTCCCCGTCGCCACCATGGCGCTAAAGACGGCCACCTTGGTGCCGTCCTTGCCTCGCTCCGAGGACATGTTGACATCCACCAGCACCCGGTCCCAGCACCCCCCGTACAACGCTTCCCGCACGTCAGGGGGCAGCGGTGGCAGCTGGCCGCGCTCCTCTGGTCGCCTGCAGTAGAGGTGGCACGTTGGAAAGGCGCATGGTTAGGAAAGGCCTCCAGAGGCGAGGGCTGGGCGAGGGCGGTCTCGTGGATGCCCCCGTTCCCCGACCCCTCCCCAGGGCACCCCTCGACTTGCCGCGTGAACGATTCCCGGGCTTGCGCGATGAGGTCCTGAGTTAGAGAGTCCGATACCTTCGTTGGCCGCTTGGGCGGTCGGGGCCCTTCTGCCGGCGCGGCAGCGGCCGATGTGGATGGCGCCTGCAGACACGCGAGACCATCATCGACCGCTCAGACGCTGGTCACCAGGTCGGCCAACCCCAATCAAGCGCACCTCATCTGCCTGCTGTGCGCTGCTCGTGATGAAGGACCGGCACAGCGCAGGGAGCGGGCTTGCTAGTGATGCGAGCTGCGCCGACCTCCCAAGCAGGCAGCCCGGCGCTATACGACGTATTATACCGGCTAGATCAGCCATGACCGCATGCAAAGCTGCTAGCGCTTGACGCCTGGTTAGCGCAGCGTCGCCGAGACTCAAGGTTGCCTGTCCGCGTACCTCGCTGTGCGCTGCTACCGCGACAAGTGCCTACTGTAGTGTGTATGAGCGCGACGCGAGCGAGGGCGAGCGATGTGTCGGCACGAACCCCGCACTTCCCCGGCGTTTCCCCGCGACATCGCTGCGATGGGACATCGATGCGTGGGCTCCACGCCCCCGGAGCCCACGCCAGCAGGCAAGGGGAGGCTTAAGGTGGTGCTCTGTGGGCTAAGGAGGGTCCCCAGGTATTGCTGGCAACGAACCACCCCAAGTCCCCCGATTTGCCGAGCCATGCCCGCATCCCTGGTCCGGGGTAGTGGCTCGCAATGGCCCTCCCCCCGAAGGCCCCCGAACAGTCTCTCGTCCTCCTCACCCCCTCCGAAGAGGCTCGACTCACTCGAGCACGGAGGCGTGCACAAAGGTCGCAACTTGGCTACTTCGGCCGCGGCTCCTCGGCCTACTCCATACCCTGGCGACGTGCCCTCGCGCACTCGCTTGCCTGGCACCCCTGTTCTTAACCCTGACCTAGACGTTACGTAGCTTCAAGCGTGGACACGGCCCTGCATTGCCTTGACCTTGTCGCACACGCCCCGTCTTGAAGGGACCAGCAGCCGGCCGAAACGGCACCACGCACACCGCGGGGGCAAGGCGGCACCACGCGCCTTTTAGTCCTCATGGAACCACAGACAACCCGCCGCCCGCTGCGGCAACCCCCGACGCCAGCATTCAGGGAACCCGGTCGCAGACGGTTGTACCGTAGTCCGGGCCTGGTGGGGTCCTGGCAGGAAGCCCTCCCGCGAGGCCATCCTGACGAGAGGCCCTGACGCAAGGCCCTCCTGAACCCAGGCGGCACCAGGTCCTTCACCGTTGACGCTTCATTCGCCCCCCTGCGCCGAATCGAAGTCCTACAGGTGGAACAGCCCGTCCCTACCCGTGTACTCCACCTCCACCCCCCGCCACCACCGGGGCGCGCGCCCCGCCGCCAGGCGCCGAAACACCGCCTCCCGCTCCTCCCGGACCCCCTGGCCCCGCCGCGTCAGGCTGGACCGAACCCACATGCCGCGCCGCCTCAGCACGACGTCGGCTCGCTGCAGTAGCTCCGCCAGCTCCGGCCCCACGCCCCGCAGCTTGGCGCCGCAGCGCGCCGGCCGGCTGCCCCTTCCCGTGCCCTCGCCGATGCCCTGGTGCACCTCATCACCCCCATGTGCACCACCGCCGCCACGCCCAGAACCGCCGCTGCGCCCCTGGTCAGCGGCGCTCTTGTCGCCGTACCAAAAGACCTCCACCTCCACGTCAGCAAAGTCCTCAGCCGAGGCCCCGCTGGCGTCACACAGGTCCGCCACGAGTTGGTTGGGGTCGTTGCGGAACGCGTCGCTCAGGCCCGCGCCGCGGCCCGTGCCAAACACCAGCAGCTCCGAGTGGACGAAGAGAGGCGTGGACGCGGATGGCCAGGCCCGGCGCCCTCTGGTGGGCTTGCGCTGGAGCTCGTGTGGACCTGTCACCGCAGCCGGGGTCGGGGCCGAGGCTGGGGCCGGGCTTGGGGCCGGGGTGGGGGCGGGTTTGAGGCTGGCGCGGGGGCCGGCCGAGCCGGGGGCCGCGGGCTCTGCAGCACCACTGGCACTCGCGCTGGAGACGCTCGCTGCGGCCGGGTGCGCCGAGTGATCGGCTGCACAGCTGACACCGGCCCTGTCCTCGCTGCCCCTCGAGCTGCCGTTCCAGCTGCTAGCGTCAGTGCTGTCGTTTCCAGAGGTCCCAGCGGTGCGGCGGCCGACGGCAGCGGCAGCGGCAGCGGCAGGGCGGGCCTCCGCCGCCCAGCGAGCCTCCGTGTGGCGTCGGGCCCAGCGGGCGTCCTGCTGCGCCGCCGCCGCGCGCTGCTGCAGCGCCGCCGCTTCGGCGACGGCGCTCTCCAGCTCCTCGCGGGCTCTGCGTTGGGCGTGCTGATGGTAGCTCCTTCGAGACTCCTGCTTGGCACCTCGGGCCGAGCCCTGATGGGTGCGAACAGGAATGGAGCAGCGGGTGAAGGCAGGATCGAGCTACGGCTACAGCGGCGATGACGCCTGAGAGCTCAGGTGGTACGGCCGTACGGCAAGGCACCCGTGCTGAGACCATAGACGAGCCCCAAGAGGCAGGGGGTGGGCCGCGCCCTGCCCCACGCGCGGTCCCGACTCACCCGACCCGAATAGCGCCCCCCTGCCAGCCGCAGCCTCTCCACGCGTGCGGCTGCATTGGCCGCCTGCCTAAGAAGCCGGCCCGCCTCCACCTCCTTGTCGCGCACAGCCCGCGCCTCCCTCGCTCGCCGCGCTTCGTCCTCGGCGGTCCATTCTGCAGGCGCTGTTAGGGGCGCACCGGAGTTGGTGGGGCAGGCGTTGCGGCTTGCGCTGGCACCACCGGGGCGACCGGGGCTTGTCGTCAGGGGCTCAGAGGCGGTCGGGCCGCTGGACGCTCCAGCCAAGGCAGCCATCTTGAGAGCCTGGGGCGGGGGGTGACGAGTGGAGTTCGATCATGCCGGTAGGAGACAGGCTGCGGCCGGAGGCAAGCTGCGGCCCAAACGATGCAGGTTTGCATCCCCAGTCAACCCGCTGTCAGGTACCGGTAAGAGCCTTACGCTGGGGCCTTTGTGGAGCAGGCGGACACGGAGGAAAGCGTCGCTGCGCGGGAGCCTCGACGCGTCGACCGCTGCTGCTATCGTGCACCCACAATGCTGCTGTCAAGCGCTGGTGTCAAGCGTATTTAGGATGCGCACAAGCGTTGGCGTGTCCTCGTCAGGACCTGCGCGTGAAGCAGCTGATGAACGGACCCGTGAGCATACCCGTGACGAAGGGGGAGGGACCTGACGGGTGACGGCTGACGGGGTGCCAGCACGGGCGGACCTGAGCATGGGCGCGTAGTGGGCACTGGGCAGCGGGGTCTGCATTGGCACGGTTGCATCTGATGCCGCTGTCATCCCCAATCAATCATCCGTGCTGGGACAGTAGGGCCGCGGCCCTCTTCAGGAGGAAGCAGACGGCTCCCCGCCGTCGTGAGCGGGGTCAGTGTTCAGACCACAGAGTCGTGGACACGTGAGCACAGTCTCTCAAGCCTTGGAGCGCAGGAACTGGTGTCACCGTAGGACCTCGGTCCCGGCGCTAGATCACGGAGGATACCGGCCCTGTGATCGGCGTCCGTGCTGAGCGGTGGCAGGCGGATCAGCATCGTCAAGCTGTTAAAGTCGAGTCACTCACTCAACCGCTCTGCGGCCGTGACCAATGCGAGCCCAACGGCCATCTATTCTAGTCTATGTCGACACTCCTCTCTCCGTCACACAGTAATGCTGAACACGGTCCTGCAAGCGCATCCGTCGACCAGTAGCAGCAAAGCGCACTGTGCTGCGGCCATCCGGGTGTCCCGATATATTAGAGTGCGTCAAAGTAGACGTCTTTAGTGCAATGCAAATGCCACACTCTCGGGCTTCAGGGGCGATTACCGAGCCGCCAAAAGGGGTGAGGGTCTCCGGGTTGCCCACAAAGAGGGCCGTTGCTTCAGAGGATCAGGGGGCCAGCAAACAGCCGCCTCATCCTCCACAAACGCAACGTATTGTTATGGAGGGCCTGGGGTACCGAATGGTAAGCCCCAGGATAGGTGAATGTAAGTACCAAGGCAAAGCGAAACAAGGTGAGAGTGGCCGGTGGCACCGACACAACACAGGGGCCAAACGAAGCTACATAGGAGCTAAACCTATCGGCTGTCATATCTCCCACATGATAAGGATGGCTACCAAGAAGACCCACCATGAAAGATATGGTCCTTGGGGATCAGGCCCAGGCATTAGCCCTTATCCTGCCCGTAAAAGTGTCAAGTATTCAGGGTCAAAGGAACGAGGGCGCCCAGAAGGGCTCTGCAGCCTCACTCTCAGACGGATGCCTAATCTGTGAGGCCAGTCTCTTCTAGCAACAGCCTTAATAACCACGTCCACCGCTCACGACCCGTGCCATAACCAAGGGGAACAACAGACAGGCTCGTAGGAGCGCGAACGATGGAAACAACCGGCTGATACCATTCCCAGTCTGCCTGTCAAGTAGAAAGTCCCCGGAGACAAGGCTCGCGATCCCAGGAGGGGAATGCGGCACAAGTCCTCCAGTACGGTAAAGGGTATCTTCAGCTAGCATCTTACTACACGTGACCACCCTGTCCCCAATTGAAGGCCATTCGTTGGTTGAGCATGGACCCACCTCCCAAGTCATTTAGTCCAAGGCATACTAGGGTACCCACTGAAGCAGTCAACGACTGGGAACAGCACGGGCGCAACACCCCAGAAAGCCATAAAAACAAGTGAGTGCGCCAAGGTTGGCGGAAAACGTTCAGTTGCGCCCTCTTGGGGTGAAGAGTTCTTTGCCCATGTCCGTATGTCTGTCGCCTTACTGTCTGGAGGGAGCCCGTCAAGTCGACCTATGAAGCCAACAGCGGAAAGGTATCGCTCTACTCTGCGGACCCAGCCCAGTCGTGGGGGCATGTCGAGGTTTTCGATGCCGAACCCTCATGCATTCAGCCCGCGTTCCTGCGTCTGCTCTCTATACGCCCGAAACACCGGCACTGGCCGAATCCACGGCGCGGCTAGCTAGAGAGATCACGCACACAAAGTCACCCTGCTCCTCACAGCTAGCTCCTGCTTCTACTGCTGCTTGGACGTCAAACCTCCCGGTCCCATCCCTCCATACCGCACGAGCGTCGCCACCTCTGGGCAAGCGACAAGCTATGTGCCTCCGTCCATTCCTCCCCTGATCTTGGCTAGACTACTACAGGCCCAGCCTTCCTGCATGGCAGCACATACCATCCCCGTCAAAACCGCCTCGAGCCCCCGGTGAACGCACCGAGAGCCTGCCTGCTTTCCGTCCATCAGCCACGCGCACGCCCGATCGCGCTCTGCGCAGGCGGCCGTCCGACCTGGCCCCTCGCGGGCATACGCACTTGGGCGCTTATGCGAACTGGGTCTTGTAGGCAATGTAGAGCTGCTCCACGGGGCCCGACAGGTTGGAGAGGTCGGGCGCGCCGGGGATGGAGCGCACGGCGTGCACGGTCTTGAGGTCTGCGCCTTGGCCGCCCTTGAGCTCCGTCTCGGCCACCAGCACGCAAGCCACCGCCAGGGTGCTGTACGGCACGGTCGACAGGGCGGGGTCCATGACCGCGATCTCCTGCAGTACGGCAAGAGAGGGGCGGGAGCGGTACAAGCATAAGTAAGGCGCAACCGGGCGAAGCGAACACCATACGGACCCTGGCTATGGTGTTGCACCCAAGCCAAGCCGCCGCCACCAAGCGCTTTCAAATCCCTTGCAACCCCTCAAGCAGCAGCCCCGGCCCCAGCGCGTGCCACCCACCGCTAGGCGCAGGACGAGGGCGCGGAAGGTCAGCTCCTGGCCCGGCGGCACCACGGCCCCGTCCTGCGGCCGGTGGACGAGGCGGTGCAGCAGTAGCTGCGTGAAGCTGTAGACCGTGGGCGTGCGCAGGCGCCACTCGAGGAGGTGCAGCATCTGGAACTCCATCTTGCGGGCATCCTCGGCCTGAGGCCAAGGGGGAGGAGGGGATGGGGGACGGCGGTGAGGGCAGGTTCGGCAGGGCAGGGCGAGCCTGACATGAGCTCATTGCTATGCGCGTGGCGAGAGCACGCATGGTAATGGTCAAAGATGCCTCCGGCTTGGCCCCGCACCGCTCACACGCACACGCGCGCGCTTTTCAGCGGAGCGAGACTGAGCCCGGGGCCCGGTAACCCGCAGCACTGCCAGGCTCACCCTGTAGAGCTGGCCGTGCTCGTCCTTGGCCATGGACAGGAGCTCGGCGGCGCACTGCTGCTGCTCCGACTTGGCCGCAAGCCCCACGGACGTGAGCGACACGAGCTGCAGGAGCGTGGGCGGCGTGGCGCCCTGCGAGCGGTAACGGCGGATGGTCGGTCAGGAGGTGGGAGACGAGGGGGGTGCGCGGGGTGGTGCTAGGGGCGCAGGCCCTGAAGGCCCCGGGGGTGTCAGCAGGCAGGCCCACAGCGCGCAAGGTCCGCGATGGAGCCGCGAGAGGCCAGCTGCATGCACGTGATAACTTTGTGCTGATGGGAGCCGCTGGGGACACGCACAGGGACACGCACCTCTCCAGCGGCGCGGAGGAAGCGGTCCAGCAGGCCCACGGCAGCGAAGAAGGTGGCCGGCGACAGCGCCCGCGCGCGGCACACGTCCCACATCCACCGCGTCAGGATCGTGCGATACTCGTTGGGGATGGGGACGGGATGGGATACGGGCAGCTCCTTTTCTCTCGTGAACTCGTTCCTGCGCCCAGGCATGGTCGGGGGGGTCAAGTTCCGGGTGCCTTTGTCATACGGGGGAGTTCGGGTGTGTTGCCGCGTACTCACAAGAGCTGCGCCTCGTCGTCCTCGTGGTTGTAGCTGTGAGCTACGTATGGTCGCCCTGGCGCATACTCGCGCGTGGCGTCCTCATCGTCAATGTCAAGTGCGTCGTCCTCTTCACAGAGGACGCTGGGCGAGCCTGGCAGGCAGCACGGCTCCTCAAAGCTCTTCATGGAGCACGAGGTCTGGTTCCAGTTCGAGGTCTGCGTGCGAACACGAAGGGCTTCTCATCGCCAGGCCAGGCATCGTGACCGCGGCACCAGAAGCCCTGATGTTCTCACCTCCGAGTCCAGGGAAGCAGCGTCGCTGCCACTGGACGGTAGAGAGGAGCAGGAGCCTGGTCGCATCGGGCACTCCCCCCGAAGGCCCCCGAACAGCCGCTCCTCCTCCTCGCGCCCTCCAAAGAGGCCCGAGCATTGAGGCTTGCACATAGGAGGCGATGCCTCCACGTGCGCAAAGAAGGGGCTGCTGCACTGCATGTTGCGCAGGGCTCCGCGCCCGCGACTTATCGACCTAATGAAGTGTTGTAATGGCAGCCTATTGTCTCTGAACCATACCTGACCTAAAGTACCTAATGGGGGGATGTGTGAGCGCTCGGGGGCTTTCAGGTCGCGTTCGGAATCCGAACGATAATACGGCAATGCCGCGATGCCGGGCGACCGAGTCGCTGAGAGGCCACGGCCTCGGCTCGCCGACCTGAAACGCCAGACTGCTCACCAGGGCGTGCATATCTCCCCCTTTGTTGCGGGCGCCGGGCCGCGACCCGGGCGGTGGGCGGCTCCTACCCGACGTTTCACATGCACAGTACTCCGAGTAGCCGCCCAAGAGTCGGCTTCAGTTTCCCGGAATGCTGACGCTTCGGATATATCGCCGTATGCAAAATTTCATGCCGGAGTCGCCCGGGACTCGGCCCTCGGAGGGGCCGCTTTAACTTCCGGGGTCGGCGCGTCGGCCGTTCCGCAACCGACTGGGAACCCTTTCAGCAGCGCGCCCCCGCCCGCAAGCACGAGAGCCACCGTTCGACCACGACTTCTGCTTGAAGGCAGACAGCTCCTGCCCCCGACGTCCTGCCCCCGTGGCCCCGTGAATGCCTGAAGATGTAACGCGGCAGTCGGGAAACCAAGTCGCGTTCACAGTCGCCAAAGGCTTCGCTGCGGTCGGCCCGTGATGCCGAAACGACCCCACCCGGCCGTTCCTCTGTCAACCCTCCTTCAGCGGCAGCACACAATGCACGTAGCCAACGCCGGTTGATTGGCTAGCTAGATCCGAATTCGAACCGCGCCCCTCACACACGCTAACGCGTTCCTCACACACAGACCCACGTCATCCGCCCCTTTCGAATTCAGGTTGATGAGGATCCCCGCAGAGCCGCCCTGCCCGCCCTGCTGCAACAAGTTCAGCGACAGGCGATGCGTGGCGAGGGCAGGATTGCTGCTGTGCGCATACAGGCCTTTGGGGGGATCTACAGACAGCAGATCACCCTCACCCCCCTCTTGCGCCTGCCTGCTGCCAAGTAGGCAGGGCTTGCCTCGAGGTGCCCGCGGGCTCGGCTTCGCGCACCGCTCTCGAGCACGCACCAAGAGTCCAGGGACCAAGCCCTGATCGCCTGATGTGCCACCCCGTCTCCGCCTGCCCGCCTGCGCTCAGTCCGCTTCCTTGCAAACTGCTCCTCCTGCTGCTGCCGGGTCAGTTCCGGTCCCGTCCGGCCCAGGAGCCCTAACGTACCAACCCGCTCCAACGAGCACTCGGCCCCTGCGCAACGTACGCCATCCTGCAACACCCACCAAGCCAAAACCGCGCCAGCCTACCCCCAGTCTCTCCCGCCATCAAGACGCCTCTGACGTCCAACTCCTGACGCCTCGGTTCACTCCAGACCCCATCCACCCAACCACCCAACCTCCACCTGCAGATCCATGTGCTGCACCCCACACCGCTTGGCCACGGCCGTGCACGGACTGGGGGCCTCGAGCCAACCTTGCCCTGCACCCGTCGCCGCCACCCCCTCCCACTGCGCAGCCCTCCCTCCTCCCTCCTCCATCCCACCTTCTATACCCCGCCCCCGGCCCCGTCGTCCTCGCCCTCAAGACAGCAGAGGCTCCATCAGCCCCTGCCCCTGCGCCTGCCCTTGCCCATACCCCTGCCGCCCCGCCGCCGTCAGGTCCGCCTGCCGCGACTGCTCCGCCGCTCGCTCCACCGCCTGCGCCGCCGCCCGCGCCCGGGCCCGGCGCGCGCAGGCGGCCACGGAGGCCGACACGAGCGCAAAGGCCAGCCCTGCCACGCCCCCCGCCAGGAAGGCCTGGCCCACGCTGAGGTTGAAGAACAGGACGGCTGCGCGGAGGGGTGGCGTGGTGGGGGTGGTGGGGTGGTGGGGTGGTGGGGTGTGAGCGGTGGGCCGGGGTCGGGGGGGTGGCATGGGGCCGGGGAACAGGCGGACCACTGCGCGACTCGATGCAATTTGGAGCCTGCCGGGCGAGCGAGGTACCTTCCGCTTCCGCACCATTGCTTCGCGCCCGCCAGGCATCTACGTACGGTACGGCACTGTACGGCACTCACCCACGACCATGGTGATCCACGTGGCCCGGATGCAGTCGAAGATGTAGTCCGCTAGGTTGGGCTCGGCAGCGGTGTTGAACGCGGGCTGCCGCCGCCGCCGGGCGGCCTCGCGCGCGGCCAGCACCTGCCGCGAGGCCGGGGGGAAGGTGGGGGGGGATAGGGTCCGCGGAGGTCAGGATGGCGTTTGGGGGATGTCGAGCGGAGCAGCAGCAGGAGTTGAGGGGGCCCCAACAAGCAGAGATTTAGGGCGACCTGACCCCAGGGGGCATGCTCGATCTGTGGCACGCATACCGCATAGCTGTGCTGGACTACCCTGGTCTCTGGTGCGGGGCGCACCTCACCCGGCATGATCCTCGACCGGGGCAGGCTGTGCCACGACTTGCTGCCCGCCGTACCTCTCAACGTTCCTCATCAAATCCATTCCCTGTGCAGACCCCTCTTCCGCGCCCCTACTGTATCCCTCGCAGGCTGCGAGTCGCGCCGGCGGACTGTGCCATGACCCGCCTGTCGTACCGTACCTCTCGACGTACCAAACCAACCCGCCCCGCACGCGAGACACCCCTCTTCCGCGCCCCTAATGCGTCTCTCACAGCCCAGGCCCCACCTCGTCGGGGATGGGCGGCAGGTTGTTGATGGGCTGCTTGCAGATGTCGCACATGATGTCCCCCTTGTGCTGCAGGCGCATGAGCGGGAGCGCGAGAGCAAGGGAGCACACAGCTGACGAACCTCGCGGTCCTCGGGCGTTGCACCACGCAGGCCAGCGCCTAACCTGCATGACACGCCCAACCCATCCACCCGTCCACACAGCATGCGATACATACGGGACGTCGGCAAACTCTCTACCCCCACCCCACCCCCCCGCGCCTCCATCCGTCCCCGTGCTCACGTGGCTCCACTCGATGGCGCAGCGCCGGTGCCTCAGCGCCACGTCCCCCCGGCAGGCGCACTGCAGCGAGATGGCGTCGCCGTTCTCAAACTCCTCGGGCGTCAGCGCCTGCGGGGGCAGGGCCGGTCAGGGGTGGGTGGGTTTCCGGGGCAGAAGCACACCGGTGAGGACAGCTGGCCGAGGCATCCGAGCCACAGCGGCGCAGTCTCTGGAGCACCGGGAAGCATTGGTGAGGGTGGAGCGCGAGCCAGTGACAGAGTGGACAGCCTGCCGAGGCACCCCTCCATGGCAGGGGAGGTTGCGAGCGCCAGGCTTGCCACCGTAGCGCGCGTCCGTGTGCGTGGGGTGGCCGTGCCGGGGTCCGTGAGCGTGCCGTACCATACCGAACCGCACCGTACGGCAACGTACCTCGAGGCAGATGATGCAGGAGGGGTAGGAGGGCGCGGTCAGCATGCCGCCCACGGAGCTGGGGGCCACCCCGGCGCTGATGCTGCTGGCGGCCCGGCTGAGCGGGGGCCGGAGCATGGAGGACCCGTGCGGGGATGCGGCCAGCGCCACATTGCGGGGCAAGCTCCACGTGCCTGCGTCGATGGGTGAGACGCAAACACGACGGATGGTTTGACAGATGTCCGATTACCCGTCCGCCCCCAAGTAACTACGGTACCTCGGCTGACGCAGGTCCAAAGCTCCGTCGCACACGCCGCCCCGTTGCCGACCCCTCCCGGCCCCCTCCCGGGCCCCCGGCCCCACCCTGCGCTCACCCAGGCTGGCCGGCAGGCTGGACGCCAGCATGGCAAGGCTGGCCAGGTCGGGCTCCGAGGGCGGCTCCGCGATGTGGCCCCGGCCGCCCCAGCCGCCGCCCCAGCCGCCGCCGCCCATGCTTGCAGCCACCGGCGCCGGCATGGTGGGGCTCCGCAGCAGCGACCCCAGCACACCGCCCGCGCCCGAGCTGCTGCCGCCGCTGCCGCCAGTCACGCTGTTGCGCGCGCCGCTGCGGCTTCGCCGCGGCACGCGGGCCGCTGCCGCCGGCACCGCGTACGCCCCTGCGCCCCCGCCGCCGGCCGCAGCCGCGGCCGAGGGCCCCGGCCCTCCCGACTGAGCCGACTCCGACGAAGCCGCAGCGTAGAAGTAGCTCCAGGGGCTCTGGCTGTGGCTGGGCGTGCTGACGGTGTTGTTGTTGTTGCTGCTAGCACCGGGCGTGTTGCCGCCGTAGCCGCTGCTTCCTAACGCAGAGTTTACGTTTGTGAGGGAGGTGGATTTCTTCATTGCAGTCTTGAGGCCGCCCGTGGGCTTGTTCAGAACGGAGCCGGCGGAGGCGTTGACGGCGCGGCCGCGCAGCAGGGACGAGCTGGTGGGCAGGCTGCTGCCGTACAGGCCGTACTGGTTGCCGCCGCCGCCGGAGGGCTCGTTGTACCTGGGGGGTGGGGCATCGTCCCGAGGCCGTGTGGGCCGTCAGGGTCCGGGGCCAGGCCTGACGCCGCTGACCTAAGGACACTGGATGCGGCCACCACCGCGCGGCGGTGCCGGTACGCTAACCGTCGCTCCAGCTGACACCCGGCAGCCCAGCCTCACGGCCAGCCCCCGACCGACGCCCGTCGTACGCACCTGTCGCGGTTGGCAAAGGGCAGCGAGTCCGCACCGTGCACGCTACTGTCGGGCGTGACCGTGGCGGTCCCGGCGCGGCTGGCGCCCGCGACCGGCTGCGCCCGGCCCCCGCCGAACAGGCTGCTCAGCAGGCCGCCGCCCAGCAGCGACCCCGTCAGCAGGCTGGAGCCCAGCACGGGCTGAGCGCCGCTCTGGCTGCCCGGCTGGCTGCTGCCCATGCTGCCGCCCCGGTTGCTGCGGTCCGACGCTTCTGCGCCCTCCAGCACCACCGTCACCTCGTCCTGGCTGCCTGCGGGCGCAGGGGGCAGGCGTGAAGGAGGCAGAGGTGAAGGGGGCAGGCGTGAAGCATGGAGCACGGGCACCACGGCCAGTGAGGCATTCGCGACGAAGAGCTGACAGAGGGCCGCACCTGGCAGCAGCCCCCGGCACCCCAACACCACCCAGCGGGGACACGCTGCTGCTCACGGCCACACAGTGGAACCAGCAACATGCATTCCACCACGCTCTCGCTCCTCCGTCCCTAGGATGGTGACGCACCGCTGGCGCCGGGGCGGTTGGCGGGCGCGACTCGGTAGGTGCGGGGCCGCTCCCCCCCGTAGTCCATGGCCCGAGGGATGGAGATGGCGCGGGAGAGCAGGCTGGACTGGAGGCTGCGGGCCACGTCAGCGGGATCCTATGGAACGTGAGGCACGGGGGAGGGAGGAGTGGTTTCGAGGTGAGCTGGTGGGGTCCTCTTTGCCACGTCCCTCGGACGCCCTCCTGTAAGCTTACGCGGCCACCGTGCATTATAGCAGTAACAATCCCTGAGAGTTTCGCTCCCACCCCACCTCAACAACCGGCTCGATCTCGCTGGAGGCCTGCGGGAGCATTCATGAGCAAGAGATCGTGTGGGGTCAACAGCAGGCTCACCAGCCGCTTCCAGGCGCAGCCTTTATCCAAAGCTCTACATGCTCGCCCGAACACGAAGGCCCCCTGCAGGGTGCCTTGGGGGTCAGTCCCGCCGGCAAAACGCTTCAGCCCAACTAGCTCGGCCGCCCGTTCCCGGGCCCTACCGTGTCCGCCGTAAGCATCCGGGAGGGGAATACCAGGCTCTGGCTCCGGGGGAGGCCGGGGGCGCTCTGCCGCAGCCCCTGCCCCGGCCCATGGCCCTGCGGGAGCCCCTGCGAGTGCTGCCTGTGGTAGAAGGCATCGGGCTGATGCTGCTGGCGCTGCTGTTGTGGATGCTGTGGTGGTGGCGGCGGCATGAGTAGGCCAGATGCGGACCCCACGATCTCTGGTACGGGCATGGGCGCGTGCGCAATCAGCCCTGGCTGGGGTCCCCCGGCTGCCGCGGCGACGGACCCAGCCCCGAGGCCGGCTCCGCCGGTGCTAGGGCCCCCTGAGGAGAGCCACGAGGGCAGGTCTTTCCCGTAGCTCCCGACGAAAGGGACCACGTTGGATGCGGCCCCTGACGGACGGGGCATGGCCAGGCGCTGAGACTGCTGCGGCCCCCCCTGCTGCTGGTGATGCTGCAGCTGCTGGAGCTGTGCGTGGGCCTGGGCCTGGGCCTGGGCCTGAGCTTGGGCCTGTGCATGGAGGTGCAGGGTCGGATTGAGTGTCAGCGGGATGGGTGAATGGCCGAGAGACGTGGTGCGGGTAGGCCGGCAGAGAGGACTCGACAGGATGATGGCGCGCAGAAGCAAGCACCGGTACCCTGTCCAGCTTCGTCCGTGGAGTGCGGTGTGCTGGGAAGACCGCCGGGGCCACGGTCCTCACCTGGCTAAGTGCAGCAGACAAGCCCTCGCGTCGTTGCGTCCGAGCGCCGGGGCCTGGCATCTGAAGGGCTTGGGATGTCCCCGCGGGTGGCGCTCTGCGGCCCGCAGGCGGACCTTGCAGCACGCCCGGACCTGCCGGAAAGGGCGAGGCCGGTGGCCTCGTAGCATCTATCGATGTGCGAACCTGCAGCAGAGGGGATATCGGCAGTGATGCAAGGTAAGCCAGGGGCTGCTCTGGACGGAGACGCGGCACGCCAACATGTGCCCCATCACCCCCGGCTCACGCACCGTGCTGACGGTGGCTGCAATGCTGCTTGGGTAGGTTTGAACTGCAGCGCTGATGTGCGCCGGTGATTGCAGGTTGATGATGACGTGGGCCGGGGGGAGAGGGGGGCCCGGCGGCGGGACCATGGCTGCAAGGTTGACGCGGAGTGTGGATGGGAGGGCCGCACAGGCCGTGCCAAGGTCGCCCAGATGCCGGTGCCGATGTCAAGGTGGAGCCCCTAGCTGACGCAGTGCCTGCGCGCAAAGGCAGCTTCCGTGAGCCAGCAGCACGTGGAGCAACCATAATCCGGGTAGGGCGAGCCCAGCGTGCCCCCCGTAGAGCGCCGGCGAGTCCTGTGACGTGCCCAATTGCTCACCCTGTTGAAGGTTGGTCCAGCATGCTTGACGTCAAGCGATTCGCTCCCGATAGAAAGCCCACGCGAAGTGAGCACGCTCCAGACAAGCCGTCTCGCCTGAAGAGCTTTCCTTCACTGCCTAGTGCAACTATCTTGTTGTGACTTCTTTTGTGTTGATGCGGAGCTATGGACCGGAGTGGAACGCCGCAGGATGTCAACGAGCCTCGCCTGCTCACGGCAATTTGGACCTAGGTTGCAATTATTACTATGCAATTTCATGCGAGTGATGCTGGAGGGACGATGCCGGGCCCGCCGGAAAGTGCGAAGATGAGGGGTCCCCGTGCGCACGACTGATCTGGTCTAGGTTCCCAGGGGAGGAAGGGGAGGGCGGGGGCGGGGCTCGGGGGCAGGGCTCTACCCCAGTGCCAGTCGCTAGCACCTTGCTTCCCTCCTCGTGCGTTGCGGCAGCGGCCACACCAACGTGCTCAGCAGCAGCCCCCGTCGTCGTCCCGTTGTCGGCCTGGCTGCGCTACACGGCCCCTGCGAGCACCGACCCCCAGTCCCCTACGCTCCTCTACCCTCCTCTACGCTACGACAGGAACATGCACGCGGCGGCACGCTAGATGGGGCATGGGGGGGGCGCTGGGAACCCACTGAGCGGGACCCCAGAGTTCAGACGGGCGGAACTTGTGGCCCTGGCAAGGGAACAGAAGCGAAGGGGGTTGCACTGCACACTTAGGCGCTCAGCCTGGGCAGCTGGCGGATCAGCGCCTGCAGTTGCAGGCCGACAGGCGACAGCGTAGCCTGGCGCAGCCGTCTGTGTGTGAATGCGCCTCACTGGTTCCCCAGGGCTACAGCTCCTCTGCAGGACCTAACATTGCCAAACGCCATGGCCAGCAGCCCGAGCCACCTCCGCAAGCTCATCCCGCCTCACATCTGCACCCACTGCAGGCACTAGCCCAGGGGGTCTCGCTCCCCTACATCCGCGCTCGTCCGCCCAAGCGAACGCCAGTGCCGTCCTCCGTGCGACCCGTTCACCCACCCACACAACATGACAAGCCCAAACCTTGCACCCTTCCGTGCGCTTTCCTCGCGCAGGCACACCTTACCCCAAATGCATGCACACACCGATACACCTGCTCACGATCGGGCCTGCACCACCTCGTACACCTGCTGCTTGGCGGGGCTGGCGGCGCCGCTCCCCTGCCCCCCCGCCGCCCGCTGCGCCATGGCCGCCGCGCGCGCCTTGTTCCGCTCCGTGAGCGTGATCTGAGAGGGGGGGCGCAGGGGCCAGCAACGGGGGCAGAAAAGTGGTTAGTTAGGCAAGGCGCAACCCAAGCGTGCCGGTACAACAGCGAACGTGTGGAGGCGGCGGGCATCAACCGGCGCCGCGGAGCAGCACCCTCCCCGCACGCATCCCCACGAACCAGGGCCTCCAGGGCCACCAACGCAGCCCTCCCTAGACTTGACAGGAGCCCCTCTCGCGCGCGTCATCGCCCTCCGCATCCGTAGCCGCAAGCCCCCACGCCTCTCTACCGCCCACCTCCACCGCCGACACGAGGTCGCCCCCACGCCCCCCTCGCACCTGCAGGCGCTGGTTGACCACCAGCAGCGGGTTGACGGGGTTGTTGAGCACGTCGTCGTTGACCGAGATGCCGTCCAGGTACTGCTTGAGGATGGAGCGCAGGTCGGCGTTCTCCCGCTCCAGGCGGGACCGCTCCTTGTCGATGGCGGCCTTGTCCAGCAGCGACTAAGGGGGGGGGAGGGGAGGGGAGGGGGAGGGGGAAGAGAAGGGGGGGTTGAAAGGGGGGGTAAAGAGGGGGAAGGAGGGATTTACGGAGGTCAGGCGGACAGGGTAGCGAGATGTCCAGGGACACAGGGTGTGGGCGTCGGGGCCAGGAGCAGACGCAGAGGAGGTCAGAGGCTGACGCTGGGCCGGCTGGCCCGAGCAACCTCGGCCTGATCCAGGCCCGTCCAGGCCCAGCCCTCGGGCCCGCCCGGGCCCGGGCCCACCTTGTTGAAGCGCTTGAAGAAGCGGTTGAGGTAGTCCCACTCGTCCACCTCCTTGCCGGACAGCGGGTCCAGGCCATAGCTGCTGAACTTGGGCTTGGAGCTGCCGCCCGCCGTGGCGCCGCCCGCGCCAACGCCCTCGCGCCCGCTCGTGCCGGCGCCCGCCGCCTCCTCCTCCTCGCCGGCCTCGTACCCCTCCTTCCCGCTCCCAGCCGACATCTGCAACCCCAGCTCGCCCAGCTCCTTCGCCGACGGCTTGCCGCCCCCGAGCTCCGCCTCGGCCTGCGCGAACGCCTCCGCCGCCGCCTCCGCCTGCGCCAGCGCCTCCTCCTCGTCCAGCTCCTCCCCGTTCACCGCCTGCGCTGGGGACCAGAACGGCAGCACCTTCTCCTGCTCCGTCTCGTACTTGCGCGCCAGCTCGGCCAGCTTGAGCACGTTCTCCGCCAGCGCCAGCTTGCCCTTGAGCGCCTCCATGGCGGTGGCCGAGGCCAGGGACAGCTGCTTGAGCCGCTCCGCCTGGCCCGCGCGGAAGGCGTCCATGGAGGCCTGGGAGCGGAGGGGCGACAGAAGGGGTGGCGTCAGTTGGGAAACGAGGAAGTCGTAAGCAAGCAGAAACCCCGAGAGGAGGGCGTCAGTGTCAAGTTGGTTTGTGGTGCCATGTGGATTGGGCGCGTGGTGCGAGGATGGTGGACGGTAGTTGGACGCTCTTAGGAAGGTAATGTGTGTTTCCCAACACCCTATTCCCATTGGTGAGTGGTGCGATTGTGGGTGTGAGACAGACACGGTATCTGGCTCTGGGGGACCCGCGCGGCTGCTTCCCATGCGCCGATGCAGCCCAATGTTGCCCCACGCCGCCCCACCTTGAGCTTGGCGTAGTGCCGTGCCATGATCTCCTTCTCGTTCCGCAGCGCCCGGTTGCGCTCCTCCCACTCGCGCGCGTTGGTGGCGATCTTGGTGCGCCAGTGCTGCAGCGCCTCCTGCGGGGCGGCCAGAGACGGGGCGCGGGCAGCACGGGGCAGCATGAGGGGGCAGCGTCTGGGCAAGGCCACGTGGCGATAGCCCCCTCTCACCGTGCTGCTGTATGGGAACCGGGGACCGGTGCGGATATCAACCCACGACTGATAGACACGCGCAGGCTCGCACGCACCTGCAGGCGGACGAGCTTGCGCATCTGTCGCTCGATCTTGAGCGCCGCCTTGGCGTCGTCCTTGGTGAGCGTGCGGAAGGTGTTGGTGCGGTGCTCCGTGGACTCCAGGTACGCGCGGTGGGCCTGGGGGCGCGGGTGCCGGGGCGGGGACGCGGGTGGTTGAGGCACGGGAGGGCAGGATGACGGCGTGCAGGAGTGCACCCCCCAAAGAGGCGAGCACGCCTTGGCCCGGTGGAAGAGGACAGGGTCTCCGCCACCGCTCTCACCAGCTCGAAGCTCTTCTCCAGCTCCTCGATGATGCCCTCCAGCTGGATCTTGAGCACGTTGTACTCCTCGCTGTTGCGGTTCTTGATCTCCTCGCGCTGCGCCTCGTACTCCTGCCGTACACCGTACACACAGGACATGTTCAGGGCCACCGTGCAGCGTGCTGCCGCCCCGCCACCCAGCTCCGCCGCTCCGCCCAGCAGTACCGTACACGCAGGTAGAGCAGACCCGGCCCTCAAACCTCGGACCCCACCCCGTGGGAAGAGAACCACCCGAAACACGCACCTGGCGCAGCTCCGCCTCTGCGTCGCTGAACATGCCCTCCATGGCCGTGATCATGTCCCCCATGTCCTGTGGGTGGCCGACGAAGGGGAGGGGGAGGGGTGTTCCTTGAGCGAGGACAGGAGCGGGAACGGGTAGGAATCGTGAGGGCGAGACTCGCCTGCCCTCCCGGTACGCCAGCACGAGCGCTGCGCAAGGCATGCCGCCGTCCGCTGCCCCCATGGGCGCAGCCCACCGCCAGCCAAGACCCTGGCCACGGGCCCAGGCCCCCAACAAAGTCACACTACAGCCGGCCCCGCCTCAAGCTCCTCAGCGCACCTTGCGCTGCCGCGTGTGCGCGTTCACGATCTCGGTCCGCTCCGTCTCAAACTCGTCCTCGAGCGCTTTGAGGTCCGCAGCGAACTCCGCCTCCAGCGCCCGCACGCGTTGGTACTGCGGAGGGGGTGGGAGTGGAGGGTTGAGGTGGCAAGAACGTGGTGAGGAGGAAGTGTGGAGGGAGGTCGGGAAGCAGCGGAGAGGCAAAGGGGAGTGAGGGGGAGAATGGGAAGTGTGCTCTGGGCGGGTGCGGGTGGCTGGGGTCGGGAGGAAATTTGGGAAGAAGAGGCGGAGGTGGACTGGCGGAGTAAGGTGACGGCCCTGTGCAGCGTAGCGAAGCGCAGCGCGGCACGGCTCGGTGCGGCTCGGTGCGGTGCGGTGCGCATGCAGCGGCGGCGTCCACCGCGCCGCGCCACACAACGGCCACAGCTTTCCTGGGCGGTGTTCCTTGGCGGGCCCTGCCCGCCGGTCCCGTTGGCGCTATCAGCGTCGCATCCGCTATTCAGCTTTCTGGCTCACGCCCCAGTCGGCCAGGCGCTGCTCCCAGGTCCAACGCTCGGAAGGATGGGTGCAGAAAGGGCTCCGGCCTCCGTTCCGCGACCGGGCAGCGTGACGGCCCGGCGACCGGCAGCAGGTCCTTCACAGCTGCCCGCCGACGTGGCGGCTGGCCACCTGCCCACAGCCGGCCCTGCCTTGCGGCTGGGCTGACGGCTACCGGTGTCCTCATCGGGCAAACCCATCCTTCGGTAGCGCACTTGGGCTAAGGCAAGTTGGCGCCGTCGGCTCAAGGCGAGGGCTGCGGTAGCCCTGCTGCTGTGCTGACACGAGTTCACCCCGATGGTACTTTGCCAGCGGCCGCCTGGCGCCAACCAAGAAGCCGCGGTGCGTGTCGCTTGCACGCACTGCGCTGCTCCGCTGGCTGATACCACTAGCCTCATTGCAGCTCCTCCGGCGCCCGCTCTGCGGCGCCTCCTCCGCTTCGCCTCTCCAGCCCTGTATCAGCCGCCCCATGTGCTCCCACGTCGCCCTGCCCTTTCCGCATGCCCCTTTTGCGCGCCTCTCCAGGACAGAGCGGGGTTCCAGGACCGGCCCCTGCTGGCCCAATCTCTGGCCCCTCCCGTGGCCCCAACCGGCATGCAGGATCGCCCCTCACGTGTCGTACGTGCGTACGGCCCCACCTGCAGGTCCAGTAGGTTGTCCACCACGAGCATGTGCGACCGTACTGCCAGGCTGTACTGCTCCTCGGCCTCCTCCAGGTCACGGTCCAGCATCTGCCGACCGATGCAGCGAGCGGTGGGTTGGATTGGTGTTGAGAGGGCTGACAGAGGCCGGCCCACTAGCCCCACCACGTGCGTCGCCCTTGGCCGTCTCTCCCCCAGACTCTCAACCCTGTTCCTTTGCTCCGTAGCGTCGGACCCACCTGCATGATGGCATCCTTCCGATCCACTTCTCGCTCGTGGTTTTGGGAGAGGATTTCCATCTCTCTCCGGAGCTCCTCCACCTTGGCCATACGCATGATTTTCCGCCATTGGTTGTGGATCTTTATACCGTTGAGATGAGCATATCGCTGCTCTCTTAGTTGTCGTTCCCGCAGGGCCACGCGGGCAGCTTCCTGTGAGAGCAGATGAGCACACGGGGTAAACAGACACACGCCAAGGTCAGCCTCCTCCTTGCCGCCCAGGGGAGGCGCCCCCAGCCCCTTGACCAGACCAACCCACCCCCATGCCTCCCCAGCCCCTCATCCCAAGCCCTAGATGACTGGACCAACCTGGGCTTTGCGCTCGGCTTCATCGGCAGCCAGCGCCTCCATCTCCAGACGGATTTTCCGCTCCTCCTCGGTCTCATTCTCCCGGACCTAGAAAGGAGAGGATGGCCTTCAGTCTGGCCCTCTTCCGCTGCGCGGGTCCCAACATCCTCACGCTCGCTCACAAACTTGGCCCACCTTCGAAGCTCCCTTGACCTTTTTCCCCGCTTTAACCATTCTGTGTTGCTAGATATGCGCCCAGAGCGAGGCTGACAAGCTACTCGAGCATCGCTCTGGTGCTCGCGCTCCTAGCGCGGCCCGCTTCCTGAGTCCTCAGCCCGATATCTTGTCGGTATAAGCTAGCAGTAAGAGCTTGTCGGCTACTGTGTCGCGACGTTGGGCAAACCGAGTAATTGCTTCCAGGTAGCGAGCTAACGATAAGAAATCTAAGGTGGTGCTCAGCGAGACGTCTGCAAGTCGTTGTCAAGCAAAGTCATGCGCAAGAGGTGGCTGTCTCTCGTTCAACCTCTAAGGTTGTACGGGGCCGATACACACACGCCTCGGCACCATCGACGGCACCATCCCCATCCCCCCTCCTGCTCACCACCACCTCGTTCCCCGCCCGCTCCTGCATCAGCATCTGAAAGGGTCACCACTGCCTTGCACTGGTGCACCTGCAGCAACACGGCCGGCCCCAGGATGGCCTTACAACGGAAAGTTGTGAGCCCCCAGGGTAGACATAGCGCAGCGCATGGTTGAGGGGCGTAGGCGTGGTCGCGAACTTTGCCGACCTGCGGGCGGCCTACCTTGTTCTCGTTGTCGCAGGTTTGTCGCCTGCGAACCGGGAGGGCCCGCGAGGGATCCCACGGCACGCACCATCCCGTCCAGTGCGAGTGCGAGGCAGACGGAAAGCACATGCAGCTGAGCGATTTCTTGCGCTCTGCTGCGCCAGGTTTGCGGGAGTCTGTTCGCGTGCCCAGCGAAGTATCGACCTATCAAGCCGATCGGCAAAGGCGCCTATGGCGTAGTCTGGTGCGTGCTGGCGGGCCCTGGCGGAGGGCGGGTGATTGTTTTGGGGCCAGTTCACCGCTGGCCCCCGCTGCGCCCCAAGCGGACACACCCACACGGGAGAGGTTACTGCTACGGTGGCTGTGGGGGTGCAAGGGGGGACACCATCCCCATCCCCATCCTGTTCACCAGCCCCTCCTTCCCCGTCCGCTCCTGCATCAGTAGGTAAAGGGGCACCACAAAATTGTCCTGCTGCACCGGAAGTAACACGGCCGCCCCCAGGTACGCCCTTGGAGGGGAAAGTTGTGAACCCCTAGAACGCACTACTGAAGGCCTTCACGGCCTCGAGGCGCCCTGGTGGTGAGGTTACCACGCACAACTGCAGGGCTCTTCACCCGCCGGCGCCTATCTGCCGCGTGCCATGCGCCCCCGATCGCTCCTCAGCTTCTGCCACGTCATCGGTCCTGCAGCCTGGCCCCTGCTGTCGAGCCCAGCGCCGACTCCACTACCCCGCAGGGCACAGATCCCCACCACGCTTCACGCTTTACCCCCGTGCCCCTGAGGGGCTCAGTTTAGGGGGCTGGTCGCCTGCAAGCTAACTGCCATACCCATGCTATTCACACACTACAGCAGCACTCAGCATTCATTGTCTTGGACCTGGCTGGCACCTGGCGTTGTCTGTGGCCTAGCCCTGCCTCCAGCGATACCGGGGCGGCAATCCCTATCAACGTCTGCCTCATGCACCCCTTCTCAGTTCTCACACGGTAGCCGCCCTTCCCGTATTCCTTCGGCATATTATTGTCTGCCACTGCATCACGCCCGCCCCTCCTCTGTGCCGTTATCTCGGAGGCCAGATGCGGGGAAAGCAGAGCTGCCGATGGCTCTAACCACCGCCTGGCTGGGGGCTTGGGGCTGCCGCGTCCACGCGGTCTGATGCCAGCGCACTAGTGCCCACTGCACCTCAAGCGGGCTTCCTCGTTCCGTGGGGCCAAACGCTCCTTCCGCTCCTTCCGCTACCGCTGCGCTTTCCACCATACGCAGTGCACGGGCGGCCGGGGAGCCCCGCCCCCTCACTTGGGCGGCGAGGGCGCAGCACCGTACCCATAGAGAAGACAGCAGCTGCTGTTACTGCTGTGCCCGCTGCTGCTGCTGCTCCCGCTGCTGCTGCCGCTTCCAGGAGCCTGGTGGCAGTGGCCGCCCAGCCCCTGCCGGTCCCTCCTCGGCGAAGGGCGCCGTCCCCCCTCCCGCAGCATGCTCCTGTCGCTGCTAGCTCCGCTGTGGAGTCCGGAAGGGTCGAGACCGTAGCCATAGCTTTGGCTTGCGCTGGTCGAGGGCCGCGAAGCCGCCCTGGCTTCCGACACCTCGAAGCTGTGCAGCCGTGACGCAGCCGTGTTGGCCAGGTAGCGGCGCAGCGAGGTCTTGTACGGGTTCCGTGGGGAGTACGGCGAGGCGACTGCGGCCATGTGGCGAGCTTCGCAAAACAGCGGCGGGAGCGGCGCCATGGGGCTGTTGAGTCGTTGGTTGTGTGTGTGAGACAGGCTCCGCGAGGGGCTGGAGGGGCTCCTGGAGGAGAGTGGTGGGGTGGGGACGAGGGCGCCTCGGTTGCTGCCCGCACTGAAGGGGCGGGCGTCCACAGCTTCCAGACCAGGTTCTGAAGCATCACGGGCATAGAAGTGCGTTCCGCCGCCGTACACCGTAGAGAACCACGACCCACGGCGCGGCGAGGCCAGCGGATCGTCCGAGGTTTGGGTCGAGGCACAGTCATATGTGTCATGCTCGGCCCACTCTTGGCCAAGGCGTGCACGGGGCGGCTCAAGGCTCCCCGAGGTGTTGTCCTCCTCGCCGTAGCCAAAGCGTAACGATGTCATGTGTGACTCCATGCCAGGCCCAACAGGAGGTTGCAGTGCCCAGCCCCCTCTCTCGCCAACATCGCACACTGCCACACTCTGGAGCCGCTCCCCGGGCTGCGTCGGATTATTTATTGTTGACAAGCCCCTGCGACTCCTTATCGCGGCAGAGCGGCAGAGCGGCGCCTCGGTCTGCAGCGTGCGGGCAGTCGGGGGTCGGCGGTCGGCATTGAGTCGGCATCCCGCCCAGCAAAACCGCAACAGCCCTCCAGCAACACTCACCGGTGATGTGCTTTCTGCTTGTCTATAATAGCCTGTGTAGCTGCTAGTGCAAGCCGGAACAGCAGCAGGTGCCAGCGGGCCAGCCGGAGTCGGCGTTCGGCCCGCGACGTCGCGAGCAGCTGCAACGCGCAGGGCTTGTAGGGGTTGGTTGGTTTGGACCCAAACGGTGTATGAGTAGGCTCTATCAAAGCTGCACATTGGCCAGGAGTGAGACAAGTGCTATCCCCCCGCGTCGCACGAGCTGACGGGCACTGCGGCAGCCACAGCAGCCCACAGCAGCATGGCAGCTCGAGGAGGTTGGGACCGCTGCCGTGTGTGAAGATGCAGTTCATGCCGAGGTGGGGCAAGCGCGATTGCGGAGACCGAGGGTTTTACACCCAGCCGTCCAGGGCCGACGCCCCCTGTTTGTGCAGACTTGGGGAATGCTGCCCTCAAGCGTCCTCGAGCACATCAGGACACTGGACACACCTCGCCTCGCCCGCCCTCTGGGCCAGTAGTGTCCTCAGGCATTTAAGCAAGGCCAGGCCACATATCTTATCGTAACTGTACTTGGTATCAACCGACATGTAAACGAGCTCACGCACGCCCAGAACCCACGCGTCACCTCAGTAATTAGCGCGCTCAAGCCGCAGCACTTCCCCGCCACCCCGGCTGCTCACCCGAAGCACCCCACTTTTGCCAGCCCTTGACAAACCGGGGCGCGCTACTGTGCCCCTGTCTGCCCTGCTCCAGATCCTACCCCATGACCCCCACATTACCGTCCTTCAAGTCCCATGCAGGCGCAAGCGGCGAGGCACCACCCGCCGCCGTGGAGTGCGGTGCGTAGGCACAGTTGCGTGCTCCCTAACGGGCATCCAGATCGCGCGACCGGTCACAGCGGTGCTCGCTTCGCCGGCTCACCCACACAGTCCCTTCCCCGAAGACAAGCACCCACTCACGCCTATGCCCCCACCAAACAGCGCACTCTGGGGGCGCACTGCACAAAGCCGGTGCGGTCTAGGCTGGTGCTGACTGCGTTGCCCAGCACGATGCTCCCCATGTTCACTGCAGGTCTTGCATGTCCTGTAGGCAGCGGGCGTTGATGCACATAAGTCCGCATGTTTCAGACATCAGCAAGCTGGAGCCCCCGAAGGTGGGGCGCTCATGCGCTTCCTTCTGCGCCAACAGTCCTTCCAACAGGACGCCCCTCCCACCCTCTCAGCCCAGCCCTTACCTGGAGGATCACCTCCCGCACGACGTCCTGCGTGATGCGAGGAAAGCCCGGGGGAAGGAAGTGACGCACAGTCAGGGCAGCACCGATACTGTCGGCTGACTCAGCACCCTGTGGTTAACCGTGCCCGCGGCCCATAGCCACACATGCCCAGGTCCAGTCCGCCCCAGCCTCCGCGCAGTCCCCGTACAAGGACCCCTGTGCCCACCGGCGTGAGGTGCTCCGAGTCGAAGTCGAAGGTGAAGGGCATGGGGCACACGGGCTCGTCGGACACGTCGTGCAGCGATGCCAGGTAGGGGTGCTCCAGGGCCTGCTCCACGGTGATGCGCTTGGTGGGGTCGAACACGAGCATCTTGTCAATCAGGTCCAAGGCCTGTAGCCAGGAAGGCACATGGGAGGAAAGCACGTCGCATCTAGGCCGGTGAAACGGAAGCCTGGTGACGCTGCCCGCCTTGCCACCCTCCCCAACAAGTGCCTCAGAGCCCACCAGTCTGCTCGTACCGCTGTGGCCAACATGGCTGCAGCCTGGTCCACCGGGGCCCGGGAGCCTTCTCGCACTCTGCCCACAACCCCTCCCCCCCCCTCCCGCCACACGTCTCCCTCGCGCACCGTCTTGCCGACGTGTGGCCAGAGCTGCGCGAAGTCCACCCGCTCGCTCCTCGGCAGCGAGCGGATGTAGCGCTTGGCCTTCTCGCTGGTGATGAAGCCCAGCTCCTCCTCCGTGGGCGAGCCAATGATCTGGGGGACAGGTACGAGGGTTAGGCACGGGGCGCGAAAGGCGGCGCTGGATATCCTCAGTGCCCCCTTGGCCTCCTGCCTTCCCGGCTTTGGCACGCAAACTTGCTCTTCGCGTGGCGCAGCGCCAGCTTGCCGGCGCCCCGCTGGCTCGCTGCCTCGGCCTCCACGGCCCCCGCAAGGCTTCGCCCCCTGGCCTTTCTCCCTGACGGCCGCCGCCCCGTGCCCCGGCGCCCCACCTTGGTGATGAGGCTGAGCTGGTGCACGTAGTCCTTGCCGGGGAACAGCGGCTTGCGGCCCAGCAGCTCCGCGAAGATGCAGCCCACGGACCTGCGGCCCACGGCACCGCACAACCGCACGCAAGGACTGCGCTTCAGCTCTAGCTTCCATCACGCAATCCGCCCGAACACAGCATAGCACACACGAGCATATCACGACGGCTTCCTTGCGCTGAGCACCGTCCCGGCTGTAGGCAGGACGCGGGAGGCCCCGCCGTGGTCCCGGCGCGAATGCAAGCGCGGCCCGGTACGCCCAAGATCCCGCGGCCCAACCCGAAGCCCCACGCACCACACGTCGATCGCGGACGTGTAGCCGCTGCAGCTGAGCAGCAGCTCGGGTGCGCGGTACCAGCGGGTCACCACGTACTCGGTCATGAACTCCTTCTCGTTGGACGTCCTGCGGCGGGGACGGGAGGACGGAGAGCGCAAGGGAGGAGGGAAACGAGGAGGCAGTCAGGACGGGTGTAGGGCGTACTCGGGCCTCAGCAGGAGGTCTCGAGAGAAGGCTGTGCTGAAGGTCGCAAAGCTCAGTGCGGATGTGCAGGCGGTGTACCACAGTCGACCTTTGGCCGCTACAGTACGCATGGCCGGGAGGCGCCTGCAGCGGCGTCCGTGCGGGCCCCATCGCGCGGAGCTCACCCTGTCCGCGCCAACCCGAAGTCGCAGATCTTGAGGTCGCAGTTCGCATTGACGAGCAGGTTGGAGGGCTTGAGGTCGCGGTGCAGGATGTTGGCCGAGTGGATGTACTTGAGCCCTCGGAGCAGCTGCGGCGGGGCGAATACACAGACGGCGGGGCCAAGGTTTGCAACCGCTTTGCGCTGCCCTCCATTGCCCGTCCCCGCCCCACACCCACCTGGTACAGGAAGTACTGGCTGTGGTCATTGGACAGCGGCTGCGGCGACCGGATGATCTACGTGGGGCCGCACGGGGCGAGGGTTGAGCGCGTCCGCGCAAAGCCTTCATGGCCCTCAAAGCCTCTAGGCAACGGTACCGAAGGCCCCTGAGGCCCAGTCTCTCTCTGAGCCCAGGCAAGGAAGCAGTTGTCCTGGACCCCTGGCTCTCTGAGTCTTACACACCCACCTGGTGTAGGTCCGTATCCATGAGCTCGTACACAACGTACAGGTCCTTGAACGCGTCCCGGTGCGTGGGCGGAATGATGTCCTTGATCATCACAATGTTCTCGTGCTGTGGCGAAGGTGTGACAGGGGGGTGATGGATGAGGGGTGGGGCAGTGCACACGCAAGAGCCAGGTTGCTGCAAAAACGGACTGACGGCGCCCATCCCCATCTCCCATCTCCACATGATTTGCTGGACGGAGTGCAGAGATTGCCAGTGCCTCACCTGGAGGTGCCGCAGCAGCTTGATCTCTCGCAGTGTACGTTTGGCGTCGATTACGTTGTCAAACGCGTTCGCGATCTTCTTGATCGCCACCTTTTCCTGGTTATCGAGGTTCTTGGCGGAGCTGGGGTGGGAGCAACCGCAAGAGGCAGAACGACGATGTGGGGGCTGTCAGCGAACGCGGACGGCTCACGGCAATGTGCACGGCAAGGCACGACGCGGCACAGCAAGGCACCGCACTGCCTGCTCGTCCAATGTGCACAGGGCCCAAACTGCCGTCGTGTACAGCACGACTGAGGCTTGGGTACGAAGAGCTCAGCCCGCCCGCGGCCCCAACGTCTGGTGTTAGCCAGCGGTTAGCACGCTGAGCCTGCCAGGCTGCGTGTTGTCGCGGTCACGCTCTTGGCTAGCTATGCAGCAGCCCTACCCCCGCCGCAGCGGCCCAACATTCAGACCGCGTCCCCCGGAAGGGCACCATCGAACTCCGGGCGAAGCCGGGGCCGCGGGCCGCCGCTTAGGCGGGGCCGCGGGGGTTAGGACAGGAGCAAGTAGGGCGCATGTGCCCCCTTGCACCCCCACAGCCACCGTATCAGTGAGCTCTCCCGTGTGGGTGTGTCCGCTTGGGGCGCAGCGGGGGCCTGCGGAGTACGAGCTGGCCCCCAAAGCGGGAGCCCACCTCCGCCAGGGCCCGCCAGCACGCACCAGACTACGCCATAGGCGCCTTTGCCGATCGGCTTGATAGGTAGGTACTTTGCGGGGCACTCGAATAGACTCCCACAGACCTGCCGCAGCAGAGCGCAAGAAATCGCCTTCAGCGCGAGAAATCGCTCAGCTGCATGTGCTTTCCAGTTTGATGCCTTGACCGCCCCTGCTGCCGCACCAGGAACTGGTTGTACTCCCGGTTGTAGGAGTCCACTTTGCCGGTGACCTCCACTTGCTCCTGAAGGCCATTTGCCGGAGGGGGCTGCTCTGGAGCAGCAGCCGCGTGAGCTGCTGCGTCCGCCATGACTGCTGATCTCTAGGTGCTAAGAAGGCGTCATAGGCCAGGCACGGTAGCCGTTGGAAGGGTCCGGGCGGGCAAATGCGCCGGGATGTCCCCCGTGACAAAGGAGGGTCGAGTGGACTTGTTGAGTGTGGGACGTAAGCAGCACACTGGAACAGAGAGAGGCTAGGGATGCCGGGGAGGTCTACGAGAGGTTTGCCGAGGTGTTCGCCGAAGGAGTTGGGGTTTGACGCGGGACTGTGCTGTCTGCGGTGTATTTGCTCATGCCATACGAGTAGGCCGGCAGTGTTTTGGTCGCGGACGTTTTGCCGTGCGCTGTGGGGACGTGCACATGCGCTTCCGCACTGACTCGGGGCCATTGACGCACAGCATCACTGCTACACATCCACAAGCTTGATACAATCGACACAGCTCATTAGCAGCACAGGGCGTACAGAGCTCCGGAAGAGCACATTCCGGCGACGCGGAGCACTGCTAGACGGCGTGCACTTGCAGTAGAGGCCTGAGACTCATCGCTAGCTCCTTAAAGGCCTCTACTTAGCTGGTTGAGCAAGGGCGGCGTGGCAATGGTCGCTGGCGGCCTGCAACCACCGCCGGCCGAGGAGGAGGAGGCTGCGGCCGTCGCGCAGGGCCAGGGCGTCATCTTTGTGCTCGATGACGCCCAACTGGAGGTGGCGCAAGTCGGCAAGGTGCGCGGCTAGTCGGCGGCGGCCCGTCCAGTTTGGCCGGGGCCCGGGGGCCTCTCGCGTGTCAGCCCTCCACCCGCCACCCCCGGTCCCTGCGCTGCACGCACTGTGCATCGCCCTTCACGGCTCTCGGTGCATGTGCTCTATGGGCTTTGCATCTAGCACCCGGTTCCGGCAGGCGCAAGCAGGCATGGACAAGCCCCGCGTCGGCTGGCGCTCAAACCCCCACCTGAATGCGCGTCGGGCCGCCGCCCACCTGCCCCCTGCCCCTAACACCCCCCTCCTTGCAATCGGGCCCCCAGACCTACCAGCTCCTGAACTGCGACGACCACGCAACGTATCTCCGAAAGCACGGGAAGGACCCGGCGCTCTACCGGCCCGACATTTGCCACCAGGTGCGGTGGAGGCGGCACCAAAGGCAGGGCGCTCAGCGGGGTCTGACGCCCTGCTCGCTCCGTAAGGCGGGGTCACCAGGTCACAGACGGTGCCAAGCGCAGTCGGAGGCAAAGGCGCAGCAGCCCTTGGGCCACCAGCACCAGTAAGGTGGTGCAAGGCCCAGGCGGCAAGGGCCGACCCTAGCCCTCAAAGCGCATCGGCAAGGGCCGACCCTAGCCCTCAAAGCGCATCGGCAAGGGCCGACCCTAGCCCTCAAAGTGCCTCTGCAGCGGCCCTCACGGGCTGAGCCCTGCAGCGGCTCTGCGGTCCAGGGCCGCCTTGGCAGCCGGGCTGGGTGGGGGTGAGCGGTGGAGCCAAGGATGGGTCGGCTCGCCGGTCTGGGGGAACCTCGACGCCCGTCGAGTCTGGCCAAGCAAAGCGGATGAGGCGAGGCTTTCAAGATATGGGGGAGGGGCGCAGGGGCAAGGATGGGGGCAGGAGCACTTCCAAATGGTACCTTTGTCACCGGGCCGAGAAGCAGTCGGGGTACTCTGGGATGTAGCATGGCTGCCGGGGGTTCGAGGGGTGTCATGGATTCCCAACGAGGGCTTGCCTGCAAGGGAGGCCTGGGACACACCTTCCGGAGGCTTGAAGCGACTTCAGCGTTAGAGTGGCTACTGGACTGTCTCCTTGCCCGGTTCAACGGCAATCATGCGGTCGCTGCCGCTCTCCCATTGCTTGATACGCTCATTGTATGCTCCATGTTCCCTCGTCCCAGGCTCTCCTAAACGTGCTGGACAGCCCCCTTAACAAAGCGGGGAAGATCAAGGTGGGTAGGGCGAGGCGCAATCCCTGAGGTGTGGGTTACTGCCGGGTATTGGGAGCCTTCGGGTGCAAGCGGGTTTCGTCACTGCCACCGGCTGGCAGGCCTGCCTGGCCTCTTGAGCCAAGTGAGGTACGCGTTGAGGACAGCTCACAGCTGCAGCAGAGCCCTCATACCGCAGGGACTGCCATGGCTGCTCTTTCTCCGAGCCTGAAGCGGGAAATGTTGTGGAGACTTAGGGCCGAGGGCGTCGAATTCAAGCCCTAGCCCTTAGAATCCTAACGCGTGAGCCGGCTGTCCTCGCCCAAACCCCCTCTGCCCATCCTCACACCTCGCTCCCACCCACCAGGCAATTTACGTGCGCACGCGGAAGAACGTGCTGTTCTCCATCAACCCCAAGACCCGCATCCCCCGCACCATCAAGCGCTTCTCCGGGCTCATGGTGCAGCTGCTGCAGAAGCTCAGTATCCGGGCCACGAACGGCCCCGACAAGCTCATGAAGGTGCGGGGCCGCGGGCCGCGTGTTTGGGTTGCCCAGGGGCTGCGAGCTCTGGGTGTGTTGGGAAGGACGAGTTTGGCTCGTGGGCGTGGCTGTGGCTGGGGCAACAAGCTGGCGGAGGGGGAGAGCCGATCGGGCGATCGGTCAAGGGGCAAGCCGTCCCTGTAGGCTTGGGTTGGGCCGACCTAGCTCTGCTCGCCTCACCCGGCTCCTCCGCACCGCTGCCGGCACGCTCCCTCCCCGCCTGCCCAGGTGATCAAGGGCCCCGTCACCAAGCACCTGCCGCTCAACTGCCGCCGCGTGGGCTTTTCCTTCGCGGCCACCAAGCGCGTGGCCATCCACGAGTACGTGGCGGGCCTGCCCGAGGACACGGGCCCGATCGTGTTTGTGGTGGGAGCGTTCGCGCACGGCAAGATCGAGGCCAGCTGGGTGGACGAGGAGCTCAACATCTCGGAGTACCCCCTGTCGGCTGCCTACTGCTTGGCGCGCATCTCGAACGCGTTTGAGATGCGGTGGAAGATCGTGTAGGCGTCGGTGTGAAGCTAGCGGGCGGGCGGAGCATGCGCAGGATGGGGATTGGGGCGGGGTGGGGTTGAGGGCGTACTGGGCTGGGCGCCAGGGTGCGCTTGCCGTCTGGTGGAGGGCCGAAGGGGGAAGGACGACGGGAACAGGGAAAGGAGGTGGGCAGGACGGGCACTAAAAGCCCTCCCAAGTGACTATGCGGGCATGATATTAGCATGGAAGCTTGTGCCCTGCTTGTACCCTGCAATGTGGCAGTGAGGCCCTCAGCCCGGACAGAAGAGCACGTTCTGCAGACTTGCGAGTCAAGCTGAGGACTGCTGCGATGTGTGGTTTCTTAGCAGAGACGGGATGGCTATGAAGGCACGGGGCAGTTCGGAATGCGAGGGTGCCGACCCGGCTTTATGAGGATTTGTAAGATGGCAAGTGCGTGCAGGACTGATGGCAGGTCTGGGCGGTGACGCGGTGTGCGCTTTCGGGAAAGTGCTGAAGAGCTGAGGCGGGCCGCCGGGCTGCTGGCGCAGGCTGCTGGTCCCTTTTGCCTTAGGTTGATGCACCGGCACACATGACGTGAGGGGTTGCCAGACTGTAGAGGAACTTACAGTTTGCTGTGCTCTCCTTGCATCCTCACCCGCACAGCGAGACGTCCTTTCACCTGATGCACACTTGGCTACCCACATGCAGTACACACGCCCGTGCTTCAGGGCGTTGGGCGACACGCCCAAAGCTACACCTAGCTGTCAAACGCCAGTCCGGCGATGTCACGGAGCAACGGCCCGGCGCATACACGCCCACAAATGCAGTCAGTGGATTGTCCCTTGCGCCGGCAAGCGCGTGCTTGCATACTCGGCCCTCTAAGTAAGGACAGCGCCTGGCCTCCCAACCCATCCATCCCTTCCCATCCCACCCCTGCGACCCCGAGCACCGCAACCGCAGCGGCCATCTGCTCTATTTCCCGTGCAGCTATTTCGCCTATGGCTGCTCTGCATGCGCACGCCAGCACGCCCAGCTAGCCCGTGTTTACGCCCACCTGCTAGATCACAAGTCCGAGTATAAATATGTCCAAACACGCATCTCCACCATTGCCAACATCTGCCCCAGCTGCCTCATGTGCCAACGCGCGCAAATAGCCGCATCGCCGCAAGCTCTTGCCATATGCTCCCCTCCCCCTCGCACGGCCCTATTGATTGCCGAGACCACCGTATAGTTCATGGCCTGCTCAGTACGGCATGTACGGCATAGTGCGCAGCCGCGTGACCTCCTGCCGGCCTGCCTTACAGAACTCCGCGGCGTTCGCCAGCTGCTGCTTCACGGCGCGAGTGATGTCAGCCCGGTCGTCGGCTTCAATCACGAACTGCGACTGGTCATCCGGATCCTCGTCGTATGCGGCCTGGTGCCCCGAGCGGCCGCGGGCGGACACGGACCGCACCATGTACGGCAGTCCGTTAGGGCCGTTGCCGCCCGCGCCGTACGACCCCGGACGCCCGCCGGCGGCGCCGCCGTAGCCGCCGCTGGCGGAGCCGCTGCCCTGCCAGGCAGGCCGCGGCATGGGATGCGCAGAGGCGGATGTGGGTCGGCCGCCGCCGCCGTACGCAGCGATGGAGGTGTAACCCCCCCCGCCCGCGCCGTTGCCGCCGTACGACGTTCGGCCGTACGACGGGTTCGCGCTGGCGGGACGCATGCCCCGTGCGCCCGACCCAGAGCCGTAGCCGCCGCCCGGCATGACTGGGGCTTGCGACGGGCCGGCGCCGTAGGTGGCGGACGTGGGGCGAGAGCGGCTGCCGCCGCCGCCCCCAACCGCTGGGCTGGCGGAGAAGGGCCGGCGGCTGCCGTAGCCGCCAGCGCTGTTGTAACCGCTGTGGTCGCCGTACGCGTCGCCGCCCTGGGGCGGCGGCGGCGGCGCGCCGCTAGCCCGCAGGGCCTTGGCCTGCTGCTTCAGCTTGGCGTGCCCAGAAAGGAACTGCTTGAGCGTCAGCTCCTTGACCACGGCCATGCGGGCAACGCCGCCGCCGTAACCGCCGTCGTACGCGTCGTACTGCTCGCCGTACGGGTCCTCTGACTCATCCGGCGGCACCTCCTCGACCAGCTGCACGGTCATGTTGCTGAGCCGGTCCTTGAGCCTGTACCGCCGTGACGTCACGCCCAGCTGCAGCAGCCAGCGGTTGGCCTCGACGATGCGCTTCAGCGTGTCAGCCACGTACACGCTTACGGCATGCCCCGCCACCTCAACCGCTGCCGTACCGGCGGCGCCCGGCGGCTCCAGACCGAGCGCAACGACCCGCTCGCTGACGCCCGGCTCGGCGCCGCCGCCAGCGGCGAAGGCCATGGCTGGGTCATAGCGAGTGCCGACGCCCGGTGCAACCGGCCCACCGGTGGCGTTGCCGCCGCGGCTGGCAGACGGGGGCCGCATGTGGTGTGGTTGCGCGGACATGGGCCGTCCTCCGTGACGCGGCACGGCCGACTGCTGCTGTTGCTGTGGCGGCGGAACACCGTATGCCCCGGCGGCGTGGCGGGCCGAGACGGGACGGCGGAGGGGGGCCGTGACGGGGCGCTTGGGCCGCGGGCCGTCCCCGCCGGCGCTGGCGCGCCGGCCGCCGCCGCCAGCCCCGCCCTCCCGGTGCGCCTGTGACGAACGCTTCTGCATGTCGAGCCACGTGTCGAACTTCATGCGGTTCTGCGCCGCCTGAGCGTCAGCGTCGTCAAGCACCGAGAGCGACGCCTCCGTCAGCGGCGCAGCGTCGCTGGCATCGTCCTCCGGGACGCCGCCAGGCGAGGCAGGCGCCGTCGCCGCCGCCACCAGGTCAGCGCGCATGTCCCTAGCCAGGTCGATGAACGACGCCGTGGGCTGCGGCTGCGGCATGTCGGCCGTCAGGGCGTCCTCCGGCCGCGTCGGCGGCGGCGCAGCCGCCCGTGCGTGCGGCGCCGACGACGGCCTGCCGTCGCCGCCCTCGCCGCCGCTGCCCGCCCCCGCCGCCCCCGGCCCGCCAGAGTGAGGCGACGTCGCGCCGTCACCCGTGCCGCGGCCTGGCGAGCCCGTCCGGCCCGGGCTGATCGGGCGCGTGAACCCGGGCCCCGTGGGCGCCGCCGTCAGGGACTCGGGCGGCACGTGGTAGCCCAGGTACCCGAACGCAGCCAGGCCGGCGCCCGCGGCCCGGCCCGACACGGGGCGCTTCTTCTTGGCAGCCGCCTCGGCGGCCGCCTTGTGGTGGGAGGGCAGCACCTCGATGTCGTGCTTGAGCAGCTGCATGGCGAACTGCTGGGGCGGCAGCAGCTCGGGGCCGCCCGCGGGCGCGGGCGAGGGCGCGGCCGAGCCGCGCAGGCTGCCGGCGGCGCTCGAGGCGGCGGCGCGGCGGAAGGCCAGCTCGTCGTCTTCCTGGTCGCTATCTCCGCCGGGGAGCGGCGTGCGGGCGGACTTGGGCGTGTGGCGAGCCGAGGCTGCAGAGCGGCGCGCGCTGGCTGCGTAGGAGGGCTCGGCGGAGGGCGGGGCGGAGGGCGTGCGGGCGATCGCCGACGGCTCCGCCGACGGGATGGGCGGCGGCAGGTCCTCCTCCTTGTGCTCATCCTCGTCCTCCTCCTCCGCGTCCTCCTCAAAGCCCTCGTCCTCGTACCCCTCCTCCTCCTCCTTTTCCTCCGCTGCCTCCTCCTTGGGCGACTCCGGCGTAGGGGCCTCCTCCTCGGGGGCCTCCTCCGCCAGGTTGCTTTTGGAGGGGTCGAACCCGATGGGCTCCACGAAGCCACGCATGGCCATCTCCGGCGTCGTTGGCTCCGGAGTGCCGTACGGGATCGACGGGGATTCCGGCGGCGCCTCCTCCGGCTCCTGCTCTGGCTCTGGCTCCGGCTCCGCAGGCTGCTCCTGCTCCTGCTCCGGCTCTGGCTCGGGTTCCGGCTCCGCCTGAGGCTCGGGCTCCGGCTCAGGTTGCGGCTCCGGCTCGGGCTCCGGCTTCGCCTCTACATTGTCCCACATTGAGGTGGAGGGCTTGGGAGCCGGCTCATCCCACATTGAGGTGGAGGGCTTGGGAGCAGGCTCGTCCCACAGGGATGTAGACGGCTTTGGCGCCGGCTCGTCCCAGAGGGAGGTGGAGGGCTTAGGAGCAGGCTCGTCCCACATAGAGGTGGAGGGCTTGGGAGCGGGCTCGTCCCACATTGAGGTGGAGGGCTTGGGAGCCGGCTCATCCCACAGGGAAGTCGAGGGCTTCTCCTCCTTCTTTGCCCCCGACAGCCATGACGGCTCCCGTGCAGCTGGCGGCTCGGGCTCTGGCTGCTTCTCCGCCTGCTCGCCCTCCCGGTCATCCTCTTTGATGGTGCCGAAGGGCCCATTCTGGTCGCGCCCTGCAGCGTCCTGCGCGCCCCAGCGGCCAGATGATGAGGCCGGGCGGGAGGTGGTGGAGGGGTTCTCCGGCGATTCCTCCTTGATTCCCTCCAGGTGCCGGCTCCCTGCATACAAGGCGTACATGCACATATCTCAGGCCGCGGCAATTCGTAGGGTGCAGACTGAGGACATGGGAGACAGCAAGCGCAACGGCTCACCGCTGCCAGACACGCGCTGCCCCAGGCGTGCGTTCTCTGCAGATTGCGGGCGTGACATGTACGACAGGTTGCTGCCAGACGCCTGCGAGCCCAGGTACGCCCGCGGTGGCGGCTCGTACTCGGCACGCGGGACAGCAGGGGGATCTGCAGGGGGCGTTGTTGGGGCACAAGGGCATAGGAGAGGAAAGGTAAGGGTACGGCTCGAATGGCGAAGATACCTACGCGCTCTTCCCTGCAGTAGCACTGCGGCGCCCCCCACTGCTTATTAACTCGCCCGGTGCGACCTACCCTCTGAGGCTGAAGAGGCCCGCGCCTGGCGCTCCTTCTCCCTCTCCTTTTGCTGCTCCGGGCGGGGCGAGTCAATGGGCTGAGTTGACCACGGTCGATTGGCGCGGACCTGCACGAAAGTTGGCAGGGGGAGGGCACGACCGTTAAGCCCAACAAAGTTGGTGTGGATGGGCTCGGGGAAGGCACGGAGCACTGCTGCCCTCGCCGCGTCCCTTTCCCCCTCACACGTACCTCCTCCTGGCGCTTCGCCTGGGCCTCTTTGTACTTGACGTGTTCCTCCGCTATACGCCGCTCCACCTCATCGTCGCTGTCCTTCTCCTCCTCCCCGGCGGGATCCTGCAAACGGGGGGCACAGCGCAAAGGAGGCCGCGGGCGTGTGTCAGCCCGGAAGGCTTGCCGGATGACGCAAGGTACTCTGATTATCTCTGAAGAAGGGCATTTGGCTGGACCGAACGCAGGAATGCGTAACTAGGCGACGGACCGGCACCATTTCAGGCGTCGGGGGCCTCCACCCCTCGCCCAATCATGCTTGGGTTGCCGCTCAATTACATCGTGGGCATACACAAGCCCAGCAGGGGTTTTAGGGTACGCGGCCCGCAGGTGGACCGGTCGAACGCGTCGGCACTGCCCCGCGGCCCTCCCAAAGGCCTCACATCCTGCACGTAGTCCGCTACGTCGCCGAAGTCCTCCATCCGAGTTCCCATCCTGCTCGGTGCTCCTTGCGCGGTGAGGGTGGCCGCGTGCGGGCCAAAGGCCGCAGACCGCTCAAGCGTGGCCCGTAGCCCTCAACCTAATCAAGCTGTGTCGTTGCAGACATTTGAGGTTACTGCGGCTGTGATGGTGCGGTTGTTTCGCGACAGATGCCAGCAATGCTCCGGCGTTGGTTCAGACGTGCTGTTGTGATAACAATTGCTGCCAATGGTTGCTGAGGTAAACGCTGTCGACCGGGTGGGCAGGGCGGGCGAAGTTCCTGGCTCCCTGCGGGATGCTCCCATGAGACGTCGTCCCTTAGAGGCATTCAGTCCGTCGCGCCCAGGGCTTCGCACGCGAAACCCACTGCTGTGGATGCTTATCAAACAATAGTCGTCACCCCATATCATCGCTTACCTGATCTAGCCGCTGGGAAGCCGAACGCGACTCTGCTGTAGGGCCATCAACTCCAGAGAACAGCGACCCCACCTAGCTGCCCTGAGTGGGATTTGTTGCCTTGGTATAAGTGCAACAGACCTGGACTTGAGAATCAAGAGCTAGCCGTGGAAACAGGTCCGCCGGGCAGGCACGAGGTGAGCGAGGGCCGCACAGACGGGCATATCTGCTCTGAAATACGTCCAAACTTAGAGGGCTGCAAAGGGCGTGGCAGTCCCTGCTGCTTTTACCTGGATGTCGGTGGGGCCGCGGGCATGGAGTCGCTCGCTTATGAAACCTGGCGGCTGAGCCCAAGGTCATGCGTGACGCCTTGCGGCTGGTAGCGTTGTTCGGGGCGCGCCCCACGCGTGTATCTGTCTTGCGCGCCTGTGGGTGTCCGCCGTCATGACCCTAGCCCCCGCCCCCACCCCCCGGCCTCGCCCACACGCAGGCCTGCACCTGTACAGGCCTTCGCAGCCAGCAGCTAGCCTGCAGCTGGCAGCAATGGCCCTGACCATGGATCCCCCACCAAGCCTGCTACAATCAGACCTACTAACCATCAAGCACGCCTCGGACCCACAAACACTCTTCCCATCGCACGCTTACGGCCGTGGAGGCGTAGGACACTTCCTCTGCACGGGCCACTCTCGAGCAGGCATCCACCGCCTGCCTCAGGCAGCCTCCGCAGCAGGGTCTCTCAGCCTCACGGCTCGGTCCGGCCGGCTAAGCAGCCGCTCCGGCGGAGCAGACACCGGGGGCTTCTCCTTAGTCGACCCGAATGACCCCTTGTCAGTGGGCGCAACTCGGGCGTGGGAGGCAGGCTCGGCCGTGCACTCGAGCAACTTCGTGAGCGCCTGCCGCTCCGTGCGGCCGACAGACGTCCCGCCTGGAAGCAAGTGGGCTGCAGTCAGGTGCGTGGTCAGGTCTTAAGCCCTGCTGGACTCCGACGCTTTGACCGCTCCAAGCACAGTAGAACCCTCACCACTTCGTGCCGCCATTCAGCACTCGCGCCTGGCTTCTGGCACTGTGTGCTGGCACCCACCCATCTCCCGTCCTCCCGCCTTCAACCCGCACGCCCGCAGCTTCTTCGAGAACGACCCCCGCGAAGTCGGGAGGCACCTGCAGATCCTCGATATTCTGCAGCGCCAGGCAGACAACGCCAAGGCCGCGGAGCGCCAGGCGGAGCAGGCCCGCCACAGCGCCTGGGCGGAGCAGCAGCGCGAGACCTTCCGCCGCCAGCGGCTGGAGCAGGCAGTCAAGTACACGCGCGCCGGCATGCGGCCTCGCTCGGCGTATGCGGAGCTCGGGGCGTTGGCGGCGGCCGAGGCCACCCACGCCGCTGCCGATGCCGCCGCGCGGCGAGAGGGCTTTGACGCGTCTCAGGACGGGAGCTACTCGGGGACGGCCGACTTCGGGCGACGCCCGGACCCGACCTACGGCTTCTACACAGCCGCCGCGATCCAGCAGACCCTGGGGTCACGTGTTCAGCGATCCCAGTCGCTGCCGTACCGGCCTGGCGGCAAGCCGCGCCCTGCCACGGCGCTGGCGGCGACGGGCGTGGGGTCCAGCAACGCCTTCGCTGCAACGCTGCAGGCGACCGCGGCGTTCCCCCCGCGAGCCGCCATCCCCTTGCCTAAGAAGACGTACGTCCACGTCTTTGACCGCATGGCGGCGGAGGCGAACGAGACGCCAGCCGCCAAAGCCGCGGCGGTGGCGGCGCAGCAGGCACAGGCGGAGGAGGAGCGCCAGACGGCGCAGCGGGCAGCTGAGATGCAGGTGGGCGTGGGCACATAGGGCAAGGGGTTGTCCCGGTGGCGGGGGCCGTGCCATCCGCTCCGGAGCCCGAGGCCCAGTATGAAAGTGCTGTTGCCTAACCCTCCCCTTCTCGCAATCCCGCCGCAGGAGCTGGACTCGTTCGAGGCCCGCATGCGCTCTCTCCAGCGCGCCCGAAGCCGAGCAGCACAGCGGACTGACCGTCGCATCAGCGACTACGATGACCACTGACCCCAGCGCTGAACCCATCGCTAATCTCAGCGGCGGCCGCAGCACGGGCGTCTTTATGGGCATCAAGTAATTGGAGTGGCTGCTGCGCAGCTCCGCACCTGCGCTCGGGGAATGGCACGTACATACATGGCTGCAGCGGCAGCGGCATCTGGGGCCGGGTTTGGGGCGGGAGCGGGAATGCGAGCAGGCGGTAGCAGGTGGGAACTCGTGGACCAATGAGTGAGCGGGGCAGGGGGTGCTGGGTGCCGGGAGAGGGCGCCGAAGGGGGCCGAGAGGCTCTCGACATGTACTCAAAGTCGTGCGGGTCGGGCTTGTCGGGGGTTGGAGGCTTGCAAGGCAAGGCGGCTGACGGCGGCCGACTGGGCCCACGGCGTGTTAACACTACTGGGATTCCTTCCGGATTATCTCTTAGAACATTGATGAGACACACAAATTTTGGACTCCCGCTGGGTCGGCTGGGCGGCGTTGTGGCGGTGCGTAGGGTGCTGCGTGGGGGCCTGTTGCGGGCCGGCGGCACGGTCCACTTCCAGCCCACGGCGGGCCGGCGGCACTTGAGCCTAAGCCAGGGCATTATCCTTCAACGCACGTGTCTTGAACTTCCGAGACGAGTTACTCTTGAACCGTAAGGTCATCTAAAGCAGGAGGTCTAGAATGACGAGGCCTGCCGTGGGCGACCATTTTGACTGGCGTTCGGTCTCAATCTTTGAAGCGGTGCATGTGTTTGTGCGCCCAACCCAACCGGCGAAGTCCGGTATTGCGGGGTTGCGAAGGCCCCTAACTATGGCGGCGTGGGTTTGGTCCGTGCGCTGTGGGGCTCGTGCTTGAGTGCGCGGCCCCAGTGCTACTCGCAGTACCCCGCCTCGCGGGGTTTGGTTCTCAGCCCGTTTCCCTGTCTTGAGGCGGATAGACACCCTGTTGTGCTGCTGCGGAAAACTGGTATCCTCGGATGTCAGAACCAGTGCGGACGTCGCACAACACCTTGTTACTGGGAGGATACGGCTCGTGGCGGCCTTGGGAATCACCGATGACCTCCATTTGGGCGGTGGCCCGAGAGGGGTTGCCGGATTGGGCAGGGGCAGATCTGTGCTGGGATTGCGTGTGGGTGTCGAGTGACGAACTGCGTCGACCGGTTCCACACAGACGTGCGAACTTGGGCCGCGTGGGGCCCGTAGGACGTGGGCGGACAAAGATGGATTCGCCGGCTGTGGCCTGTGGACGATGTGCCTTGTCCGGTGCGTACACACACATAGACGCAGCGAGCAGCCCTTCACACGAGCAGCCCCTCATGCGAGCAGCCCTTCACACTTAGACGCAGGACTGGAGCGGCGGTGGAGGCGTCTGCATGCACCGGAGTGATGGACGCGCGCAGCCCAAGGATAGGCTCGGGCCTGGCCGGGGCTAGAAGTTGCTGCCGTTGACCCCGGCCGACCCGGCGGGACCCGGCTGGCCGCACATGCATTGAACCCCGGCGGGAGCGCGGGACGCGTCCCCGCTAGAGGTAACGGCAAGGGGCCTCGGGGTTAAGAACAGGAGTGCCAGGCAAGCGAGTGCACAAGGGCACGGCACGGGGAACCAGTCGCCAGCTACCCAGGGCATGGCAACAACTGAAGCAGGTATTAGGAAGCGAGTAGGAAAGCTCGTTCGCTTATTACCGGGGCGGCCTCGGGCGGTCACCATGGCGCCATGGGCAGTCGTCGGCTCTCGGGGGGGCACGGGCCACACCAATGCCAGGCGGCCAACCAGGGCTCGCGCGCCAGTGCGAGACAGCCGGGTTAAAGCAAGCGTCAGGTGTCGACGCACGCAGCTGGCGTAGACAGTCGGGAATGAGTCTTCTCGAGGGCGGGGGCCTGCCGTGCTGGAGCCGAGGTTGGGCCGACGGCCGAGGCCACCATGCGGGTTGGCCGCGGAAGGTTGATGTCGTGCTTCGAACTTTAAGGCCATCCTTTGTAGGCAACGACAGCTGGAACTGCATACACAAGCGGGTGCCAGAGGCTCTGGTGCCGGACCTGCCGACGCCCTAGTTGACCGCGAAACATGCCGTCGTCAGCGGCGATATGAACACGCAGCCTACCTCACGGCGCTGGCTGTGGGATGAGGTAATATCATGGACAGTGAGGTGAGCCGTGCAAGGACTTGTTTGGCCCGGCCATTTCGCCGAGAGTCTTGACCTGTGTCGACGACCGTCAACAACCTCACTGCAGCATCGCAAGCCTGGTCTATCTCCTACGATGTATCAGCCTCGGCGGCCTGATCCTGCCTTCGGCATGGCTGGGATTCCTGTGCGGAGTCATTTGCGCTGCCGCTGCCACGGCCATGGTCGTGGTGCGTAGTTCGTTTGGGGGCAGCGAGCATCTGATGGGGTGCATAGCTGAGGGGGAAGGGGTGCTGCCTAGGGTGGCAAGCAAGCTTGGGTGGGGGGTGGGGGTGAGGTGGAGAGGGGGGAACCCACACCCGCCGACATCACTCTTAGGGCTGGCCGTCCGAAACATGTCTTACTCTCTCCGCTGTTCCCTCTCATGCAGGTCATTGCGTTCCTGGTGCTGTTCGAGAAGGCCACTCCGCAGCTCGACAGTGACGATGCACGTGCCCAGGCCGCCGCGCGCCCCGGCAAACTGCCCAGGCGATCGCCCTTCCTCCTGCGCCGCACCAAAGCGGGACCCGAGGGCCCCACGCAGCTCGTGTCAACTCACCCCGCGGCCGTGCGAGAGGGCTCCTTCACGGGTAGGCCAACGGGCGTAGAGGAGAGCTGCAGCTCCCGGGGCCAACGGCGGTAGGGTTGAGGCCCAAACACCAGCCGATGGGCCGCTCTGCGCCAGTCACAACCCATGGTTGCTGCTGCTTGCACGTGCTGTAACGGTGATGGAGTCAGAGCCAAGCTTCTTCGTGTCTTGCTACCAAACAGGCACGGTATGGCTTGTCCCTGCGACGCTCTGGGCGCGCGGCCAACGGCTCCTCGCCTGGCCCCCGCCCACCGACGGCCCGGCGGGAGTGGCCCGAAAGTACATCGCCACACTCATCCCGGCCGGATCCAGCTTGCTCGGATCCGCACCGTCTGGATCTGGCCCCGGGGCGAAATCCGGATCTGGAGGTCCGGGAGCGGGATCCAAGGCGCCTGGAGCTGGAGGAGGGCCTGCAGGCGGCGAGGCGGGGCCCGCGGCAGGCTCAGGGGCTTCCACAGGGCCCTGGCTTCTGCTGGTGCCCGAGCGAGACGCTGGGCGGCCGAGGGTGGGGCTAGGGTTGGCGGGGGGCTTAAGGGGTCGGGGTGGAGAATTGGCCGAAGGTCTGGGCGCAAAGCAGGCTGACAGGAGTCGACAGGGTCCCCTACCATTTCCGCCGCTGTTGCAAAGGTTTCACCTCTCCCAGCTTCACCGCTTGGCTCCTGCAGATGGAAGGTGTTGGCTGCATCCCGATGCGCCCCCCTTCCTCCCTCGTGTGTGTGCCGCAGGGGCGCTACTCCATGGTCTGCCTCCAGGGCGCAACCGTGGACCTCATGCGAGACACCATCACCAGGGGGTGAGGCCAGTGCGGCATCGGAGGCGGACGGAGACAGAAGGGGCTGGGCCAGCTTGCTAAGCCGTCATGTCCCTCAATGGCTTCTCTGCGTTCCGTGATCCCCAGCTCGCCATGGGCCCGGCGCCTGCCCATCCAGCTGAGTCACCCTCACTGGCCGCTGCTGCTGGGCGACACCACGTGCTACCTGTTCGCAGAGTCGGGTGCGGTGTGGGGCGATGGGAACTGCAGGGTGATGGGGGCTGGGGACGAACGCAGAGTGCGGTGGTGCTGGGAGACCAAGGGGCATACGAGATAGGAGCTGCGTTGTCAGCGACACCAGTGGGGTTGGCGCTGGACAGCCGCGTTGCCTTCCTTTCAGACGGCAGTGGACTGACAAGAGCCGGGAATCTTTCCCTTGAACCCTTCGCCTTAAACCCTGATGCCCACAGGCAGCGCCAAGGAGCAGTGGTACGCGGCCCTGGACGCAGCGCTGCAGCCGGGCGGGCTGCTGGCAGACACGCAGCGCCTGTACGGCGAGTACTGCAAGCACATGGCCAGCCTGGGGGTGAGCGGACGCGGGGGTGTCGTACGGTGTCGTACAGGTGCTGCAGACATCAGTGCTCGCCCGGCGGGGGTATGCATAAGTTCCGCCTAGCAGTGGCACGCATGTGTACCCAGGGCCGGTGTTGTAGGTGCGCTCTGCTTGGACACTGAATACAGTTGGTGGCGGTTGTGCCCTCCCCTGCCGCAGATTGCACCGATGCCTCCGCTCCCGCCAATGCCCCCGCCGGCGCCGCTTCTGCCGCCACTGCCCTCAGCAGCACCCAGCACTCGCAGCCTTCAAGGCTCAAGCGCCGCAGCCCTGACCCCTACGGCAGGCGGCGGCGCTGCTGGCATGGGCCCAGGCCAGTCGGGCCCGGCCGGGTCCAGCCAGGCCCCCACGCCCCGCCCTGGGGAGCCGGGCGCCAATGTAGCTCAGGCCGATGGCGGCCCACCGGGTACCCCGAGCAGGGGCTCACAGGCCGGTGAGTCGTTTCGCTGCGCCTAAAACCTGTGTGTGCCGGCCCTTTGTCGCGGTTCAAAACTGTCAGCAAGCCCACCGAGCTAGGGCTCACTCCGTATGTCTTCTTCCCCTGCCGTGCTATGCAGCCCCGGCCCCAACCGACGCCCCGCCCAGGCCGCGCGGCCGCAACCCCTTCGGCTTCCTGCTCTCTCGCTTCGGACGCAACGCCGGCCGCAAGCCGCCGCCGCCGCAGCCGTCCACGCCAACGGTGCCTCAAGAGCAAGAGCAACAGCAGCAAGAGGCTTCGCAGCATCAGGGGCAGCAGGAGCCGAGCGCACCTGACAGCACTCAGCTGCCGAGTGCACGCCACAGCCGCGCGCCTTCTCTCGTGGGCTTCAGCCCGGGCCCAACAAGCCCCATTGTTTCCCGACCGCAGTCCATGGCAGATCTGACCAAGGCGGGTGAAGAAGGCGAGGCGGAGGACGGGGGCGGGGGCGGGGCCCCGCGCGAAGGGGCGGGGCAGGCGGCAGCGGGGGCAGGAGGTTCAAGCAGCGGTGCCGCAGCGGCCCCGCCCGGGCTCGACCCCGCCAGATGGCCCCTGGGACTAACTGTGGGAGTCGGGACGGACGCCGGCGCCGCTGCCCCGGCGGCGGCAGCGCACGAAGAGTTCGGGTCAGGCGTGGAGTATTCCAACGTGTCGGACATCTTCAGGGCCAGCGTTCCCTTCACGCCGGGAGGCAAAGTCCCAGCGGGCCGCACGATTTCGGGGATTGCGCGGGTGGTGGTCGCGCCCGGCGGCGGCGGCGGCGGAGCAGCCGCGGCGGCGGCAGCGACCGTGACCGCGACAGGAGGTGGCAGCACGGCGGCGACAGTGGCGACGGCAGCGGCAGCGGTGGCAGGGCATGAAGCTCAGCCGGCGGCGGCGGCGGTCGCCGTGGCGGTCGTGGCAGGGCACGACGCCGCCGCCACGGCGGCGGCAGTGAACGCAGCGACGGCGGCGGCAGGGACTGCAGCGACGGCAGCGGTGACTGCAGCGGCTGCGCCGGCGGCTGGTGGCGTGGTGAACGCCAAAGCCCTCGCATCCGTACCCGAGTCAGCCGAGGCGGAGGCGGAGGAAGCCGACGGTGAGGCGACGCCAGCCGCCGCCGCCACCGTCACGGCGGCAGGCGGCACGCTTCCGCTTCCGCCGCTGCCCGCTGCAGCCGGAACCGCTACCACGGCTGCCACGTCGGCCTTTGTGACCGCCGCGCCGCCGCCGTCGGTGCTGTCGGCGGCGCCGTCGCATGAGAGCCATGCGAGCGGTCAACACCAAGTCCTGGACACGCTGCCGAGCTTTGCAGGCGCCAGCTTTGCCCACTGGTCGGACGAACCGGGCGCTCGCCCGTTACCGGCGGCGCGGACACCGGGGATGGCATCACCGCTGCGGTCCCCCCTGCCGCGCCCCAGCGGCGGCGGCAGCGGAGCAGGCGAGCCGGCCACGCCGCCGCCACCAGCGCCGCCGGCGGCGCTGGCCTCCGTCGACGGAGCGGAGGCGTCGTCGGAGGCACCTGACGGCGGCAGCGGCGCCGCCTCGCCGCCGGCTTCCGCCGTCGTCCCGGCCCTGACGCACTCCGACTCGCCGCCGCCAATGGTCACGCCGCCGCCGCCGTCCTTTGTACTGCAGTCAGCTCGCCACGGCGGCAGCATGCCCAATCTCCTGTCGCTGGCGTCATCAGCGGCGCCGTCGACGTCGGCGGCGGCCGACGGCCTGGCGGCGCCGCCAGGCGCCCGCGCCGCCTCATCCCTGACGTCCCGCCGGTCCGTAGACCTCAGCCTGGGGACGCGGCCGCTTGCGTTGGTCACGGCCGGGGCCCTGGGACTGGGCGGGGACTCACAGTCCGGTGCGGGCGGGGGGTCCCTGGCGGAGGAGGCGGCGCGGGCGCTGGGGGGTGCGTCACCGATGTCTCTGAGTCAGAAGGACCTGAAGCGACTCAAGCAGGAGGAGGCGGAGCGGGCCAAGCAGGTGCGGGGTCGTGGGGATCTCGTCAGGGCTTCCAGGCGGCTGCAGGGAGCTGATTGGGCGGGAGACCGCAGAGGGGCAGGCAGCTCGGAAGCCCGGAAGCGGGTAGCTGCTCACCAGGGCATTGGGCGTGCGGAAAGGGATCTGTGGCACCTGTCCTCCTTCGGGGCTGGAGACGGCGTGTGGCTGTGTGCTGCATGGTATCGACCGCTCGGGTCCTTGCTAACAACCTCTGTGTCGCCTGTTGCGTACCTTATCCTGCTTGTGGTGATCAATGCAGGAGCAACAGCGCATCAAGGCCGCAGCACGTGCCGCTGAGAAGGCCGAGGAGGAGGCGCGGCGGGCGGCGGCGCGGGCGGAGAAGGAGCGACTCAAGGCGGCGGCGGCGGCCAAGCGGGCAGAGGAGGAGACGCGGGCGCGACAGGCAAGAGCTGGGCCGGGCGGGGTCCGGGTCGCAGGTCCGGGGACCGCTTGTGTCAAGGCCGCGGTGGCCTCTGGGCTGACTGCTGCCAACGATAGCACTTGGTGGCCAACAGAGGCAGTGACAGTTCCGTGCCTTGGAGTTTTACCATGCTCGGTTCCTTTGCTAGTCCTCACTGCCCCGGTCTTCCGACAACTAACGCTTCACGCACCCTGCCCCCACAGCTCCGAGAGCGAGCCCGCGAGATCAAGGCCCGCGTGGCTTCCGCCAAGTCCCTTCTCGACTTGGCGGCGGCCGCGGGGGCAGACCCCAGCGGCGCCGCCACGCCCGTCGCCGGCGGCTCGCCGCCGCTCAGCAGTCGCTCCGTGACGGGCATTGGAGCCGCCGCCGCCGCCGCTGCCGCCGCCTCGGCGGCGGCCGGGGGTTCAGGCGCCGGGGTGGCAGGGCAGTCCCCGCCGCTGTCGCCGGGTGGCGGGTGGCGGTCTCAGGGGAAGACGGAGACGGGCGAGGCAGACGCGGAGGCGCAGGCGCCGACTGCCCCAGCTCCTCCCCCACCGCCCGCCGGCATTCCTGCACCGCTGCCGCCGCCGCCAGGTACGCCCCCTCAAGCTAGCCCCGTCGAGCTAGCCCTCCGCTTCCACCTTACTTTTCCCCCCTGTTCCGGACATTCTGCCCATTCAGAAGGCTCTTCCCCGCAGCTGGTGGGCCTGATCTGCCCTTCCCTCCCCGCGCTCGCCCTCCCGCCGCCCCACTTCAACGCATCCTGTTGCACCCCGCATCCAGCTCCATCACCGCACATCCCCTTCCACCCGGGCCCTCCACCCCAACCCACCCCGCTCAGCAAAATGCAACCCACCCCCACCCCCTACCCCTCCCAGGTGCCCTGGTGGAGGCCCTCCACGGCCTCAACCTTGCGCTCACCCGCATCGGCTGGGAGCTCCTGCGGCGGGCGGGCTTCACCAACTGGCTGCACCGCCTCATCCAGGCAAGCGCTTGAACGGAATCGAACGGAGGAAGGGAGCGGGGACCGAAGGAGAAGCGAACGGTCGGACAGAGCGAGAAGGGGAAAGGGACGGCAGGGTTAGGAACGGAACGGACCACCTGCAGCGCCTCAAAAACGTGCCATACCTGCAGCATTCCGCCCCGCCCCTGACCCCCTCCCGCCCCTCCACAGAACAAGCTAGACGCCGCCCGCCTGCCGCCCTTCCTCCACGGCCTCAAGCTCACGCGGTTCGATCTGGGCAGCTCTGCGCCGCAGCTGCGGGACGTCCGGGCCGTGACGGGTGCGTGCGTTGGCGGGTGGGCGGGTGTTCGGGCGGTGGCGCACGTGTTTGGGACGGCAGCGGGGCGGAAGAGCTGGCTGGGGACCGTGCGTCCAGCTCGGGCAGGAGGCGGGGAGCAGGGCAGTCAGGAGGATGGACCGTGGTCTCGGCTCGTTGCGCTACATACCCACCCGCAGCATGCAGCCGCATGAGTTTGGGGCGGAAGCGGGGTGGCTGTGGCGACGATGCGTTCTGCACGGGCGGGAGGCAGGGAGCAGGACAGCTGGGAGGGGGCCTTGCAGCAACACAACCAAGCCATGGTCTGTGCTCTCTTTCGCCCACAACCCCTTGCGCTGCACCCCCTCCCCTCCCCACCACGCCACAAATACCCCCCGCAGGCCACATGAACTGCCCCACCCTGGCACCCTCCTGGCCCCAGCTGGCTCTGTCAGTGGTGTGGGTGGGCAACGCCAGCGCCGCAGTGTCAGCTTTCCTGGACTTCGACCCGCAGACGCAGCAACAGACGCAGGTCCGTCGTGGGGGCCCCTGCTAGTTTCTGGGCTAGGTCTGGGCTTGGGCCGCGCCGAAAATGCCCCAGGACTTCGATTATGCATGTCCTTGCAAGCACCAACGACCGGGGCTAGAGCCTCTGCTGCGCAGGAACGCCTGCCCGTCCCTTAGCTCTCCTCACCTCCCTGCTGTCCTGTGCCCTTCCTCCCGCTTCGACCCTCCGCGCACAGCCGCAGCCAGGCCAGCCGGCCGCAGGCGGCGACAAGCCAGGCGGCAAGCCTCCCGCGGCCACAACCCCAGCCACGGCCGCCAAGGAGGCTGAGGGTGCGGCACCGGATGCTCCACCGTCTTCAGTAGCCGCACCTGCCGAGGCCTCCGCCGAGGGAGCCCAGCAGCAGCCCCCAGCCGCAACAGACCCGCCGCCTGCTTTCGCTCGGCAGTCGGCCGGCGGCCCGGCGGCCCCGGGCGAAGCGGGCGCTGCGGTGCCCGGCTCGCTGCCCGCCACGCCTGCGGCTGGCCAGCCGGCGGCGGCAGAAACCGCGGCTGGCGCGCCTAGCAGGTGGGTAGCTTGCTCTCGGCGGTCGTGTAAGCCAGCAGCAGGGGTACCCGGCTGCGGGCCCTGTTAGAGAATTGATTCCGCTCTGATCAGCACCTGCTGGTGCGCCACGCTTCATCGCCCTGCAGCGGCACCACGACTGGACCTGACACCGCCGCCGCTAGCGGTGCTGCCGGCCAGGGGCCCGAGCCGGCACACGCATCTGACGCCGGTACCGGCGGGCCCCGCACCTCTACCGGCGGCGCCTCGACCTCCTCGGCCCCGGCGGCTCCTCCGGAGGCAGGCACCCCTCGGCAGCAGCAGCAGCAGCAGCAGCAGCAGCCTGCGCCGGGAGGGTCCTCCCCAACACCCACCAACCCGGGCGAGGGGCGCGGCGGCGGCCTGCGGGGCAAGTTTGCTTTCCTCTTCAATGTGGTGCCGTTCTTGTGAGTCCGCGCGTGCTCGTGGCTTTTTAGCGTGTATGTCTCTCTTGGGGGGCGGCTATATAATTATCATACGGCTTACCTGCCTCGTGACCGTTGATTCACCCCGCCCCCGCCACCTCTTCCCGCAGCAACATCATCCGCAAAACGGGGCGAGCGCTCGCGTCCAACATCGCCGGGTGAGAGGGGCCCTCCGGAAGGGATCCGCCGCGAGACGCCCGGGCCCATGCGTCTGCACTTGCAGATCGCATCGGCGTCCTGCCTCGCACACATCTCCGTTATCCGCCTGCAACGGACCTGCCTATATATAAGTCACTGCCTGCCCTATTGAAGCCCGCGCCCATCGGTCCTCGTGTGTCCCCCGCCCACCTCAGCTCCCTGTCCGGCACACCGGTTGAGGTGCAGCTGAGCGTCACGAGGTTTGAAGGAACTCTGCTGCTGTGGGTGGCCCCGCCGCCGTCAGACCGGTGCGTGCTCCTTTCTGGTCTTCTTTTGCGGCATTTCGCCCCTCTCTCAGGCGCATGACACTTGCGGCCTCCAACCAACGTGGGTTCCTTCGACCCCCAATCCTCAGCCCCCACCCCTAAGAACCCTGAAGCCCTTAAATGCCCCAACCTCTCACCCCGGCCAGGCTGTGGCTGAGCTTCGCCGAGCCGCCCAAGATGGACCTCCGCACCACACCCGTCCTGGGCAACCGCCGCCTGGCGGGGGGGCTGGTCAGCGGGCGCCTGTCCGCATTCGTGCGGGGCAAGGTGCGGCACGGTGCTGCGCTGTGCTGGCTGCGTCGGGGTGCCATGCCTTTTCCAGCTAGCAGAACGCACTCGCACACGGCCGCCCGCCGACACGGCCCCAAGCCCTCCGACGCCCCACCCCGCGTACCGTGCCCTCTTCCGCGCCCTTCTCGCCCCGCCCCTGCCTCGACTTCATTCACTCCCACACAGGTGACCAACGGCCTGGCCCGCGCCATGGTGTACCCCGCCTGCGTGGACATCCGCATGGGGCGGCTCATGATGGGCATAGACGTGCCGCCGGAGGCCGTGCGCAGCTTCAGGTGGGGCGGAGGGTGGGGCTTGGGGCAGGGCTGGAACCCGTGGCTGGGCCCGGTGCGGAGGGCGACAACCGGCGGCTGGGCGCGTGGTGGCTCACAGGGCAGCCGTGCGTGGGAGCAGGGGGAGGGGGCAGGGCGGGGCGGGGTGAGGCGCGGGCCTGGCAGCGGTATCTGCTTTCAGGGTCTCAGTGCAGTGTCGGATGGGACCCTGCTGGGTACTGAGTGTGGCGCTGGGATTGTTCAGTTCGGGTGGCAAGTCACTACATGCACTTCGTGAGTTTGTCACTCCGTTTCGCAGGCCCCCGCCGCCTCCGCCCGAGATGATGACCCCACGCAACTCGCAGCCGGTTCCCCAGCCACAGCCGCAACGCCCGGGCCCGGGGCCGGAGCGGGGCCCAGAGCAGCGCAGGTGCGGCCCCTTGCTCGAGCGCGTTGTGTGCTCCCGGTTTCTTACTCTCGTCCGCATTTCCGGTGCCGGAACGGATCCCCTGCTGCTCGTGATCATTGCAATAAGCTCAGCTCCGTGCCCGCTTTGCGCTGCACGTCCGTTTATCGTATGCTCTCAGGACGTGCGCCCTTCTCCTGCTCCTGCTCCAACCCCACAGGTCAGGCCACGGCCACCACCCCCACCCCCACCACCCCCACGGCCTCCGACACCCAATCCACCCGCCCGACTCCACCCCGCCCCCGAGCCCGATGCCCTCGGCCCGAGGCCACCCCTCCGCCTCCGCCCCCAACCTCGTCACTGCCGGCTCCATCCCCGGCAACTTGGGACCCGGAGCACCCCGGGGTCGGCCGCCCCGCCCTCCGCCCTCCGCCTCCACCCCTGCCTTCCTCGGCGCAACGGCGGCCAACCCCAGCGGCGCCGTCACGCCGTCGCCGACGCCCATCCCCTTCGCCGCCGCCGCCGCGCTGGCGGCGGGCCTCGGCGGCGGCGGCGCAGCCGCCGCCGCCGCCAGCGGCCCTGGCGGCTTCGCCACGTCCACCGTTCCCGTCTCCAGCATTGCCAGCGGGAGCCTGCTCGAGGCGGCGATCTCCAGCGTGCTTCGAGGGACGTCCATACTCGGGAGCTCGCCCGGGAACCTGTCGCCACTGGACGGGGTGTCGGATGAAGAAGGTGAAGAGTCGCATGGGGACGGCGAGACGACGACGCCCGACCGAGACGGTGGGGAGGACGACGAGGACGAGCACGGCCACGATCACGATGACGACGAGGAAAGCGAGGAGGCGGATGACGGGTACGACGGGGCCCAGTACGAGCATCACCACGGCGGGGGAACGGACGCGGCGGCGCTGTGGGACGCGTATGGAGACGCCGCCGCCGCCGGCGGCGCTGGCGGCTGGCCGCAGGGCGAGGGCGCGCCACCTTGGGACGTGCCCTGGGGCGCAACCGGCGGAGGCGGAGGCGAGAACTCATCGTCGGCTCCGCCCCTACAACAACCCCGGCACTTCCGCCGCTCGTCGGCATCCCAGAACTCGACCAGCGGTTGGCCGCCCTCGTACGACAACCCGTACGGCCAGCAGTCTCCGTACGGCCAGCAGCCGGGACAGGGGCAGGGGCAGGGCCAGGGCCAGGGCGGGCGCAGGGGCGGCGGCGGGGGCCCGTGGGGCTGGGCCCGGGGGGCAGCGTCGCTGGTGGCTCGGGGGGTGGGGGGCATTGGGAACGTGGGGTTCAGGGGGCTGGGGGCGGTGGGGCAGGCTGTGGGAGGGGCGGTGGCGCGGGGGGCGTTGGGGTCCATCGTGGGACCCGCGATGGCGGCTGGGGAGCGGGCGGCGTTGCCGGGGCGGCCCCAGTCGATTAGTGGGGACGCAGGGGCCCAGGGGACGGCACAGGGCGGAACAGGAGGAGGAGGGGGGGCAGGGACCGAGGAGGCTCCGACCACGCCGGCGCCGGCGCCGCAGCAGGAGGTCGAGCAGCCGGGCCAAGCCCTGCATCCGGGCCAGGCTCCGGGCCCTGCGCCGCTGGGGGAGGCTGCGGGAGATCCTGACCCGGGGGCGACGCCAGCGCTGGAGAGCAAGAAAGACGTCTGAGGTTGGTGCACCCAGTGAGCACACCGTGCCGTAGCATCGCCAACTGACAGTAAGCGCATGTGGATTTTGGAAACGATATTACCATACGGTGCTGGCCATATGGGTGAAGATCACAGGGTCACCCCTGGAGGGCTGCGGCTAGGGCCCAGTGCGCACCAGCATGTTCGCCGTTAATTCCCTGGCCTCATCCGGCCATCACGGCACCAGGGCTTGTAACAAGCACACTGTTCATGTACCATAAGCGGGTTATTGCTGGGGGCTGGGGCTCAGAGGCGCTGCCGCCCTCGTCGCCGCCCTTGCCGCCCGCCCCTGCGCCCGCGGCCTCCGCCACCGTCCCCGCCGCTGCCACCGCGCACCGCCACCGCGCACCGAGCACCGCGCACCGGGGGGGCGGCCGTGGCGCTCGCTGGCCCCGCCCTCGGAAGTCGAGGATGCCAAGGGGGGCGGGACGGTCGTGGCGGTCGGGGGCGTGGGGTTTTGATATATAACAGGGCGTAGGGGGCGTGGGGAGGCTGGGCGGGTCCGGGTCTCGTCACTTCAAGCTGCGGCGCGCGTGCACGCAACTCGGCAGTACGTTCCTTGGCCATACCCCGCCATCGCTGCACCAGCGCTTAAACCAAGCCTTCTGTTCAATGTACCACATGCGGGTCATTGCGGGAGGCGGGGGGCGGGGCGGGTCCGAGTCGGTCAGACATCGGCACGCGGTCAATGCTGACGGCTGCGGTCGGTACGCCCACCCGCTTGCGCAAACGGCATATGTGATATTGGTCAGCTGCTTAGGGTCACAGGGCAGCGCGGGGGCAGCTTGTGAAGGCAAAACGGGCCCCCTGCATGGGGTGCGAGGTTCTGAGCCATCTACTTCTGAGCCCCTTCGTTGAAGGCCAGTTCACCCGGCGTTGCTAAGGCACCCACTCACTCGTGGCTGATCGCAGCTTACATCGACATCAGCTGCCTCCCGCGCGGTCCTAGGGAACCCTAGCAACATGTTGCGCGAGGTCGCGCAGAAGCGGGCGCTGCCCCTGCTGCAGCAGTGGACTCGCACGTTCAGTGCCAGCGCCCTGCCCGAGCAGGTGAGCATTGCTGGTCTGCGTTGTGCCGCGTCGGAAATGTAGTAGGCAGACCGCATCTGCCTCGCGCAGGTCGCACAGTTCGGAGATGCCCCGTCGACCAGCCCCCAGCCTGCACCCTTCTCCTTCACCCCGCCTGGCCGGAACCACCTCTTCGTTCCGGGTGAGTGTCGGGGTGGCAAACTCGAATTTACCGAAGAGATCGATGGGCGCGTTGAAACAGACTGGGCCCCGTGCTGTTGCCATTGTCGCTCTGTCATTGGGTGGACGGCTGACGCGACCTGTCCTGACCGCAGGTCCCGTCAACATCCATGAGCGGGTCCTCCGGGCCATGCACGTACCCGGTCAAAACCACCGTGACCCCTGGTTTGCTCAGTTCTTCAAGGACTGTCTCGAGGAGACCAAGATGATATACGGCACCACGTAAGCTTGCCTCCTTGCGTCGGCATGCGTGGGTGTGTTGAGGCCCCCTCAGCCCCTACCCCCCGCGTCTAGAACCTCTTGCCCGTGGTGCGCGCTGTCTCGGGTGTCTGCCGTCGCTATCTGTTGAACCCCCTTGCGCACCGCTCACGTCAACCATGACGTGCTCGTGCCGACCATGTGTGCAAAGCTTCACGCATGCACTGCTGAGGGGCACGTGTCTTCCGCCTGGCTTCCGCTGATGCCTACCCTCTCACTCCTAGCCCGCACCCCCAACACTCGACCTTTGCCGTTGCAGCAACCTAGCGGCATGTACCTGCCGAATCTCTGCTCCCGTGCAAATGCGCCTGTCGACCCGCTGTCGCCCCACGACACCGCACGCGAATTGGCAGGCTCCAGCCAGATCTCATCGCTCCCCCACCCCTTCCCACCCCACCTTTCCCGCGTCCTTGCCCCCGCCACTGACCCCTCCACCCTCCCTCGCCCCCCTCTTCCCACCCTTCTCCTCTTCCGCAGCGAGGCGACGCCCTTCATCTTCCCCGGCACGGGCACGGGCGGCTGGGAGGCGGCGCTGTGTAACACGCTCTCCCCCGGCGACACGGTGGTGTGTTTCCGCTACGGCCTCTTTTCGCACCTGTGGATCGACATGATGCAGCGCCTGGGCCTTGACGTCATGGTGGTGGACCGGCCCTGGGGCGAGGGCGCCGACGAGGCGGCGCTGGAGGAGATCCTGAAGAAGGACACGGGCAAGAAGATCAAGGTGGGTGTAGGTGGTGGATGGGGGTGGCGGGTGGGGGTGGTGGGCGATCGCAACCGTGCGGGGTCGCGTTGCCTGGGCGTGGGCGAGGGGGTCCCTTCGTGAGTGGAGGGCAGGTGCAGGACGCATGGGGGCCCGCACTGAGGCTCCGAGGTGCGAGGAGCAGTGTCAGGACGCATGGGGGCCTGGTAGTTGAGGGGATGGAAGGCGCGCAGCAAGTCAGACCTGAGAACGTATGCGCGGCTGCTCGTGGCAGCAGGGGCAGGAGATTGTAGGATGCCGCGTGAAGGCCATGCGGGGGCAGTGGGTGTCATGGGAAAAGGGTAGAGGGCGGAAGTCCCCGGACACAGGCACGGGTGTAAACAAGGGCGGGGCTTCGGGGGATGCGTCTCCCAGTAACGGCGGTTCGGCACGGGGGCATGCTGTGCGGGGCGTCAGGTGGGCGAGGGAGCAGTCGCAGCCCGGGCGAACTAGCGTGGCATAGTTCTGGGGAATTGAAACGAGGGCGACGGGGAACTGATGCCTGACTGGGAAAGGGCCGGCTCGGGTGGTGGGAAAGCCTTCTGATATCCATGCAGTCAGAAGCGAAGAGGACAAGGTTGGAGGTAGCCAGGTACCGTGTTCGCCGGGGCCTTCCATGGTGTGCTCCCTGGCGAGTCTGGGCCAGAGGGGATACGCCCTCCAGCGCGCATCCACCCCTAGCCGCGACCGCCAGCACCCCGCGCCTCAGCCCGCGCATCAACGCCGAGCCGGACAAACCTAACCACCCATGCCCCTCACTTTCCCCGCCCCTTCTTGCTCGGACCAGTATCCCACCTATATCGCTCGCCTCCCCCCCCTACCGCCCCCCTGCAGGCCGTGTGCGTGGTCCACAACGAGACCACCACCGGAGTGACCTCGGACATCGCCGGGTGCCGCAAGGCCATGGACGCGGCCAACCACCCCGCACTGCTGCTGGTGAGTTGGGGGTGTGGGGGAGGGATGTTGGGACGGGAGGAGACGGAGGGTAGAAGAGGCAGGGGGGGAGAGGCACGGCGTGCAACATGAGATAACGGCGGTCGGGAGGGGGAGCCCATATGGTATGGCGGCAGTGGCGGCAGGGGTAGGGCGGGGAGGAGAGGAACTTGGGAGGCACGGGGGGGGACAGGAACTGGAGGAAGAAGGATCGCAGGAGAGGGAGGGAGGGAGGGCGTCCCGACTTTGGTCTTGGTCAACGCAACGGGAGCCGGGGTGGCGCGGTCCGACCAGTGACTCGCCGAGTGGGCGAGGGAAGACAGTGGGGACAGCTTCCGAGGAGCTGGCGGGGGCGCGTGGGGGCCTGGGGTGGTGAGGCTAACCCAGGAAGGATGAGAAGCGCCTCACGTGGCTGTCTAGACGGGGCAGGAAAGGAACACGTCCCGGGGTGACCGTGTGGTGTCGCACCTGTGGAGGGCCACCTGGAGCGCACGTGCATCACGCACGTGCATCAGCAGGGGCGGGAGGCGACGCCGAAGCTCGCATGGGCACACATCCTCAGAGGGGTGGGCCGGGGTACGGACTTCGGGGTCCGCACCTGAGGTTTGGCGTCACACGCACGGCTTTCCACATGGCCCGACCGGGGCAGGGCAATGGGTCGCATGCGAGGCACCGGCTCGGCGTGTGGCGTATGTCTCCTTCCCGACCCCTCCCCAGCCCCGCCACATTCTCCCCCGCATCACCACCCTCGCCCCTTCTCCCCCCCCCACCCCTCCTCGCAAAGACGCTCTCCCGCTTCTCAGCTTCAAACACCCCTCCTCGCACCCACCCACCCTCCCCACCCCACCCCAGGTGGACGGTGTGTCCTCCATCGGCGCGCTGGAGTTCAAGATGGACGACTGGCGCGTGGACGTGGCGGTGACGGGGTCGCAGAAGGCGCTGTCGCTGCCCACCGGCCTGGCCTTCGTGGCGACCAGCAAGAAGGCGAGAAGGGGGGTGGGGGTGGGGGAGGGGGGTGTGAGGTGGGAGGGTTGAGTTGAAGGAGGTGGAGGGGCTGGGGTGTCAGGACGGAGGATGGAGTTGAGGGATGGGGGGCCGAGGCAGTGGAAGATGGGGCATGTGAATGGGAGCGGGGTGCTGGGGCTGCCGATGTTGTGGCAGGCAGGCGGGATGGAGTGGAAGGTGGGCTTGGGGGACGGGGTGGGGGAGGGGCGGTGGCGTTGCGGGAGAGGGGCCAAGAGGTCGGGGCGCGGAGGTGGGGTGCAGGGGTCGTGTCGGATGGCAAGACAGCGCGAGGTGGAAACACGGGACCGGGGGTGTTGGCAGAGGGTGGGCTTGCGCTACGCATGTCAACGTTCTGGGGCAGGGGCTGGGGTCAGCAAGAGGGTGAAGTGTGACCTCCCAACTAACCTCGACTTCCCCAACCGTTCCCAACCAAACAGGCGCTGGACCACATGAAGACCGCCAAGCTCAAGCGCGTGTACTACGACTTCGCGGACATGCTCCGTACGAACCCGTCCGGCAACGTGCCGTACACACCCACCCTTTCGCTGCTGTACGGCATGCGTGAGAGCCTCAAGATGCTGCGCGAGGAGGGCGGCATGGAGGCGGTGGCGGCCCGGCACCACCGCCTAGCGGAGGGTGTGCGCAAGGCCGTGGAGGGCTGGGGCCTGCAGCTGCTCTGCAAGAACCCGCGGTGAGCGCGGTCCCGGGGGGGGGGTGTATGGGGGTGGTTGCGGGCTGTGGGAGGCTGGACGGGGCCGATGTGGGTCGGCCGGCGACGGGTCTTGCGGGGCGGGATGTAGGGTGGTGAGGCAGCGCGATCTGGGTCGGCCAAGGAGAGCGTGCATGCAGGGCGGGGCAGCGTCCGTGGGGGCCCTGGCTGCGGGTAGCGGCTGCCGGGCTGCAGACGCACACACTGCGCGTCGGCCGCATTCCTCCTCCCCAACTGCCCACGCCATGGCCCCAACCGCTGCCCCCTCTCGCCTGTCTCAGGTGGCGCTCCGACTCGCTGACGGTGGTGGAGACGCCCGAGGGCATTGACTCGAACAAGATCGTCAAGTCCGCGTACGCCAAGTACGACCTGTCGCTCGGCATCGGCCTGGCGCAGATCAACGGCAAGGTAAGCGCTCCTAGGGGGAAAGGGTTGGATCCAGGCAAACCGGCAAGAGGACAGGAACCATGAACATACAGTTTCAGCGTGGCAAGCCGTGTACGGCACCCTCAGAAGCCAGGCAGCCCAAGGTAGCCCGCGCATCTCCCAGACCTCTGCGACGCCTACCGTTGCTGTTCATGCTGCACGCCCACGTTTCCTCACCAACCAACGAACCAACTGCCCAACCATCAACCGCCAGGTCTTCCGCATCGGGCACCTGGGCAACATGAACGAGCTGATGCTGGTGGGCGCGCTGGGCGGCGTGGAAATGGCCATGATTGACGCGGGCATGTCCATCCGCCCCGGCTCGGGCGTGGGCAAGGCGGTCGAGTACTGGCAGAAGACCGGCGCCGTCATCAAGACGCGCGAGAGCCTCATGCAGTAAAGGCACGTCATGAATCTTGAGGCGGCTCTGCTTGCTTGGAGGAGGGCTGCTGGAGGCCAGTGCGGAGGCGTGCAGTCAAGGCCGGGACGAGGGAGGCAGGCACGGCTGCTGGAGGCCCTCAGGCGCAGCGGCTGGCGTGGCCGCATGGAGGCTGGGGTCCGCGAGGCCAGGCGCAATCGGGGCCTGAGCAAGGCCTGGTCTGTCTGGAGGCGGCTGGCGGAGGAGGGCCGTGGCGGCGGTGGAGGGGGGCCTTCGGTGGAGGAGCGTAGGCCCTGTTGCGCACCCCGGGGAGACTTGGGCAGCGGTCGGCATCGTGGGGGCGATTACCCCTGGATGGGGTCCGGTGGTTGTTTGCGAGCAGGGAAACGAGAAGAGTATGCGCATGGTTTGGAGGGGGGTGCATGGGGTCGAGGCAACGTTGCTCCCCGTAAAGCCGAGGCGAGGGGCGGGTTGGGGACCTTGGCCATTGCATATGGCTGGTAAGCGCTTGCAGTTGTGGCTTTCGGGCAGCGATCTGGGATGCGCGGGTGTTGAGAAGAGTACGAGATGTCGTCAAGACTGGAGCTGGCGCAAGATTTTGCTGCCTCGTGGCCTCCCTCGTTGTGGGGTGTAGCTTATTATGCGAGACGGAGGGGTTGCGGCACCATCTCTGCACGCGCCTCCTGTCATCAAGTGTGGACCTGCCGTTGCCGGCATACGACATAGGTGGGTGAGAACTGCGTTCTGCGCGTGTGTGCACCAGGGGCCTCCGGCTCAACGACTCGGAACTGTGTATACCGGCGCTGCAATTCATGCCAGTGGGAGCAGGGGGGGGGGGTCGGGGGGCATAGCCTCCATACAGTGCACTAGCAACAGGGCTATCTAGCACTACACGGAGCATAATGCGCAGCAGATGTAGTCGGGGATGCGGCTGAGAACGGCTATGCTAGAGTAACCGGCATGCTGTTGCTGGTGACGGTGTAGAGCTGTGCCGGGTACGTCTAGCAGGCTGATACAGGTCCTATGGGAGACAGGCGCGAATAGCACTTTCCTGAGCCGCTTGAAGAAGCCCCCAGCCGTGAAGCGTGCCGGTCGTCTATGGTCATCATGCGCGAGCGCTCACCTGCAAGCGGTAGAGACGAAGTCGACGTGTCAGCTGCAGAACTAAACGACCGTAGAGTGCGGTGTGTGCAAGTGCGAGCTGGGGGAAAGAGGCCGGCTGCGGCACGCCGCCTGAAGGCTGCGAGCTCCGTGCTGCCGTACGTGGTGGGCGTGGTGGTGGGCGGAAGATGCTTCTACGAAGAAACCCCGTCCCGAAACCCGGCCCGTGCGTCTAGGAGCTACGTGAAGCGGCGGGAGAAAGGTTGGTTTTGGGACCTAGGGCAATACGAGTGCCCGGAAGGAGGCCAGCGGGAGCGGGGAGCCGGGAGCGGGGAGGCGATACGTGTGGGTGCAATGGAAGTAGTAGCGTAGTCGGAGGCAGCTGCGCTCGTAGACGCTGGCCGCACCGACCGGTCGCAGCTGTGGTTACGGAGCTGCGCATGGCTGGACGCGCTGGCTGGGCAGCTCGAGCTGGTGGGCGGCGAAGTCGAGGAGCCGTGCAAGCGTGCCGAGGCGACTGGGACGTGCGAGGCGTGTGCCGCTGAGGGTCGGGCCTGAGGCGTTTGGCTGAGCGCGGCGGTCGGGGGAGGGCGGCATAGCCGCAGGCACAGTCACGGAGGCGGGAGGGCTGGGGCCCGAGGGGTGGCCGGGTGGGGACGACGGGCTGGGCGCCAGGCACGGAGGCGAGGGCCGGGGCTGCCGGTGGTGGGGTGGCGAGGGCGAAGCGTCATGCCTGTTTGCTACATGTCCGGGCTCCGCTGAGCTCCCCAGTGATGACAGCCGGCCAAGAGATAAAGCGCGATAAACCAAACTACCAAATGTCCTGCGTCGAACAAAAGGGGACAGCAACCGTAAAGACCAACAATGAAGGAGCAAGTCACAAGGCGGGCTGGGGTCGACGGAGCCCGGCTGCACCCGCTGATCCCCGGCTGCCCGCAACACGGGCCCCGCCCTACACGCGTACAACTGCCCGGCCACGCTCCCACGTAGCCTGTGGCCTGACAGGCCGATCTCCCCCGCAGCACAGAACTCCAGAGACGACACAGGACTGGGCACCCGCGCCCGGCAAGGCGTCCAGGGGTGCGCCACGGCTCCGCGTGGCTGATCAAAAACCAGGCTGATACGCTGAACAACAGAAAGGTGCGGAAAGCGATGCGCTGAGCTCCATAATAGCACCACGTCCCCGAAGCAACCATCAGAGCAGCTGAAGCCACCAACAGTAACGGAAGAAGCACGCCAGGGCACCGCGTGGTGGATGACTGTCACAAAATGCATAAACCGAAAGCCAAAGGAAACGAAACGGAGGGCGAAGCGCTGAGCCCCATACGACCAGGTCACGCTGGAATCCAACGTCGAACCGGAAACCGCAGACACATACGAGAACAGGACGCAGGAGCGTCCGCACACGGCGGCGGGCAGCCTGTGCTTCGCCTACGTTGTGCTGTTGCCGTGGCCGTTGGGGCCATACCGGATCCAGCCACCGTACGGCCCGAGGGTGGGATCGAGCATGAGGAAGTCCCAGAGGTCGTCGTCGGGGCCGTAGGGCTGAGGTTGTTGGGCGGCGGCGGCGGGTGGCGGGGCGGGAGGGGCGGCGGCCGCGGCGCCCGGGGCCGGGCCGGCGGCTCCAGCGGGCACGGGCGCTGCACCGCCGGGCGGGGCAGCGGCGGCGCCATATGGTGGGGACATGATGTCGGCTGCGCGCATGGCCGCGTCGTACGCGGCGCTGTGGGCGTGGTCGAGCATGGCTGCGTTGTGGGCGTACAGGAGGGCGTTGTACGCGAGGACGCTGGGTGGCGGTGGGGGCCAGCCGGGCGGCTGCGGGGGCGGGGCGGCGGCCGCGGCTGCAGGGGCTGGCGGCTGGGGTGGGGCGGCGGCGACGGGGGGCGGGCCTGGCGGAGGTGGCGGCTGACCGAGGGGCGGCGGCGGCGGTTGCGGGTCTGGCGGCGGCGGCGGCAGGGGGGGGGGCAGGAAGTGTAAAAATATACACCACGCTTCAACTTTGGAGAGCTCGACAAGAGGAGCCCAAATCCGCTTTCAGAATAGAAATTGAGGGGGTAAGAAAAAAGTTATGAGCCCTCAAAGTTCGGGGGGGGGAGGGGGGTCCCGAACTTTTGTACAGCTCCCGTCCGAACTTTTGTCACAGCGGTCTGACGCAGCCCAAGGGCCCTTTCCTTGCGTTAACGCGTGGTATCAAGCAGAGGCTGAACCGTGGGTGTGCCTGAGCACCACAGACCATAGGGATGGTGGTCGAAGGGTGGCTGCGGGTGCCACATATCGGCATGTCCGCGCGTGGGTCACGTCACGACCGGCACTGCCACCGCTGCTAGGCGTCCAGGTGTACTATTATGACCGTAGCTCGTCATATAGGAGGCCTAGGGCATGACTAGCGCGGATGCAAGGTACCGGAGAGTGGTCCATGGACGCGGGGATGGTCAATGGACAGGACCCAAACCTCATCGACGCTTCCGGTTCACGCGCAAGGCAGTAGCGCACACGAAGCGCAGCCAATTGGCACAAAAGTCGAGGGAAATGGGTTACATTATGGCCATGTACGGCAGTGTGTGCAGTGTACGGCAAGGGGGGGGTGGGGGGGTCGGAACTTTTGTGGGGTGGTGTATGGAACTAATGTTTTTACCCCCCCCCTGGTGGGAGCAGCCGCGCCCCACGTGTAAAAGCTCAGGAGAACCTGCAACGCCATGAGGTGCAAGCCCGTCGCCGCCCCACTTCCACCATGCCACCGTGCTAGCCAGCCATAATCATGGGCACTGGTGACCCCATCCTGCATTCCTGCTCTGCACAGCCCCGACCTCCGTGCCACCCGTCCTCACCCCCGTTGTCCGGCCTGATGCCAGAACCAGGAATTGTAATGCGTCATTGACAGGAATCCCCACGGATCAAACGCCTCCAGTGGTCAGCCATCCTGCGATCAAGTGCTGGCGCCTGCCCCGCCTTGCCTAGCGCCGGTCCCCTGTTCGGGCTTGTCGTTGCACCCTGTCACTGCACCGCTTCTTGCCATCACCAAAGGGCAGGATGCAGTAGCAGTACAGGCGCTCGTGACCTGACTCCTTCTGGCTGCCCGGCCGCGCAGACTTGTGTATGCTCCCCCGAATGCATCCATCTCAGTGCTTCCCCAGCCGCCTCGCCACGCCGGTACTGCTGCCGCCGCGTCCACCACCCACCGGCCCACCCAGTGCTGCTACAGCCCCTTCCCCGCGCCCCCCAGACCCGCCCGGCTCCTCAGGCTGCCCCGGCCCCTCATCGCCTCCCCCGCTTGACCGCGGGCAGCAGCCGCTCCACCTCCCCGAAGTCCACCCCCGCCGCCTCGTCCGTGTCGATCCCGATCTCGTCGTACAGATCCTTCTGCTTGCCGTCCAGCCCCTCCGAGATGGCGCTCCTGAGGGGTGAGGAGGGCAAGAGGAGCGCATAGGTTTTGAGGTCTGCAACTGAGCGGCCCGGACGAAGGCTAGGAGGACAGTGAGTATAGCCATGCTGCACGCATCCCTTTCGGGAGGCGCTCCATCCCGGCCCTGCCCTCCTCGTGCCCACACCCGGCCCCCCATGCCCGGGGCCCTGCCCGGCCCCACCAGATGTTCTTGAACATCCCCCGCCGCTTGCGCCACGCGTCCAGGCACATGCGCAGGCGCTTCTCCACCTCGGCGCGCTCCTGCGGCCGGGGGGCAGGCAGGCGGCGGGCAGGCGGAGGGCACAAGCGGTTAGTTAGCGGGCAGTTAGTGGGTCGGCCCCTTTGCGACCCACAACGACATGCACACCGGTACACCGATATACATGGGACTTGGCAGCCGTTCTTCCGCGCCTGCAATCGAAAACTCTGCCTCTCCCTGGAGGTGCCATATGCCACGTACCATTGGTCATACCCCACCTCCAGGTTGCCACACTTGGCATCGGCACATAGTATGGACGGGCTGCCACTCCCTGCCAGCCTTGGCTTGCGTTAATGCACCAACGGTCAAGCCCGCCCAGCGCCCGCCCCCCTCCGCCCGTGGCCCCACCTCGGGTGTGATGAGCACGGCCCCCGCCTGCAGCTGCTCCAGCTTTGCCTCGTCGTGGGCCAGCTGGGGAGGTAAGGGTACATGGTTGGGTGGGTGCTTGGGTGGGTGGGTGCTTGGGTGGGTGCGTGGATACAATGAAAAGCGATGCTGGAGGGGCTGGCGATCTGTGTGCTCATCGCACGTGGACCCGGGAGCATCGCAGAGCACTGCGGACCATCACGGCCCGGGCGCTGCCGCGCATAGCCCAGTGCCTCCCGCCCTAGCCCATCCCGGGCCCGAGCCCGGGCGGGCCGAAGCCAGGGCCGAAGGGGGGGCCGAAGGGAGTTTGCGGTTGTCCACAACACCCGTTACAGCCTGCCCCCCTTCCCAGCCCCCCACCTTCTTGGTCAGCTCCGCGGTCTGCCTATCGATCTCCTCCTGGGACAGGGCGTTGCGCAGCTGCGCCAGCTCTAGTATCTCATCGAGGGGCCGTGCGGAGGGCAAGGACACGTCAGAACGGGACGTCAAGGAATCGGGCCCGGGTGTAAACATACAGGCACGAAAGCGGTGCTGAATGGGTTGCAGGTACGGGAACGGCACGAGTGGCCTGGACAACACTGGGGAAGGGGGGTGGCCGCCGGTATGGTCGCAGCCGTGGCAGGGCCCAGGCCACGCACCCGCCTCCAGCCGCTTGACGGCCACGGCCTCCTGCTGGTACTGCTCGTGCAGCTCCTTGGTCTTGGCCTTGAGGCTGTCGGTGTCCTGCATCACGCGGAGGATGGTGGAGCAGGGATAGGTAGGGATTGGGGGTGGCCGTGGCTGATAGGCAGTCAGCCTCAAGCGTGGGGCATAGGCATGAAACGCCGATGCAGGTGGAGGAGTACCGCATATTTGGTGACCCACCTCCTTGGAGAGCACCGACAGGCCCCCTTGGGGCGGCAGGAATATCTTGGTCTTGCCAAACTCCTGAAAGAGGGAGACGTGGGTTTGGGACGCGCACACCCACGCCAAACCCGGGGACGACCCCACCCGGCGACGAGAAGGCTGCCCACCTTCGCAACGATCTTGCCAGCGAGCACCAGCGCGTCCACAGCCTTGCTGACTTGCGCCTTCTTGAGCCCTTTGGTCTGGCCCAGGTCCACCAATTGTTGAAGCCCGAACGGCTGCACAGGCCGCGACAGCCGTCAGCGTCTTTGTATACAAATCTGTAGCAGCATAGTCGTCGCCAAGGGTTCTTCAGCGACCTACCTTGTTCTGGTCGACGATGATGCGCTCTATCTCGGCCTCGGCGCTTTGAGCGGCCATGGTTGGAGTGTTGACTTGCGTAACGCAAAGGACAGTTGCGAAGCCAGTCGCGGCTGTTCCAAGTATTTGGGGCCAGCGCAGCTGTCTCCCGCCAAATCGAAAGCGCGTGTACGGCACACACGCAACCTGCTGTGCCTTGGGAGACCGGGCCTTGCGACAGGATCAGGGGTCGTTCGTGCGCGCTGGGGGCCGGAAAACCAACTAAACGGGAAGAGCGGAGTGGAGACGGACGTCTAGGGGCGTGCAGGTCCGCGTGCCAATCCTTGCCAATACCCAGCAACGCCCCGCACGCCGCATGCGCTGCTTGGACTCCTGGACCCCCCGCTGACCTACACTCCACACCCCCGTTGCTCCACCGTCACAGGAAACATAGTCGCTCGGTGCCTAGGCCAACGGGACCAACGTCGTGGGGGCCATCCCGAAACAGCTACCCAAGCTCTCGGACTATTGACCGTGCTGCAAAATGCCTAGGCTGCGTCAACGAATAGTGTATTGTGACTGCTTCGACTGCGTGGATCGGCCCGAGGCGACCGCGTTGAGCCAGGCGCAGCTCGATGCTGCCACTGCAGTGGCTCGCCAGGAGCCGCCTCCAAAGGCATTGGTTATCTTTGCCAGCGGCGTGATCGTTCCGCATGTCGACGAGACCGGCACAGCGGTGACCACGCTGGACACTTGCACGCTGCCGCATTGCAACCTGGTCGTTCGCGAAGGCAACCTCGGGATGCTCGCGGTGCGCCCATCAAAGGAGGCCACAGGTGCGAGGCACATTGCGGACGGCAGTCACCACGCCCATTGCCCACGTGCCGGGTCCTCACCCCTTCAACCCCCACGCTCATGTGCAGACGCGGGCATACCTGCCTCGGTGCTGGAGCTGTCGCAACTGCTGGGGGTCTACCCGGTGCGGTGGGGCCCTGGTTGGGCTCGGGGTTTGGGCGCAAGCCGCACGGAAGGCGCCGTCCGGAAGGCGCTGCCCGGCACAACTCCAGCATATCCAGCTCTTCAATGATTTGTCCCGCAACTCATCGGTCTCGCAGGATGTGCTCCGGCAGCCCCAGGCCATGACCTCCGAGCCGCCCGCGGAGGGGGATGCGGGGCAACCTGGGCCTGCGCCCTCGCTGCCCAGCCTTGCAGCAAGGTGAGCCCTCGTTTACGTGTTCGCCCCGGGGGGTGCCTCGCCTCGCAGCCACCTCACCTAGCCCTCCGAGGAGCAGCCCACCACCTCATGCCCTAACCCGCGACTCCTTTGCCCCGAACCTGCCCACCCCCCCACTGTGCACCCTTTGTACGCTCCCACACACATTCCCGCACACCGCCCCGCAGGTTTAAGGGTATGCAGGCCGCGTTTGCCTCCACCAGCGCCCCCGCGGGTCACCTGGCGGCCCGCCTAGGCATGGATCTACCGGGCAGACTGTCGGAGCTGCTGCAGCGACGGGGGGGCCCGCAGCAGGCCGGGGCAGAGAATGGGGGCGTAGCAGCGGCAGCGGAGGGCGCAGCAGCGGCGCAGGAAGAGGCGGGCCAGGGCAAGGAGAAGCAGAAGGAGGGGGCGGCGGCGCTTGGCCTACCCGCGGCCGCGGAGGTTGCGGAGGCGGCCGTGGCGGAGCTCGGTGGGTGGGGGGTAAAGGCTGGGGGGGGGGGGAAGCGCGGCGGTCCATGCGGTTCTGGGTCGGCTGGCCAGCTCTTGCCGGTTGGTGCGCGTTTGGTTCATCGCCTTGACCGCTTCTTCTTACTGGTCTTGCTGCCGCCCGAATGCTGCTGTTGCACCCACCCGCAGGAGCTGCAGACGGCGGCAGCGGGAGAGACCTGCTGCTGCTGCACCTCCACCTGGGGGTGGGTCCGCACGGGTCCGCTCGGGTCCTTACGGTGTACGTACGTTTGGGGGGGCTCTCAATGGCGGCAGCGGTGGTGGCCGGGTTGGTTGTGGTGCGAGCGGGCCCGCGCTGCGCCGCACCACTAGCTGCCCGCGCAGCTTCCCGCGCCTGTCAGCCGGCGGGAGCGCTCCAGCCCTCATTGTCCCCAAGTTTCGATCCTGGCGGGCCCAGCTCACCAACCCACGTCTCGTGACCCTCCCCCACAGGACCTGCTGCCTGCCGGCGCCTCGGGCGATGCGGTGTGGGAGGGCGCCTGCGAGGCGCTCGAGTGGCTGGACGGCCTCACTCGGGCGCTGCTGGGAAAGCAGGGTGGGTGGGTGGATGGGCGGCCAGATGAGTAGTGTCCCAAGCTCCCAACAGGTGCCGCGTTCTGGGGTTGCCGCTACAGCTGCCTGGCCCTTCCTCCTCTTGCTGCCCGTGACACAACCGCGCAAGGCTGGCTCGCTGCGTCGGTCGCTCCCGGCCACACACCCCTGCGCCGCTTGATATACGCATTGGCATCTGGTTATCGCGCATACACCCGAGCATCTAAACACCCCTGCGCCCCTCCCATCCCTCCCCCGCAGAGGTCCGTGAGCGCACCCTCCTCACCCTGGTGCTCAGCCCCGGGGGTCACGCGCTGCCGCCCGTCCCCAACTCCAGCATCCCCTCCACCTCCGCCTCCGCCTCCACCAGTGGCGGCCCGCTCGTCCCCGGCGGCCCGGGGGTGCAGCTGGACCCCGCAGCCGCCATCGTCACACCCCACAACGCCGGCCAGCTGGGGCGAAGCGCGGCGGCGGCAGCTGCCGCCGTGGCCGCCGCCGCAGGCGGCGCCGGCGGCGCTGGCGGCGGCGGAGCCGCCGCCGCCCTCTCCCTCCTCGACGCCGCCGACCCTGGCCTCGGCGCAGCCGACCCGGACTCTTCCACCGCCGCCGCTGCACCTGCCGCCCCTGCCGCCTATCCGCTCGTGTCTCGGCCTCTGCAGTCGTTTGAGTTTCTGGGCCTGGAGCGGCTGGCGGTGGACGTGCGGGCGCCGCTGCTGGTGGCGCGGCGGCTGCCGGGGGTGGTGCGGCGGGACCACGCGCAGCGCCTGGCCGTCAAGGAGGCGGTGGCGGCGGGGGGCATGGGCGCCATCGCGGCCGACCGGCTGCTGCACGAGCTGGCCTACAAGCTGGCCCGCGCGCCCAAGTACGGGGCGTGAAGGAGGAGCGGGCACATGGACCGAGGCAGGGCGGTGTGGGCCCAAGTGTGGGCCCAAGTACGGGGCGTGAGCGCTACGAAGGGTGGCGGGGAGCTCGTTCAGAGGGGGCATGATGCCGGCCCACCGTGCGGAGGCGGAGGAGGTGCAGGGGATGCGCAAGGAAGGCCATAGCCTTGCCGCTGCAGCAGTGTAGGGCGGCCTCGAACGGGGCGTGAGGGAGGCGGGGTGGAGGAGAGCTCGTCTAGAGGATGGGGGGCACGGTGCCCGCCCAGGCCCACCAGGGGTGACGCAGGGCGGGGTGCGGACCGCAAACGGGTGGGTGGCCAGGCGTGTGGAGGGGTAGGACAAAAGGCTTCAGCGGTATGCAGGCGGGACGGCAAGGTGGCAGGAGTGAGGACATGCAAGCAACAGGTCCGTGGCCTTTTGCTTAACTACTCGCAAGTTGAATCGACAGAAGCAAGTGCCACGTTGCGGCTAAGCATATCCGCAGGGGTCATTCGCAGCCGTGGCGAACAGTCATGGGTCATGGTGGTGGGGGCAGCACTGGTGGTGCTGCGGGCTAAGCTTGGTCGCTGGAGGCCAGTGGCGGCCTTGTGGCGGGCGCTCGGTTCGGTTCGCCGGGTTCACTAAGCGTGTGACACCTTGCCGAAGCCTCGGGCGAAGCTGGGTCACAATGGCGGCAAGACTGGCATCAAACTCAGCCTACGCTAGGGGCGCCGAACCGGGCTGGGCCCCTCAACATCACGCAGCAAACACCAGCCTGCTTGCCACGCACCTGACAGGAGTATACCTGACGGGTCAGATTAGTTCTGGAGAGGAGCTTGGGTGCAAAGGCAGATGAGGTAGGACGCAGAAGTGCATGGAGCTCCCAGACCCTGCTCCGGCCAAGGGCCCGGACGGTCCGGGCTCTCAGCACAGACGCCAGGGGGACAAGCCCCGCGGGCAAGTGGTCGCCCGACACGGCAGTCCTCAGCGTTTACAATGAAGTACCCCCCACGGCAGCAGGCGTCGCTAACAGGCGGGTGCCGGGCGGGGCCAAAGCAACTGAGCAAGCCAGACTCAGAACGCACAGCCTAAGCGGTGTGACAGCAGCGGACAAGCCCTGGGCACCACTAACCAAGCAGCCAGACATAAGACACCGCCTCATCATCATCATCACTATCCAGCACACGCGCGCGCCATTAAGTAAAACGACTCGACATGTCATGGGAAACGCGGAGGAGCACTGTTGAGCCCCTGCAGCTCGTCTGGCCCCTGCCGCTCTAACCTCCGCCTCCGCGCAAACCTCCTGGGCCTCTGCACGCACACACAGGGCCCTTGGGAGCAACACCTTATGAAGCTCAACTTGCAGAGGCACCCACGAGGGGTTGCCGAGTGGATGTTTATCGAGCAAACCGGGAGCCCGGGCCTCATCGGCCTTGATTGGAAGAATGCAGTCCACGAGAGAATGGACCTGCGCACATCAAGTTCTCTGCTTTGCCTGAAACCGTGGCTACCCCTTTTAGGAGATAAAGTTCATTCCGTCACGCAAGAGCCAATCAAGGATGAACCCCGAAGCGGCAGGGTGGGGCCAGCAAACGGCTTAGATACGCCTGCAACCTTCACCGACACACATCATACCTTTAATCTTGTTTCATTCATTCTAATACAAGAAAAGCACTCCCCTGCCCGTGCATAGGGAAAGGGCACGTCCGTGTAATAGGCACACGTGGCTTCTCCCCCCCCCCGCCATCCATAGGGGAGCACGCGGTCGACAGACCACGCCCCATCATCCGTGCCTGGCGCTCGCCGCCCCCAACACCTTCAGGACTAAAGCGCCTGTGCAATGCCGGTGAACGAGCTCCCTGGTCCCTAGCGCTCAGTACGCGCAGCCCTATCTTTATGCTTGCCTTACCACTTTCCGCACCAGATACGCAGACGCGCTGTGGCCAGCAGGTCCCCTCACCGGCAAATCTCGCCCCGTCCCATACAAACCCCTGTATCCCCTTCCCCCCGGGTGCCCCAAACACCCCCGGAATCCAGTCCGTGCCGTCCCCAATGCAGGTTTGCTTAGGATCCTCAAGTGGTCCTCCATAATCGGGCTATCGATGCCCTCGCTAATCAGACGGACTAGCCGCGTAAGCCAACGCATGCACGCTTCGCCCAAAACGTAAGCAGCAGCGGAGATTTCAGCGCACGGCATGGCGGCAACGCCCACGCCAGCAACCAACTCCGGCCCCCTTGCATAGAACATATGGTGCCGCCACAGCTGTGCTGCTGGGTACGGGCATCTAACCAGAAGGTTTACCGTCTGCACCATCTTATGCTGTAACAAGCATCGTCACCTGATGTATACTTCCTCCTTCTCACATGGTGGTGTAAATCGATCGCAGGGGCCGATCGCTCCTCCCTGCCTGCTCTTGAACCCCACGCTCGAGGCCACGACCCCCCACCCCCGCCCGTGCACGCTGGGACCCCCCCTCGCCCCCTTTAGGTCTTGTCCACTACTAAGAGTGCACACGGATGCGCATACGCATTATTAAACTGCAGGGCCACCAGCGGCGCCCGGCTGCCCACAAATACATCAAGTTCCAGCCGGTCTTGTTTCGGCTTCTTTAGCAGACGCACGTCTCTCTCAAGCCCTCCCTCCCAACTCTTTCTGTTGAAAGGGGGATGGCTTAGTCATTAACCTTCGCAGTCGAGATCATTGGCGTCCGCATAGGAGTGACCGGTCGCCTTGCCGGCGGCATAAGAAGCTTTAGGTTCGGGTAGCGGTAAGCCTGCCCGACTACTCGACATTAGCTTACTTGCGAAGGAAAGCGCGCTTGAGGGCTCTAAGGACCACACTGAAGCCCGCCCCGCATCCCGGCGGAGGCCTCGAATCCAGACTCTTGCCGTCGTCATCGCCGCGGCGCGCCGCTGCTCGGCCGTCGTTCTCTCGGCTGCCTCGCGAATGCTGCTCAGCTGCAAAGCACAGCTCGCCCTCGCGCTTGCACGCCTCCATAGCGAGGTACAACTCGGCGTCCACCAGGCATCGCTCCACCGACGCAGCCGACGCAGTCGCGCGAGACCTCGCGCTCTGGCTGTAACTCGCGCCGCCGGTCGCGATGGGGCCACCGCCCGAGCGCTTTCTAATCAGCTGAGCGGTGCTTAGGCCAGACGCGATGCCACCCGCCTGCTGTTGTATCGTGGGCCCCACTACTGGAACGTGTGGCACACGCGGGTCTGAGGCGCTGACGCCCAAGACAGCTGCGGCGAGAGGCAGCGCGCGCCGGCTGCTCCTGCTGTCCTCAAGTTCGGCCTCGAGCTCAATCTCGGGAACGCTCCTGCTCCTCCTCACGCGGCCAGAAGGCGCGACAGCGCCGTCGCGACCCGCCAAGCCCCCCACCGCACCGGCCGCGTCACCGGAATCCCCCTCGCCGTCCTCCTCCCGCACCGACGGCACGTGGGTGTACGGCAGTGACGTCAGCGTGGAGCGACGGCGGAAGCTCGTCCCGGGCACCGACCGAAACGCCGATGACCAAGACGGCGTCTCAAAGCCGGCCGTCGCGGTCGAGGCCAGGGCCGTAGTCGCAGTCGAAGCCGTACGGCCCACGACTGGACCCAGCCTCGAAGACGGACATTCCACGGCGGCTCCCAGTTCCGCGGCTGCTGGCGGCGCCCTGACGGCGCCGCCGAGATCCTCCCCTGATACCGTGCAGCGCCCCGCCTGCGTGCGCCGCAGCCGCGCCGCCTCTGTGATCTCCATGGCGACTAGGGCCCGGGACGCAGCGGAGCCGCGCAGGCGCGCGTCGCCGCAGGGCCCAGTGGTGACAGAGCTTGCTGCGGCCCCGCCCTGCGCGCCCTCGCCGCTGGCGCCGTCTTGCAGGTCCTCGTACGTGGCGACGGTGCTGGCGGCGCGGCGGAGCTGCAGCGCCAGGCGCTGCGACGGCGGCGGCGGCCGTGACGGCGGCGGCGGCGGCGGCGGAGGCAGCGTCCGGACGCTGACGTCGGCGTCCAGCGGCAGGAACCCCCCGTCCGCAGCGGAGGTGGCGGCGGCGGAGGCGGCGGAGGTGGTGGACAGGTGAGGTGGCGCGCGCTGCTGTGAAGTGGAGTCACAGCCGCTTGTGCTGGCACTGGCGCCGAGCGGGCGGATGGGGAGGAAGGCGGGGTGGGCACGGACGCTGGGGCGCACGTGGGGGGCCTGCTGTCCGGGCACAGGGACCAAGGGGGGCGCGCCACGGGGAGTGGGCGCCTCCAGCCATCCCTCATTGCCCATCGTGCTGCTGCCCATGCGGGCGGGAGGGCGCGGAGCGGCCTTTGCGGAGGAGGATTCCGGTCCGATTGCGGGTCCGGAGAAGTCCTGCTTGGACTCGCTGGCCTGCAGGTACCGTGCGTATAGGCTGGTGGAATAGGTGGCGTTGAAGGTGGAGGAGCAGCCCGCGGGATCGACGGAGTAGCCTGGAGTGGAGGACGGGAAGGCGGGGCAGCCCAGGCAGGCGCCCATCCCACCAGACACCTCGCTGTCGACGTACGGCGTGCACGGCGCGCCGTTGCACGGCTCCGCGCCGATTGCCGTACAGACCAGAGATGTCATGATCTCGCACGACGCGGCGGAGCCACTGTCGGCGCTCCTGCGCTGCCGTACTACGCCCTGAAGGAGCTTCGTACGGATGGAGGCGCACGTGGTGAGCCCGGTTCGAGCCTCCGGCTTTCCATCGTCGCCACTGTCAGTTGCGCCAACCGGCTTGGGCGCCATCTGTGGGGGGCCGCGAGGCACCTGGGGTGCGCGAGGCACCTGGGGCGCACGGGGCACCTGGGGTGCAGGCCCGGCCTTGGGAGTGGACGCTGCAGCAGCGACAAGCCCTTCGAAGGCAGCAGCGACCGGGGAGAGGGGCCGGGGCTGTTCCGGTTTGGGCTCTGGCTGCTGCTGCGGTGGCGCGTTAGGGCTGCCCGGCAGGGCGGTGAGTGGCCTGGGGGCCAGGCTCTCGCACCCCGCAGGATTGTCCCCGGCCTGAGGATCAGCCCGTGCCGCTGCCTCCACCTGCTGCGAAGGTCCCGGCGCCTGTGGCGGCCGCTCCTGCGGGCCCGGCTCGACACCCGCTTGGGACGGCTGCTGCTGCTGCGGCGGCGGCGGCGGCCCTGCCGCATTCAGCTCTCCCGACTGCGCCGTGGGGACCGCAGAGCCCACGCCGCCCCGCTGGGCGGCTGCCGAACCGGGCTTCCCAGCGCTCCAACTGGCCTCTCGCTCCTTTCCGTCGACCGACACCGCCCAGTCGCGCATGTCCATGCCCTGCACGGCCTGCCGTACGGCATCAAAGTACGGCAGCTCGAGCAGCTGCCGGGCCGTAGGGCGGTGGCGTGGGTCGAGGCGCAGGCAGGCCTTGATGAGGTCGAATAGGCAGGCCTCCAGCTCGGGAAGGCGCTGGCGGAGCGTCTTGCGGATGGGCGGCGGGTGCGTGGCGAGGGGCGCGAGCGAGGGCGAGGCCAACATGCGTGCGGCTTGCATCGGGGCCAGGGGGCCGAGGCACGATATGATGCGCCACAGCTGGTCAAAGGTGGAGGTGCCTGAGCGGGGCAGAGGCGTGGAGATTTGTCCGCTCAAGTACGAGAAACCGGTGAGGGGACCCCAGGGGTCCCTTGCTGTCGCGTTGCCCCATCCCCGCAACAGTGCACATATGTAAAAGGACGCACCGGCAAACAGGGGCCGGCCCGTTGCCATCTCTGCGAGGGTGCAGCCCAGGCTCCACACCTGCGGGAGGTTGGGGAGAATCGAGCGCAAGGTCTTCAGACTTCGGCTCAACTCTTGTAGAGACGCCCAGCCAGCTTGCACGCCAGGCTGAGCTGCCCCTAAGCAGGTTAAGCCCGCCGACGCAAGGGCCAGAGCACTGCACTTTCCGCTGGAGGCCACCCAGCGCAAGCCCCTCTGGGCTGAATGCACTCACGTCGGAGCTGGCTCCGTAGTGGTCGCTGACCAAAATCTCTGAGGGACAAGAAGGCAGCAAGGAGGCAGATTGGGCCTCGGCCCAGGGTGCAGGGTGGGCTGCACGCGCCCACGCGGCTCATGCAAGTAGCGGCTCAGTTGTCTCGGCGCTCACGCGCCACACCTAGCTCCCTCTCCAATGACGGCCCTCACCAGCCCAACACGTGCCACAACCCTCCTGCTGCATCCACGCCGCTGATGAGCCCTGCTCCTACCCTGCCCTGCCCCGCCCCGCCGGCCTCACCCTGCACCACCCCGCCGGCCCCGCCCTGCCCGACACCGCCAGCCCTTCGCGGGCCGCAACCCGCCTGCCCTCACCCGGCGCCCGGTACCAGCGCGTGACGCAGTAGGAGGTGAGCTTGAGTACCTCTGTGGCGGCGGCCCTGGTGGGGCGCGCGAAGCCGAAGTCGCAGAGCTTAGCCAGGCCCGACGGGGGGTCGAGCAGCACGTTGGCGGGCTTGATGTCACGGTGCAGGATCTGGGCGTGGGGTGGAGGGATGAAGGGGGGCGAAATGTTGATGCGGGGCGAGGCGGGTTGAGAGGGCCGTGGGGGCTGTGCAGTGTATGGAGGCGTGTCATGGAATGAGGGGTCGGCGGGTCGCTGGCGTGCGTGAGGGTGCTGGCCCCCTGTGTCTACAGGTGTCTACTCCCTTGCATGCGCTCCCGCGCTCCTGTTTTCCTGTGCGATCCTCAATTCCCCCACCCTGCCCCCACCCTCACAAACCCTTCCCCTTGCCTGCTACGGCACGACCCCCAGCTTGAATTACCTGAAGCTGGAATGCCGGAAGCCGTGCCCAAAGCCGCATGCAACCGGCCCTTCTCCCTCCCTCCCTCCCTCCCTCATCACCATCGCGACCCTCACTCAACGCCTTGCACATATGTGCCTCCCTGGCGTTCCTCCCTCAAGATCCCTTACCTTCTTGTCGTGAAGGTACGCCACACCGCTCAGCAGCTGCCACGCCAGCAGCTGGCATGCCAGGGGGTCCAGACCCGTGGGCTGAAGGTCCAGCGTGTCGTGCAGGCTGGGCCCCACGTACTCGAAGACCACGTACACGCGTCCGGAGTGGGAGCGGAAGGCCTGAATCATCTTGACGATGTTGGGGTGCTGGAGGGATTCGAGCGTCTTGACCTCGCGCAGGGCCAAGCGCAAGATGTCCTTGTCCTCGTGCGCCTGGCGCGGGGTGCGGGGACCGGGCAAAGGGGCGGGATCAGGACGTCAGAAGAAGGGGTGAGTAAGGGCGCGTGACGGGCGCCCCTGGGGGTCTAGACGCTGAAGGCTGAGCGTTCATCATGGTGTCAAAAGCGACGGGCGCCCCTGAGCTGCCCCAGGGTTCCTCGTGTTGGAGTCTCGAGCGGCGCAGCTGTGCATGTCCACCCACCTGTTTAAAGCCCTTGACGGCCACAATTCGACCCGTCGATCGCTCCCGGCACTGCCATACCGCTCCATAGGCCCCCTCCCCCACGGTCGATATGTAGTCGTAGGCCTGCGGGGGTTTGGGGGGGTGGGACGTGTGGGGATGCAGTCAGTGCGTCGGGGCGTCGAACAGTTGGTGTGGTGCAAGCACACAAACGTAGCTGCCACAGGTCACGGTCATGTGGACGGCTACAAGCTCCCGGAGCAGTCGTCCGCATTGCGCATGCTCGGTTGGAGAGGATTCAGGAATGCTGCAGTGCGCGCAATGCCCGGCGGTCGTGGCTGTGTATCACCTAACTAGGAAGCAACTCTGCGCACGGAGGCCGGCCCGAGGGCAGTCTGCGACCGGTTCCTGGAGAGTGCATGCCCAACCGAGCCTCTCTAGAAACACTATTCTGATCACTGACCTGCATTCATGCTACTGACTTGTATCTAAGAATAGGGTGTGCAGGGCCGTTAAGCGCAGGTCGGGGTCAGTCCTGGTGCGGGACGACTGTGAAAGTGCTCAGTCGTAATAGAAATTCCGGCCTCGCCTTCGCGAGAGAGCCGCACCCGGCGCGAAGTGCCCCCTCAACTCAATTTCTGTATACCATAAACAACGCCATGGTTGCAAGTGTTGCGGAAGTCAGACTTCGTGCGGGCGGCGGTCCGACCCTAACATAGCCCTAACAACCGGTGGGCTACCCCGGCCTCAGCCCGCTGTGCTCAGCTATGCGGGCACCACCGCAGCGTTGAAGCGCGTCTAGGAAGCCTTCTGGCTGCTTCTTAAGTGACCACGTGTGTGGGAGCGCGAGTCCCGCCATCTCCGCCATCCATCCAAGGTTACAAGACCTGCTGCAGAGTTCAGTCCCAATACACGAAACATGGCTCTACATGATGGCACGGGACTGCGTTTCTACCGCATCAGCTGTGAGGACTCTGAAGTCCCAGGGGCGGGGCAGCAAGCAGCCCGAACCTGCCAGACCAGGAGGGCCTACTTTGGCACGCTTGGCTTAAACACGCCTCCTCCATCCTCTCCCCGAGGGCGGGGATGGGTATGGTTGAAGGCCCGTGGCTCGTACTTATCACGCACGTGGGCTCAGAACTAGCTATCCAACCCGGACAGTTGGACCCCCAGGCTGTAAACTGCACGCACCCTCGCCATACTTGTACCTCCTTGCCCTTGCTGCGTACCGGCACGCCGGACACTCCCCGTTCCCCTCTAATGCCCGTGCCTTGGGTACCGACTACCGAGCCTGGGGCCTCCAGGGCCCCCACCCTCCCCGATGCAGGTCAGTCCGGTAGAGTTCCTACAGGGGCGCCGGAAGGCCGCCCCCCCGCCTTCCAAGGCGGCCGTGTCCCCCTTTCCCCTGCTCCCTCAGCGCCCAACCGTCCACCCCGCGCAGCCGCTCTCCAGTAGAGCCTGCTGTCCTACCTGCTGCCCTCGCTAGCCCAGCTCTGTCCTGCTCTGTGACCCCGCCCCATCCCCTCCGACCACGCCACACGCCACGGCCTGCCCACGGACCGCACGCGGAGGCCGGGGCCTCCCCGACTGCTGCCCTCCAAGGACTGGCGAGCGCGCCCTCCCACCCTCTCCCATGCGCCCTGCCACCGTGCCACATGCTCCTCCAACAGCCTCAGCGCCAGCCTGCTGCCCAACGGAGCCCCACAGCCGTGCCACATCCCAAGCCCCCGTCAACCCCTCCGCCCCTAGCGCCTCACGCGCACACACGGCTTTACACGAGCAGCCCTTGCGGCACACGCGACGCCCCTCCCCCGCACTCGCCTGACGCTACCGCGCCGAGTACTCCAGGGGCGAGTCGGGTGTGGCCTGACTGGCCCGGGCGAAGCGCATGAGCAGGGCCTCGGCGGACTGACCGGGCACCTGGGGGCAGGCGGGGTTGGAGGGGGGCGGGAGGGTGTGGGTGGGTGGGGTGTTAGATGGGGGCGGTGTGTGTGTGTGGGGGGGGGGGGGGGTGTTGCATAGGGGTGGGAGCGTTGGTACGCGAAGCGGCGGGGTGGCGGGTCGAGGTGGGCGCGCTGGTGCTGCTTGGCGGGGGGACGGTGTGGTCGTTCGACAGGGTGGCGGTGAAAGAGGGTGGTGGAGGGTCGGGGCCATCAGGGGCAGGGCGAGAGGGGCACGGCGCCACCGCTCCATGTGTAGGCCTGAGCATCTTCCAAGCGGCCTTCGCCTTCGTTAATATCTCCCTACACCCCCTCAGCCCCCTCTCCCCGTGTCCTCACCCGTATGCTCGCCAGATAGGGCTCCAGAGCGGTCCACTCCCACCGGGGCCGCCGCCGGAAGAGCGCTGCGGTGAATGCGGACCGGGGCGGGAGTTTGCCCGGACGGGGGGTCAGCGAGTCAGAACTTCACCGCCATATCCGCTGCCCGGCCCCACGGAGGATTTGGGGGCTCGAGTCTCCAAGCCCCTTGAAAGCCCCGGCTGCCCGCCTGCGTGCCCAGCTGCCCCAGGCTCCGCCTGCTCTGCTGTATGCCCCCGCGCCCCCCTCGGCCCACCTGCGAAGCGCTCGGCCGGGTCCGTGGGGAGCGAGGAGGCGGGGAAGGAGGAGATGCGTGCCTCCGCACCCGCGCCTGCACACACGCGCACGCACAAAGGACAATCATTAGAGACTCAGCGTCAGTGCTTAGCGGGTTTGCATTCGCGGTACAAACGGAAAGGGCCAGGGTTTGCAAGCGTGGGGTGCGCAGTCCCTCCAGGCAGTACGGCGGCAGACCACCGGTGGTACAGATTCTGTATGTGCATGACGGTGTATGGGTACGGCACGTACCGTCCACGAGCGCCTCGGCCTTGAGCATGTCCATGCTGGGCTCCAGGCCGTACGGCACCGCACGTGCCCATGCGGCGTGAAATGCGGGCAGCGGCAGCGCACGGCCCGCCAGGACCTGGTGGGCGAAGTAGACGCAGACCTGAGGGGGAGAGGGGTGGGGGGTAGCCAGGATTTGGAGAGGGAGGAATAAGCAGAGACTGCGCGGGCCGCTGGCCTCTGGGGCCGGTACCGGTACCAGTAGCGGGGCGGAAGAGCGCAGCAAGACGGGCGCAGGGGCGAGGTGGCCACGACGGCATGAGTCGCAGCCGTGAAGGCAAAGCTGAAAGTCAAGCAAAACGCGCCACGCGTCGGTGTGTTTGTTTCCCTGTCATACCTTTGCGGGGTCCAGGGCCCAGAGCCCGCCCTCCGACGCCTGCGCCTGCGCCTCTGCCATGGCCGCATCGCCAGCAGCTGTGTCCTGCTGCTGTACGACAGGGCTGCCGTACGTCTTGAGGCAGTGCCGTACCACGGCGGGGTGGTAGCCGTCCTCCTCCAGGCCCTGCGCCAGGGCGGACTCGTCCAGGCGGGAGAGGGGCATGCCCTGCTGCTCCGCACTGGGGGGAGGGGACCGTTGGGGCGTGGGGGAAAAGGGTGGGGCGTTGGAGGGCAGGCAGGTGGTGAGGGGCTGGGGGCAGGGGTGGGGCACGCGGGGGGGACTGGTGCAAGGTCGCGGCTACAGTGGCCGTGTGCGCCCAAGACAGCGCAACTCGCGCATGAGGCTTGCTCCCAGCATCTGCAGCGTGGGTACCGTATACCGGCAACCGGTTCGAGCCCACGTGCCGCTGGGGGCGCACGCCCAGCGCCTCCCATCACCCTTCCCCAAGGCCCTCCCTCCCCGCACGACCGCACCCACGTGAGCAGCAGGCTCTGCAGCAGTGCCCCCAGGTAGCTCCGCTCCACGGCCCGCCAGCGCCCCGCCACCTCCAGGGCGCCCTCGGCCTCCAGAGCGGCGCGCAGCTCGGCCGGGCTGGCCTGTGGGTGAGCGCGCAGGAGGGAGCGTGCGATAAAGGTCGGCGGGTGATGAACCTGAAGGCAGGATACAGGCTGCAGCAGGGGGCGGTGGAGGTGGAACCAGGACCTGAACGTAGCCCTCGTGGACTGCTGGATGAGCGACGCAACGCTCAGCATGCTGGCAAGCTGGGAGCGCGGGCGTCTGCACCTGCCTGCCTGTTGCTCTGCCCGCGACGCTCACCAGCATGCCCCTCGCCCTGTCCGGTGCCCGCCCCTTCCCCTCCACTGCAAGTCTGCAACCCCCCCACCTCGCCCCCCCCACACACGCCTGCGCATGGGCGGGCTGGGCTGGGCTTGCAGCTTAGCACCGGCCGGCTGCTCACCGCGCCTACGACTTCCCGGCTCACACGAGCAGCCCTTCACACACCCACATGCAGCCGCGCAGGGCGACATGGACGCCGCTGGTCAATCTCCTGGTCATTCTAATTCTTCTGGGCTTTCTGGAGCTGGAGCACTCCCTGGTCCTGGCGCCCCAGCCCAGCCTGGCGCAGCGAAAGCCCTGCCCAGACTGATCCCCGCCGACGCACGGAACCCTGTCACCCACCCACTCCGCACCCGCATGCCCGGCCCGCCCACCCGCCGGGGACGGGCCCTGGCTTCGCGGCATGTGGGGAACTCACTCGGAGTCCCTTGCCGCGCGGCACCACTCTCCCCACGCACGCGTCCCGGGTTCCCCATGGGCTGCTGCCGTACCCCGGCCCCCGCCCCTCACCACCCCGGTCCCGCCTCTTCCCTCCCTCTCTGCCCGCCGGCGGTCGCTCGTGTATTCCGCCTCTCCTCCTCTCTTGCGCTTCAGCTGCCTGCTCGGCTATTGACACCCCTCTTGGCCCATTCCCCACTTTCCGCATTGCCTCCGTGGTGGCGCCACCTTCGACCCTTCTGTCTTAGGTGAGAAACGGGATTGTTTCGTTCAGGGCGGGCTTCGGCTTCGCGGGCTGCTCGGTCCGCATGTCTGCTTGCTTTGCTGTTCCCTTCTGCGCCGCCGGCGGGCCGCACCAGCTTTAGTCTACCTCACTATTACCAGCTACACTACGGCTCCGGCGCGACTCCAGCGGTGACACAAACGTAACGGGTTCGGGATGGGTCGGGATGGGTCGGGCTTCGGACTCCCAGGGCTTTCGGTTCCGTATCTACGACCGGCCGGCTTATTACCGCGCCTACGCTTTCCCTGGCCTTTACACGAGCAGCCCTGACCACACGCACCTGCACCAGCTCCAGTAGCTCCTCGAAGGTGTACCCCCCCTCGCCGCCCGCGCCCGCGCCCTCCGCCTCCATGGCCTCCCCCGCCGCCCCCTGCTCCGCCCCCTCGTCCTGCAGCCCGTACGGCCGGGCCCACAGCAGCCGACGGAGCGGCGCCAGGCGGGGCGCAATCTCCACCAACTGCCAGGCGGGAGAGCGGGAAAGGGCGGGGAAGGGCGGAGGGATTGTAAGGAAGAGAGTGCGGTACATTGGGTGAAGGCAGCAGCGCACATGAGGGGGAATGGGAGGGCAGGGCAGGGCAGGGCGGGCAGGGCGGTGCACGAGGGTGTGAGCGAGCGGCCAGCAGCCAGCGCGGGCCGGGGCCTGGGGGTGAGCTGAGGCTGCCACCCACCGCTGCAAGTGGCCAGGTGCGCATGCCCTTCCCCCGCTGGCAGGCGCTGCGAGGCGAAGACCGCGTCCGCAGGCGCTCTCAGGCTGCAGAGCCCAATACCCTTCCCGCTCTGCTGCCCGCCCTGCGTCGCCTGAGCACCTCCCGGGCCCAGGCCCAGGCCCAGGCCCAGGCCCAGGCCCAGGTCCACCGCCCACCCGAACCTGAGCAGTGCGGCTCCTGAGGCAGGTCCCATGCCCCACCCACCCCGGCCCCCCTCCCTGCCGACCCCTGCGGCCCCTGAGCCACTTCCCTACGGCCCCTCCCCCCCGCCCCGCCCCACCTCGATGTGGGAGTCGCTGGTGGCGGAGACCACCACTGGAGCGCGGCCGCCGCTGGCCGCCTTGAACTGCATCGCGTGGAATATGTGGGGGTGGAACTGAATGTGGAGCTTGAAGCGCGGCCTGGACCATCGGCCTCCAGACGTCCGGAAAGTTTGTGTACGTTGGTGGGGGGCAGGGCAGCCGGGTGTGCAGGAGCAGGAGCGAGGGGTCGCCTGCTGGTGGACCCATCGCGTGCGCTTGGGGGCGCCTGGCTGTGTATTGCGTGTGCTGAGGCCCTACTCCATCCTGCCTTTGCCCCAAGGGCTCATGGCGGACCTCCCCGGTTTTGCCCCACGGCCGGCCCAGCCCGTGCGTGACTCACGCTGCCCCACTGGGTCATCAGACCCGCGCCAACCCCTGTGTTGGGGGCGCGCACCCCGGCTTGGTCTGGCTGGGATCCCGTGTCTGCGGGGGAGGCGGGTGCGACGAAGGACGCGGGCGCAAGGGGCATCAGCAGTAGCGTTGCTGCTCAAGAGGACGGTGTGTGATGTGCAAGGCGGGTGTAGACAGCCGGCGTCGTGGGCAGGCAGGGTGTTCAAGCGCCGGCGGGAACAAGTCCCCTCCTCCATCAGGCCCTTGGATTGTGCATTCGCGCTGCCGCCTTGTCAGTTGGTAGCGTCCCCGCATACCCATGCCGTCCTACCGGCCGGGTCGTCGCCTGGTGCCGAGGGTGCGACTAGAAGGCACAGGTTCGTGGTCTCGACCACCTTCATGGCGAAGGTTCGCGACTTGGTGACAAGGACCGCCTCATCGTCGGGGGTGCCCTTGATGACAACCCTGCAGCGGTAGGCCCAAGTCAGCAACTCAGCATGGGTCCACTCCTTCCGCCCTTGCAGGTGGGGCGGCACGACACGGGGCAGCGACGGTCCGCGACGTGTTTCACTCGACTAGACTGCCCGAACAAACTCTTGTGCTTGGGGGCATCCTTGAAGGGGAGCCAAGGGCTCAGGGGGTGCGGGGGCCGGCACGAGGTGGCAGGGGGCAGAGGTCCTGGCACGCGGACGCACCCGTCGGACACGATTTCCTTCAGGAGGGCATCATCCACTTGCAGCAGCCTGAGGTCAGTGCGAGCGCCCCCCTGCGCGAACTCCAGAGCGCGCGGCTTGCCCGGCGCTAAGCCGAGAGCGCTCGCGCTCATGGCGCAGCTGGCGACAGCAGCGCCCTTGTAACTGAGCTATTGTCGTTCAATCAAAGTATGTTTCAGCTGAGGATGTAAAGCACAAGAGGAGAGCGCGAGGGGACCGCTCGGTCTCTATAAGGCTGGCTTCGCGCCAATTTGCGGGCCGAGGCTCCTCACGCCGTTAGGTCGGGCAGTAGTGGCGTAGTGCTATACGAGTGCTCGGTTCAGACGTGTCAAGCGAAATGGATAGGCCCGGGATCCACCGCATGCATGGGCCCAGCCCGCCCGGAGTGCCCCCCAGCCATGGCACCCACTCACCGAGTGGCTCTCGAGTCCCGACCCTCTCTCTGCACCTGCATCCGTAGCCCAGCCAGAGAGAAGTCAGGACTGCCAGCGGTGCGGAAAGCCCATCAGCACCCCGCCTCGGTCGGAGCTGGCTGCGGTAAGAGTGGCTAGCAAACCGAGGGCATAGCGGTTGGGGCTTGGTTGATGGGCCTTTGGGGGCAGCAAGCTGGGCAACTGGACGGCCTTACAGCCTTTTGGAGATGGGTTCAGACCCTATCAACAGTCCGAACCCATCTCCAGGACACACAACGCCGGACCCGCTGGCACGAGCGTCAGCCACAATGAACACGCTAACATTTCCACAGGCCACCAAGATTACAACCGTGCCAACGCATGCGGAGCCACGACGCACTGGCGGCCGGGCCCGCCCACCCACAACAACCACTGCGGCCATGAGGCCCACAGAAGCAGTCTGGAATCCACTAAGGAGCTCTTCTCAGTAAGCCTGAAGCCCAAGAGTCCTGCCGTCCTTGGCCCCCACCACACACGCACCGACGGCTCTGCCTCGACGCCTGCACTGTGGACTGCAAAGCGCAAGCCCGGACAGCCTTCAACGGCACGAGCAGGTAGCCTGTCCTGGCACGCACAAGCATCACCCGACACCCGACAATCCCACGAGCGTGCTCAGTCCCCGCGTGGTCTTATGGTACAGACCGTCACCCCATCACCCCTTGGCCGTTCCGTTCGCCTGGCCGCCCGCATGCAGCTCTCAAGGCCCTCCGCGTTCCGCGGCCGGCCGCATCGTGACCAAGCGGAGACCCTAAGCAGCTTCACAGGGCTATGTCTGCGCCACAGGGGACTACTTCTTCGCAGGGCCCGACGGGGGCTTCTTGGTGGGGGCAGCGCTGGGGCGGGGAGCCGCCGCGGGCTTGGGGGCCGCCGCGGGGGCGGCGGGCTTGGGGGCCGGCCCCTTGCCGTTCATCTGCTCCTTCCAGGCGGCCGAGGGCTTGAAGGCAGGCACCTGCGGCAGGAACAAGTCCCACACGAATAAGGAGGCCATAGGAAAGAGCTAGGTGAGGTGTGTCTGCATGGCGGCTGGCATAAGGCGTCGACCTTTCAGGCCCATCTGTCGACCGCCATCCTATATTTCTAGGTCTCTGGCATTCTCTGAGTGGCCAAGACAACGTTGGCACCTCCTAAGTGGACCTTGTGGCACCTCCTTGTGGCAACTCCAGAGTGGACCTTGGCACTCCTCTGGTGCTCAGACGCCTGCACACGCACACGCACCTTGGAGGCGGGGATCTTGATCGCCTCGCCAGTGCTCGGGTTCCTGTCAAGAGGGCATTCAGTGGAGCGCGGAGTGAGGTTCACTGGCCTCTACCGGCTGGAGGGGTTGTGAGGGGCGCAGCGGGCGCACGCGAGTAGACGAGGGGCCACGAAGCTCCCCTCTCACCTCCCCTCGCGGGCCTTGCGCTCGCGCTGCTCGAAGGTGCCGAAGCCCACGATGGTCACCTGCACAAGACGACCAAGTCCGGGCGGTTTAGTACCGGGACAGCCTCACGCCTGTTGGCATGGCGGGAGTCAGGACCGCGACCCCCCGGCAGCCTGTTTGCCTCAATACTGGTCATTCTGGCATGCCTACCCGATCGTTTGTGAGCACGGACTCCTGGATGCTCTCGAACAGAGCGTCAAAGGCCTTGGCGGAGTCCACCTTGGTCATTCCGGTCTTCTCCGCCAGCATCTCGACCAGCACGCTGCAAGAGGCGAGATGAAAGGTAAGAACACGTGGCAGCAGCAACCGTGAGCCAAAGCCACGTCTCGCGGGCGGCGCGGCTGCCGGTTCACGGACCTCTTGCCGGCAATCTTCGTGCCCTCGGCCTTGGCCTCGGCCCTCACGACAACGGAAAGGGTGCGCCTCGGGGCGGGGGCGCTGACGCGGAAGCCCGCGTTGAGGGAGCGCATGACCAGGGCCATTGTTGCGGAGTGCGAAAGACAAAGAAAGTGTAGAGGTGCAGCGACGCGGATAGGCGACTAGGGCACTGCTTTGTGGATGATCACAGTGGCGGAGCGCATGCGACGACCGAGTCGCTGCACGCACATCGCCAAGCGACCGTGAGCTTTGACCTGCCCCGGTTTGTGTAGAACCGCACACCTTGCTCGCGACATGCCAGATCCAGTCGACCTGCGAGCCGCCTGCAGGGTCGGGCACTTGTGGCCGCGATATTCACGGCCTCCGCGTGCCTACCCGTCCTTCCGCCGGCCGCCGCGAAGTCCCCCGACAGCCTTGAATAGTCCCCTCGCGACTGCCCTAGCCCCGCTGCACCTCAGCACGCATGTCCCTGTCTCTAGCCCGCTCCCCGTGCACGGCATCGCACCGCACCGCACCGGCTCCCCTGGTTCCGCTCGCACTTCACATGGTCCGGGTACGGCCGTGTGCCCCAGCACCTCCGCACGCCCTCCCATACCAGTCTTTCCTCCTTTACAAAAGTGCGATACGTACCTACTCTCCCCTCCCCCCGGACTTGAGAAGGCGCTGGGTTCAACGACCCATCGTCATCAGCGCTTCGACCCGACCTTCTCACTCATTTCCAAGGCCGCCTGGTGGCCAAGCCTGAAATCCAGTCTCCAACTCAGTGCGCTTTTCCGAGTTTTTGGGCTGAGCCGCCACCGTCAGGCTCTTCGGGCCGCGCTTTTCCGCCTCCATGGGGGCGCCCCGCTTGTCTGCATCGGGCAGGCGAGTAGAGCCCCGGCAAGTCAGAGACCCTTGAGGTCCCTCTGCGCCGTTGCCCTATGGCCACGTCCCTGTCAGCAGTAGAGCGCTCCAGCCTGTCGGTTCAGTCCTGCCAAATACACCTGCAGACAGTCCTCTCTGGTCTGCTGCTGGTGTCCCCGACCTTTCATTCCTGCTCGGCCGGGGTTGCGCGTTGGCCCGTGAGTGAGGGCGGGCCAGGTCAGGCCGGGGCACCTCACGAACTCGCACAGCTCGTGCCCCTCCCCCTCCCTGAGTGCCCTTGAGCACCTGGAGTACTTGGGACTTTGGCGCCCAGGCTTGCCTCCGTCCTTAACCACACGCGCCTGAGTTGGTACACAGCAACAGCGGTGGCCTGGAAACATAGTAGACATGCAACCTCAATTTCTGTGCTGCTTTGGGGTGGGCTCGAGGGGTGGGCTACCCAGTCCAGAGGGGACTTGTCACGGCTCACGTGTTGCCTTGTTACATGTTACTTCGACGAGACACAACGTCTGCTCACATGAACTTCAGAAGCGCAGGCTTCCCAGTGTGTGCAGCAGGGTCATACGTGTGATCCATGAGATGCATCCTCGGTAAAACGGTTGGAACTGGTGGAGACGGTACGGCTCCGTCTGCCTCGCCCCTACCCTCCGCCAGCCAGCTGCCAGACGCCGTAAACCCGCAGCTTGCCTTCGCAATCTGAGTCACCGTCCCGGGGCCGTAAGATGAACAGTCCTGGCGAGAAAGAGTGCATGAAGGGAGGACGAATCGACACCGAACAACTACGGTGTTGTACTCAATCAGGGACTTGGCCCCGTCACCCCCAAGGCCAATAAAAGGATAAGTTTCCCTGTTCTCAGTTGCAAGCGAAGGGTGGTCAGACGGGGAAAAGGGCTGATAATAAGCAAAACAATCGCCCGGCACAAAGGTGCAAACGTCCGCGCCCCACCACGCCCGTCAAGGAGGCCCCCACATACCGGAACAGTCTTCACAATACATAGTCGGTGTAAACTCCCGTTACCCCCGAAGGCAGAGTGGGCCACTGACCCTTCTCCTTAGCAGTTGCGATGCAGCCCACGTCAAAGAAAGCATGGGGAAGCCCAGTGCAGTGCTAGGTCCTGGGCAGTGGGCACCAGCCATGAGGCTGGGATGTTGATGGGCAGTGCCGGTACAGGCGGGAAAGTTGGTAAACTGCAAGCTGATCAGCCGCCATCCTATAAGCCCCCATGCCCATCAGACCCATCACTCCTCAGGGCTTGATACGTTGTTTGTGCCTACATGCGTTGACCATGACTGGCACAGCGATCTGTCTCGCAAACGCGTCACGCGCGGACGTTCCAGCCGCTGGGGTGCTCCACCCCCAGCCGTAATGGCTTCCTCGGCCCCGCCCCGCCCTCCGCCTTCCTTCCCTGTCTCCATAACGCTCACCCCTCGGCCCTTGCACCGCTCTCGCTGTGGCGTGCGGCTCTGAGGGGCGCCGCGCCAGCTGCGGTTGCAACCGCACCCTCGGACGACCTGGCTCCGCGACTTGCACCCGCGGCCACCGCCGCCGCCCTGCCGGGCCCCGCCTGGCCCCTGACCGCCACCGGGGCCACTCCGCGCGGGGCGGCCGCATCCTGCCCACTGGTGGAAACACGCCGCGCCGTCGGCGGGCTGACGGTGGCGCTGCCCGAGCCCGAGCGCCTGGGCGCCGCTGCCGCCACCACCGCCGCCGGCTTGCCTGCCGCCGCCGCCGCTCCCGCACCCGCCGCAGCAGGCCGGGCGGCCTTGACGGCCGCGGCGGGGCCGCTGGCGCCTGCGCTGGCGCCAGGGGCCGGGGCAGAGGCCCGAGCGGATGCTTTGGCGCCGGAGACAGCTCGGGAGGAGCTGGCACCGCCGCTGCTGGCGGCGCCGCCGAATGCGCGAGAGGCGGTCGCGGGGCGTACGGTGCCGCCGCCAGCGGACACGGAGGCGGCTCTTGGCACCGCGGCGGTGGCAGCAGCGCGGGCGGCGGAGGAGGCGGTGGGCCGAGCTGACAGCGGCACACGCGCGGACGTGCCTGCGCTAGCCTTCGCCTGGGGGGCCTGTGCTTGTGCCTGGGCCTCCGCCGCCACGGTTGTGGCTGCTGGGCTGGCTGCTTGGGAGGAGGCCGGAGACCCCGCTGAGCCAAGCGCAGTCGCCCGGACCCCGAGCACACGTCCCACGGTAGCACAAGCTCCGTCGCCTCCGCCGCTGGCGCTGAGCCGGAGCCCTGCGGACACCGCGCCCCCCTGCGGCGCGGGCGGCGTGCCGGGGGCCTCGGGCAGGGGCGCTTCGGCGCCGCCCACCACTCCCTGCGCTGCCCCGCCCTCGGGCCGTGCTGCGTGCGGCAGCTCCGCTTCCGCCCTTGCCTCCACCGCCTCCACCGCCTCCTTGCCTTCGTCCGGCTCCGCCTCCTCCGCCAGGGCGCTCCCGCTGCCGCAGCAGCTGGAGCCGCCCGCGCTGGCGGAGCGGGGGCCCCCGGCCCCGGGCACAATGCTGCCGCAGTCAGACACGGAAGCGGCGCAGTCGTCGACCCCGGCCTCGGCCTCGTCGAGGGCTGCGGCAGCGGCAGCTGGGCCGGTCGCGTCGGTTGCCGACCCGACCGCGGCGCCGTCGGCGTCGGCGGAGCCTGTGCATGCAGGCAGATGGGCGGCAGCAGTCGCAGTCGCAGTAGCAGCAGCAGCAGCGGTCGCAGCAGCGGCTTGGGGGAGTGGGCTCAGCCTCGACTCGGGGGTCGAAACGTGTGGAGCAGTGGTCTCCTGCGCCGGCACTGATGCGGAGGCCATGGGCGCGGGTGTGGCGGCGGGGGCTTCCGTGCAGGGGGCAACGGGAGGAGCGGTGCGGGGACCCGCTTGCTCGGGGTCCGTCGTGCCATTCGCGCTGCGGGTGCGGTTATGGCAGGCGGCGGCCGGGGCGGCGCCGGCGGCAGTGTTGCCAACGCCGTCTTCCGGGAACCCCAGCCCCTGCTCGGACGGGCGTGCTGGCTGGGCAATGGGGGCTTCACGCGGGGACGCCGGTTCGTCCGCGCCCCACGCGCGCTGCTGCGCCCCCACCGGCGCCTCCGGTGCTGTCGTGCTGGGCCCATCCTGCGCCGCCACGCCCTCACCAGCACCACCCCTGGCCCCAGGCCCTCCTCCGCCCTCCGTTGCTGCCTCGGGCAGCGTCGCAGCGGCTTGGCGCCCAGGGCTCGAGCATCCCGCCTCGCCCTCGCCCGCTGCCGCCCGGCCCTGCGCATCTGCCCGCGGCTGCGACTCTGCAGCGGCAGCGGGCGCCGGAGGCGCAGGCAGAGGCGCAGGCCCTCGAGCTGAAGCGTCTGAGGGCTCCGCACCAACAGCAGATGCAGCAGGCGCACCGCTCTCAGGATCGGAGACTGCGGGGCCTGCAGCGGCCGGCTCCTCTGCTGCAGGAGCACCGCTGACCGCCACGCCCGTCACCGCCCCCGGCTGCTCTGGGGAATCCTCTCGCCGTTCGACTGCTGCTTGTCCGGCCGCGGGCCCCTGGGCAAGCGCTCGGCCTATTTGCTGCTGCTGGCGGCTTGGCGTGAGGGCCTTGGCAGATCGTGACACAGACGTCATCGTCGTCGGCGGCGGCGTTCCGCCCGAGCTCGACCCCGCACTCGGCCCGAATCGATGTGAGCCCACACGGCGCGGCGGCGGCGTCGAGGCGCCGGCCGCCGGCGGCGCGGTCTGCCGCCGGGCGCCGCTGGGCGTCGAGGCCGAGCCCAGGCCCGACGGGCTGGCGCCCACCATCCAGGCCGTGCCGCCGCCGCTGCCGCCAACGCCGCCGCCGCCGCTGCCGACGAAGCCCGTGCTGCCGAGGCCGTCGCCCACGCCCTCGAACGCCAGTTCCATGACGGCGATCTGGGCGGGCGCCGGCAGTTCCCGGAAGGCGGAGCAGCGAGTGGCGCAGGGCGCGTTGCGCACGAGCCAAACGCGCAGGAGGTTGTAGAGGGCCTGTTGCGTTGTGGAGAGAGAGCGGGAGGATGAGGATGGAGAAGTGAAGAAAGGGCCTTCGCATTGGAAGCAAGGAAGGGTGGGCGAACAAGGGGGCAACCACCGCAGAGGGGCACGGTGTACGCAGCAAGCCGGAGGCGAGAAGGCGTGATTGCGCTTGCTGGGCAGGGAACAGGCAGGCCTAGGGCGGCCACTGCTGTCACCCTACGAAGATGTTGCGTCAGTGCGGCGCCCGCGCCTCGGTGCATTCGAGAACGACTCACCCGCATGTGCTCGGCCTCCTCCTCGCCGAGCCAGCTGTGCCTCTCCTCGTCGCTGTCGCCCGACCCGTCGTTGCGACTGGCTGCACCGAAACCACCGTCGACAGCAAACGGCGCGCGTCCAGCCGCCGCCGCCATCCCGCGAGCCGCCACCGGAGGGCCCACCAGCGGTCGCACACCGGCGGCGCCGCGGCCGCCGGCCGCACTGGGTGTTTGCCATACGACGGTTGTGCCCGTGGTGATGCCGTACAAGAGCGCCCGTGTGATGCTCTGCCACGCCGGGAGGACGCGTACGGCAGCGTCCGCGTCCGGATTGGAGAGCACGTGGTCGTGTAGCTCGGCCAGCAGTTGGTTCCAGCACTCGGAGCGTTCCCGCCTGCGGTTGACGCGGGAGCAAGCGATGTCCTTGTAAGACTACTTAGATCCTGACGTGCAGTGTCTTCTGAGCTCAGCGCCAGTGTAATGCTGGAAGCCATAGGCAAAGTACGCATGCAGTTGGTGCGCAGGTGCCAGTGTCTCTGGCTCCCGCACATGTCGGCCTGCGCCCTATCCCCTTCAAAACCAATGCCCCACTAGGCGGCTTGCCCTTTCCCTAGCCCCACCTCTGCCCCGCAGACACGCAGGCCTCCTCGAATCGGCCCCACAGCGTCCGCATGCCAGCCTCCGCCAGCGCCCCGCGCAGCTCCTGCACGCGGCCCGCCCACGCCACTGACGGCAGCGCGCCGCCCAGCTGCCGGCACGCCGCCAGCACGGCGGGGGCGCTCTGCGGCGACAGCACTGCCGTGGCGGACGTCAGCACATCGTCCTGAACGCTCCTGCAAACCCACGAAAAAGCGGTTCTGAGTCGACTTCCACCACCTGGTCGATAGCGCTACGTTGAGCAGCGCGGGTTCCCTCTGGCCACTGGCGCATCGCCGGCTCTTGCATACAGTGTAAAGCCCGAGCGTGAAACCGACATCGGCCGTCCGGCAACCTTACCTCCTGAGCGTGGCGAATGTGCGTGTGGGCCAGACGCGCGCCGGCCAGGCCCCCATCCACGAGACCGCTTCTCCGTACAGCCGCTGGAGGCCGCCGTCCGCATCGCCCACCCCAAACTCCATCGCGCTCTGCGGCAAAGGGACAAAAGAGCCCGGATACTCTGGCTTCTGCCGCCTGCCGTACGCGGACGTGCTCGTCCCAATGCGCTAAGTGCTCCACCTGACGCCCCCCAGCAGCAACCCCAGGACCTCCGCACGGGGGCTGCAGGCTGCAGGAGACGGCCCCGGCCCGTGACCTAGCTGGCTAGCTGGCTAAGGCAGCCCTTGGCCTGTCCATCGCCACACCCCACCTTGGCCAGGACTGCAACGCCCGGCACCTGCTCCACCGCAGGAGAGCCGGGCGCCGGCCGCCTGCGTCCAAGAAAGCACGTGCCGGCGTGGGGAGGAGGATTTAGCGCACACCCACATGTACGGGGACGTATCCAGGGCAACCCTGAGCCGGTTGCGCCTGCAGGGCTGCTGCAGCTTAGGGTGAGCATACTGCCCAACCTCATCACCTGAAGTTGTTGCAGGCGGTCCGCCGCAGCGTCAGCAGCACATGTGCCTTGAGCTGGGCGAGGCACCACAGGTCCGCCAGCGAGAGCAGCTCGGCGGCGTTGCTCTGGGGTGTTTGGGAGGCAGTGAGGGCGTTAGCAGGTGCCACACGGCACGGAAGGACGGCCGTCACCGTCTGTGTGAGGGACGGCGGAACCTGCGGTGGCGGCGCCGCCGGTGGGTGGTGGACAGGCCCGGGAACCCAGCCTTCGGCTGTTCACGTGACGCTATGAAGCCTTGAGGCTGTGCTTCGATGGCAGGCGCTTGTCCCTGGAGCCCATGATTCCCCAGGCTGCTGTCCACACAGTCCCGGATAGCTTGACCCCACAGTCCCTAATTCCGCTCCGGGTCCAGCGTCAGCCCCTTTGAAAATCTACATTCCGCACCACTGCTCACGTGACGCTTTGTTGCTAGCATGACTATTGCTCACCCCGTCGACGTCTAGCGGAGCCTCCTGCGGGCCCTTGAGCAGCCAATCCACCACATCAGCCGCGAGCGAGGCGGGGCACGAGCCTGCGAGCGGACGCATAAGGATGCTTCAGCAGTCAGCACGTGATGGCGCGGGCTTGCACCGTAAGGCCGGAGCCGGGACTGCTTTGACTCCCTCGGCGCCGACAGCCAAGCCAGTGCAGCCGGATCGCAGAGCGGCCAGCTTTCTGGCTTGCTCCTGCCGCCTGCTCCTGTTGAGGGGCCCCTTATGCACAAGGACTACTTTGGTACGCTAACGAACTGTGGCGTAATCTCGGGTTTCGGAACGTACCGGTGCAAACTCCAAACGCCCGTGCCTCCCGGACGGCGCCAGGCTCCTCGCCCTCGGCCTCGGGCTGCCCCAGCCATGCGGGGCTGTCACCAGCGTTTGCAATGCCGAAATCCAGCAGGCTCCGGATGTACTGCAGCAGGGACGGTGGGTTGAAGGGAGCGCGGTTGAAAACGCGCGTAAAGCTGGGTGGAGGCGTGGGGGACACGGTGGCCAGCGAACCACTCTTCTCCCGCGTACCTCGCAGCACCCCCGCAGCTGCGAGAGCGAGTACCCAGCGACCTCCACGTGAGTGCCGTCCCGGTCTCCGTGCAGCCGCAGCAGCACCCGCTGTCGCGCCACTGGTAAGGAGGGTGGGAAGGGGCAGACGGGGGGAAGGTCGCCAGGGTCGCACGACCTCGTCAGGGTCATGTCAAGGGTTGGGAGAGAGAGCTGGTGCGTTGCAAGACTGTTAGGCCTGCTGGCTGGCGCTGCGCCATCGGGGGGAGCACTCGTTGACGAACGCAGCAAATTGATGCAACACACGAACCGCGAAACGAGCCGCGGGACGGCGCCCGGGGCGGTAACATGCAATGCACATCAAGATTGTCCGCTCACGAAGCGCAGCACACCTTGGGGCTCAAGGACGAGACGCCTTGTGAACGCAGCGCAACGGCACGCGCCCAGGCACCCCGCGGAGCACACAGCTGTTGCCATATCTACAGTGCTTGTTCGGATAGGCTGGGGCCAGCGCGACCGCTGACAGCGTTATGTGTTATGTGTGGGTTGAAAACAGCGACACGACGCCCTTGCGCGCGGTGAACATGGCTCTGCGCGATAATGTTGATGTGACCAGGAGACAACAGCGATGGGGAACACAGGTCTCTGGGGCCAGGACGGTGTGCGAGGGCCGGCTGACCGATTTGCCGGCGTTGTTGAACCAATTGGGGAGCTTACCACGCCCGCTGTGCCGTTGAGTCCAAGGACAAATAGTAAATGGCTTCTGTCTTAAAATGCTTGCACGCCCACCTCGGCGAAGTACCTCGGGTCGCGGTTGCAGGTTGGCAACCCGAGTACCCGACCGCCCTGACGCCCTGTGGAGTCGCCGGACCTCGCCGGACGCCCGGGCAGGCACGCGGGCGGCCCTGTGGCCTGCCGATGGCCCGACCCCGAATTGCCCACTGGCCTGCTGCGTGCGGACTGCGCCCAGGGAGCCTTGGCGCCAACGCGGGGCAGGGCGGGCAGCCGGGTACTCGGGGGACATAGCGCCCGCCAGTCCATCCGGGCGAGTTGTCTGGGCGTGGGGCGACACCAGGTAGTCCCCACAATTGCCCCTTACGCTTGCATGTAGCTGAGCAGCTGAACCCATGTACACGTCCACGAACTTGACAGGACCAGCCGACCAGGACGACTAACGACCCTCACTGACGGGGCAAGCAGCTGTTCCCGGAGGGTGCAGGCCCTCCTCTCCGCACCCAGCCGCGTGCAGCCTCTCGCTGAGCCCTTGCACGTGAGACCGCAGATGAGACTGCACGCTAGTTACCTCCTGCTGACTCTTGCAGTCTTCTCCAAAGCACTCCGTCGTGACGGAGGCCTGCCTCTCACACGTCATCGTGATCCCTTAATTCGGCGCAACAGCCCCGGGATCATTCCAATCCAGGAAGGAATGCTTGCCAGCCCGCAGTACTTCCGGCCCGGCACTGCCGTGCAACGCGCCAGCCCACCATCACCACAGCTCACCCATAAGCATGGCCGACCAACCTCCTCAAACGCTGACCAGACGCAGAATCAGGCACCAACCACCTAAATCCAAGCGACGCTGTCCACGCGGAGCTAGCTGGAGTCGCCTCACCAAAGAAGCGGGGCCCGAACAATGGACCAAGGCCAGTCAGCGCCCCCAGCTACTCCTTACAGGGGGCAAAAGACTTGCCCATCGGCTCCATTCTGAGGCCGATCCGGTTGCCAAATCCCCATGCCCTATCGGCGCTGACGCGCCCCCCAACCCCGCCAACCCTCGTTCGTTTGCGTAACCAGGTCACCGTCAAATGCTGCGCGTGAAGTAAATGTTGTACAAACATAAATCCGGGCGCGACTGGGCTATCACAATGCACCACTCCCTCACTTGTAGGGCCTCGTCCGGCGGCGGCGCTCGCCGGCCAAGGCTGCCAGTCGCGTCCTGCACCCGCGGCGGCCACCAACTGGGCCCGCACGGGGGCCTAGCGCCGCCGTCCCGTGGTCAGCGCTCTGCGGCACAAGCCGTCACGGAGCCCCCCATGCTTGCCACGGGCGGGCAGCTGATCGAAGCAGGGTTGCGTTCAGTACACATCGCGTGAACGAGGCCGCCCCCATCCACGGCCAGCCACGCAGAATGCCGCCAGCCGCAAGTCTTCCCTCCCAGGCATACATGTGTGCTATTAGATGCCTGGGTGCCGGCCGATGCGGGCCAACGGCGGCCCAGGCGCTGCGGCTCCAACAATTGCGAAGTCACCCTGCAGTTCATGTACAGGTGGAACAACGCGGCTCAGTCGCAGACACGACTACACAATACTGCAGGTGCGGGTTGTGTGGAAGCGGCTCACTAACGGCGTGCAGAGGGGCGGATTGCTCCGGGCGCACAGCGTCCCAGAGCACACAATCCCTAGCACACCCCTTTCGTCTTTCCCGTTTCGCGCTCACCGGTTGGCTGACGCATGACGTCCGGCGGATGCCACGGCACGCACAGCAGGGCGCGCGCACGCAAGCGACACCAGGCGGTGTCGCCTGGCTGCGAAAGGTGGCCGCGCCCGCCGGACAGGAGCCGAGAGCGCTTCAGCTCCCGGGCCAACCCCAAACCCCATTTGGGGAAGGCTGGCCTCTGCTCCCGCCGCCACCGTCCGCCGCCGCCCGCTGCCGCACCACCGCAGCACACAGGCAAGTGCCGGCGCAGAGGAAGCGCGCGCATGGCAATAGCCGCGGCGGCGGTCGGCTTGCGTGCGTTCCTCGTGCCCCGTCCGCCGTTCGTCGTGCAAGAGTAAAATGAACGCACTCGCATAAAGTCATTGGCCGGTCAGGTCGAGTCTTCGTTCTGCCAGTGCTGCTTGGACGCCAGGACCTTGCTACACTGGGCTAGCGCCAAGGCCCACACGCCCCCACCCTCAGACCCCGACCCCCCCCCCGTTGCCCAACCGCCCTCCCAGCCCATCGAGTGCCACCAATCAAATGCTGCCGCCGCTACGGCTGCTAGTAGCCAGATCTCCACAGCCGCTGCGGGCAGACGCGCACCCATGGCGCATCCACCGCTGCTGCTGCCTCCGTGTCTTCCACGCCATGCCGCCTCTGCGTCTGCCGCCGCGAAACTCGCTGGCGCAGGCTGGGCAGCTCAGGTTCCGTGGTGCAGGCCGCTGCAATGGCAACGGCCCGCCCGCCGTGCCTGACCCCGCCGGGCCCCGGCCGCCAGAACGGGTGGCGAAAGATCCCCACACCCGGGGAGCCCCGAAAACGCCGGCGGGCGCCCAGGGCAAACAAGCGCCAGCGAGTAGTACTGTCCAAAGCCGCGCTGTCCGGGGTGGGGGCGCAGCCATCGCGGTGAGCGCCACCAGCCCATGAGGCCTGCGCGCGCTGCCACCCGGGGCCTCTCCACGCCGCCCACGCTGCCGCCGCCTCCCGGCCGCTGCAACCGCCCACAACCGCCGCCGCCGCTGCAGGCCGTCAGCCGCCGGTTGGTCGGCAGGCCGCGACGTGACGCGACGCGACGCCCATGTCGGCGCTATGCGAGTTCCCGGAGCCCCAAGTTGGCGCCCAGGACTGTTCGCACGTCAGGGGCGTGCTCCAGCTCGTTGAGCACGGGCAGGAGCTCCAGCAGCTCCTGGTCGTCCATGTTGTCGATGAACGTGGAGATGGGCACGGCGTTGGCCGGCTGGAACACGTACGAGTGCGGCGAGTTGTCCACTGCGGAGGGAGGGCCAGGGTTCGGGTGCGGTTGAGTGGACTCTTGGCTAGGGTGGGCGCGGACGCTAGGGGTATTGTGGCCTTCCTAGGAGACAACTGGGCTTGCCTCACCCCGCCCCGGCCTCCCAGCTAGAGCGAGACAAGAGGATCGGGCTACTCACCGATGATGGTTTGCGACAGGTCTCGCCCCAGGCAGCTGAGGTCCTTGACGTAGTTCCCCTCGTAGGGGAAGCACGATTCCCGGAACAACCGCCACCGAACGAGGCGCTGCTTGTCTAGGAGGTCTAGAAGGGGGTCCGCGTATTTGGCGAGGGAAGCCGTGAAGACGACGACCTCAAAGCGCGTCCCCACCGACTCCATGAAGTGGTCGCACCACGGCCGCTTCAGGACGTACACGTCCACCAGCTTGCCGTCCACCTCCACCGGCAGAATGTAGTCTGTGGCCGAGAAGCACAAAGCGCAGTCGTGCTTAACGGTAAAGGTCAGATGGCGCAGCAGCGCCGCAGCGGTTCTCGTCAGGTGCCAGTATTAGCTCGCCGATATCGAGGATACTCATGAGCCCGTCCTACGTCCCGGGAAGCCGCACCGACGGGGCACATGCGCACAGTTCGACACTCACCCGGGTTGGGAATGGGCTTGAAGGAGGAGTGCACGAGCGTCTCGTCGAGATCCAGCACCAGCGTCTTCTTCGTGAGGTCGTCAGACCGTTTCGGTCCTATGAGCTGCTGCTCCCGGTGTATTTTGGGGGGCTGCGGCGGGAGGAATCGCCCTCCCGCGTACTCCCCTTCCTGCGGCCGGAAGTAGCCTTGGCTCTGGGGCGCGAAGCAGCAGAGCAGCGAGCGGAACCGCCTTCGCCAGGATTTTTGCGGGGGCTGTGCGTGTACGCGAAAGGGAGCCACGATAGGCCGATGGGGGCCCACAGACGTGACTTGCGTGATGACGCTGGAGACATCGACGGGCGTGGGCTTGCCCTGGCCCTGGTCGGGTGCCAAGGTCGAGTCCTCTATGTGCCCGTTGGGAGGAACGAGCTCTCCGCCGTTGACTAGGGGCTTTGCTAGGATGTTATCGTCGTTGTGCGGGTCCTCTAAAGCCCCCAAGCCGGGGCCTTGCGACCCCAACATGACGACTTTGGCGCCCTCGAGGCGCAGGACAGTAGCGGAACGCAGCCAAGGCTTGTGAAAGGTTCGACAGCAGTACAGTGCTTCGGGACTGGTGTGGGGGACAGGTTCTATGATGCCACACCAGCCCTGCCAAAAAGGTTGCATGCATTGCTCCAAACCGGTTCGCCCCGTTATCGTCGTTATTGCGGCCTCTGCATAGCACATTTCGCCACCTCTTGCGAAACCAAGCGGTTCCCCGACCGAACTCGGACACTGCGCCGGTCGACGGGCTGCGTTCCCACAGTCGCCTGCCCCCAGGGCATGACCGTGATTATACTTGCCTGACACGATTCTTCGCTGTGTAAGGGGGTAGATACGCACCGCCGCGTGTGCCCCGCCGGCCGGCCGGCGCGGCGATGGAATTCGTGAGCCCCGAGGGGCTGCGGCTTGACGGCCGGAGGCCCCGAGAGCTTCGAAGGATAAACTGCCAGCTGGATGTGCTATCGAGCGCTGACGGCTCTGCCATCTTCGAAATGGGCAACACCAAGGTAAGCGCCGTGGCCCAAGTACACCATTGCAGCGTGGCCACAGTTACCGGGGCAGTGGGGGGAAGGGGGAATGTCGTGGATGGGACGTGTCACGGGGGCGAGGCCGTGAACGTGGTTGCAGCCGTGCCAAACCCAGACCCTGTCGTGCCCCGGCAGGTCTTGGCGGCGGTGTTCGGCCCTCACGCCGTAACTCGGCGGTCGGAGCAACGCAGCGCAGAGGAGGGTGCGATCATGGTCTGCGAGTACGCAATGGCGGCCTTCAGCACGAGTAAGTGCCTGCACAGCTCGAGGGCTGGGCAAGGCACCTAGGCCGCTGAGGCGGTAGCGGTAGCGGCGGGCTGACCCGGGGTACCCCGCGCACGCCATCGCCTCTCTAAGCGTGGGTGCGAGTGGTGAGGCCCCGGCTGACTGCTGTCGGGCTCAGCGGCCAGGTCACATTGTTCGGGCACACGGTCTCACGCGGCTGGGCAAGGAGGCTGAGCCAGCCGCAAGTTCTGGCCAGCGCTGCGCCAAGTGCCGGAGCCTTGGCGCTGCGGGGCCACACCCAAGCACATGGGGCGTAACAGCGAAGGGTTGCCCCGGGACAGCCTCTGCAAGGGCTGGGGCCAAGGCCGCGAGGGTTCCCGTGCAGCCGGTAGCAGCACGCAGCGTCATCTCCTAGGCATAGCAAGGATGGGGTCAGCTCAAGTGGTGCTGGTGCGGGGCTGAGGCCTCTGTGCTCAGGGGTCAGCTCACTCAGCGGCTGCCTGGGGTTCTCGCACGCACGCCTATGCCGCCCAGCTAGGGTTATCCTCGCGCATACCTCTCCAAGGCGCCGAGGACGCCACGGCCGCCTGCTAGCCGCCACGCACAAGCCTTCCCTTCACCCGCGTTGGCCCCTTTGCTACCACAGGCGAGCGGCGGCGACGCGGCAAGGGGGATCGGAGATCCACGGAGCTATCCATGGCCATTCGCAACACGCTGGAGCAGGCAAGTCCCAGCATGATTGCGCTCGCGGCACAGCTGACGCTTCCCAGCTTGTCAGGGTGTTAGGAGGCGGCTCGTGCCCGTGCCCGCCTTATGCGGAGGGCTCGTGCTGATGCGCTGTACGCTGGTGGTCCTTACGTTGCTGCTGCCTAACCCCTTATCGCTCCTGCCCTTGTTGTTGGCACGCCTTCGTCATACTCCAGGCGGTCATGACGGAGCTGCTGCCGCGGTCACAGATAGACGTGTACGTGCAGGTACGGCAGAAGGCACTAGACCGTCCGTTGAAGGAGGGAGCACAGTTGCGGGTGGCGACTGAAACGAGCGGGATGCAGTCAGCAGCTCTGGCCTCCTTTTTATACCGGCCGTGTGTTGCTTGTTGCGCACACGGACAGCGCGGAGCAGCGCCCCAGCTTACCGTACACACCCGCTCCCTCGGCTGCATAGCCAGCCGCCGCAGCCGGCGTCCTCCGCCCGCACTCTCCGCCCGCGGCTCGCTCAACCGCCACTCAACCCGGCCCTGCCGCCCTGCCCTCCACCGCCCTTCCAAACCCGCCGCGCCGCCACCCCAGGTGCTCCAAGCCGACGGCGGCACCCGCTGCGCCGCCATCAACGCGGCGGTGCTGGCGCTGGCGGCCGCGGGCGTGCCCCTGCGGGACCTCGTGGCCAGCGTGGCTGCAGGGCACCTGGACGGCACGCCCCTGCTCGACCTCAACTACACGTGAGGCCCCGGCCCGGGCTCGGGCAAGCGGCTGTGGGCCCAGGCCTCGAGGGCCCAGGGAACGGGGCTGCACGCTTGCGAGGGCTCGCGGCCGAAAGAGACGGAGATGGAGAGGCAGGGACACCTGCTAACGGGCGGCCGACTGGCCCTCTAGGCTCGGCTGGGTCCCCACCTTGACCCCGCCCCTCCACCCGCGTCCTCCGCAGCGAGGACTCTGGTGGCGGCCCCGACCTGGCGGTGGCGCTGGCCCCCCGCCTGGACCGCCTGGTGCTGGTGCAGATGGACAGCCGCCTGCCCGTGGACACCTTCCAGGTGGGGTGGGGCGGGGGACGGGCGGGGGTTGCACACGTGTGAGGGTGCGTGGAGGCGCGTTTGGGGGCGCGAGGCGGCGGGACGTGGATTAGTTGGTTTGGGGTCACATTGCCAGTGCGTAGCGGGAGTTTAGGTGTGGGAGGAAGTGGCCGGGCTCCAGTGGTTTCAGGTTGCGAAGCACGGCATGGAGGCGACGCTTCCAGACCACACGCCGTTACGGGGCTCTCGTCGGGGTCAGTGTGGGGGCGGCGAGCAGACTGCCGAGGCAGCTCCGTTGAGACGATAAACCTGCGTCGGGCCCGGCACAGGGTGCGTGCGCCCGAGCCAAGCCTACTGCCGGGCATCTTCCCGGCCTCTCCGCCGCCATTCACCGGGCTGAACCCCCAACGCGTACCGCACGCCATTCTCTGCATCGCATGCCTGGCACCGGGCCATGGTATCCTCTTCTGCCTTCACCCACACCCTTACGGTTTTGCACCCCTGGTTGCAACCAACCCCCCAGACGGTGCTGGAGCTGGCACGCGAGGGCTGCAAGACCATCAGCGGCATCATGCGTGCCAAGCTGCTGGAGCACACGCAGCGGCTGGCGGTTGCGCGTGGGCTGGTGGGCGGGGGACAGGGGTGAGGCCGGCGCATGGCTGGGAGGCGAGCAGCATCGGAAGGGCCAGGGCAGCGACGGTGAGGAGGAAAGAGTCCGGATGGCTGTGTGGCGTGTGGACGGAGAGGCACGGGGAACAGAGCGGGGTGGCGGGCGGGGCAGGCCCCTGGTGTTCATTGGTTGCACGGCTTGGCAGTTTGCTGTTGGGCGACAGGGCTTTGGAAAGCTGCGGGCGGATAGGCCCGACGGCTGGGTAACTTTTGCCTCGCCATCTGCGAGGCATGGGCGTGGGTCCAGCGCCGCGGCAGCCGAAGTAGCTGGACTGAGGGCAGCTCAGGCCGAGTAGGAGGCGTGGGCGCCGTGTTCTGGGCCATTGAGCCCTGAAACGTTGGCCGGCGTGAAGGGCGGGCCCGGCGGCTAAGGCTGGGGGCGCGAGTGTACGGTCGCTGGATTGGTGAGTCAAGGCATCGGCGCTACAGCAGAGTGCAGTGGCTGACCGAGAGGAGCTGGGGCGAACAAGGCGAGGTTTGGGAGGCTGCTGCCTGCTGGGCATGGGGCAGTCGAGAGGGGTTGAGAGGACACAATGGCAGACAGGGTCGCCATACTTCGGCCTTGGACATGACGGCTGCGCACTGACGATGGCCGCTTGAAGGGGACAGGTGGGCAGTGAGCTAGTAAAAGAGAGGCCAGTCACATGGCGCCCTACCCCCCGGCGCTTGTCACAATTCCTCAACTTTTGCTGTCGGATTCCGCGGGCTTAGGCCCAACCCATCCATCTAGTCTCCTATGGAGCTTAGGCCAGGGCGCCTATCCCCCCGCTATTCACAGTTTACGGTGCTGGCCGCTGGGACCCGCCACAAATATAGAAGCTCAGTCCCTCCATACCGCCACCACACATCCTTTGCTGGTGCCGTATTGCACGTCTGCTACTACCTCCTTGCTGGTACTGCCCCGCGCCTCCGATTGGGGGCAGGCTATCGACGGGTGTGCGGGTTGGGAGCGCTTAGGCGGGGGGCGGATGCACTGGATGCACTGGAGGACGGACGACATGGAACGACAGAGGGGCGGGGAGCGGCCGGGGCTCGGGGGCCGGCGGGATTGGGCCGGCGCGGGTTAGGACAATTTACTCATTACCTTATGCACATTACATACACGCACTGGTTTGCGGAGTTCTCGAGCATAACGTCTGCGCAGCCCACTGCACGCGGCTGCCTCGTTGGCGCCGCTGCAGCGCAACCCTTCGGGATAGTGACACGCACAGCGCAGCTGTCTCCTACGTGAGCAAGTGACCGCCGCGTTCATTAAGGGACTCGGAGTAGAACGGTGGAGAGGAGGAGGAGGCTGGATGGATGGATGGACGGGAGGATGGATGGACGCGGATGCCTGTCTAGCGTTACGTCCCTGCTGGGTGGGAGGAGGGCTCATCCCCATATCCTGCTTCGCCTGTTCAGCCCTGCCCTTGCACGCGACCGTACTTGCACGCGACTGTCACGAACCCACCCCGCGCCCCCCCCCCCCGGGCCCTGGAGCCTCTAAACTCCAGTGTCACTGCCTGGGGCACCGCTGTCACATGGCGCCCAGCCTCTTTCCAGCCACACGGGCGACGGCCTGTGAAGAACCATGGACAGGACACGTGCCTGATCCTTGGGTTCCGTGGCCAGGCTATTCAGAGGGTGCTATACAGCCCTGGCAACATGAAATTCCCCCCACCGAAGGACACAGGGTGGTGTGCGCGTGAAAGCCACGGGTGGGGTTGGGGAATGCACCCCCCTCCCTCCCCCCCCAAAACAGCAAATGGGCCCGAGAGAGCACGACAGGCTCAGAGACTCGCGACAGCGCACATCGCGTCACATGGCGCCCAGCCTCTTTCCAGCCACACGGGCGACGGCCTGTGAAGAACCATGGACAGGACACGTGCCTGATCCTTGGGTTCCGGGGCCAGGCTATTCAGAGGGTACCCACGGCTCGCGCAGCGGGTACTGCTTTCCGTTGCACCGCGTGCACCGCATCCTCTTAGACAATTTTACTTCTGTCTTCACGTGGCCGCATGGAAACCGCACATTCCCAACAGGGCCGCTAGCCTCATTGGTACGCCAATGCTTGCACCTTACCCCACCCTCGCTGCGTGCCTGTGCATCCGTTATCACCACCGCATATGCCGCCTTCTGCATGCGCCGGAAGGCGACGTCGCGCTGCAGGTGCGCCCGCTGCTCCGGCTGGAGCGCCCGCAGGTCGTTGCCGGCGGCGCGGAAGGCGGCGTGGGCGTCCGCGGTCTTGAAGGCGTGGCCGCGCTGCAGGTGCGCCCGCTGCTCCGGCTGGAGCGCCCGCAGGTCGTTGCCGGCGGCGCGGAAGGCGGCGTGGGCGTCCGCGGTCTTGAAGGCGTGGCCGCGCTGCAGGAGCGCCCGCTGCTCCGGCCCCAGCGCCTGCAGGTCGTTGCCGGCGGCGCGGAAGGCGGCGTGGGCGTCCGCGGTCTTGAAGGCGTGGCCGCGCTGCAGGAGCGCCCGCTGCTCCGGCCCCAGCGCCCGCAGGTCGTTGCCGGCGGCGCGGAAGGCGGCGTGGGCGTCCGCAAGCTGGAAGGCGTGGCCGCGCTGCAGGAGCGCCCGCTGCTCCGGCCCCAGCGCCCGCAGGTCGTTGCCGGCGGCGCGGAAGGCGGCGTGGGCGTCCGCAAGCTGGAAGGCGAGGTCGCGCTGCAGGAGCGCCCGCTGCTCCGGCCCCAGCGCCCGCAGGTCGTTGCCGGCGGCGCGGAAGGCGGCGTGGGCGTCCGTAAGCTGGAAGGCGAGGTCGCGCTGCAGGAGCGCCCGCTGCTCCGGCTGGAGCGCCTGCTGGTCGTTGCCGGCGGCGCGGAAGGCGGCGTGGGCGTCCGCGGTCTTGAAGGCGTGGCCGTGCTGCAGGAGCGCCCGCTGCTCCGGCTGGAGCGCCCGCAGGTCGTTGCCGGCGGCGCGGAAGGCGGCGTGGGCGTCCGCGGTCTGGAAGTGGTGGTTGCCCTGCAGGAGCTCGCGCTGCTCCGGCTGGAGCGCCCGCAGGTCGTTGCCGGCGGCGCGGAAGGCGGCGTGGGCGTCCGCGGTCTGGAAGCCGTGGCTGCGCTGCACGCTAGCGTGCTCCGCCGGAGTTGCAAAGTGCGGCGTCCCGCCGGCCGCTAGATCTGCAGTAACACGCCTACACATGTCCGACCATATTGCCGCCTCCCAGTTCTGTGTAACGACGAGGGCACCGGGCAGGCCCAATGTGGGCGCCCCGTTGTCGTGTCCCGGTGGGCTGTCCATGGCGGCGGCGACGCCATCACACGGGGCAAAGACTAGGGGCTGGGACCCGGCCGGGCGGATCACGTCCACAATTGCAGTGACGACAGTGCCGGACACCCGCGGAACCCCGTGCGTCATGTGGAACTCCACGCCGTCCAACACTATCGACAGCTGCCCCGAGCCCCGGTCCGTGAGGCCGTATCCCCCCGTGAGGGGGCTGACCTTGATGAACACGCGCTGTCCGCACGGTGTCGAGACGCTAACGAAGTAGGACCCCACGATTGGTATGGCGACTCGTGCTGCAAGCACGTAGCCTTCCGGTATGGGACCTGCGGCGGCGTCGCAAACAGCGTGGTTTGGTTTTTGGTGGCGGTGGGTGGGGTGATGGCAAAGGCACGCTCCACTCGACCCGTGCACAACCATCGGTCCACTCACGTTTGCCGTCAACGTGCTGCTCGTGGCTCCCGCCCTTGTCCGTAAGCGCGAGCGTGGAGTGCAGCACCTTTGCGCCAGTCCCAAAGGGAGCAAGCGCAGACTCCACTGCGCGGCCCAGCACCTCCACTGCAGCCGCAGCAGGGGGCGCCTCCGCCTCCTTCCTCTGCTCAGATGCCTGTTGCTCCATGGCCTGTCGGGCTGACCCCAGCGTGCAAAACGACCAGAGGCGTGGGGGTGGGGGGGGGGTGGTGTAGAGTCGTGGAGGGGTTTTAATAGCCTGGTCTGTGATTAATTCATATCTCCGACCGTATGCTCGCATGTCGCACTCGCCTTTTCTTACACGCCTTGAGCGTGAATCGTTCGGGGTTGTCCTCCATTGCTTTCGATAGAGACGCAACCACGGCCGACTGCTCTGCGGGGCTTGCTGGGTTAACGACGTGCACTCTGAAGACGTTGCCGTCCATGGCCCGCAGCAGCGCGCCTTCAGGCAGCCGGGGCGCCGCACGGTTGACGCGGTTGGCGTCCATCCGCTGCCCAGTCAGGAGACCAAACTGGCCACGCACTGCCCTGACGGCCTCGGGCTCCGGCGGTGCCGGCCACGACTGCCCAACGCCCGGGCCGAGCCTCGACGACAGCCCCAGCAGGTCCGGCCCCATGCCCGGGCCCATGCCCATGCCCGGGTGTGGCGGCAGCAGCGCGGAGACCGCTGCGCCGCCTGGTCCGGACGCGGCTGCCAGCGGGGCAGGCCATGGCTGTCCGAAGCCCGGGCTGAGCCCCGACGACAGCCCCAGCGGGTCCGGCCCCAGCCCCGGCCCCAGGCCCAGGCCCGGGTACAGGAGGCCCAGGTCCAGGAGGCCCGGGCCCGGGTGTGGCGGCAGCAGCGCGGAGTCCGCTGCGCCGCCTGGTCCGGACGCGGCTGCCAGCGGGGCAGGCCATGGCTGTCCGAAGCCCGGGACGAGCCCCGAAGACAGCCCCAGCGGGTCCGGCCCCGGCCCCGGTCCCAGTCCCAGGCCCGGGTACAGGAGGCCCAGGTCCAGGAGGCCCGGGCCCGGGCCCATGCCCGGGTGTGGCGGCAGCAGCGCGGAGTCCGCTGCGCCGCCTGGTCCGGACGCGACTGCCAGCGGGGCAGGCCATGGCTGTCCGAAGCCCGGGCCGAGCCCCGACGACAGCCCCAGCGGGTCCGGCCCCGGCCCCGGTCCCAGTCCCAGGCCCGGGTACAGGAGGCCCAGGTCCAGGAGGCCCGGGCCCGGGCCCATGCCCGGGTGTGGCGGCAGCAGCGCGGAGTCCGCTGCGCCGCCTGGTCCGGACGCGACTGCCAGCGGGGCAGGCCATGGCTGTCCGAAGCCCGGGACGAGCCCCGACGACGGCCCCAGCGGGTCCGGCCCCAGCCCCGGTCCCAGTCCCAGGCCCGGGTACAGGAGGCCCAGGTCCAGGAGGCCCGGGCCCGGGCCCATGCCCGGGTGTGGCGGCAACAGCGCGGAGTCCGCTGCGCCGCCTGGTCCGGACGCGGCTGCCAGCGGGGCAGGCCATGGCTGTCCGAAGCCCGGGCCGAGCCCCGACGACAGCCCCAGCGGGTCCGGCCCCAGCCCCGGTCCCAGGCCGGTGTGCAGGCCCAGGCCCAGGCCCGGGTCCAGGCCGAGGCCCAGGTCCAGGAGGCCCGGGCCCATGCCCGGGTGTGGCGGCAGCAGCGCGGAGTCCGCTGCGCTGCCTGTTCCGGACGCGGCTGCCAGCGGGGCCGGCCATGTCTGGCCCGCGCCCAGGCCTAGGTCCTGTCCCATGCCCATCCCCAGGCCCCCCACGGCCCAGACCGGGCACCCTTGGTCCGCCGAGGAGGCGTGCCTGCGCGGCGGGCGGCGGGGTGTGGCGGGACGGCGGTGTGTGTATTAAGTGCGGCTAGCACATATCCCATTGGTCCTCTCCCCACGCAGAGGCCACACTTCACGTTGCCATACTGCACTGCACGTTGCCGTAATATCCCTCCCTCCCTCGCATTCCCGCCCAGAAGGCGCCCCTTCTCTCACTCGTCGGTGGTTGCAGCAGCGGGGGCACGAATCTTGGGCGCCGCCCCGCCGCGGCGGCTGGTGGGCCTGGTCGTCTGACTGTCCGGCTGCCTGCAGGCACGTCGGGACAACGCAGCGTGATGCAACGTGACCCTGTGTAAACCACGCGGAGTGGCGCCATATCAAATCTCAATCTCGTACCCTAATCGATCTCAACCACCCTCCCCCCCCCCACACACACACCCCATGCCCCCACCGTTTGGTCATTGAGTCGCGGCACGCCTCTGCGGAGCTGTTGCCGAAGTCAATCGCGGCGAGCCCGTCGTTCACACCGCCGCCGACGCGGCGCCGCTTGGGCGCGGCGCTGGTGCGGGCGGCCGGGGCGGGCTGCGGCCTTCGCGCCGCGACCTCCTCCGTCGTGCGCGCCTCCTCTGCCCGCATCCGCTGGTCCACCTTTGCGTCCAGGAACCCCGACGCGTGCATAGCGGCGAGGTTGGCAGTGCAGCGCGGGCCCATCTCCCTGCATGTGGGGGTCGGGTCGGGTATGCTCATGGGGAGGACGCCGGTGATGAATGGGGACAGCCAGGTGTCGTGCCCCGTGCCCCGCCCCATCCTGGACCCAAACCCAAAACTTCACCTCTCACCCTCTGCCCGACCGCTTGCGATTCTTCTTGTTGATGTTGTTCTCGTTGTTAGGCACCACGCTCTCCCGCTCCGTTGGCAGGATGTTGGGCACGCGAGGGGGATCGACGCTGCGCGGGAGCAGGGGCGTTGCAATTGAGGCGAGAGAGGCGACGGACATAGGTTGGCCACGCTCTAACATTGCATTAATCAATCTCACCCGACGGGCCCCTTGCCGTTGAGGTCCACTTCCGTGATGTGGTGAGTGGCCTTGTCGACGTCGCCGCCATGTGCTTTGATGGCCTGTGGGCGGGTGGGTGGGTGGTGGGTGGGTGTGGATTAGGCATGAACGAGCATTCCAGGGTACTGGCAGCGCAGTCGCTCGCCGCACGCTTGCTTCCAAGGCCACTCGTCCTACCGGCACGGTCTCATGGGCCTTCACGAGTCCTCCAAGCCTCTCTGCCACGGCGAAGGCTTTGGCCTGGACCTCCTCTGGATGAAATCGCAGCACTGGGTCCCCTTGTGCCCACATGATGGACTCTGCGGGGCGGAAGCAAGCAGCCAGGATGAGGGAAGAAGGGGTGTTCGAAGCTGATAAGCGGGCGATCGTCTAGAGGCAAGAAGGGTTGCGGGTGGCGGACAGGGCAAAAGGGAGGCCCGGGATAACGACTACTCCTCCAAGAAGTCGCCAGTGCGCAACCAGGCGGTGCCGGAGGCGGCCCTGTCACTTCCAGGCTCGCCGCCCGCTTGCCCCTTGCGAGGCTCACCTGTGCTAGCAGGGTGCGTCTATTAGGGTTCCGTCCTGGCCCCTGGCCAGCGCACAGAAGGAGTTCGGGCGCCAGAAGCAGCGGGATGCGTTGGTCACCGCAGAGCCTGTGCCTGCGAGCAGCAGGAAAAGGGGACACAGCAAGCGTCAGGAGTAGCCACGACCACAGCGCCTCAGCGGATTGGAGCAGCGGGTGGTCCGCGGAGCGATCAGCCCCGTTGCATCCTCCGAGCTCACAAAGCAGGCCATGAGAGAGCATGTCTGCAGACGCGCACCTGGTTGGTTCAGGCGCCGCAAGCAGACTCCGACAGGGTCGTCTTTGCAGGATGCCCGAGGCGAGGGCGGCATTCGCTCCGCGACATCGTTTGCACCGTTGGGCTTGTGCGGGCTTGGGTGAGTTACGTGACGTAAGGACTACACGGCTGTGCGAGCGGGAGCGTGCTGAAAGGATGGCTGGGTGCTGGGCCGCTCGGTCCGTTGCACGTCCCAGTACGGTGCTTCGGGAACTCATTCCAAGCAAGCCGAAGGCTTGCCCGGCCAGCCAGTAGTCCTTTTGCCCGACGCTCCAGCTACGTGTTTCCAGTGCGCCGAGTGAGCCTGCGGAGCTTAGAGCAAGCACAAACAGCAGCAACAAAAGCTAGCTGCCATCTAAGCTGCCGTCCCTTGGGAGACGCGCGCCGCCCGAGACGGATGGTGCGTGCGCTCGCGCACAAACAGCAAGCTGACTCTGGCTCGCGCGTCCAGCTTGTAGTCGAGAATCGACGATCGCGAGATGTGGGCATGGCGAGCCTTTGGGCGTCGGGGCCGTTGACTGTTGGGCGCGGCCGTGTGGGGTGGGGGAGCGGAGGGTGGTGCGGAGTGCCCGACCTTTGGGGCCGTGTCTGCGTGTGTGCACGAAGGCGCGCTCCGCCCCGAGCCGTGGCGCGGAGAGGCCGCGGCTTGTTTGGCGGCGCCTCGCTGGCTCAAGGAGGCGGCCTCATGCATGGGGGCCCCCTGTCCTGGGACGGGTTGGGCCGGGTGTGCGTGCCGGGTCCGCAGTGTGCCGTCTGCAGTTGAACGCGGCTACGCGCGCCAGGCTGGGCCGTGTGCGTGTATGCGAGTGTGTAGAGGCGATGGCAAACGGGCCGTCCAGCACGGGGGGGAGCAAGCCGGTGCCGTAGTGCCAGCGGGCCTGGCGCGTCGGCCTCCGTGGAGCTGGGACGCGGCGCGGGGTTCCACAGCCGACCCACATCACCCCGCCAACACCTGCCCATCCCCCCTGCTCTCCTCCCACCCAGGGCCCAGGAAAGGGCTCAGGAGGTGGACAGACTGATCCCGAGCCTGCGGAGCCTGGCGAGGCAGCTAGGGGTTGACCCCCAGCGGCTGAAGTGCACCGCGGAGCCCTGGTGGATGTTTCCGTTTTAGGTCAACTGACGTTTTCGTTGCCGGGAGCAGGTCCCTCGGGGGGGGGGGGAGGGGGGGGAGGGGTGTATTCCTCCCCAACCCCTCCGGACAGCCCCCCCCGTCAAGAGTACGGGTGGAAGGGGGCATCTGTCGCACGTAAGATGGGATGGGGGTTGAGCCGCGCGACGGTTCCGTGTTAGGCGCCCTCGGCCTCTTGGCCGGCCCCCTTATCTCCTGGGGAATGGATGGGGTTTGATTTGGGTACCTCTGCGGCCCGGCGGTGCCTTTGCTTTTGACCAAGGACAGACTATTCTCTATGTTTGGGTCCCGGGGCTTACTTTGCTATCGGGCTGGCGTCTGATTGCTAAGTTCGGTCTGACCGCTGCTTTCCACGGATGGAGTTTGGTATGGGGGGAGGGCAGGCGGCCTGGTCCTTGTTGCAATCCTTGTCCCCGGTCCCAGGACAGGACAGGTATTACTTTCAATAGCGGACTGGAGTTGTGGGTGGCCGGCGCCCCTGCAGGTGTCCTGGGACAGGCTTTAGGACCGGTTTGTGGCCATTTACGGGCCTTGACCTTGGTAGGGTTTGCATGCATGCGCGGTCCTGTCTTGTTTTGCGTTCCTGGCTTGTTTTGCGTTTTTACACTGGTGTACAGTGTCCTGTCACGTGGCGGGCTACGACGGTCTGTCGACTGCCTGAGCCCGGACAGGAGCAACCGTGTCGGGCGCGCTACTGTTCCCGTTTTGGATCCTTTTGTTTGACAACGTATCCCAACCCTCCAGTCCGTGTCCGGGCTCCAGTCCGTGTCCCAGGACAGGCTTCTCTTTTTGCCCCTTCAGAGTCTCAAGACAGCAAAACTTTGTCTGTATTGGGGGCTAGGGGTCTGCCTGCGTGCCTGTACGTGTAAGATGTCTTAGGGACAAGCGATGACCATGTGTCTTTCAGTGGGGAATTTTATTTTGCCAGGGCTGTCTGTCAAGTTTGACCCATGCCAGAGGCCCCGTCTGCAGTTGAACGCGCGGCTACGCGCGCCTGGTGTCATGGCCAGGAGTGGCCCAGTGGCGGCTTCCGTGTGCGAGCGAAGATTGTCGGCTCTTCGTGGGTCACGCACTGTGCAGTACAGAGGGCTTCAGAGGGCGGTCAAGGAACCCGGGGATTGCTGATGGTCGGCACGTGTCCTGTCCTGGGATGCCCTCTGCGGCAAGAGCACACCACAGGGAGTTGTGAGGTGTCCCCAGGACAGGCCCCAATGATTGCTCGGCGACAGAGCACGATGGCACGCTTGGCTCCGGACCGCCAGTCACCTCACGGCCGGCTAGGGGTGTGCCTGCGTGCCTCTACGTGTAAGGTGTCTTAGGACAAGCGATGGCGGACATGTGACCAGCGTCCTAGGACACCCCAGAAGGGCAGCCGGACCGAGGTGGGCCGCACCTGCAGCACCGGAGGCAGCACTGGTGGTGCCAGCCCGGGTCAGCAATCCACCCGAACTGCCCGATTCAAGCCACGTAAATACACACAACTGCCGTTTGGATTGTTGTTATCCACGGGCAAGCACACTGCACGCCTCGCCTCTCGAGCATGGACTCGCGTAAACTCGTCAGAGGCTGAGCAGGTGGGCCATGTTATGCATTCTGGGGCTTGAGCTATCACGAACGCTGGAGGAAAGGCCGCGAGTCGCCCGGGGGAGTAGGAGCCCACTTACTCGGCCCGCCAAACTGCGCCGCGGAAAGGCCGCTGCGCACGGATACTTAGCCAGCGTTACCATCGGGCTACCCTAGGCCCTCCAGCTAGTTAGTCGCAGAGAGCATTTGCGCTGCATTCAACGCGTCTGTCACACAACGCGGCCGGGGCGCGCTGCTCTGGTAGATAAACCCTCTAAGCGGATAGGTGTGGGGACTCGGGGGCATCGATCGAGCCTTTCCGCGACTGACTGGCGCCTCTTTTTCGGGCGCACTCGCAGGGGCCTCGCAGGCGTTTTATCCCCGCCCAGTCGCGTTTTCCTCGTGGGCTCAGAAGCACTGTGCGTTGCGAGCGTTGGGGCCACGTGCGGAACGCATCCCGGCAGCCCCCTGTTTACACGGCTGCCCCCGCCGGAGCGGGTGGAGCACGCAGGGGGCCCTGAGGCGCTAGGCAGCGCAGGCGCGCTGCGCCCGGCGCCATTGGTTGGGTCGGCGGCCTGAGCGGGGTGCGCCAGCGGCACCCCTCGGCGGCCGCCGATGCCCTTTCGCGGCAAGGCCGAGCAGCCGCATCTCCAGCCGGCCGCCTCCCACTCTGCCACCCACGACCGATTCCTCGCCACAAATGACAGCGTCGCAACCAGCGCCAGCAACTATTCGGGCACAGCGGGCGGCTCCAACCAGCCCCTGCCCCAGCTCCATGTCAGCGGGGCCCCTGGCCCCGCTGGCCCCAGCACCAACAGCGGCGCCAAAAAGAAGCGTGGCCTCGCTAAGATACTGTCTCCCTCGTCATCTCTTTCCACCGGTGGCGGTGGCGGCCTCGCCCGGATCGCCCGGCTGCTGACGTCGGGCAAGTCCTCGCATGCACGGGATGCCGCCATCGCGGCGGCGGCGGCGCAGGCGGCAGCGGGCCTGACCAGCAGCCACAGCCTGACGGGCGCCGCGTCAGCGGGCGCTGACGGCGTTGGGGGCACGGCGGCGGCAGCGGCGGCCGGCGCTGGCGCGGGGCTGCCGCCGGCTGGCGGCAGGGGCGGCTCGACGACGACTGTTGGGGAGCGGCCTGGCAGCAGGTGCGTGGTAGGACCTGGTGGCGACTGAGGCCGCGGGCCGGAGAGGCTTGCTGGGCGCTGCCATCCAAGATGGAAGGTTTGAGCGTGAGAGGCTTGGCGGTGTTGTCGTCCGTAGGCCTGCCGCCCATGCACCCAAGCCGCTCAGGAAACCCCTCCGCTCACCTCCATGCACCGCCCTCGCTCCACGCTTCCGTCTGCCCCACAGGAGCAACCCACCCGGCGCCGCCGCGGCGCCCAGCTACGCAGCGGGCTCCTCGGGGCAAACGGGGCTGCCCTCTCAGGGCTCTGTCCCGGGGGGTGGGGCAGGGGGCCAGCTCCCAACCGCTGGCAGCCAGGGCCACGCGAGCGCCGCCGGCGCAGGCAATTCGGCACCCGCCAATGACGCGTCTGGCTCGGCGGGCAACAGCAGCGGCCCGCTCCGTCGCAAGCAGAGCGGCAAACTGTTCAAGTCTCCGGCACATCAGGACCGAGCCGGCCAGACCAGGTGGGGCGGGAGGCGCCTGGGGCGTGTATGTATGGGCGTCGGGAGAGGGGAAGTCAGGGAGTCTCAGCTGTCCTTCCAGGGCGTCAGGGAGAAGAGCGGGCCGCGGACGGCGGCGGGCTGGGTGGTTCGAGGCTGGAAGTCAGGCTGTGGTGGCTGCTGGGGCGCGCTGCCGGTCTCGAGGCCAGATCGCAGGAGGGTGGAGGGTGGCTCCGGCCTTGCTCCACGCGGGGCGCCGGGCAGGAGCTGAGCGAAGTTGCACCCACCCGCCCACCCGCTGCAGGTCCGCCCGGACTGGTAGCGGCCCGGGGGGCGTGGGCTCGGGCACAGGCGGCGGGGGCAACGGCAGCCTTCTGGCGAGCACCACAGAGAGCAAGTGAGCCAGGGGGTGGGAGGACTGGGCGGCTGCGCTGTGGCCAGGGCTGGACGGATGCGGGCGGGGACAAAATGTCCAGGGTCCTATCAGAGTGCAGGCCGTGGGGGTGCGGCTGGCCGTGCCCTAGACGCTCAGGCCCTTGAAGCCCGCACCTTGCCCCCGCACTTAACCCTTCCGCCCTCTGCCGCCGCCCGCAGCCGCCCACGTGACTCGTTTGAGTCTGACTGGGACGTGATGGGGGCTGACGCGGACAACGCCCTGTCAGCGGGCGGCCTGGCGACCACGACCCTCTTCACGGGGGAGGGGGGCTCCCTGGGCAACGCTGTGGGGGCGCGGGGGCTCCTGCTGGCCGCCATTGGGGCCATGGGATCCGCCAGCGGGCCCGGCGTGGGCCTGGCGGTTGGCTCAACCGAGAACGGCGGCGGGGGCCCCAGCGGGGCGGAGAGCGGTCGCCACGGCTCCAAGCGGCGGCAAGGTGGGCGGGCGGGGGCAGGGGCGGGGCCGGAACGGGGGGCTGGGTGGCCAGGTGCAGTGCGGGCCCCGCTCGAGCTCGCACACTGCACCGGGACGACCGAGCCTCAGCCATCACTTGCTTGATCCGTGTCCCGTGCCCCGCGAGCCCTGATCGGCCCTTTACGCGCCCACACACCCCCTCGCCGCTGCAACCGCTGACCCTCCACCCCCGGCCCCAACTCCCAACCTCTCACCACAGCGGCAGCTCGCGCCGCCGCCGGCATCGGGACGGGGACCAGCACGGGCCCAGGGACGGGCAGCACCGGCGTGGGGACTGGGCGGGACAGCCTGTCCAACGACGCGCCCACGCCGCCCTCCATGGCCGGACTGGCCCACTCCTCCCAGCAAGACCAGCGCCCGCTGGTCCCCACCGCAGCCTTCAACCCAGTGGCCGACGCGGCCGTGGCCTCCGCCTCAGATGCGGCACGCTCCGGACCCGTGGTGACGCAGTCCGGTCCGTCCGGCTCCCGCAGCCGAGTCCGGACTGGGGACACGAGCGCCGAGGCCGAGTGGGACTCCGGGTCCGGTGCGGTCCGGTCCGGCGGCCAACTGGACTCGGCCGGACTGGACAAGCACGCCGGCCGGAGTCCGGGCGGCGGAGTCATGTTGGGCCCAAGCATGCAAACATCGTCTGGCAGTATGGCCATCGACCTCTCCTTCAACCCCAACGCTCGCGGAAACGCGCGGCCGGGGGCGGCGGGCAGCGGGGGCCCGGCCGGCGCTGGCGGGGGGCTGCGTCGTTCGAGTGAGGACCGCAGCCGGGGCCAAGCGGCCGGTCACGGCCCTGCCGAGGCGCATGCCACAACAACCGGTGGCGAGCCGGCACATGCCGGCCAGAGCAAATCGGACAAGCCTTCCCCCGAGGATTTACTGGCAGCACAGATGATGGCGCTACAGAACCGGATTAACGCGTTATCGGACGAGGACCTGCTGAATCCCTCAGCCAAGCTGGCTTTCGTGTCGAACGCGTCGGGTCTCTCGCAGCAGGCGCCGCCGCAGGCCTCCTCGCCGATGCCCCACTTCGGCTCCGGCGTACTGCCGCAGGTGCAGTCGCCGTACGGGTACGGCGGCCACGGGCTCGCCCCACCCCACCAGCGGCCGGTCTCGGGCGGGTCTGACGCGCACCTGCCGTACCGCCTCACGGGCGCCGTACATCCCGCGGGCGCGCCCGGCGGCATGATGGGCCCGGGCGTCATCGGCGGATCCGCGCCGCCCGGTACGACAATGGCCTTACTCATGCAGCAACAGCAGCAGCAGCTGTTCGCGCAGGCCGGCATGGGAAATGCCGTACCCATGAACATGCAGAACATGTCGTACGGGTACCACGGCGGCTCGGCGGCGCCGCAGGGCATGTTGGCGGGGCCGCCAGGGGGTGCCACCATGGCAGGTGGCGGCATGGGCGCTCTGGATGCTCTGTCTGCCTTCCTCGGGGGCCCGCCCTCTCGTACGGCAAGCTCGTACGACCCAACGCTCAGCACCCCGGCGGCGCCGCCACCGAACGCCGCCAGCCCCGCCGTCGCTGCCGGCATGGCGGCGGCGGGCCGCGGCACGGGCTCGCCCGGGTCCGCCGGCGGCGGTGGCGGCGGCGGCGGAGGTGGCGGCGGCGGCGGCAGCCTCCGCGGCGGCACGGGCGGCGGCGGCGGCGGGATGCGGAGCATGGCATCCATCCATGAGGACGGGTTCCTTGGCGGCAGCACCTATCCCCTGGGTGGGTCGAGCCACCGCCTCGCATCTAGCCACTTGGGCGGCGTGGCCGGGGTGACGTCAGCGTCCAGCTTCCTTTCCGTACGGCCGGGTCCGGGATCCGACGATCCGGGGGCGATCCTGCTGACGCGGGATGATACGGGCCTGCTGGGGCCCAGCTCCCGGGGGTATGCGGCCCTGACTCGGAGCATGGAAAACACGGCGGCGGCGGCAGCCAGCTTGGGGGGACGCGAGGGAGCGCCTGGAACGGGTGGGTGGGAATGGAGGGATGGGGCGGCGGCTGCGCTAGAGGACGTGGCCGCGCTTGGCCCGCTGGCTACTGTGGGTTCGGAAAGGGGGTAACCGGTTTGCTACCGGTATGGGTGGAAGCGCCGGTTGCCGTCGTTACCGCCGGTCTGTCGTGCCAAGGCGTGCTTGAGCGCTGGGTCCAACTGCGCGGCCATGCAAACGCCACACGCTCACTCTTCCGAGCGTCCTGCTGCCCCATCCCGTCCCGCGCAGGCCTCTTCTCAACGGACGGCTCGATCCAGGCCGGCGCTGACGGGGGCGAGGGCACGGGCGGCGGCGGCATCACGCCGCGGACCGACGAGCCCCTGTCCCACGCTGCTTCCATGCCGCCCGGCTCCCATGGCGCCGCCAGCGCCTCGCCCCGCGCGCCCCTGCCCCCTATCATTGCGGCGCCAGCCGCCGGCGGCGCCGCTGGCGGCGGCGCCAGCCGCTTCACTCTGGCGGCGGCGCTGAGCCGCCTCCAAGAAGAGCTGCAGCAGACCATCGTGCCGCCGGCGCCTGGTACGGCAACGGCTGGCGGCGGCGGCTTGGCAGGTGTTGGCGGCGGCGGCGGCTCGACGGCCGACCGCAGCACGTCGTCGACGGCGCATGGCGGCAGGACGCTGTCCGGCGTCGTCGGCGCCGGCGGCGCGCCGGCGTGGCCGTACGGCGCCGGTACGGCGGCGGCGCTAGGCCGTGGCGGCGGCGCTCGCGACGGCGGCACGTTGGGCAGTGACCGGGGCCTGGGGGTCATGCGAGAGCCGGGGAGCAGCAACGGCGCAAATCTTGGAGGCCTGTCGCATGGCGGCGGCGGCTCCCGCCGGAGCGCCGTGTTTGGCGGCGACTTCCGTCCCTGGATGCTCGGCCAGGGCCAGCCTGACTCACCCGACTTAGTCATGCAGCAGCTGCTCTCGTCCAACACGTCCAGCCTGCAGGCCGTACAGCAGGCGCAGCACGCGCAGCAGGGGCCCTTCCCCAGCACGTACCTGCTGCAGCAGTACGCGCAACAGCAGGCGCACCAGCAGCAGATGCAGCAACAGCAGCAACAGCAGATGGCGGCGGCCGCGACCGTACAACAGATGCAGCAGTTCCAGATGCAGATGCAGCTGCAACAGATGCAGCAGCAGGGCAACGCGGCGGCGGCGGCGATGGCGGCGGCGGCCGCCGCCGCCGCGCGCTTCGCTCGCGCCAGCGAGAACAACAGCTCCCGGCGGTACAGTACGGACTACCTGTACGACGAGTTCTTCAGTAACGCGCCGCTCGGCCACGTACCGCAGCAGCCCGATCTGCCGTACCCGATGCCGGGCCTGCACGCCGGGGGCCCGCACGGCGCGGGCATTGTGTCGCCAGTCGGTCCCGGGGGCCCTGGCACGTTCCCTGGCGCGCTTGAAAGCGCCGAAACTTACAGCGGCCGAGTGCTCCCCAACTCCATGTCCCCGGTGCCGCCGGGTGCGGGGCCGACGTCGGGCATGGGCCCAGGCCAGACCGGCGGCGGCGGTGCGGCGGGGCCGGGGCCGCCGCCGCCAGTCCACACGCGCAGTGTCCGACGGAATGTGAGCACCGAGTCGCTGAGGATCCAGGCAGTGACCGCGGCGCAGCGGGCGGGCGCGAGCCCGCCGCAGGGTGGCGGCGCCTGGGGCGGCGGCCTGACGAGTCCGCAGGGCGCGTACGCTGGCGGCGACGCTGGCGGCGGCGGCGGCGGCGGCCAGGCGGGCCCCGCCGCCTCCGTCAACGGCAGCTCGCTCAGCAGCGCCAACGGCTTGCTGTCGGCGGACTCGGCGGCGGCAGCGGCGGCAGCAGGGCGCGACGGCGGCGGCGGCAGCCGCCTGTACAAGGAGGGCTCCTCCAACAGCCGTACCGATCAGGCCGCCGTCAACGCTGCCCTGGCCGCCGCCAACGCCAACGCCGCCACAGATGCCTTTGGTCTCAACATGGGCATGGGCAGCGTGCGGGGCGTGATGGCCGACGGCTCCATGCTTGGCGGCAGCGGCCGTACCTCTACGGATCTCGTCGTCGCCGGACTCATGGAGTCCGTGCTCCGCTCCGGCGCCGCCGCGGCCCTGTTGGAGGAGAGCGGCGGCGGCGGCGGCAGCAGCGAGCTGGACACTGGCGGCGGCAGCGCCATGGCGGCGGTGGTCAACGGTCTGTCGATCATGGCCGGCCGGCCGGCCTCCGTCGGCGTGGGGCCGTCGGGGCGGCCGCCGTCCAACTCTGCCGCGACCAACCGCATGCGCCCGTCCTCCGCCGGAGGCACGGGCGCCAACATCCAGACGCCCACGCCGTCGGGCGCGTCGGCGGCGGGGTCACTCGTCAGCCCGTTCGGCACCCCGCCCGTGCTCCCGGGCACGGGCCTGCAGCCTGGGACGAGCAACCGCTCCATGGAGGCGCTGATGGCCTTCTGTGAAGAATCGGGCCAACCGTTGCTCGCGATGTCTGGACAGCAAGGTCAGGCCGGACGCACTGGAAGCGGCCCTGCGTCAGCGCAGCAGCGCGCGATGGGGCTAGGCCCGAACTCGGGCGGCGGGCCGCCGGGCCTGGGCCTGCACGGCCACGTCAGCCACGCGCAACAGCCGCAGCAGCTGCAACAGCTGCAACAGAGCGGCGGCGGGCACGCCCTACAGCACGCGCAGCTGTTGCACGCGCAACAGCTGGGCCAGATGCATGACCCGCACGGGCTGCTGCTGCAGTCCTGGGACGCGGTCTCGGTGGGGGGGAGCATGGGCGGCGGCCCGTCGGGTATGTCCTCCCTGGGCGTGGGTGTCGTACCGAGGCCACAGTACGGCACCGGCGAGGTGCTGCTGCTGGCGGCGGGCGGATTGGTCGTGATCTTCAATCTCGCGATCATCATCTACGTCCTGATCACCATGCAGCTACTCATGGGCGGCGGCCCCGCTGCCGTGGCCGGCGCCGGTGCGGGTGCGGGCGCGCCCGGTCGTGAGCTGTAGCACTGCCGTACGTGAGTCGTACAATGCGGCGTGGGACGAGCACCCGTAGATGACGGGCCATGCCGAGATGCCGGCGGTTACGGCAGGATGAGGCACGTGGGCTGCCCGTCTGCGGTTCCTTGTGCAGCAGCGCAGGGCATGGAGGCTGTGGTGGATGCTAATCGAGGGCCGGCATGGGCCAGGAGGATGCTCTTTAAGGATTTGCAGAGAGGTTCAAGGCTTCCTGGGTTTAGTTGTAGTGGCGCCGGCGGTGGTGAAGCTAGCTCGGCTTGCGAGAGGAAGGAAGCACTTTGCGCACTGTGTAGTTCTATATGAGGTTCGTCGGCCGGTTCTCCCCGTGTGTGGTAGGGCGAACGGATGACCACGGGATCAGCAGGGATGGCTGAGCGCGGGCCTCTTGGAGTTGCATGCAGAGACGCCGTACGGGCTGATACGCAACATTCTGTGCGGCTTTGGGGTCAATGTCTTGACCAGGCGCGTCGATCATAGCGGATGGTTTCTCTCTGATGGGTGAGGCTGGATGCCTGGTAAGATTGAGGCAGTTGAAGGGGTGGGGCGAGCGCGCAGCTGCTGCCGACAGCGCTGGAGGTGTTTGGGCTTCCGGAGTTCCATCCCGCGCGCGTGTTTCGTGGCAGCTGCCCGCTTTTGATACTAACAGCATTGCTGGTAGTGCCTTCCCGCTTCAGGGCTGAAGTTAGTTGCTACTTATAGCTCTGGAGCAATCCGTGGGGTTTGCTACCCACGGAACTTGTTACATCTGCGAGTGACACGTGTGAGCGAGGCCTTTGCCTTGGGCCGCTCCGTGCTATTATGGGAGGGTTCGTGTGCTTCAGCGGAGCTACCGGTGGTCGCATTCAGGACTCTTCTTAATCGAGCTGGCGCAACTGCAGCGAGCTGGGTCGTGTGAAGGGCTGATACACCTATGCGAGGGCCTCTTTGTTGTCCCCCTCCCTTCTATGTGGGGGGTCTGATCAGCGGCGCGTGCGGGTACTTGCAGCAAGCGACTCGGCAGGGGAGTCAGACGCTGAACTCACATAACCGCCCGGGTTCTGCACGTGTTTACGGACGATTACCATTGTCACCACCCCCATTCGCCTGTGGCCTGTCATTCAACAGATGCCCTCCAAAGGCTCCTCGTACCGAATGCCTTCCGAACCCCAAATGCAGGGCATGCCCGCCCGGCCTCACCACATGCTCTCGCCCAGTTTAAGCGAGCGTCAGGAGCAGGGGTCCCCTGGTCAGGAGAAGGCGCGAATAACGAGTGTCTATCCCTTCTCCGGCGTCCGGCCTCGAGTAGTCAGGAGTCTCAGCACAGGGTCCGCGGGGTATCGCTTCGTCCTAGCCACCGGCACACCCGGCCGACTGCGCGTGCACACCACTAGCCCGGGGTATCGCCGGGCTTTCTGCTTGCTTACGGTTTCCGCGTTACCTGACACCACTAGCACGTCTAGGCAGCTCCTCCCGGCGAGTACCAACTTCCGCGCAGCCTTGCAACACAGGATGAGTGGACTAGCCTCGCGTCGCCCCCGCTCACTTCCATGCCTTCAAATGCCTTTGTGGGGCATCGTTGCGGCTCCCTCCGCCCCTCTGCCTGACGATCCTCAGGCCACTTTCCTCCTGAACATCTCAAGTGCCACACGCTCACGCTCGCCCGTGGGGCAAGCAGTACATTCCGGTGTTGCCAAACCGGGTCAGAAGTTGAACCGCCTGGGGCGGGCGTCATCCCTCGACGGCCGCTTCGCACCGTCACTTTCTTCATCATCAGCCAGGTCCAGCTCTTGTTCATCAACAACTTGGTCTCGCCCTATCGCACATACGCGGGTGTCAAGGAAAGGTGGCGCCCGGAGCCTAAGGCCCGCTCGCCACTCACGCACACGCCTTCCTATGCGGGCCGGAAGCCGCGGCTGACTTTGGACTCGAGCGCCGCTTGCCACTCGGCATCCCGGCGAACACGCTCCTCCGCGGCCCGCCGCTGGGCATCCTCCACCTGCATGATGCCAGGGGCGGGGCAGTGGCGAGTCAGCGCCGGCATAGCTCAGATACGACGAGGCGGGCCAGGGCTCAGGAGGGTGCGTCGTGAGGGCAGCAGGGCCATCCTGCACGCCTTCCTGCGTTCTGCCGGGATAGACCCTAAGCCCCAACCCGCAGCCCTAGCCCGGGCCGCCGCACCTTCCTCCGGTTCTCATCCAGGATGCGGTCCAACTCCTCTTGGCGCTTTCGGGCCTGCGAACCACAACAACCGAGGTTTCTGTGATACCGACATGCCGCACCGATGGCTGCGCTTAGCAGGTCACTGAGGTCCTCAAAACCCGGGCAAAACCACACACAGTCTCCGTCGGCACAACGCCGCAAACCCCACCTGCTCGGCCTCGTGACGCTTTCGCTCCAGCAGGCTCCGCCGCTCCGACTCGAGTTGGGCGGTGACCTGGGGTTGCGGAGGAGGGCGATCAAGGTCAGGTAAGCTCCCTCCCCGTTACCGCCAACCCACGGTATGCCTGAGAGGGGCAAGGCGCACGTAAGGACTGTCTGCTCCTGCCCCACCTGCGCCTCTAGCTTGGCTCGCTCCTCTCTCAGACGGGCCTGGATGCGTGCCTGCGGGGACGGAGCAAGGGGAGCGAAGTCAGGGCGTCTGCGAACGTAGCATTTTGGGAGGAAGATAAGATAAGATGCAGCCCAGCCTGCGGTGGCTTCTCTCCATGCCCCCATTCCCGCCCCAGTGTCTGCTCACCTGCACCTCCTCGCTGCCGATCTTGTCCGCGAACGCCGCCTCCACCTTCTGCTCAATCGTCGCAAGGATCTCCTCCTCTAGGGCCAAGAGCTGCTGCCGCTGCTTGGCGAGAGCGGTGGCGGAGAGGCTAGGGGGGGTATGGAAAGGGCATGAGGTGGACAGGGTCGAGGCATGCGTGGGGAACGCCGGGGGAGAACCGTTGGGGACCCCGGCAGGCAGGGACGCCCTGTGGTTTAAGGGTTCAGAATACCTCCACCTCGTGCCTCCCCCAATTCACCCCCCTTCATGCGCAAAGAGACGCACGGCTGGGGTGGGCTGACGGAGTCCACGGGCGCCGGCAGCACCCCTCCATTCCAAGCACCCCTCCATCCCGTGCCTCCACCCCCTTCCAGCCCCGCCCCTCAGCCGCTACGCCCCTCCCGTCTCGCCTCACCCTCCCGCGGCATCTGCTGCCTTAACGCGATAGCGCCTGCATTCGTGGCAAGGGGACGTGGCGTGAGCACATCGACGTCGAGCACCGGCAAGGATGCGCGTGCAGGCGGGGGAGACCCACCTGCCCGCCTTGGCTGCCGGTTGCGACATGGTGCTATGCGATTTCGCTCATGCGCATGTCGTGACGAGCTGCCCGCGCGAGGCGCCTTCCCGCAAACTGACAATGGCCGCTGCGCGGCACGCCCAGGCTGCCTTCTAGCTTTACAACGTGCTATATGGAACAGCCGGGACAATGCTGGCAACTGACCGAGCTGAGCACAAGCAGCTCAAGCTGCAGATGCCGGGCGCCAGAACGGTGCAGCCTGGTGCGCTGCGCTACGTTTGGTTCGCGCTGTGATATCTATATTCTGCCGTGTGTGAGCGAGGGCGAGGGCCTCGCATCTGCCATCGTGCCGCCCGTAACCCGCACGCGCTTCCGAGCCCCCGAAGCTCAGAAGTTCGCTCGTTCGCCTGCTGCCTTCACACGCGGGGCCGCAGCAGTGATTTTCGCCTGGACTCCTGTGCGCTTATGCCCGGTCCCTGCCTGAAACGCCAGACCCAGTTGCTACCTCCACAGTTGCTCCATCCAGGCTCCATCCCTGACTCACCCTGACGCCCATCCAGCCTCCATCCCTGACGCCACCTTCCCGCTTGCTCACCCCTTCCGCTTTCCATGGCTTTCTCGCCTTCACAACATGCCATCTGGTCATGCCGTTCAGCCCGTGCAGCCTTTCGCGCCCGACTCGGGTCGCCCTGGCCAGGTCGTGACGGCCCACGGCCGCAGCCGCAGTACGGGCATCGACAGCAGCAGCAAGCGTTACCGCCCCCGTGCAGTCGCTGCTCTCACCGCAGTCACCGGCACATAGGCCCACAACCACCTGTCCACGAGCCTACGTACGCCAGCGCCTGCTATCGGCCCCCTGGCGCGGCCCGGGTGAACCTGCCAAACCTCCGTCCTCTTCTTTCCCCTCCGTGACCCAGCCTTCCACTCAGCCTTTGCAGGAGCCCGCCCTTGCAAGAGCGCAAACCGTCATAGCACACCCGGGAGGCGCCTAGGAGCGTCTGGGTGCAGAGGCTCGGTACCGGCGGCCCACGCTGACGCGAGGTCTCAGCACCAGCCTGCCTCCCCCAGAGGCACCACCCCGCACGTGTGGCTGGCCCAAGCCGAGGGGGGCACCGTGAAGTATGCGTGGCGGAGCGCCTGGGGGGCCGGGGGGTGCGGGGGTGGGGTGGGAGTGGGGGCTTCGGACGGGCTGGGCGGGGGCGAGGGCGCAGGTGAAAGGCGAGGGACCTGGGGCTGGGGCATGTGGGGCGTGGGTATGGAAAGGCGGGTAGGGGGCGCGCGTGACCCAGGGCGCTTTCAGCAACAGGCATTAGGCTGTGCGAAGGGACGGCAATGGGGGGGGGATGGGCGTGCACGGATGGAGCGGGGCCGCACCCTCTCTGGGTGCACAGTCTTCCCTGGCTTGCGTTGCGTTGCACTTACCCCCACCTACCCCCTGCTCCCCGCCCCTGCCCCCACCTGCCGTGCCGACGGCCTGCTGGGCGGGTCCCAGTGCAGCAGGCGCTGCAGCAGGCGCAGAGCCATGGGCCCCTCCAGGCCTACGCCTGGAAACGTGTGGGGAGGCGGGTAGGAAGGGGCGGGCGTGAGCGCGTGGAAACACATGACCCAACGCGTGTGTTGACGTCCTTGGGTCTTGGCGCGCCCTCCCCAGCCTCCCTCCCAAGACCGCGAACCCACCCAGCGGGTCCCTGCTCCGTGCCAGGGCCAGCAGGGCATCCTGCGTGCAGCTCCACTGCATAAGCAGCCGGGACTTGCGGCCGCGCAGGGGCGGGCCGGCGGTGGAGGGGGCCTGGCGGGGGGGGAGGCGGGAGTCCCGTGGCGGTGAACATGTCGTCGGGGCCAGGGCCAGGGCCGGGTGAGGTGGGGTGCAGTCGGGGCGCGCGTGCGGGGCGGGCTGAGTCGGGGAGCTGGGGCGTGAATGCCCAGGCGGGGGCTGGTACCCGGAATGTGTGTGAGAGGGAGGCGGTCCCGAAGATTGAGGCAGCGCCCACAGCCCCCTCTGCTCCCCTGCCACCCGTAGCCCGCTACCTGCGGCGGGTAGATGCACCACTCCATCAGCCCCCGCAGAAGGAACACCAGGTGCCGCTCGCTGTCGGGCCGAGCCCGCAGCGCCAGCTTGGCCTCGAGCAGCGCCCGGGTGGCGGCGGGGAGCTGCCACACCTAGAGGGGGAGGGACGGGTGGTGGTGGTGGCAGGCAGAGCAGGGAAAGTCACAAAAGAGCAAGGTTTGTGAGTGCTCGGCACCCCCGGCCGCCCCCCGCCCCCACCTGCGGCGTGCCGAGGACCAGCTCCAGCCACACCACCCCCGTGCTCCACATGTCGTACGCCCAGGCCCGGGGGTGCAGGGCGCGCATGCCCTCCCAGTAGCTACAGGGAAGCAAGGGGTGCAAGGTTTCGGGGTCGGGGTCAGGGTGTGAGGTACGGTGAATTGTTGGGGCAGACTCGGCAGACAGAGCGAAAGCAAGGGTGCAGAGAGCCGCGCAGCCCGGACCATCCCCGTTCTCCCACCCACAGCCCCAAAGCCCCGCCACCCACCGCCCGAACAGAGCCTCTGGCGGCGCATACTCGAGTGTCAGTTGGTCCGAGCTGGGCCCCTCAGTGCCGTACAAGTGCTGCAAACTGTAGCTGTCAACCGCCGAGCCGAAGTCGATCAGCCGCAGCCACGCCGGTGCAACCACACCGCCGGCGCCGCCGCCCGCCCCACCACCGCCGCCGTCGCCGCTGGCGCCTGAGTCCCCATCAGCACACCCCGCAGGTGCGGCGCAGGCGTGTTGCGGCTTATGACTGTGCTCGGAGGCACCATCCGACGCCCCTCCGGCCCCGCCGACGGCCTTACGCGCCCACTCGCCCAACCGCTGCCAAGCCGGGGCCCCCGCGTGGGCCTGGCCCGGGCCCGCGTGTTCCCGAGCGCCGGCGTCCGCATCGCTGGCGGCGGCGGCGGCGGCAGCGGCGGCGCGCTGGCGTTGCTGCTGGCGGCGCCGCTGCGCCGACGGCGGCGGCGACGGCGTGAGCATCATGTTCTCGGGCTTGACGTCGCGGTGCGTCACGTTGGCCTCGTGTACGACCTGTACGGCAATCAGTGTACGGCATGTACCGGATGTGTGAGGTGCACGCACTGTGGGCGGCCCGGTGCCCCCTGCAGCCGGTTCCTGCCCCGGCGCTCGTGCCGTGCCCGGAGCGGGTGCTATCCTCGCCCCTTCCCCTGGGCCCCCCCACACCCCTCCACACCCCTCCTCCCCCGCACCCTCCTCCCCCGCCCCACCACCGACCCCGCCCCGCCCCCGCACCTGCAGCCCAGTCAGCAGCTGCCGCAGCACCCCCCGCACCCACTCGTGCCCCCCCGGGTGCCGCCGCATGGCCATCCACCAGGGCGAGGGGCCCAGCACCTGGAGCCAGGGACCCGACTGGGGGGCCAGGGGGCCAGGGGCAGAGGATGGCCTGAAGCCCACGTAACGCTCACGCAGCTTCCCCCAACGCGCGCATCACAACATCTGCCAACACTTGCACGCTACACTACATCCCGGACCTGAAAGGCACCGACGCTGGCTCCTTGTACCCCCAAGCTCCGTACTGGCCTCGCCAGCCCACCCCAGGCAACCCCTCACCTGCGCGCCGGCGTCCTCCTCGCCGCCCGCCTCGCCGCCGCCCTCCGCGCCCTCCTCCCCGTCCGCCCCATCCGCCTCTTCCGCAGCCGCAGTGGGGCCCACGGGCGCATAGATGAGGTCGTGCAGGGACCGACCCCCGTCCCCAAACACCAGCCACAGATCGGGTGCGGACCCAGCACCTGAGCCATCGCTTGCGCTCGCCTCGGCGTCGCCGGGTGGCGGCGGGGGCGGCGCGTCGGCTGTGGCTTCGTCGGCGTGATGGTTCTCATCGGGGCCTGGGGCTGCCGAAGCCGAGGGCTGGGGCGTGGGGGGCGTGTCGGGATCTGCCACGGCCTCAAAGGACTCTAGGAACTCGACCTGCGAGGGGCGGGCGAGGGTTAGGCGGCGGAAGAAGCGTATCCCGCTGTTGGGCGCCTGCAGGCGCCGAGCAGTGCTCCTTTCTTGTGACGCATCGGGTGGCTTTGCTCGCAGACCCCTCCTGTGCTCCTCGCAAAGAGCTCGTGCCCCCCGTCCCCTGTTCCCTTACTCCTTCGCACACCCCCACCCGGGGCCCACCAGGTGCTCGTGACCCTCCAGCGCCTCCTCCCGCTCCACCGTGTGTGCTGACGCGCCCGCCCTCGCCCTCAGCTCCCGGAGAAAAGCCCCGAAGTAGGCCTCACGCAGACCACTCAGCACCACGCCCTCGCCACCGCCACCCCGAAGCCGCTTCAGCACGAACCCCGGCGGCGGCCTGGCGGCGGCGCCATCAGCGTCGGCGGCGGCGCCGCCGTCAAGCCGCCAGGCCCTCCACACCTCGCCGAAGTGGCCCTGCCCGAATCGCCGCTGCAGGCGGTACACGTGGGCCCAGGCCGCGTTGAGATCATCAGTGGCGGCGGCGTTGCCGCCGCCACCGGCGACTAGGTCCAACGTGCCGTCGGCGGCGCGGATGCCGACGGCGCGGCCAGGCGGCTGCAGCGGCGCGCCGATGACGACCGCCTCGGCGGCGCCGCCGCCGCCGGCCGCCGCCGCCGCTGGCGCTGGCGACGCCATCCGGACCGCCGCCATCAGCTCAACCGCCGGACCGTCTCCGCCGCCGCCGCCGCCATGATGGCCATGTACGTAAGCGTGCTCGTCCGCATGGCCGTGCTCGTCATGCTCGTCCTCGTGCATTAGTAAGGCTCGTCCACGACGGCCGCCACCGCCGAGGTCCGACATCCAACCGCCGCCGTCGGCGGCGGCGCTGCCTCCCCATGCGGGCCCCAAGTCCGGGAGGCCGAAGGGGCCCAAGCCCTCGTCCCTGTTAGTCTCGGATCCAGAAGGCGGCAGCGGCGGCTCTGATTCCAGATCCGAAACGGCTGACGATGCCGGTGGCGGCGGTGCCGGTGCTGACGGCGCCGACGGCAGCTCACCGACGGGGGTGGCAGCGGCCGCGCTGGCGGCGGCGTCGGCAGCGTCAAGCGGCAGCGTTAGAGGGACGGCGGCGATCTCCGAAAGGAGAGCCCACGTGCCGCCAGCCGCCGCCGCCGCCATCAGCGCATGGCTTGCGTCGCCGCCGCCTCCGCCGGCGTCAGCAGCGTGGGACCAGGGGCAGTCCTGAGGAGAGGTCAAGGCCAGTCTCAGCGAGCAGCCAGCGCAGAGATGCCCGCCCCCTCGTGGTTGCCCCTGCGCCTCCCTCAGATGTGTCCTCAACGGCAGGCTCAATCCACTCCATCAGGCCGAAAGGACCCTCCCGCAAAAGGATCTGATACTCCAATTATGCCCTCCACCCCCTCACCTGTGCTGCCCGGCACTCGGCAACAGGGCCAGGCCCAGCCGTCAGCCCGCCCAACACCGCCACGCCAGCGCCTGGACCAGCGGAGCCAACCGCCGCCGCCGTACTGTCGTACAACTGTACATCAGCCATGTGGCTGTCGTATACTGTGTAGTGGGAGTGGAGCTTGTCCAGGAGCCACCCGGCGCTGGCGGCGGGGGCGGTGCCCGTGTGGCCTGGGAGCTCGAAGGTGGCAGCCCTGTGGGCGAGATCGACGTGCGGTAAACACGGGAGGAGACACCAGCTCAATCGACTGTCTGCTCTGCTTGGTGTGGTATGTGCTCAGCTGACATGTCTACCCTGCTGGCGACTGGCCCCCCGCACGGCGTTGACACGCCCCAGGCCGGTCTCAGAAACGTTACGCCAACGCATCCCAACGACCACTTCGCACGGGCGCGTACAGCAGTACCGGTACCATGCGCCGCCTCAAACACACGCACGGCCTGCGGCGGCCGCTGCCACTCACCCGGCGAAGTCGCTCAGTCGCCATGGCTGCGCGTCGGCGCCCCCGGGTATGGGCACGTGACGGTGCCTCCGCAGCGTGGGCACGGACGCGATGCGCTCGGCCAGCACGTAACTGTACGACGGCGCCGTACCGGTCTCAAAACCGGCGGTACTGTCGTACGCGCTGTACGTGGCTTCGTCGCACGCGTCGGCAGCGCTTGCGGCTGCGTCGTCATAGTTCTCATCTTGCGGCGCTTGGCAGAAGGCCGCACTAGAGGCGGCGCTGGCGGCGCCGCCGCCGCCAGCGCTACCATGACTATCATCACAGGAAGACCGGACGGCGCCGCCGCCAGGTAACCGCAAGTGAGGACAGACGAGCACGATGGCGCCGCCGCCGCCGCCGCCACTGCCGCCGCCGCTGGCAGTACCGGCGGCCGCATCCCCGGACCCGACGGCGCCGCGGCCAGGGCCCGACGCCGTTGGCAGGGCAGGCGGGCGGACCGGCGCTCCTTGTCCGCTTGCACCCCAGCCTGTCCGGCCCCACGCTGTGCCCTTGGCCCACGCAACCGCCTCCGCAACGCGACACCAGAGCCACCGCCCCGCCCCGCCGCCGCCGCCCGCACATGCTCCCACTGCGTCATAGCAAACGCCCTCGCAGTCGCCATCCCGACAAACCACGCCGCCGCGTGCCCCTGCAGCTCCAGCCGCCGCCGCCGCCGCCGCCGTCGTCGATGGCCCTGCCTGCCGCGGGCGCATTGCGGCTGCCGCCGCTGCCGTCATCGGTGTCGGAGCCGACTTGAGGCGACATCGGCGGAGGGGCCGGCCCGACGGCCCCGCGGCGGCGGCAAGCGCTGACGGCGGCATCTGCTGATGGGACGCCGCCACCGCCGCCGCCGCCGCGGCCTGCAGCGGCCACAGCTGGATCTCGCTCCCGCTGGAGCCGCCGTCGCCGCCAGGCGACGGCGCCGCTACCGCTGATGCTGACGCGACGGCGCCGCCAGGCGACGATGCCGCTATCGTTGAGGCGCCGCTGCCAGCGTTGCTGCCGGAGGTGGCGGCAGCGCTGGCTGCGGCAACGGCGCCCAGAGGGGTGGGGCCGTGTGAGCCTGGCGCCGAGAGAATGGATGCCGGCAGCTGCGGTCGCAAGAGGTGGCACGGCACAGACGGGTGTGGGGTCAGAAGATACCGGCAGTAGTCCCTGCCGGCTACCGTGGGCCCACCGTGGGCCTGCCGTGGGCCTGCCGTGGGCCGCTCCAAGCCAGCGAGCGCCCACGCCTGCCCCGTACCCCACCTCCCACCCCAAACCCTAAACCCGGAACTTTACACCCGGAACCCGCTACCACATGTTGTGCGGAGACTACTTATCCCCGAAAACAGTAAACAGGCAGATGTCAGATCAGTGCAGCGGCACTTCACTCACCCGCACCACCACCGCCGCCACATTGTCCATGCCCCCCCGGTGCACGGCCTCCTGGGCCAGGCGCAGGGCGGCCGCAGCGGGCGTGCGCAGCCGCGGGCGCCGGTGCGAGGGACCCGACAGCTCCTGGAGGGGGGCGGGCGGGTGGGGTGGGGGGTGGGGGGGTGAGTGAGAGGGCGTGCAGGGTTAGCGGGAAGGTCCGGCAGCCCGGCTTCAGTGTGGACTGGGGAGATGGCAGGCTTGTCGCGGCCTGGGGAAAGGGGCTGAAGGGCCTGCGCGGCGGAGGCAGGAGCACGAGGAGCGAGCTGGGGGCACCCGCATGCCGCATCCCCTTGCCTTCTCTATTGGCCGTGCTTTCGCCTGGCCACAGCCCCCGTTACCTACCTCCGCCTCGCACGCCTTGGCCGCAGCCTCTGCCACCTGCTCCTCCTCCGCCTCCTCCACCTTCCCCTCCTCCTCCGCCTCCTCCTCACCGCCCACACCCCTGGCGCCACCGCGGCCTCCATCCACCTCAACCCCGACTCCCCCAGCCCCCTGCCCGGATGACGGCCCCGACCCATGGACTACCCCGTGTCTGGGAACGGCGCAGTCGCAGCACGCATGCAGGCCCTCCTTCAACCAAGCCGGCGGCACGGCAGCAGCGGCGGGGGGAGGGCCGGGTGCGGCGGCGCCATCGGGGCTGGTAGCGGGGTCGGTGGGGGCGGAGGCGGGGGTGGGTGTGGGCCCGAGGGCGATGGGCGGGGGCGGCGGCGGCGTGAGGGGCGGCAGGGCGGCGCCTTCGAGCTGCGAAGCGGCGTGGTCACACAGGTCCTGGGGGGCGCCGGTCAAGGCGGTTCACCAAAGGGAAAGCGTTTGGGGGTTGCTTAGAGCTGAGCGGGGTCGCGTCAGGGGGGTGAGGGGAGGAGCTGGCTGCGTTGACTGTGAGCTAGTTCTGCCGACCAGCCCGAAAGCTTCAGGCCTCCACATTCTCACCCTCAGGGGCTGCATCCCTCGCAAGAAGAACTGTTACCCGCACCTCCCTCCCGCGCACCTTCCCTCCCACTCCTTCCCCCCTTCCCCTGCCCGCTGTGCTGGCCCCCACCTGCAGACTCATCCGCTCCACCGCCCCGTCCGACACGAGCAGCAGCAGCGGCAGCGGCAGGGGCAGGGGCAGGGGCTGCATGGGGCCCAGCGTCCCCTGCACCCCCACCCCCGCCGTCACGCCCCCCGCCACCGCCGATCCCGCCACCACCGCCCCATCCCCTTTCTGCCCCCCTCCTCGCCCCACGGCCCCCGCTGCACCGCCTCCCGCTGCGCCTGCGCCTGCGCCTGCGCTTGGTCCTGTCCCCCCCGCTCCCGCCTCCTCTGCCCCCGCTTGAGCCCCCGGCAGGGGCCCCGGTGCCCCGCCCCGTCCCCGCCCCGTGCCCGCAGGCCCCAGGCGCCACGGCCCCGCCACGTCGGGTTGGGCGCTCAGGCCCGACCCGCGGTACTGCAGGTCCCCGAAGGAGCGAGACACCTCCAGGTCCCCGTTGAGGCGGGGCTTGCCGCCTGGGTGGGAGGGAGGAAGGGAGGGCGGGGCGGGGTGTGTTTGGGCGGGTGTATGGGTGGCCAATGGGCGGTTAGGTTGGTTCAGGAAGGTAGGGCGGCGGCGGCGGAACAACCAGGCGGCGAGGCGGGGCAGTAAATAGCAGAGCGCAGGAGCGAGGGGCGCCGCTGCAGGCGATGCCGGTAACCTGGCGCAGGCCCATCCCTGCCCCCCCCTCGAGCAGGCATCTAGCCAGCAGGATGTGAGGCCCTCCAAGCCCAGCCGACCCCACCCCACCGGGGCGCGCCGGCTGCTCCACCCGCCCGCCCTCCGCCTCCACACGCCGCCGCTCCGACTCCTCCGCCACCTCATGCACCGCCGCCGCATCCTCCGCCAGCATGCCCGACACGCCGCCGCCGCCGCCACCGCCACCGGCTCCGCCGCCGCCGCCGCCGCCGCCGCCAGCCCTGGCGCTGCCGCTGCGGCTGCGAGCGGTGCTGGCTCCGTCGGACGCGGCGGCGGCGGCGGCCGCTGCTGACGGCAGCGGCACGGGCGGCGGCGGCGGCGGCGGGCTGGGCGTGCACAGCACCGCGCGGCTGTTGCCGACGCTGGCGATCCAGAGGGACGCAGCGTCGCCGTCGGCGGACCCCATGGAGGCGCCGCCAGCTGAGCTGCCGCCGCCTCCGTCGGTGGCCCCGTCGAGGCGGTGGGGGTGGTAGTAGTCGAGTACCGCCACCACAGCGGTAGATCCACACTCCCACGCCACTGATGCCGCCGCCGCTCTCAGCACCTCTGCCGCCGGCCCGTCGGGCTCCGTTTCGACGGACCCATGCGCGCCCGGGCCAGCCGGTGTGGGCTGGTCTGCTCGTTCGCTGTTTCGGGTCTCCTGCGCCTGTAGCGAGGGGTCGCTACTGCTGTTCAATCTGGCCGGTCGCAGAATGCTGTCGTCGCATTCGGCAAAGGCCGCTTGGATGGCTCCGCGTATGCTCGCCTCGTAGGCTAGGTCGGGTGAGGGCCTGTAGGATAGCGAGGCAGCGAGGCAGCGGATGGAGGGCGGGAGTGGGGCTTGGGGGGCGAGGCCGGGGCCTACGTTCAGTAAGGCAGTCGGGGGGATCCCGTGTTCCCCCCTTGGGCGAAAGCGGTGACACAGAGAGCGGCATTGAAGCACCTAGGGCCTCCATCGTGAGTAAGCAGGGGCCAGGTGAGAAGGGGAAGCCGGTGTTTGCGGCACTGGGGGCGGGCCACCTAGTTTACATCCCACCCCGCCCTCTAGTCTCGCAGGGCAAGGCGCTTACCCCCTGCCATGCGAGGCTGCCAGCGCCGCGCACAATCGGCGACGCAGCCGAAGGTGCAGGGTGCGGTGGAGGAATGCCGACACCAGGGGCGAGCCATGGCCGTCAAACACGCCGAAGATCCTGGGGGGGACGGGGAAGGGGGGATGCCGAGCGGCACCATGGTAAAGCTGCCAAACACGCCGCTAATCTTGCCGAGCCCAAGTGCACCAGGTAAGCGCTGAACTACTGAGAGCCAAGCCGGAGGGGGAGCGAAATGGGAAAGAGAGTGCAGGGGCCGGTGGGGGCGACCTACCTGAAGTCGGGAGCTCGTGTCGAGGAGCAAGAGACGTCCCACGCCCCGGCCCGGTCCTCCATCTGCACACCAAGACACCACCTGGATCAATAATGCTTTTAGAAGCGCTCATACGCTGACTCTTACGTGTAAGCGGCGTCCGCGCCGAACCGCGATGCCGACATTGGGGCCCAGCCCAAGCGCAGTTTCATTCAACAGCTGACCCGATGCCACAGTGTGATCTTCAGATGCTACAAAGACAACTAAAAGCGCTATTGTGAGTGCTTGGTGTCCCCCGCATGCCCCCATGTTTCGGTACCGGGCCTAGCTACCTCCCGCGAAGTGGTACCGTTCTATGCATGACGGATGAGTACAAAGGAGTGCTCTGGCAAATGCACTGTATTGGCACCCTCGTACGGCAGGACACGCGTGCCGGTCCCCGGCAGACGCCGGTGGCAGAAGGGGCTTGCCTTCTTGGGGGTGGTGCCAGGATGCCGGGCTCTCGTCGGCCCGACAACAGTGGGGGATGGCTGTGCCCTGGCTGCGAGCCCTGGCGTGAAGCGTAGCAGAGGCCTGAAGCCATGCCCGCTGCCGAAGGCTGCCACGCACCACAGACCTCTACAGAGGACAGATGCCCTCGAAGCACACGCAGGTTATGGCCGTCAGCAGGGGTGCGTCATCCCTGCCCGTCCCCGACTGACCGGCACGGCCGTGCATAGCTCCCTCGTCTCGCTCCCCTAGCGCTCCCTATCAAGCTCCCCGTCCCTATCCCGCTCCTGGTGCGCCCGGTGCAGGCCCGCGTGGAGGGCTGAGGAGTCAGGCTCGGCTGTAGGAATAGCACCTTCTGCCTTTGCGGCACCTGGTCGTCTGCAAGCCAACCATGGTCCAGGAAGCCCCCACTCTCTCTCCCCATCGTCCCATCGGGCATGCGGGCCACAGCATGCTGCCACTGTCCGACACGTTAGGGGTGTCTTCCAGCAGTTATCCTTGCGGGGAGCGGGGAGGGCCGCCTCAAGCGGTCAGCGGTGCCGAACCAGGCAGGCGGTCAGCAAGGCATCCCAGGTAAAGGCACATGCCCCAGCGCGACTGACAGGCCCGCACCAAACCGCTGCCTACAAAAGGTACTGCTCTCTACTCTTTATCCTCCACGCGGCTGCTTCCCGCGGAGCAACGGGGAAACGGGATGGCGCGCTGCCCGCCAATCCGGTCCGGCGGTCCATATGCACTTCTGGTGCACCCACACAGGTCTGAGCGCAAGCTACTCGCTCCACCCGCTTACCCCCACACCCTTTCCCGACCTACACGCTGCTAGTTGCAGCAGCGACCTCGCAAAGATGGTGCAAAACGATGCCGCCGCGGCGGTAAAGAAAGACATGTTTATGCAAGGCGCGATCACATATGGTAGGTGTGTGTAGCCTAAGGGCGTGGAACACAGCGAGATGCCCGGTCCTGCGTGCTACGGCTGTGGCAATCCTATCGCGCGCTGCCAGCGGGCTGGCGGACTGAGGACGTCTGGTCTGCGAAGGTATATCTAACTGCGTTGTCCGTTCTGTCCGCGAAGGCTACATCACCCTATGGATTGCGCTCTCAGCCATGGTCATTCTCATCAACAAGTAAGGCCCGCAGCTGCGGACGGCGGGGCTCCTGAGGGAAGGAAACGCGAGATCAGGAGTTGGAAACAAGAGCAGGTCACCTACGAGCACCCGAGCTAGGCTTGGGTGGTAGCATAGCTGTTGCGGACACACAGCAACGACGCGAGGGACGCGCCCAGCCCCTGGTCGTGGCGGGCGGAGACGCGGGGCGAGGGGGTTGAAGGGAGGCTTGCCGGGACTAGGTCCTAAGAGGGTCCTCAGGGCTTACCAGACGGTTGCAACACCTGCGCGCCCTCAAGCCTGAAGGGCTTCGTGTTCGGTAACTAGTAGCCCAGGCAGACACAAACCCCGGAGCACACCCCACCCTGCAATCCAGGTACATCCTGGGCTACACGTCTTTCGTGTTCCCTATCTCCTTGACGATGACGCACATGGCTTTCTGCGCGGGCCTGGCAGCGCTCCTAATCAAGCTCGGCGTCGTGAGCTCTATCCAAATGGACAACGCTACCTACTACCAGTAAGCCTGAACAGTTGCTGGGAGGGGGACGTCCCCCTAGCTTGTGGCTGGAGTGTGTAGTATCCTACCCGGGTTGCCGCCGGTGGCGAACTCCATGACGTCAGCTGGTTGGGGCTTGCGGCCCGGTCGGGTGGTCCAAAGGGGGCGACTGGGACCTGCACAAAGTGCCGGGGCTCACAGCCCTCACCCCTGGCTCTGGTCTGCAGGAACGTGGTGCCCATCGCGGCGCTATTCTCGGGCACGCTGTGGCTGGGCAACGCCGCGTACCTGTACCTGTCCATCTCCTTCATCCAGATGATCAAGGTACGGGGGCAGGGGTTGCTGCCGGGCGAGGCGATGGAACACTGCCGTGCCATTCCACCAGACCTGCCCTTGCTGGCTCCGTGCGACGATGGGGCTTGCGCGGGCTGATGAGAGCGTTGTCCTGTCGGCCGCCTCCGGCCAAGGCCTGGCTTTTGACACCCAGCTTGCCCGCGCTGGTCCCCCACAGGCCCAGATGCCTGTGGCTGTGTTCGCTGTGGGCACGATGCTGGGCACGGAGCGCTACTCCAACATCTTCATGTCTTGCCTGCTGGTGGTGTCTGTGGGCGTGGCCATTGCCAGCTACGGCGAGATCGAGTTCAACATGATCGGCTTCCTCTGCCAGGTGGGGGCTTGGGGGGCAGTCGCAGGCTTCTGGGAGGTGCTGCTATGGCGATGCTGCCATGGCAAAGTTGTCCGCCCTTGGAGGCTTGACGGGCGTCAAATGGACAAGGATGGGTACGGGTCCTTGAGGCCTGCAGCGCTGCCCTCGGGAGTGACCACCTTGACCCTCTTTCGCCCTCGGCCCCCGCACCGCCAGGCCGGTTCCATCCTCACGGAGTCTTCGCGTCTGTGCCTCATCCAGATCCTGCTGCAGGTGACAATGGGCAAGGGCAGGGCGAGAAAGGCGCAGGCGGGGGCATGTTGCAGCCCAAAGGCTCGAGAGTCGTGCCGGTTGAGTCAGCGCCCCAGTGCAGTCCGCACAGCAGCTGGGCACCGTATGGGGCACGACAGCATTGGGGCACGACAGCATAGGGTCTCCTGGATAGCCGTTGGACACCTGAACCGAAGCCATCTGGCCATGCGCACAGCGCTGCGGCTCACCACCACACGGGGTCCCTGCTGCCCGCCCCTGGGCCTTGCCGACCAGCCATGGACGCAAGGGCGCTCGCTCTGCGGTTGACGCTCTGCACCCCGCTTAACCTTAAGCAACACTCCCGCCCTGCACGCAGTCCCGCGGCATCAAGCTGAACCCCGTGACCACGCTCTACTACATCGCGCCCGCCTGCTTCGCGTGCCTGTGCCTGCCCTGGGCCTTCATCGAGCTGCCCGTGCTCCTGAACACCTCTGACTGGGAGGTGCCGTGGTTCTGGCTCATCGCGTCCATGATCTCGGCCTTCGGTGAGCAACGCCGCTGCAGTGTGGGGACCGGGGGGCGTACAGCGGCAGGTCCCGTGCTGGCGCCGCCCACAGCCGACGGGCTGGTGGGGAGGTCCAGCCGCCCGTGTGCGCTGACGCACATCAATGCTGACACGCACGGTCTTGCCATCCGGTTCACTTCCCGGTCCGCAGCCCTGAACATGTCGGTGTTCCTGCTCATCGGCCGCTCCTCCGCGCTCACCATGAACGTGGCCGGCGTGGTCAAGGACTGGTGCGTGGGGCGCAGGGCACTTGATGAGCAGGGCGCCTGGGGTGCCGCGGGCAGTGATAGGGTAGCCTTAGTATGACAGTTGGGCGGGCGTTTGGGAGCGGACGTCACGCTTAAGCCGCTCGGGGCGCTTGGGCCGGTCGGCACCGCCCGGACCTCCTCTTGCCTGTGTGCCGTAGTGTGCCTGAGGCCTGCCCCTGCCCTGCCCGCTCGTCGCTAACCCCAGGCTGCTGATCATGCTCTCGGTGATGCTGTACCACTCGATCGTGACCAAGCTGCAGCTGGCCGGTTACGGACTGTCCTTCGCGGGCGTGACCTGGTACAACTACCTGAAGATGAAGGTCAGTGGGGCTGATGGCACGGGTTGATGTCTGCCCTCTGTCGATCCCAGGTCGGGCCACAGTGAAGAGATCGGAAAAACCCACGCGGCTGCTTTGTGCCGCGGGCAAGTGGGGAGCTTTCTTCCTTGGTCATCTGCCCAGGGCAGGGTACTGCCAGTCCCGTCTGCTGCTACTCACTCGCCTTTGCACCCTCGTCCCTTTCGCCCTGCAGCAAGCCACCCCCGTCAGCACCCAGCCCGTTCGCGTGGACGAGGAGAAGCAGGGTCTGTTGGAAACGGGTCGCGAGAGCAGCAAGCCATAGAGCGCTTGGCATGCGCTGCCGGCGGATGACAGGACTTTGGACCAAACCAGCCTGGAGCGTCGTGGCGAGCGTCGCAGCTGTGCGGGGAGCTCATAGAGAGGGGCGCAACCGCCGATTAGACACACCTGGCCGTTTGCCAGTGCAGCTGTGCTTCGAGCCGCTCGGGTGGGCAAACAGTGGGCGTGAACCAAGGGGGATGCGCGGGTGCGAGCGTCATGATGGGGTGCGGCGTGCAGGCCTGCCAGACCCCCCTGGCGGCAGTACGCATCAGGACTTCTGTTCTAAGTTAGGAGGTGATGGATGGAGTGAGCCGTTTCAGGATTGAGATCAAGGGGCGGGTGAACCCGTGTTGGCACTGCGGTAAGCGGTTACTGGTGATCTGGGTGACGTGGGACGCTTTGTAATGTGACCAGACTCGACTACGTGTTGATGTCTATGGCTCCCGTTACTCCCTTGCTGACCGTAACTGGCGGGTACTTGAAGCCGCCCAGTGCAGACACGGTCGGGCACGGGTGCTGACTGCTGAGGCAGGAATCCCTGTCTGGATGCGGGCACCCACCCAGCACGCACACAAGCTTTGCCACCAGTAACGGCAGGCTATGCCAGGAGACCCCACGCCGTCGTGTCGCGCGTCACCAGCCCACCACCAGCGTGGGCGCTGTCCAGCAGCTCCCCGGGCCACTCCGCCGCCAGCAGCGCGTCCTGGGCCGACAGCGCAAAGGCCAGCGCAAGGTCCGGCTTTGCGAAGGCGAGGATGAAATCCTTCGCCCTCTGGAGCACTCTCGTACTTGGGGGGACGCAGGAGAGCCCATCCCACATCGTTGGCTGGTTGCAGACAAGGGTGGCTGCCCCAAGGCAGGATAACCAGGAACTCCCACTGTCCCACATCAGCTCCTCATTCCGCTGCATCCTGTCAGGGGCCTGAGCCGTGCCGCTCTGAGTGTAGTGTCCCCGGCTGCTCAGGGCGAGACTCCGACGGTAATCTGAAATGTTGCGTGGTGTGCTTTTTGAGTATACCTATCCTTCTATCCGGTGCTATTGCCCAGCTGCGCATGAGCTCCGCTTCAGCTGGCATCACATCGCTATAGCCGCCATGGGCAGTCAGGTGGGTAGAGCCCGGGGTCAGCTTCGTTCCAACTGATTACAGATCAAGTTGGAGACCACCGTGCAAAGCTACAAACTCAACAGGCCACGCCCCACACGTGTCTCCCCGCACAGCACCCGCATGCATAGGGGCCACGGTGTAAACGCCGCAAGGCGGTGCGCCGAGGGGATCCAGCACAACCGACGAGCCGACCAGACACTGCTTTTGCGGGCTCAGCTACGCCCCCAACGCCGCAGCAGTCCTGGTCATCCTGTACAGATCTCAAGTCCAACAACCTGACTGTAACCTACTTGCGGGCACCCGCATGCTGAGGCGGGCCCTCCAGACAGCAACCACAGGTACGCTTTCAACATAACCGTGTACACAACCGCGCAGCTTATCGAGACCTGAATCACAGGCCCACTACCAGTAACGAAAGGGTCACTACTTAAAACACCCCGCCGCCTCCGCTGCCGCCCCAGCGGCGTGGATGTCCTGAGTCTCCTTGCTGCCACCTCAAGCTGTGTGCAACCCACGCAAGACAACTACCCGGTAGCTTAACCTCGCAGTGCCTTGCACCTGAGCCGAGAAAGGAGTAGAAACCACCCCTGGCTAGAGGCCCCGTCGACGTCCAACACGTACCCGACGCCAACATTATGCTCAGGCAGTTTGGCTCTCTGGCACGAAGAGCACTTGCGGGGCAGGCGAGCGCACCTGCGAGTATCTCCCTTATGTGCCACGCACAAGTCGTCCCTTCCCTTTCTGCTGTGCAGCATGCTTAAGCAGCGGATGCACAAATGAGTCACATGCATTGCAGCTCTACCATACCCCTGCATATGACACTGTGTTTATTCGGCAGCTCCAGGGCGCCCGCCCCCAACCTCAACCCCCAACCTCAACAGACTGCATCGACTCATCCTCGCACGACGCCGTTGTTCAGTGTGCCTGGCCAATAAGGTAGGTTGCGCAATCAGCCAGAGGAAATGATTCCAACAGATTTGGGGAAAATTCCATTTATTAACCTTGATGGCAGTGAAAAGGTCACATCGTCGTGGCCAACACGCACGCGGCGCGTACGGGGCTATAGCGCTACACCCAGGCGTGCATTGACCGTTTAACTGACCGTTGAATTGCTAGAATCCCGTGTGAACCTCCAAACGTGCTGGGTGTGCAAGAGCCATTGTCGACCAGGCCCCGGAACCTGCATCACCATCATATTGAAGCGTTGTGCAAATCAAACGGCAAGACTCCAATCTCGAGCTCGCCAACGGCCACGGAATGTGAGGGAATCCACAACAGCCAAAGAGGGCCGGCCCGTCCACGACATGGCAGGGACCCTGCATCTGCAAACATCTGCAAAGACGTGCTTCGCCGGCACACAGTGTACACGGAATGCGCAGCAGCCCTCAGCAGCCAAAGGCTGAGGATCGACCCGTCCACAACATAGCAGGGCCCCAGGGCCCCTCCAGAAGTAATGCAGCTGTGCTGCAAAGCTCCTCGCCCCACGCAAGCAGCCGGGGGCAGACTGTTCTGTTTGGTGCATGCGGTCAGGTGGCATCCCCATCGGACAAACCGACGAACCTGACATCGGTCCGGGGGTCCAAGAACGGGCAGCCACACAAACCTAGCAAGGCATTCCGGCCCGGCCCGGCCATAGGGCCTGGGCCATAGGGCCTGGGCCATAGGGCCATAGGGAACGGCGGCCCTGCCCCACGAACTGCGGAGGTCAGATGCCCCTCGCCCTGGTCATGCTTGTGTGCACGCTCTCCGCCCCTCACCGGGTGCCTGGAACCCCTGGACCTCCGGAAGCACACAAAAGCTTCGACCCCCGCAAAGTTGGAGACAAAGGTCTCTTGCGGACACTGCTGAAGCGCCAGGCGGCCACATGAGCCCGGCATCCGCCCCACCGCACGGAGCTGACACAAGGTCCGTGCGGGGGCAAGGGAGATTTGGCATGCATTACCACCACCCCAAACATCCACCAAGTGCAACCAGTAGTGCACATCCCGACCCTTCAGAGACAGACCGTGTTATGTGAAGGATTGACCGGCCTCCATCCTGTGCCCGGCTTCTTGGAGGCAAAGCGTATGGCTCTACACAGCCAGGCACTCCAGTGCAAAACCATTACCCGTTGCAAGTCCCTGACAGGGCAGGGCAACAGCCAGACACCGGCCCTTGCACCCACCCAGCGCACATCAAGCAGGGTGCGAGAGGAGCAACATGTGTTACCGCCTCCCATGCCTGGGCCACCACACGAAAAGCCATCGGGCCCTTACTGCTTACCAGGTCACCAGTCCCAAGGGTCCATGCGTCCATGCGTCAATGATTACAGGCGTTCCCTCACATCAACACGGCCGCCATCACCTGCCACCTCTACCCCCCCAGATAGGCCCGTCCAACGCTACGCATACTTTCTGCGCACACGTCATGCCCGATGCAGACACGACACTCGTGATCGCGCTTCCGCAAAGAAGACATGCCAGGCTGCCCGACCGCAGCCCCTACGAATCTTATACAAAGGCGTACGTTCGGACCCCGTATAGGCAATACATGCTGCGGTGCTGCGACCAAGCTGCTGAATATGCACAGCCCGGTCGCCGCATAAAAGCGCATCATTCTCCCTCAAATCGTTACGCCAACAAATATAAAGTCGGCGCCCGGGTGCTCGCGATGCTGGCCTCGTCCCGCGCTCGTACCGGATCCATTCGCCCTGGCGGCCGGAACACGCGAACCCGCTGCTCACAAACCAGGCACAAACCATGGAACTAAACTACTGGACACTCGGCCGGAGGCAAATGCCGATGCGGCCAAACTTGAACCGCCCAGGAGACGATGCTGTGGCTCCCGCGCCACCCGCCTGAGGCAGGGGCGGCGTGCGGCCCGCTGGCGCGGAGCCTGCTCTGGTCATGCCACAGCCACAGCCGCTGTCTCCTTGCTCGGCCTCGGTCGGCCCCGCGCCGAAACAGGTGCTGACTCGGGCGAGCGGCAGCAGACGGGCGTAGGGCGGTTCCTTGGGGCTGCAGCCAGCAGGCGACAGCAGAGCCGACGACAGGCTTGGAGAGCTCAGCGCGCTGGCGCTGCCACCACCGCTGCTGCTCGACAACGGGGCAGCGCTGATGTAGTCGCTGCCGGCTCCGCTGTTGCCTCCGGCGCTGCAGGCGGTGCCGTTACTGTCGCGAGCTCCCTTCATGAAGGGCTGCGGCGATTGGGGTGGCTGCAGCGAGCGCTGCGGGGCGCCCGTTGCGTCGCTGGAGCTGTCTTGGGCTTGTGGCCCGGTGAGGACAGCACCGCCGAAGCAGCCGCCGCCGGCGCTGGCGCTGGCGCCGCCTCCAGTACTGGCGAGGAGGGCACCGCCGAAGCAGCCGCCGGGCAGGAGCGCGTAGCCCTGCTGTCCCCGCAGCAGCCGCTCTGCCGCCAACATCACGGTCTTCCCGGGTAGCCGGTCCGCATCATTGCCGTTGCCGCTGCCGCTGCGGCCGCCGCTGCCGCCATCGCTGCCGCTACCGCTGCCGCTACCGCTGCCGCTAGAGCTGTCGGAGCAGGATGCCCTGCCCGAGCTCGCGGCCGACGGGGGCGGTCGCGGCATCTCAGCCTCCTGCTCCTCGCGCTCTCCGTCCTCGGCTATGGGCGCGAGGCCGCGCAGGGGGCCCTGCCACGTGTGCGCGTTGCGGCCGCGGCGCCGCTGCGCGTGGCGTGCGGGCGCAGGGAGAGAAACCGGAGCTGTCACGGGGGCCAAGACCAGCCCTGGCGTGGGCATTGCCGTCGGTGCGAGCAGGCCGCCGGTGGTGCTGAAGGGTGAAGAAAGCATTGAGCAGCAGCCGAGCAGAGCCTCGGGCGAACCGAGGCCGAGGCGGCGCAAAGCGTCTGCTACAGCCGGCGTCGCGCGCAGGCGGCAGCACCGGGCTGGCCCCACGCAGCCGCCGCCGCCAGCGGCGGCGGCGGGGGCGGCAGAGCTGGCGGGGGCGGGAGATGAGGCCGCCGGGAGTGCTGCCGTAGGGCTGGACCCAAGCAGCACAGCGCCCAGCACGTCCACCGTGTAGTCGTACGGGCCGTCGTACAGGTGGTACGGCATAACCTCGATGACGTTGTCTGACAGGCAGCCGAAGAGCTAGAGGCCGCACGCGGGGAGGGGCATGGTGGAGGTTAGCAACGGCTGATTCGCGGGGACGGCGGGGAGCACCGCCAGGAGACCTTGGAGCATGGCGACCTCTCCTCATCGGCCGTAGCGAGCCCTTGCATGCCTCACGCCTCATGCCTTCGTGGAACACAGTCTGTCTGGCCTTTCGCTGGCGCTACAAAGCTACGGGCGCTTTCGGCCCCGGCCACCGTAGGCTCACCTCACGACTGGCTGCCGTGACAACCAAGGGGCCCTCGGGGGCGCTTGGCGCCTCCGAGGACGGTGGCCAATGCAGCCCGGGCAGGGGGATGGTGCAGGCGCCGTCCACGATGATGGCGGGGACCCCAAAGGGCCAGCCAAGCAGGTCGTCGAGTGACTCGCCCGGGCCTCCGCCGGCCGAGGTCTCCAGGAAGGATGCCCTGCAGGCGGGCCGCAGCAAACGGGCGGTTCAGGCGAGGAGGGGCGCAGTACGGTAAGTAGACCTCTGCCGTCCCCACGTGCTGTGCTCGCATCATGGTGGTGGCAATGGGATGGCTTCACTGTCTTTCGGCGCCGTACTCGGTAACAGGTCACGTCAGGTGCCGTACCTTAGCGTGAGGCACTCCCTGTCTCCGTCCACCACCTCCAGCATTTCCTGCAGCCACGCGTCGCCGCGGTGCGAGAAAGCCACCACGGTGTAGTGGCGCTGCAGCGCCAGCAGGAGCCGCCGCGAGCCGGGCCGAAGCGCGCAGCAGGTGGCCACGTTGCCTGCCCCGGCCGCGGCGGGCAGCGACGGCAGCGGCGACGACAGCTCGGGGGGCACCGCGAGGTCCCCTGGCGCCGAAGCCGCAGGGTCCAGGGCAGGCCACGGCAGCGAGGCAAGGGGCGGTCGCAGTGCGCGCTCTGCTGACACGGCGGCGTTTTGGAGGGCTGGTGTCGCGAGAGGGTCTGTTTTGGCCCCCAGGGGCTCGGGACGCCAGTACGCGTGGATGCCGTTTGTTGCCATTTGATCGTCGTGGCTTCGCCCGTCGTCCACAGGGCTGCTGTAGATGCTGCCCGGGTCGTCGTCGCTATCATCCTCATCCTCGTCGGAAGCAAGCAACGGCGATCTGCTCGCGCCATCCAGGACGTTCACGAGTTCGACCGCCACGATGCCCGGACCATATTGCAGGTGCTGCGGCTGCGGAGGGGCGGCGAGGTGCCTGCAAGGCGGCGGCAGGGGTGGGGCGGGGGCTCGCGGCGAGGCAGCGTCCGCACGCGGGTCCGAGCGGGCTGTTTCCCGTTTACGTCTCTTCGGCTCGCGCCGTGTCGGACGCACCTGGGACCGGCCTCCTGGAAGACTGGAGCAGCCTCGTTATCGCCCGCTCCTCCAACGAGCACCTCCAGGTCGAGGAAAAGTAGGGGCGAGACTGCCGAGAGAAGCGACATTGCCTCCGCGTCGCCCCCTGGTTAGGATTGCGCAGAGCTATGATGTCTATCCTATGACCGGCTGGGGGCTTAATGAGCTGCAACACTCAGGCCTGCAGGCGTTCGGAAGGTTGCCGCAGCAACCGCTGCCTCCACAGCCGCGCTCCCTGGTGCTGGTTAAAGCTCCACCATGAAAGGAAGCGACGTTGTGGCGGCAGCGTACTGCTGTTTCCCAGCCCAGACGAGTCGGTGCGTGGATGCCCCCTCGTGAGGACGTCTGGCGACGATGTGTTCAGTTCTGCTCATACAGCGTGCTGATATATGCATAAGCCTGCCATCGCAGACGTTGGCGTGTCGCCAAAGCCGCTACGGTCAGCCTGTGTCTGTGAACTGTCGAGAAGAGCTCGAGTTGACACAGCTAACTACGTGTCTGCTGAGGGCACAGAGTACATCATGCATCAACGTGTTGTGAAGGCACTCTAGTAGGAGCTTACTTGAAGCCGTTCGATCGTTACATCTAATTCCAAAAGTACTGCCTAAGAATACCGCCGACCAGCAGGACCGTTTCTTCTTCACGTCCAGCGCCAACAGGCGCCAACCGCAGAGCCCAAGCCAAAGCAACTACGCCCAACGCAAGGCGCGGCCCAGACGCGACGCGAGGCGGGGGTGCCTCCGTTCGCGCACGCAGTTGCCGCAACGTCGTTGCGTGCTGCCGTCGCATCTCTGAAGCACCATGGGACCATCAAGCGAACAGCAGATTCCATGCGCTTGAGAGCTGGGCATTTCTGTGCGCTAGAATTCTCTGGTCGCCGGCGGGCATGCCCACGGTTGCGTGCCAGTGCACCCACAGTGCACCTTGGTGGTGCGAATCCCAGCAAAGCATGCCCAGGCCCATGGCCGCCTCCACAGCTCGCAAGCTCAGTGTTCTTGCTCTGCGTCCGAAGCGGCTGCAGTGCGTGCAGGCAAGTGCCCTCCGGGGCCCTGTATTGACACGATCAGCCCCCCCACCCCTGTGGCTAACCGGCGCCGCTACGCGAGGGCACTGGGCACCTGGCCCAGCTTGCCCGCAGCGCTTGCCCCCATTACTGCGGCCCCCTGCGGCCCACGCCATGACCCCCACGAAGAGCCTGTTGGACGGAAGCACGGACCGCGCGCCTGGAACCACAGGCACGCGTCCGGTGCACCCCCCACCGCGACATGGGCCGTCAGGAGCTGCGCCTGACTAGGAGCAGCTCTCATGAGTCGCCCCTGTACCCTCTCTTTAGGATCAAGGGTCTTCCTCTTCCTGCCTGATTGTCGTCCTTCCGGTCCCTGCTATCCCTGCCGCTCGCTGGGCTCGACAGTGGGGCTAGGACGGCTGGGCTGGCTGACATGACCAACTAGGCCTACCCTTTGTTTGCCCACCTGTTCCCTTGAAGGCTCCCCACTCTTCTGCCTCAAGTTTGGCCATTCCGGCCCGTGCAGCCGTGCAGGGCTCATGTGGCCATGAGGGCCCGACTCGCCTACGCGTCCGCATTACAGCGGTGTCCAAGCGCGCCGCAGCGCCGCCGGGTCACACAGCCCGTCACAGAGTCCCGTCGACACCACCCACAGCCAGGGCATCTGGCCGCCACTCCCTGTTCCTCCCTGCGCATAACGGCGCTTTGCCGCCTGCCCTAGCCCGCGTCAGCCCGACATGCAGTCACCTGGGCCCGGGGCCCAGGCCCGGTGGCCCAGGCCCGGGCGGGACCAGCACGACCTAGCCCAGGAGGAACGTACGGCGCCGAGTGGCAGCAGGCGGGGCCCTGAAGCTCCGGGTCTCCACGCACTGACAGACATACTAAACCACTAGTCAGGATAAGCCTCGCGATCCTGAAGTCAGAGCCCGTCAGTGTAACACCAGCATCACACCTGTCACTAGTGCCGTCGCTTCCGCAATGACCCCCTTACACCCCCCATCGCTACGCTTATATGAATACCCGCACTAGGAATGCGCATGGTGAAAGGAAGAAGCTAGAGGAGGGACGGCCCCCCGGACGCTAGGAAGAGACCCGTAAACCTTGTGAACCAACATCAGGGGAACCCTGAACTAAACCTCTCGAGTCGCGCGCCATACCTCCTTCCGAGTTGCCGAGTAACCTCGCGCATACACAAACTCCTGTCACGTCGTACACCTGCATTGCCTCTTCCCGTCGTACCAGAGGGAGCCTCAAACACCAGCACCTGCCGTACGCCTGTCCGTTCCTCCTGCCAACCTGTTTTGTCACCAGGGGGGCATCCCCGCCTACATGCTCCATGCCCTGCAGCCTCGTCACGTGCACACCTCCTGCGCCCCAGCGCCTTGCAAATCCTGCAACCCCCCCTTTTCGTTCTCAGCCCGTGAGGGCCTCAAGCGCCGACCTTCGTACACTTCCCCCGCCCCTGCGCACGGATGACACCCAACCACACCGCTCTGGGCCCTTGCAGCGTTCGGCCACCGCTGAGCTAAAGAGACAAGGCCAAGACACCAACCCTTGTAGCCACCTGCAACCGCAAGCACTGGCGCCGAATAGTCGCCCACCAAGAATGGTTTCGGCGAGACAGGCCTTGCGGTGTCGGACAAAGGCCGGGCCCTACAGGCGACACGACATGCCGCAGTTACTCCTTCCCCCCCTTGCCCCTTGCAGGACACAGCCCGTGCCCTAGCCCCCCTGCATGCCCCAACACACACCGTGCATTCGAGTATGTGTGCAGACTACACTCCATCCTCGCGGGTCGGGTTTTCTCTTCAGTCCCGCCCGCTTCTGCAGTCGTGACATTCCTTGTCTGGTCGGGTCCTCGCGTCCGTGTGCCTCTGCCCCCCGTTTCCGAAAGTAACCCTACGCCGTCATCAGATTGAGCACTGCATCATGCCAACCAGTGAACTAAGGTGCGCCTCGTGCCGTCTACTTGTTCGCCTGCCTAGGCACAGTGGGCGGCCCCGGCGGCGGCGGGATCCAGCTCGCCTGCCAAGCTGCTGCCGCCGCGGCGGCCGCATCAGAGGGCTCACCAGGGGGTGACATGCGTGCCGCAGCCATGTCCTGGCGCTCGATCGGCTGTGGGACAGGGCCGCTGCCGCCTCCCGCCGTTCCGCCGCCAGCTCCAGCAGACGCCGGGCGCGATCCTGGGCGTGCGTCCGCGCCCGTGGCCGGCGGGCGGGGCACTGGCGGCGGCTGAGGCATCGCCGACTGCTGCTGCTGCTGCTGCTCCGGTGGGAAAGGCGTGTTGAAGCCACCCTGGAACGACCCTGGGCGGCTGCCGAAGGTCAGTCGGAACAGCGGCGGCCGCGGCCCTGGCGGCGGCGGCGGCGCTGGCGGCAGCGGGGCCGCGGCGGCAGCGGCAGCGGCAGCGGCAGGCGCGGCGGCAGAGGCGGCGCGCCCGGTCGCGTCAGCGCTGCGGCGGGTGCACTCCGACGGTGGCCTGTCTTCAGCGCGCTCGGGCTGGGGGCCGAGCGTGGTGACGACGACCGCCGGAACCCCTGGCGGCAGCGCCAACGCTGGGTCGCGCCCCGTGGCCCGGCCTTGCCCCTGGGCCGAGGAAGGCAACGGGACAGGCGATGCTGTGCGAGCGGGGCCCTGGCTTGCCCCTGTGGTGGTGGAGGGGGCGGAGGAGCCGTGGGGCTGGGCCTGGCTCTCGGGCGGGGCCGCGGCGCCGCCGCCAGCGGAGCGGGATCCCGGGCGGCTGGGCGGCGCGGGGCCCCACGGTAGCGGGGCCGAGGCAGGGGCGGTCGGCGGAGGGAATGGCGGCATGGGCGGAAGCGACGGGAACGGCGGAAGCGTGCGCCTCTCCGAGGAGTCCACGTGGCCGTAGCCTGCTGCCGCCGCGCTGCCACCGCCGCCGCCGCCGCCGACGGTGGCGGCACCGCCAGGCGGCGGCCAGGATGCGCCCACGGGGCGGGCTTGAGGCGCTGCGCCCTGCCCGGGAGCCGTCGCCTCCCACTGCCTGCCGAGGGGCGGGAAGGGCAGGAAGGCGGCGGGGCCGGAGCCGGGGCCCTGGCGGAGGCCCAGCATCGGCCATGCTGACGTGGCGGCGGAGGTCTCCGTGGTCGGCCCGGCGGTGTCGCTGCTGTCGCCGAGGCCGCCGTCGCCGCCGTCGCCGCCCTCCTGCTTGCTGCCGCCGTCGCCGCCGCTGCGGCGGCGGTGGTACAGCGGCGGCCGCCGCGGCTGCTGCTCCGCCGCCGCCGCCGCCGCCGCCGCGGGGGATGCTGCCGCGACCGTGTCCAAAGGCGCAGCAACGCCGACGCAGTGGCGCGTGGGCGTGTCGTCGGGGCTGCCCCCCCACGAGCCGTACAAAGCGCCGATGTCGTCTCCCGACGAAGGCCCCTCGGCCGGCTCCGGCGGCGTGTGCAGGCGCTCGCCGGCGGCGGGGTCTTCGGACGGAGGCGGCTGTGGGGCGTCTGCGCGGGCGAATGCATGCTCCACGCCTTGCGCTTGGTGCGGGGCTTGGCCGGTGACGGGGGTGGGGGTCACGGGGGGTGGCTGAGAGCCGGTGGGGGAGGTGGGCGGCGCTGAGGCTGGCCGGGGCCTCGGCCCCTGGGCCGGCGGCGGCGGCAGGCGCGGCGGCGGCGGCCGCTTGTACGGAGCCGGCGGCGGTGGAGCGCCTGGCATGGTTGGGGCCCGGGCGGCAGCGTCGGCGGCGTCGGCGGTGCTGGCGGCGGCGGCGGCTTGCGCGGTCGCTGGAGCCGCTGCCGCCGGAGGCGTGACCGGCGAGCCGAGCGGGCCTTGGTCGCCTGCCTCAGCCCCGGGCCCGGCGGCGGCGGCGGCAGCTGGCATCGGAGGCGGCGGCATGGCAACGGCCTCTGCCGCCGCCGCTGCATCCCGTGCGCCAGCCGCCTCTGCTGCAGCCTCCGCCAGCTCCGTCGGCGGCGGCAGCGCAAGGCTCGGCGCCTCTTGCAGCTCAGGCGACGGCGCCGCCGCGGCCGCTTCCCTGTGATGCCCTGCCGCCGGTGCGCGCTCGGGCGCTTCTGCAGGAGCGTGCGCGGTCGCACCCATCGACGGCATGGGCGGAAAGGGCATGACGAACGAGCCGCCCGGCGTAACTTGGCCGCTCGCGTGGCCGCTGGTGTGGCCACTCTGGCCGTTGAGTCCACCACTCGGGGTCCCAGATCCAGATCCAGACGGCCGGCCAAAGGCCAGCAGCCAGCTGTCGGCGGTTGGCGTCGTTAGTAAGCTGAGATCCAGATCGTCCATGCCGTCAGACGGACCCGCGCTGGGATCCAGCGCCAGGCCCTGGGCGAACCGTTGGTACGGCAACAGGCCCGAGGCGGAAAGCCCCGCCTGGGCCACAACGGCCGCGGCCGCGGCGGCAACAGCCGAGGCCTCTGCGGATAAAAGCTCCGAGGTGGGCTCCGACGGCTCTACCTGTGGCGCTGGCGGCTCTTGGCCGACGTCGGGGCCGGGCTCGGCGCCTGGCGGGGGCGGCTCGCGGGTCCGCGTCTCGGCTGACGCTGCCCGTTGCAAACCCTGTGCCTCGCCCGCGGCCTGCGTTGTCGTCGCCTGTGCATGGCTTTGCGGCTGGGCCTGAGCCTGGGCCTGGGCCTGGGCCTGGGCCTGGGCGTGGGCGTGGGCCTGGGACTCCGTGGCGGCTGGGGCTTGCGCCGGCGGGTGCTGTGTGGGGGCTTGCGAGGGCGCTTGCACTTGGGAGTGGATCTGGCCCGGCGGCGGCGGCGGCGGCATGAGCTGGGATGAGGCACGTGGCGGCGCCAAGACCAGCGGCGGCAACGGACCGGGCCCCGGCGGGGGACCCATGGATGCGACGGGCCAGTGCTCCGGCGGCGGCGGCGGCGGGTGGCCCCAGCCCCAGCCGTAGCCCCAGTGATGCGGCGGCGGCGGCGGAGGCATCATCGGCGGCGGCGGTGGCAGCATGCGCGCTGGCGGCGGCCCTCCGCTGTACGGCCGCCCTGCACTGCCCGCCGCGCCGCTGCTGCTCCGTGGCAGCAGCGGAGGCGCCACCACGGGGATGCCGCCGGGCCCATAGTGCGTGACCAGCGCCCCCGAGCCGGGCCCAGGGCCGGGCCCAAGCAGGCCCGGTGGCGCGCTGTTGCTGCTGCTGCTGCTCTGCAAGCGCTGGCGGTACTCGCCGGCACCCGAGGAAGGCCGCAGCTCCAGAGACGAGCGACGGTCGCTGTTGCCGCCCGACTCTAGCACGCTACCGGGGCCGTAGCTCCCACGATGCTCCACCGGCCCTCCTGCGCTCCCGCCCGCGCTCGAGCCAGCCCCCGGGCTGGGCCCGCCTGACGGAGCGGCGCCCGGGAAGGAGCCGGCGTGACTCATGCGGGACGGGCCCAGGCCAGGCCCGCTGCTGCCCGCGGCGCTGTACGACGGCGGCAGGTGCGGGTAGGGGTGGTACCCTGCGTAGGCGTGGTGGGGCCCAGGGCTGGCGGCGCCGCCGCTGCCGCGCCGCTGCGGCTCCCACCAGGTGCCCGGCGGCGGGCCACGCATGGACTCAGGCGGCGAATGGGCGCCATGGCCGGCTGGCGGCGGCGGCGGGAAGGGCGGCGGCATGGCTGGGGAGTGCGGCCGCAGCGGCGGCAGGGGCCCAGCTGGGGTCCAGCGGGGCCCTGGCGGGCTTACGTAACCCAGCGCCTCGCCGCTGCCGCCGACCAGAGCGCTTCCGGTCTCGCTGCCGTAGCGTGATCCCGGCGGACCGGTGCCTGGCTGCGGCTGCGGCGGGGAGGCGAAGGGCCGCATCTGCGGCTCACTGATCCGCGCGTACGGCATCGGCCCTCCGGACATCGCGTATCCTGGCGCGCCGCCGTACCCCGTCGCGCCGCCACCGTACGAGGCGAACGGATCGGGCGGATTGCCGTACACGCTCGAGGCCGAGAAGCGCCGCAGGCTGTGGTGTTGGGACAGGTACGACTGGGGCGCTCGATCGGGCGGTTGGCACGGGCCCTCGCCAGTCGCAGTGGGTGCTCCGGCGGGGGAGCTGGCGGGCGGCAGGGAGGGCTGCCGGGGCAGTGGTGGGAGCATACGTGACGGGAGCGGCCCAGACGCGGCGTGGGGAGGGGGTTGTGTCCTGGGCGAGTTGGCTCCCGTTGTGTCCCAGGAGCTGTAGCGGAGCGGAGGCTCGCCCAACTGCTGCCCCTGGTGGGCCTGGGCCTGGGCCTGAGCCTGGGCCTGGGCCTGGGCCTGAGCCTGATCAGCCAGCGTCTGCGCCGTTGGAGTATGGCGCCACCGAGCCTCATCGCCGGTTTCCTGCTGCAGCCGTTGCGTGTGCGGGCCCTGCGACATGGGGTGTTGGGGCGGGGGCCCCGACGGCGGTCCGCCGCTGAGGCCGCTGTCTGCCCTGCTGGGCGGGCTGGAGGGGCTGTGCGGGTGCGGGTAGTGGAGCGGCCCGGGCCTGGCGGTGGCGGGCGAGGGAGCGACAACGCCGGGCAGGTTTGACCCCGGCATAGACGTGGGCCACACCGGGGAGGCCATTCCGCCGCCGCTGGCTCCGGGTGTGGAGGCGCATGTGAGGCCGGCGCTGGTGGCGGGGCCGGGGCTGAAGGAGAGGCCGGGGCCGGCGATCGGCGCGCCGGCGAGCGAGTCGGGCCGGGGGTGGTGGGAGAAGCTGTGGGGGCGAACGCGCGGTGGCGCGTGGGCCGGCAGCAGGGGAGCCCCGGTGGAGATGACCTGCGCAGGCGGAGGGCGCATGGGCGGGACGCAAGGGGTGAGGCGGAGCTAGGCAGGTGCAGCGGGATGCTACAACAGCCTGAGAGCTACCTCTAACCGCTATCGTGAAATTGCTGGTCTCCGTCGTCTCCGCCCCGTCTCAGGCGTCCCAACGGACGAACCCCAGCCCAATCCCCAGCCCCAGGCCCACCCAGGCCCGCCCCGGCCCACCCTCGAGTAGGCCGAGGGCAGGAGAGGAGGGAGGGCCGAGCCGCCGGCGCCACCCCTGCCGCCCTCCGCCAGTGCCTCCGCCGCCGAGGCCGCCGCAGCGAACGCCGCCGCAGCGAACGCCGCCGCCGGGGCAGTACCCGGCGTATCCGTGCCTGCGCCGCCGGCCCCTGCCTCGCCCCCGCCCGCTCCAGCGCCCTGGCCCTCTGCACTCAGGCTGCTGCTCGTACTTGCCGCCGCGTGGAAGGACGTACGGACGGGCCCAAGGGTGGCTGGTCCCGAACCCAGAGGCGTGTGGCCCAGTGACGGAGGCCCCAGCGGCGTTGCCCCAGGCGCCATGCCCCTCCCGGTAGCGGGGGACGCCGAGAGGGGAGCCATGAGGTGGCCCCACGCGTGCGGCGGCACCTGCACGGGAGCCGGCGCGACGGCGATGCGCCGCCGGGCCCAGCCCCGCGGGCCCGACGCGGCCGTGCCTGGGCCCGCTGCAACGTCAGCGTCGCCGGAGGGCCCACCCGAGCCCAGCGGCCCCTCCCCGGAGGAATGCAGCGCCAGGGATGCGCTGCCCGCTGGGGACAGCCCTTGGTCCCAATCACGGTCACGATCACCCGCTGCTGCGCCGCCTCCGCCTCCGCCTCCGGCTCCGCCACCACGCACTGCGGTTGGCATGTGCGGTCCCGTGGCTCCTCCCTCGGGGCCCACGCGCAGGGGCACGGCCGTGGGCGTGAGGTCACCCATGCCGGGCCACTGGGGCCCGCTGCCCTGGCCGCTGCTGCCGGCGCTGTAGTGGGGCGGGCCGGAGGAGGGGGCCGAGGGCGGGCCCAGGGCCGAGGGCGGCAAGGGGCCCGCGTGGCGCGGCGTGTACTGGATGGGGTAGGCGTGCGGTGAGTGCTGAGGCCATGAGGACCACATGGGGTGCTGAGGGGGTGCGGGCCAGGGGTGCGGCGCGTACGGATGGGAGTGGGGCTGGGGGTAGAGCTGGGCCTGGGCGGGCCCGGGGCCCCAGGGGCCTGTGGGTTGATGCCGAGGGTAGGGCGGGGGCGCTTGCTCCTCCTCCTCCCCGCCGAGCGCCGCCGCGGCAGCCTCGCCCCACATTCTCCAGGGTCCCCCGGCGCCGCCCCCGCCCTCTTCTGCGGGCCGGCCCGATCCCGATCCAGACCCCGGTTGGTCACCGCCGGTCTGAGCCTGGGCCTGGGCCTGGGGCTGGGCCTGAGGCTGGGGCCAAGGCTGCGGCGCCTGTGGGCCCGTCTGGGCCTGCGGTGCCGAGTGGGGCCTGGGGGCTCGGAAGGAGCGCCCCTCGAGCCGCATGGGCGCCGCGCCGGCGGCCTCACCGCCGCCAGAGGAGCCGCCGGAGGCTGCGGCAGACGCAGTGGGCTCCTCGCCTGAGACGCGAAGGATTGCTGGGTCGATCGGCGCGGAAAAGAGGAACCGAGACGTGCTGCGGCCTGGCTCAGCGGTCGCGGGCACGCGACTCGCGCCGCCCTCGCTGCCGCTGCCACTGCCACCGCTGCCGCTGCCGCCGCCGCTGCCGCCTCCGGTCGCGCCGCTGCCGCGACCGCTGGTGGCGGCCTCGCCCTCGCCCCGCGATCCGCCCTGGGAGTCCCCCCTCTCACGGCCCATGCGCCACGCGCTGACGCCCCGCCGCTGGCGCTTGGGCGTCCGGACCTGGCCCGACCCCGCCGACCCGCGGCGCCGCCGTTGGGCGGTCGACACAAGCACCTTCTGCCTCTGCCGTGGTGGTCCCGTCGACGGAGAGCCAGCGGGCCGAGCGGCCGCCGCCGCGGAGGCTGCCGCAGCCGCCGCCGCCGCCGCCGCAGCGAGGCCAGGGATCACGGCTGCCGCTGCCGACGCGCCGCCGGCGAAGCGTGGCGTGTCGGACTGCGCGGCGGCGCTCGAGTCCTCTGCGCCGCCGCCGGCCTCGTCGCCAGATCCGTCGTCCCCGCCGCCAGTGTCGCTGTCAGCCTGGGCGGAGCCGGCCGCTGGCGTGCCGCTGCCCCCCGCCGGCCCCCTCTGGCGCTGGTTGTAGCGGACCTTGTAGGAGGTCTGTGGCGAGGGCACGCAGACAGGGCGGCCAGGCTGTTGGCGGGTGCTTTGAAAGGGGGTAGCCCCAGCACTTAGTCTACTCACAAACCACGTTATGATTCCTTTAGATAGCGCCGTTGCCCTGGCCCCGAGCCGTAGACCTCACTTGGCGCATGTCATCGAAAAGTTTGTCCAGGGGACGGTCGGGGTCGTTGAGTACGGCAGCAACCTGCTCGTCCAGTCGGGGCAGGAGGACCTGCAGAACAGTCCAGAGGAGCAGTTTGTCAAGGGAGGGGTTGAATGCCTCGAGTGAGGGGCGAAGGAAGAGGAGCTTGGAGTGATGGCCGCGTGGGGCAGGATTCGCAGGGGCGTGCGAGCTGTCGGCTGCCAGGCCTGCCACGCGGTACGGTACGTGAAGGCATGCGTCTGCACCGTTTCTGCATGGGGCCCGGGCCTGATGGCATCTGCTTCCATGCGTGTATGGGGGACCGGGTCGACTTGCCGCGGGCTGACGTGGAGGCCAGGGTCACCCCTACCTTGACCCAGCGCCGGACCTGCAGTTCCGGCTCCGGCCCGCTTCCCAAACGGTACCGATCAAAGTCGAAACGCCGCGGCCACCCACCTGAAGGTCCTGCGAGCTCAATCCACCATCCGCCTGAAGCTGTGCGCGTAGCGCTTCCAAAGATGCAAGCTTGCGGTGGGGCCATCGTTGGATGCCACGGAGCCGGCACACCTTCTTGAGCCGCGACTGGCTGATTCCCAAGGCACATGCCGCGTCTCGCGCAGGCAGGTGAAAAAGCTGCGGAGGTCGCACGGGACATTTCGGTTGTGTACGTGCGGGGAATTGGCGGGGAGAGGCGCGATCGCCCGCCCAGCACTAGCAGGCTCATTAGTGAACATATCATGTGTCAGGACAAAGGTTTGTGCAGGGGAGCAGCGCAGGAAGTGCGGCTGCGGGCCCCTTCCGGCCAGCTCTCCTTGGCTCCACGGCGCAAGCGAACCGGTGTGCCCCACCCGTCCAGCGCCGGGGCCCCGACTTTCCCGTCCAAAATGGTTCTCGTCTACCCCAAGGAGGTAAGGCCTTACCTCCCGAAGTTTGTTAAGTGGCGGGCCCGAGCTCGCGTCAGGGGCATTTGCCGCCGAATCGTCAGCCCGCATCAGAGTGCAGCGGTGCGGCGACGCCACTTCTAGTGAAGCATTAACGTCTGCTCATCAAGTCTACTGCGGGCCCCAGCCAGTCGCGGCTCGCGTCCAGAAACCAATGGGGGTGTCGCAGGGGCGCGGCCGTCTGTGTTCAGCCACGCAGCCCCACAAGAAGTGGCGCAAGTGTTGCACATACTATCGGTGCGTACTGTGAGGCCTATACGAGCGCGGAAAGCGGGCACTTGCAGCGTGCATTTGCGCCGAGCTGAGCCCGAGTAGGTGCTGTAGCGGGTGTCTGTTGATTGGTGATGTAGCTAGGGTAAGAGTTAAGCGTCTTGACTGTGCACTCCCCACAGCGACGGTGGCTAGGGCCAAAACGATCCAGCCCGTGCGGTTAGTTCGATCCGCCGCGGAACTCATCCGCCGACCCATCCAGCGCCTGGCGCTCGCATCGCGGGATCCCTTACTTCTAGGAGTGCGCGTTAGTCCGGTGTACCAAGCGCGGCTGCAGGTTGGACCGAACGAGCGACGTGCTACCGACTCGCACCCTGAGCAGGCCCCCGAAGACCCAGGCAGCTGCACACGCCCAAACGCCGCCGCCCCCTCGCGGCGGCCCAACCCGAACGCCACCGCCTGCGTACACGTTCTTTGCATAACAAACGCAGGTCAGAACCCGACACAAAGAGCGTGCGGGAGCTCCCTTCACCACAGACAATTCCGTCCAAGTCTCGTCCCCGCGGCCTCCCGTGTCTTCCCGCAAGTCCTGCCCAACTCGTTGCGGCCCAACCCCCCGCCTTCGCCCAAGCCCGCGGCCCGGGAAGGGCGCTTGGTGTCTGGGCGGGGCGGACTGGCTATGTGGGAGACTGCAGGCGCTTTCCTCACATGCGCAAGGACCTTCCAGCAACCGCGCACCGTTGCTACTGCCCCACACATTTAGCGACTGTCACACCTAGACCCCAGCCACCAGCCACACACGATGCGTGCAGGCCAGCGCGAGTAACCCCGTGCGCGCACAGCTCTCTCTTCGCCAACCCCTGCGCCTCCAGTCGCCGCAATGCCTGTGCGACCTAGGGCTTCCACGCAGCCCCGACCCATGTACGTAACAGCAGCGCACCCCGTCCAGGTCTGTATCGTGTACGCCTCACAACAAGTATACGGACACAAGCAGCGGCACGCTCCCTCGCCACTCACCGATAGCAGCACAAACCCACCCCACCCTCTTCCTCCTCCCCTACCTCTCCACAACCACCCCTACCCCTACCCCGCCCTCGCTCCGGCCCCTCCGCGCTCCTCCCCACGCCCGCGCAGCCACACCACCTCCGCCCTGCTCTCCTCCACCCTCCTTCCCACAGCCTCATCGCGCCGATCTCGGCCTCGAGTACATGACCGACGATGCCAGGATCTCGGCCTCCTTAGCCATGCGGTCGTGGGCGGCCTTCTCGGCCTTGGCCCTCCGCTTGGCCCCGTCCTCCATGAGTCGCTCGAAGAAGCCGTCGATGCGTGTGGGCGCCAGTTGGCGCTTGGGCGGAACGAGGGAGGCGTAGGCCTGGGCCGGGAGGAGGCGCGGGGGCAGGGGGCAGGCGGGTCGGGTCAGGTTGGAGGGGGCGGGTGGAGGGGGGCCGGTAGCGGGCCTGGTTGGGAGCTGGGCCGCGGGCCTGGACGGGAGCGGGCGCGGGTCCGGGCCCGGGTACGGTCCCAGGCCCGGGCCCAGCCGGGCCCGGCAGCTCCCGCCCGCTTGGGAATCTGTCGCGCCCGCCTGCGCCAGCCGACTGCCGTTCCTCGGGTTTTCCGCATCCCGGCATTCGTGGGCCCAGTCGCCCGTAGGCCCGGCGCTGGTCCGCTGGGCCGGACCTGGCGGGGCCTCCGCAGCCCGTGAGCGCACCGCTCCGAGTGCCCTTCGGCAGGCCTTCAGCCGAGCTGCATCGGGCCCTTCGAGTTCGGCGCAAAGTAAACATTCCCCCGAAGCTGCTACGCTATGGCCACCCGTGCTGCTGCTCGGAGTCCACCTCACCTGACGAATCTTCTTGTTGCGCTCCTCCAGGTCCCGTTGCGTGAACTCGATGAACTTTTGCGTCCGGATCTGGCGAAAGACACACACAGCAGAAACGGGCCAACGCATCCAGGTGAGACAGGGCACAGCAGGCGCGCCTGCAAGGCCGCTAGTGCCACTGTAGGCGCAGCCCCACGCCAAGATAGCGACGGCGCAGCGCACGGCTCGCCCCACACAGCAGCCCCCGTCCCTCACCGCCTCCTCCCACCCTCCCTTCCCCTCCTCCGCCCCGCCCCTTCCTTGCCCCGCCCCCGCCTCACCGCCCTATAGACACCCAGGCGCTTGGGACGCTCCGTGAGGGGCTTGAGGCGCTTCAGGTCGTCCGCGCGGCTCTTGCCCAGCAGCTTGACCGTGAACTCCACGAAGTCCATGCCGCCCACGGCCATGGGGGAGACCTCCACGATGTCGGTGGGGGGCGCGTGCTGTGTGAGCGTGCCGCCTGGAGAAGGGGAGGAGGGGGAGGGCAGAGGGGAGGAGGAGGGTAAAGGTGGGTTGAGGAGAGGGGCGGGAGTGCGGCCGGCGTGCCAGCTCCCCGTGGCTCCGTCCCCAGCACCCCCTTTCCGCTTTCCCTGGACGAGGTCGGGCTGCTTGCTAGGTCCACATGCTCCGGCCGCCAGCCCCCCCTCCGTCCCCACGCCCTGCGCCCCCGTCCCGCCCCGGCTGCCCCCCCCCCTCCGCCCGCTCACCCATCTCCCGCGCCTTGGTCCCCTCCATGCCCTCCCCCAGGCGGTCCATCTCCGCCTGCATCAGCGGAGCCAAGCCGTCCGAGGCCCAGCGCGGGTCGTTGACCCAGTCAACGTCGCACTCGAAGCCCGCCGACCGCTCCTGCGGGAGTGACAACAACAACAACACAAGAAAGGGAAGAGATGGGTGGGTGAGTGATGGGGTGTGCGGAGCAGGTGGGTGGGTGGGCGGGTGCTCGGGCACAGCACGGGAGGGAGGCGGGTTGACTTTGGACGTGGAGTTGTGAGGGCGGCGGCAGAAGGCCGTGGTGATACAGCTTGTGTAAGAGGGATAGGTAAGCTACAGCGCAAGCGCAGACTGCTGTTGTGATTGCGAGTGCGGCCTGCGGCGGTCGCTCACCTCAGGTTTGTCGCGCACGCGCTCCCACCAGTTGTCGTACCGAACGCGGTACTCGAGCGCACGGCTGCGCAACAGGCACAGCGCGAAGCCGGGGGATGAGTTACGGCCGAAGCATACAAGGAGAGGGCGCCTCCGCCTCGGGCCAGCCTCCCAGCCGGCGTGCTCCCCGCCCCTCCAGCCCGCCCAATCCACCCGTCGGCCGAGCAATACCCCTCTGTACTACCGCCCATTGCACCCTGCACCCCACCCAAGCCGCCCCCCTAGCCCCATCCCCCAACCCCCTGCCCCCTGCAACCCCACTCACTCGATGAGTCGGTCCAGCAGCTCGTCCGTGATGGCCGGCTCTGACGGCTCCCCGTCGTCCCCCCGCCAGCCCAGCAGCGCAAAGAAGGACACCGCCTGGTCCAGGTCCTCCCGGTCCTTGGCCCCGGGCAGGTACTGGGCGCCCAGGGTCTGCGTCAGCCACTTCTTTTCCAGCGCCTGGGCGGGTGGGGTGAGGGTGGGGTGGTGGGTGGGGGTGGGGTTGAGCGTCTTGGCTGTGCACTCCGCACAGCGACGGTGGCTAGGGCCAAACGATCCAGCCCGTGCAGTCACAACCTCCCCTCCCTTCCCCAGCGCCACCCTCCCTCCCTCGCTTTCCTTCCTGCCCTTCGGCAGACCCACGTTGCAGCCCTACCTCCCTCCCGCTTCCGCCCCGCATCTACCCTCCCTCCCCTCCACCACCCACCTTCATGCGCCCGTTCTTGGCCCGCAGGTCCGAGCGGTAACGCTCCATGAAGGCCAGAGAGCGCAGCGCGGACATGGCCGCTGCCACCTTGGCGGGGCCGCGGGCCGAGTGGATGGGGCCGGCCTTGAGCCCCGCCTCGCGCCAGTTCTCGTTCTTTGACAGCGAGTCGATGCACTGCAGCGGGCCGGGGAGAGTGGGAGGTGGACGGGAGGCGTGTGAGGGCTGCTCGTGTGAGCCAGGGAAGCGGCAGCTCGGCAGAAGCGTGTGTGAATCGGGGGCGAGGGCGCATGGGTGAGCACAAGGAGCAAGCGCAACGGAGGCGGGGCGGGGACCCCGCCGGCCTGCGCACGCCGGCCACCCGCCTCCCACCCGCGTCCCACTCCTCCTCACCCCCACTACCCCCCACCCCCACCCCTGCAACCACTACACACCTCGTCGATCTGCCCCTCGTAGTCCTCCGGGTTGCGCTCCAGCTCGATGTGGCAGCGCTGCCGCAGTGCGTCCTTGAGCAGCGAGAACTCCGCGTCGGACTGGGCGGGGTTGATGGGCGCCGCGCCGCCGGGGCCGGAGAACTCGGGGTAGTAGCGCCGCTCCAGCTCCTGGGGGGTGTGGTGGAGTGGGGGGTGGGAAGGTGGGATGGGGGCGACGCGTTAGGTTTGGGGGAAGAGTGGGCGCGCGCGGCTTGGGCCTGACAGACGGACGACGAGGCGCAGTCCAGCAAGCGGACCGCCGTGCTCGCCGCCATCCCACCAACACGTGCTCGCCACCAACCCAAGTGCCACGCTCCCACCCACCTTTCTGGCACCCTCGCGCTTGCGTAGGTCGTTGTTGAGGCGGTCCAGGAACTTGTTGCCGCCCGCCTCGCCGTACTCGCCGCCGCCGCCGCCGCCCAGCATGCGTTTCGATGCGGGGTTGATGCGGGGCTGCGGGGGGGAGGGGCGCCGGGACGAGGGCGAACGCAGGGTTTCAGCGCCACGCCAACATGCGAAGATAATGTGCTTGCCCTGCATCCTTGTATACTGTATACTGTAGCAGCCCATGCCACGCCCCTGCTACGACGTTTCCCACCAGCCCGGCACCGCCCCCGCACCTGGAACGTCATGTCCACAGAGTCTGGGTCGCCGGGGCGGGCGAACCGCTCCGACGCCCAGTTGTTGTGCTGCGGGAGAGAAATAGCGAGCGGGCCGAGTCTGTCAGTCAGCCGTATTCCAAAGGGCGTTGCTGAGAGCGACACAGGTCGAAGGCCCAGGGGCCAGGTTGCGCGGCCACCAGCAGCAACCGCCCACAAGAGCGCCCTTCTCCCCAGTCCCCATCCACCCACACATCCGGTCACGCCACTGCCCAACTGCCCACACCGCTGCCCCATCGGTACCAGCAGCTGAGCACACGGAACGCACCTTTGAGCCCGGGCCCACGTGGCGCCAGGGGATGCGCGCCGACGAGTCCACCGCCGTGCCCGTGGCCCCGAAGGCCGCGCGGTTCTTCTTCTCGATGTCTTGCAGCATGCCCTGGCGTGTGTGTGGTGGGGGTAGGGGGGGCGAAGGGGCGGGAGGCGGGAGGTGAGTGGTGGGTGTGGACGTGCACGAGCACGTTCGGGGTCGAGACCGTGTCGTTGCGTTGCCAGAGCGGGCCCCAACACACTGCAGCCTCATGCGCAGCGCTGTGCGCAGCGCCGGGCCTCTACCGTGCGCTCCTGACACCTCTCAGCTCTCGCGCAGCCTCCCTCCACACTTCCCTTGTGGGCTTGTGGCCAGCGTTATGGCCCCCTCGCCTGCCCCCCCCCGCGGCGCTCACCCTGATGTGCGCCACCTCCTCCTTGGACAGGTTGGCGTTGTGCTGCAGCTGCTCCGCCAGAGCGCGGTGCTGCTCGGCACGGGCCTGGGGGGGAAGGGAGGGAGGGGGGGCGAGAGGTTCGGGGGCAGGGCCACGAGAGGGAGAGGGTTCGTGCTCTCACGCACAGAACAAGCGTGCGTGCACCACGTTCCCATACCCCATCCCGCAGCCCAGCCCCAGCCGCCACGGCCTGCACACGCTCACCAGGCACACCCACACACCCCCGTCCCGCCCACCCCAATCCCCGCTCCCCCCCCCTCGCCCTGCCCACCTGTGCTCGGTCCAGATCAAACAGCAGCCGCGCCCGCTGCTCGTACACCGTCACCTTGCCCAGCGCCGGGCCCAGGTAGTTATCGGGCGGGATGACGGACCTGGAGGCGGAGGCGGGGCGGCGGGGCCCGCCGGGCGGCGAGGCCGTAAGCGCGCCGCCGCCGCCCGCGGCCGCGCTGAACGGGCGGCGCCGCGCCGGCGCGTCGGTGCGGCCCTCGCCGCCCTCGTCGCCGTCCTTCTCCGCCGCTGCCTCCTCGTAGTTCTTCACCACCGTGGCCGCCGCCTCCAGGAGGGCCTGGCGGTGACCCAGGGGCCCAATGGCCAGCTCGGACTTGAGCTGCGAGTCCGTGAGGCGCAGCAGCAGGCGGCCGTCGACCAGGTGGTGCAGGAATCGCCTGGGGTGGCGGGGTGGCGGGGTGGAGGTTGTGGTGGGGAGGGAGGAGGGGGAGGAAGGGGTCGTGAGATGGCGGAAGACAGGGGCAGGGAGCGGGGGGGGGCGATCAAGGGGTGCAGCCCACCATCCCCCTGCCGGGTGTCCGCAGCCCCACACAGTACCGTCCTCAGCCGCCCCTGCCAGCCAAGCTCCTCCCCGCCCCCTGCCCCCCAAAGGCGCCCCGCGCCGCGCACCTGCGGTACTGGCCCAGGCCGATGAAGTCCACCCACGTGGCCACCTCCTGGGGGTCCCACGTGGCCGGGTGCTTCCGCGTCAGCGAGTCCAGCGCCGCGGCAGCCCGGTCCCGAGGCGCCGCCGACAGAGGCCGCGGCCGGCCGCCACTGGGCCCCCCGTCCAGCCCGTCATCGCGCCGGCCGGAGAACGGCCGCGGGGCGCCGGGCGGGGGCACACGGATGGCGCCCTCGTCCCAACTGTCCCCCGCGGCGGACCCGGGTGAAGCAGAGGGCGGACGCTCGGACCGGGCGCTTCGCGTGGAGCCTGTGCGGGACAGTGGTGGCTTGGATGGGGGCATCTCGCCGTCTGCGGCACCGCTGTCGTCCGGCGCGTCTGCAGGGAGGCGCTTGAAGACCGAGCCCTTGCGGCTGGAGGGCGTGGGCGTGGCCTCGCCACCGCCGCCGCCGCCCGCGCTCGACCGGGCCTGGAAGATGCTGCCGGCGGTGCTGATGGCCCCGCTCACACCGCCTGGCGGCGCGCCCCCGCCAGAAGGCGTGGCTGGGGTGCCTGAGGCCGAGAGCGAGCTGCGCATTGGCGTTGCCGTAGCAGGCTCATCCTCGTCTACCGGCTCGTCCTCGACGGGCGGTGCCGTGCGGCTCTTGGTGGACGCCGCACGGGACGTGGTACGCGAGGCCGCGCGGCTGGTCTTTGCAGACGTCTTGGCGTCCTCCTCGTCAAAGCCATCGTCGCTGTAGCCCCCGCCGTCACTGGAGCCGCCCGCGGGCGCAGCGGCGCTGCTGCGGGCTGATGCAGAGCGCCGTGCACAGGCAGACGCTGAGGGCGCGGAGCGCTTGGGCGCGGGCACCGAGCCGGTGATGGAGGCGGAGTGGGCGACGCTGCCGGACAGCGACAGCCCGAGGGAGGCGTCAGAGTTGGAGGCTGAGGGGGCTGGCTTGTCACCGTCCTCATCGCTGCCGCCCGCAGCGCTGCCCGCCTTGCTGGACTTGACGCCAGGCGGGCGCAGGGACACACCCGAGGACTTGGCAGAGAGGCCAGACACCGAGCCTGGGGCCGCGGGAGGCTTCTTTGATGCGCCGGAGCGCACGGAAGCATTGTCGTCGCCCAGGGCGCTGTAGCTGAGGCTGATGTTGCCATCCGCGTCGTCACCATCTATCTCGATGTCACCCGCGGCCGAGCGGGCGGGCTTGCTGCCGCTCTTCGGCGTTCCGGCCGCCGAAGCCGAGGGCGTGCTCCGCTTCACAGAGATAGACCCAGCCGCTGAGCCGGCCACAGACGGCTCCCGCACCGCGGGTGTTGTTGCGGTGGACCGCGCCTTGGACGGCCGCTCCGATCCCGCATCGGAGTAGGAGATGGACGCGCCCAGGTCGCCCAGGTCGCTGCCCTTTTCCGAGGCCAATCGGGAGATGGTCCGTGAGGGCGCCTTGGTGGACCCAGGGGCCGCGGGCGTGGTGGCCGTGGACTTGGGCTTGGAGCCGCGCTCCGAGTTCAGGTCGGAGAATGCGATCGAGGCGTTGCCCTCGTCCGTGTTCTCCTGGATGCTGAGCCCTGCCCCGCCTAGCCCTGACGGCTTCCGGCTGCCGAGCCCCGACACCCCAGAGGCTGACGGCCGGGCGGAGGGCACGGCCGAGCCCGCTACTGACTTGGGTTTGGACGGACGGTCTGAGGCCGCATCGGAGAAGGCTATGGATGCGTTGTCATCGTCGCCGTCCAGGGCAATGCTGGTGCTGGCCCCCGGCTTGGCGCTCCCTGCAAATGAGGGCGCCCTGGCGCTCCCTGCCAAGGAGGGGGCTTTGACGGACCCCGCTAGGGACTGCTGGCGCGGGGTGGCCGCCTGGGAGCCAGCTCGGCTGGGCCGCTCCGAGGCGGCGTCTGAGAATGCGATGGAGGCGTTTGGGTCCTCGTCCGCACCGCCAAAGTTCTTTTCTGAAGTCAGACGGCTGCTAGGCCTAGCGCTCCCTGCGACGGAAGGGGCCCTGGCACTCCCAGCTACGGAGGGTGCCCTGGCGGATCCCGCCACGGAGGGGGTCCGCTGCACCGCTGACTCCGAGAAGTCTATGGAGGCGCTGGCTCCGCCCTGCGAGGGAGGGGGAGGGCCCAAGCCGGGAGTGAAGGTGTGCCTAGTTGTAGGCCGAGGGGAGGGCCGAGGGTGGGCCTAGCTTGCAAGCCAGCCGAGCATAGAAGAGCATCAGCGCGAGATTCTCAGCAGTCACGGGGCCTGCGCGTCTCGCACACAAGACCGCTGCGCCAGCATCCCCGCGGCCCCGCCCGTTGACGCGTGCCCTCTCCAGCGCACCTTACTCATAGATAGATTTGATGTTTCAGCAGCCTGCTAGGGACAAGGCGAGGGAGAGCATTTTGGGGCACGCCCTACGGTGCGCCGAGCTGCAGAAGCAAGACCACATAACCACACTAGAAAAGCTCTATCTAAATATGCCAGTCTGCTTATCAGGAAGAGCAGAATCGGACGCGCCCGCGGCCCATGCGCTCGAAGCTGAAGACCACCGCTCGGCCCCTCGCTACCTAGCCACGCACCCACCATTGTACTCTAAGCTTAAGACAAGCTCCGGGAAGAGGGTTCTTGCTCTCACGCCAAGGCGCGGGCTTCCAGCAAGTCGTGCTCTAGCATCGCGATGCCGTTACGCTATACTATATTGGTGATGTGTGTGCAAAGTGAGCGTCGATATGAAGTGCTGTGGTCCCTGTCCCGGCGTCGACGGACTGACAAGCCGACGGTTGCCGTACTGCCGTGCACAAGAGGTGCTGCAAGACCCCGGCCTCACTCCAGAGATGAAGAGGTTGGGCGTTGCATGCTCGGACTTGGGCACGACGAGCGGAGGGTCAGGGCCGCACAGCGGAGGTGCCCCACATCGTGCCCACAAGGCGGCTCCAGGGGTGAGTCACCCCTGGGCGGCTCTGGCACCTTTGGCCTTGCACCGCCTGGCACAGCAGCAGCTCAGGCGCAAGGGGATGGGGTCCAGGTCATGTCGAGTTACACTGAGGGCCCCCAGGTACCCCCAGACTGCGGCCCGTCCTCCTTGGTGGTGCATCCCTGTGCCTCGGTAGCCTGATGCCGTCTGATGCCGCGCAGGGGTATTCTGGGTATTCTTCCCCAGCACTGCCAGCATGGCGTCGGGCATCATCTCCTTAGCTGCAGAGGGGGCTTCAAGGGGGAGGGCCGACAGGGGTCACGGGTCAAGGGGAAGGGTCTCAGTCTGGCGGGCGGGCCGACCAAACAGCGTGTCCTGCGGTACAACTTGACATCTCTTGTAAGCGGTAGCTCCAGTAAGGCGGGCGACCATACATACACATAGTGTACAGCACACATCTACCGCATAAAGGGCGCCTGGGCAGTCGCCTGGACTGTCGACGCTCGCGATCTTCTAGACACTCTCCGCCATGATTTTGCCACTGCTATCCGTGGCCTATGCTGGCACAGTGCTCTACCAGCTCCTGGTTGTCAACCAACTCAAGCTTGCGACGGACATCAACTCCAAGGACCTGTACGCATGGCATCCGGTGCTTTCGAACGCCTTCTTGGTGTTCGCTGCTCTGGGTGAGCTCCAAATCCTGACGAGTTGCAGGATGGCCGTTGCGTCGGGGTATTGCGTTCGGTGGAGTCGCCCACACGCGGAATGGCACACTATCAGCCCCAGGACGTACCGTGCCGAGGCCAGGTCTCCAACCCTACTTCACCCTTCGCCCCACAGGCATGAACAGCGCCCAGAGCATCCGCGGTAGCGTTGCTGCCTCTCGGGCTGCCAAGGTGGGGGCCTGCAACAGCTCCCCGGCACACCCACCGCACACCCCTCCCCCTTCATGCCCCTTGTGCTCTACAAGCCCGACCAGCGTGCCACATCCCGACTACCCGCCCACTCAAACCCCTCATAAACCCCCTGTTTTCACCCCCAGGAGGGTTACGTCAACGCCCACGCGCTGCTCAACTGGCTGGCCCTCTTCTCGCTGGCCGGATCGGGCGCCGCCATCTTCCTGAACAAGGAGCGCAACGCCCGCCCCCACCTCACCTCCTACCACAGGCACGCACGCAAACGGGCGGGCAAGGGTTCGGAGGGTTCGGGCAGCGGGCCGGTCTGGTCTGGGCAGCGACTGGGCTGTGCTTGGCGAGGGGATGCATGCCCGCGTGCGTGCTGTGGGGGGGCGGCCGGGTGCACAGCCGGCATGCACGTGGGTGCAGGGCAGGACGGGCACTGTACCGCTGCCGTCAGGTGGCGGCGGCTCCTCGCTTACCCTTCCGGCGACTGCTGTCGGTGCTCACGCGTTGCTCCTCCGCCGGGAACCCCCACCGCAGCATGACGGGTGCCGCCACCAGCATCGCCTTCCTCCTCAACGGTGAGTGGGGAGGGGTGGGTGGGTTGCAGGGGCTGCGCTGCTCTGCGCAGTGGGGCCTTCGGTGGCCGCAGGGGCTGCACTGCGGGGCCCACTGGAGCCACTGCAACCTGTGAGGTCTGCCGGGGCTGTACCTTGAGCCTGGCGCCGCGGTGCCCTGGCTGCCTGAAGCCGGGAGGAGAGGCGGGGGGGGGGGTGACAGCAGCGGTCGCTGCAGGGTGACGGTGCTTGCGCAGCGGTACCGGTGGGCCGGCGCCGCACCAGGGGCTGCGTAGGCGGCGAAGCCCACGATGCGGGCGCACGCCGCAGCGCCGCGCACCCACCCGGACGACGGCGGGCTGGGAACCGTCAACCGTGCCGGTGGTAGGTACGGTATCCCGCGCCAGCAGCTCCAGACGACACGCGCCACCCACACGCCGCCCAGCTGCGCGCCCCCGGCGTGCGCTGCCCCACTACCGCTCCCTTTCCCCCCCCCGCCAACCCTGCTGGCTCCGTCCACCCCCTCCCCCCCGCAGTGTTCGGGGGTGTGGCCATGCGCACTGTGCCGGGCATGTACAAGTACATCAAGTGGGTGGGGAGCGGGGCCGCGGGGGAGGGAGGGAGCAGGGCGGGGCAGAGGACGGGCCGGGGATGAGGGGGGGGGGGGGGTGAGGGTCCATGGTCTGGTCACGAGTGACCATGCGCGCGAGGAGGCAGGCAGCAGCCCCTTCGGGCAGCGGGGGATCGGGGGCTGCGAGCCGGACCATCCCCGGTCCCACACAGACCCCACGCCACCCCTTCCCATGCCACCCACCCCACCCTCCACCCCCCAGGTTCCACCGCCTCAACGGCTACCTCCTCTTCCTGGCGCTCCTGGGCGCGCACGGCACCGCGGTGTGGCGCGGCTACGCCGGCTTCCAGCCCTCGGAGCCCGGCCGCCTGGTCCTGGTGGGGCTGCTGGGGGCCATGGGCCTGGCCACCCTGGCCCGCGTCAAGACATCGCTGCTGCCCGGCGGTGCCAAGGACGCGGCCAAGAGCAACTAGAGCGGGAGCGGGTGGGCGTGGGGTGGAGGGGCGTGGAGGGGGGTGTTGTTGGGCGGGAGGTGGGGGGAGGTGTGGTGGGCGGGAGTGGTGGTGGGGGGGGTTGGTTGGTTGGATGCAGAAAGGGGGAGCGGGAGGGGAGGGCAAGGGAAGGGAGTGGGGGGGGGGCGTGGGGCGGATGGGGTGGCTTTGTGGGGTCGGCACCTGGTGAGTCTCAGGGCGTTTTACCTGGGTGCCTACCCAGGAAAATGATGCCTGTGGTGGTTGCACAAGCAATACACACTTTCCGGTGATAGTGGCTTACATACCGTTAGTTGGTCATGTGCTGGTGCGTCTCGCACGGGTGAGTCCTTTCTTTGGGACGCAAGGCAACATGCGGGGAGGGCGCAACGGTCAGCAAGCTCACATAGCGTTGGCAGGTGACACGGAGTGGTTGTGATGCGCGGTCGTTTGCTTGCCTCTGTGAGAGAAGAGTGCCAGGCATAGGTGAAGCTATCGACAGGCTGAACCCAGGGGCAGGGGACATCGAGCACGCACGCACGAATCGTCGGGGCTGACTTGCTGAAGCAGTGCAACCGGTTCGTCGATGGAGGGAACTCAGAGAAGAGCCAAAGTTGTTGGCAGCGTTGCAGGGCTGGCTCTTCCAGCTTCGAGCGTGACACAGGGCCCCCGCCCCCTTGGCGTAGGTGAGAAGAGGAGCGGGCGCCTCGGCGTACGCCAACGGACACGGTCACTGGAGGTCAGTCAGGTCACCAACACCTCTTCTTCATGATAACCCACCCGCTTGCAAAGTTCAGGCCAGCGTATTGTGATGCGCCGCGAGGAGGGAGCCATACGTGGGGATGCCGTGCCGTTTCGACATGTCCGCCGTAACGCGTTGCGGATAGTAGGTACGGATAGTAGGTATTCGCAACGCGCCTTAAAGCTGCTTCCGCAGCGTGTAATGCATTCAATACGGTGTATGCAGCAGCCCTCACGGCCGCGATGTACAGCCGTCGCTTTATCGTGCGTGCGCGGCGAGTTGGCAGTTTATGCACCCCGGCCTATCCCTAGGCATAGCGAGTGAGCGCGAGCAATAACTCAGTGCTGAGGAACTTGCGGCTCTCGGACTCCAGACCGTCGGAGACCGACCTGACTGACAAGACTCGGTCACATGTGGTCCCGGTCGCGGTTGCCAGGCAATACTTACAGTCGCCCTAAACAGCGCTTGACGTGTATAGCTTGACCCGTAATCCAAAGCGTCCCCACGCTGTCTGTGGCCAAGGCCGATTTCGGCTCGCTTAGCTTGCGTAAACTTGAGGTGCTTTGCTCCAACCCTGTGAAGTCTATAAGTGTCACAGAACTTGAGACGCTAAGGCGCGCGGGGCCTGCGGGGCCCCCGCCAGAAAGGCAGGCCTAGCCGCGTGCTTGCTCGCTCGTGCGAGCGGGCGCACGCAGTAATGGGCGCACCTTCTGTAGCTGGAGGTTCAAGCTACGCGGGGAGCGTAGCGTCGTCAAGGAGCTCGGCGTCTCGCCGCGCGAGGTGGGCATGTACGCTGCGGAATTGCCAGCCGCAAGGTCGCAACGACAGGAGTTGTGGCCGTGTACAGGGTTCGTGTGACAAATAGCTCTTAGTCGGCTCCTGTCTGACCAGCTCGGTTAAAGGTGCCGTCAGGCCGTCCACCTGCGTTCGCGTTGCGTGCTCGCTCGCTCGGTCCCCCCAAAACGGCCCATCCCCCCCCGACCACTCCTTGGGCGCGGAAGCACCCACCCACCGTCCGAAAGTGCATCCACGGCCGCAATCAACCCGCTTTAGCCTTCTCGGTCCTCGAGATACGCCAAAGGGGGCGCCCTCCCGGACGCTGCTAGATGGCGGCGGGGGGTCATCTTGGGAACCCACGTGGAAGCACTCTGGGGCTAACAGACGCACAGCCACAGCTCACGCTATCTGGGTCCACGTTCGCAGAGCTCGCCACGCTGCTGGCGGCGGCGGTTTCCCCCTCGCTCGGGCTCGCTCTCCCTCCCGTTCGTTCACACCATCCTCCCCGTCCCCTTCGCCTTAGGGTGGACAAGGATGCTGACGACGGCAGGGGGGAGGACCTACTGGACCGCCGCTCCTCGGCGGAGGTGGGGCCTGGGCGGCCTGGGCTGGGCCTGGGGTCCTGCAAGGGCCTGAGGTCCCCAAGAGGGTTTGGGCGGACCTGTGGTGCTGCGTTTCCTTAGCCATACCTACCTGCCTTCAACCCACATACACCTCTGGTGGCCGCAGAGCGCCGTCTTTGGAGTGCTCTTCACGCTCAGGTGCGGAGCCGGGAAAGGGCGGGCACCGGTCGTTCCCGTGGGGTGTGCCCTAATTTGAGCAGGATAGGGCGGGCAACAGGGAGCTGTGGGAAGGCTTCATCCTTCATGTGTGGGTTGATGGTCTACCCTAGGCGGTGCGTGGACGATGGCGGTGTTTGTACGATACGTGGCCGCGTGCTGCTGTGTTGGAACCCCCCTTGCACCCTTGCACCCCTCCTCGCCCGCCTCGGCCCACAGTAAAGAGAAGAGCGAACACCACATCCGGATAAGATGGACCCTGCTGAAGAGTGGGTGCACGCTGGATGGGTGCATGCACTTCGCTGGCTTGCTGAGGAAGACACGGGCGCGATATCAACTAACCCCCTTGGGGCTTTCGGTGGTTTCCTTTTGCAGTCCTCATTGACGCGTGGCAGCTCTTTGCGACCATCATCGCGCCGGCCAAGCAGGGCTGGGACATCGACCCCCATGGCACGTGAGTTGGGGTTCTAGCGCACGAGTCGTCAAGCGTTGGGGTTATGGCAATGTGCGTTGGGGGTGCTAAGGTTGACCACCGGTCCATGCTCATGGACGAGGCGTGTTTTCATGGCTGTGGGTATTCACTTTGGTTGCAGGGCCTGGAAGATCGTGGGCGTGCTTAACTTCCATTGGCTGGCGGACATCGGGTACGGCGCCTACCTAGCGGCGTTGTACATCATGGTTACGTTACTGGCAGTTAACGGTGAGCTCGACGAATCCGTACTGGCCGTACTCGACCGGCGCAAGAGTTTGGCAGCCGCCCTGACGGCTGCGTGACAGACAGCACACGTCAGCCGCTCTGCTTGCACAGCTTCCGCGCTGTTGCCTTCCTGAGCGAGCATGTGCATACAGTCCCACTCCGAGACGTCGTCGTCCTTTCCCCTCCCGCACCAGTGGGCTTGTGCGTGTGGGTGGCTTGGTGCTTCAAGGAGCAAAAGTTCCCCGTCGTGTGGCCCGTCAAGGTAAGTGTAGGGTCTGGGGTGTGTGATGAGGAGATGCGGCGGGCGGCCCGTGCTTTGCAGAGCCAATCAAAGACCCATCCTCACTGCTCAACAAACAAAGCTGTCGCCTGTCGCCCCACCACTCCTCCGCCACACCAGGCCCTGCGTGTCTTCAGCTCCGTCTTCTTCCAGGCCTTCGACGTCACCTGCCTCAACCTGCTGCTGGTGAGGCGCTAATTATAAAAAGCGAGCTTTCTTTTCTGCGGTGGTGTATGCCTGCGAGTCGGCGCACATGTCTTTGCTGCTGTAGGGTCACACGCCTAACGCGTCCAATACTTGTTGATTGCTCGCGATCGCAGTTGGGCGTGGCGTGCCGCTACACGGGCTTCGTCGAGCCCAAGATGCACCTCGAGCTCTTCCCCGTGTACAGTGAGTACGGCGAACGCGTGTGCCTGTGCCTGTCGTACGCGCCGACACCCTTGTCCCACCCCGCGCGGTACGTCTCCCGCCCACACCCTCAGTCCCGTCCCAACCAGCCCTGTGTCCCTTCCCCCGCCCCCTGCCAGGCTGCGCCGCCGCGCCCCACCTCATCCATGCCGTTGTGTCAGCCCTGGCCTTCATCCTGTTCGTGGGGATCGCGCTCCTGCTCAACATGGCAGAGGTACGGTCGGCTGGCACGGGATAACGTACGGCACCTACGATCTAGAGTACGGCACCTTCGTGTTGCTGTGTTGGTTATGCGATTGCCACAACGAACCCCTCGGCCTCGATGAAGAGTCGGGTCCTCTTCCCCGACGCCCCCGTCGCCTCCCCTCCCCCATTCCTGCCGCGACCAGGTGGAGGTCAACCCGGTGTCGCGCCGCCCCGCCGCCCTGGGCCACAGCGGTCCCGAGGTCACGGCATTCATCATCAAGGTGGGTGGTTGTGGTCCCCTGGCTGAATCTAGTGGGAAATAATCGGGAGCAGGCGGAGCACTGCTTCTGTGGGGTCGGTCCTCGCCCTCTCAAACCTGCCTCCGGCCTCACCTCTTAGCAGCCCGCCGCCCTCTGCCCACTCTGCCCAATCCCCGTCTCCCCCCCAGGTGCTGATCACCCTGGTGGATGTGTTCCTGGGCTGGCGTCGTGTGGCAGCGCTGGTTTACGTCGCCCTGTCCATCGGCCTCGCCTGGCAGTACCTGAGACACGTGAGCGCCAAGCGCTAGCTACCAGCTGCACGCGAGGCCCCTATGTTGTTGTTGTTGTTGCCCCTATGAAGCTCGCTCCAAGCGTCGCACCCCCACCCCACCCTCGCCTTGTCGAAACCAACCCCATCCACCCCCTCTCGCCGCCCCGTGCCCCCCCCCCCAGCACCCCCACCTGGTCCACTGGGTCAACGCGCTTAAGTCCGGGTGTGCCCTGGCCATTGTGTGGACCTCTGCCGCCCTGGCCCTACTGGTGTGGGAGCCGGGCGTGAGCAGCCTGGAGGAGTGGAGCAACTGGTCGCGGGTGGGTTTAGCTCTAACCTGCCTGCCTGCCTTTTACTCTGCTGGATGGGTTCGTTTGGGTTCGTTGCGAGGAATTTGGTGGCCTGCGGATTCGCTCTGCTCGGACTTCCGCTGCCACCGCCTGCTTGCATTAGGACCACATCGTCGTGACCTTTCATCGCCCACGCACCCCGTGCCGTGCCGTACTGCAGATCATGACGATCGCGCTGCTGGCGGGCCTGGGCCCGGCCGTGCTGCTGGGCGCGGCAGCATCGTGGGGGGCCGTGCGGCGCATGCGGGGCGTGGCGCTGAGGGCGCTGGCGTGAGTGGGGCCCGTCTAGTGCGGGTTGGTGGCCTGCCTATCTAGCCTATGAGCTTGTGCTCTCGCCTAACGCCCATGACCCTTCGTGACCGTTGCCAAGGCCGCCTGTTCGCTGACCTCTGCCACTGCCTGTCTCCATGCCGATCCGCAGTGCGGCCAAGCCCGAGACCCCCCTGGGCGACGTGGTGGACAACCTGGACGACGCACGGGACGTCGAGGTGGTGGCCAGGTAGGCGGCCGGCGGCTGGCTGGGCAGGATCCAGGATCCAGGATCCAGGATTTCAGGCTCCGTTTGGGTGCAGGCGGGGCAGGGTCGGGGTAGTCGGGGGCGGGGGCGGCGTAGCGAGGCTCAGGTCCGGGGCAGGGGCGGGGAGAGATAACTGCGCAGAGGTATTGACGACCATGGATCCTACCTGTACTGCCCCCTTGCGTGCCCTGCCTGCCCGCCTGCCTGCCCCAGGTGCTGCCGCGTGTGGCGGGACCGCTACTGCCTTGAGCCGGACGCCGTGGCCCGGGCGCATCAGGTCATCAAGGCAAGCACGGGTGTGATGTCAAGGGCCCCCGCCCCATAGCCCCCGCCCGTCGCAGGAGTCCTGGCTAGGGCTCCGTGTATGCGCCGCACTCTGCTCCGTTCTCCATCCCGACTTCCACGTCCGGAGCCCCGCATCTTCCGTACCGTACCTCGAAGACCCACCACTCTACCGACGAGGCATCTTACCTCCAACACGCCCTGCCTTCACGCACCCCCCCCCCCGGCTCTGCCATCCCTCTCACTCTTCCCTCCCAACCTTCCATGACCTCCCTCTCACTCCACTCCACACCTGTCCACACCCCCTCCCCCTCCCAGGCCGGCCTGGCCATGTTCCCCGGCTCCGCCTTCATGGTGCTGCTGCACGCCAACTTCATGATCGACGTGCTGGGCGTGCAGCAGAGCGGCAGCCGGCGCATCGAGGACGCAAGGAAGCTCAGCCCCAGCCTCATGTGCAGGTTCATCATGTTCGTACGGCAGCAGCAGGCCACGGTGAGTGAGATGCGGGTGGATACGTGCAGAATCCTGGATCCTCGATCCCGGAAAATCCGGTAATCCCGATAACGGAGCAGGGTGAAGACGGCTGCGCCCCGATCAGGCGCCTAGGTCCCGTGCGGCCTTCAGAATTTCAAAGCCAGAGTCTGCTTAGTCCCTCGCTTCGTCCTCACTCCCTGCAACCCCCTTGCCTCGCAGCAAAAGGCAGCCAGCAGCGGCGCCGAGGGCGGCAGCAACATGGACCTCCTGGGGTGAGTGCTGAGCCGACGAGGGCGGGGTGGCTGCGTGTTGCTCCTTGCCACCCCCTAGCCCTCGCCCCCCGCCTCCCGGACCCCTGGCCCTGCCTATCAAGCCTAAGCCTGCGGTCGGTCTCCCCTCACCTGCTCCTCCCCCCCCCCGCCCCCCCTCCCCCCCTCCTCCCCCTGTCAGGTATGTCGAGTACCAGCGCAAGCAGCGCATGGTGGTGCGGCTGCACCGGGAGGCGCTGCAGGCCATGTGCGCATTCTGGTGAGAGCAGGCCCCTGTGCCCCCGTAGAGTCTTCGCTTGCACCCCTGTAACCGCTTTCCTCCGTTCCCCGCCCAGGCGCGCCCTGGACGCGAGCAAGGTTTCTTTCAAGAAGCTGAGCAACGCCCTCACCAAGATCGAGAGCTGCGTGTCCCAGGTGCGTTACGGCGCACCGCCTGCCGTACGATACGTTTCGTCGTACCGGGGCCCGTTACCCAAACTCACACATGTCCGCTTGCGGCCTCGTCCAGTACGCTGACCTCCCTTCTCCCTCCTCTCGAGAATACAGGCCCAGGCCGCGTACCGCGTGGTCCTCGAGTCGTACGGCAACAACCCCAAGCTCGTACGGCTGTACGGCAAGTTTCTCGAGACGATCAAGAACGACCCGTGGGGCGCGGCTGAGTACTACGCCGAGGCTGAGCGGTTGGAGGAGACGCAGGACAGCGAGGGCAACGGACCGCTGCTGCCGGACGGTGCGTGCGCGATTAGTCACGTACAAACGGTCAACAGTTGGGTTTCATTCTCGGCACTGACTGCGGTCCTTATGGCCAGCGTTACGCGGAGCAGGGCCCCGGGTGAATGCGAGTGCCGTACCCCAGCCGGGGTGCACTTGCACGCGGCCTGGGCCGGTGCCTTTTAACCGGAAACCTTCCCTGTTACAGGGGACACATTGGGGGTGCGAGTCTTAACATGCCCTGGGATCCGCCTGCGCATGGCCATCGCCGGTGCCTTGTTTCCAAGCTACGTGCGGGCCCGGGCGCGTGCCTTCCATTCTCCCAAACCCAAACCTCCCCACGTTCGTATCTACCACCCCCGCCACCCCCCAAAACCTCCCCACCTGCGTGATCCCAACCCCCGCAGGCACGCCCCTGGGTCGCATGGACGAGCTGGCGGTGGGGGTCCTGGTGGTCAACGCGACGGGGGAGATGCAGATGGTGAGGGGGGAAGGGGGGGGGATGGCGCTGGGGGAGGGGTGTGTGGGGGAGAGAGGGCCTCGATGACGGGCCTTGCGCGCATCCTCCTAGCTGGAGATGCAGATGGTTAGTGGGGAGAGAGGGGGCGAGGGGAGGTGGTATGTGTGTGGGCTTGCCGACGTGCCTCAGAGACAAAGACACGTGTGCGCACCCTCCTGGCTGGCGATCTCACTTTGGGCGTTGGAGCCCCAGTCCTGCTACCCACCTGTCTGCCTAGCGGTACCTCCTCCCCTGCCCCCCCCCCAGGCCAACAAGCAAGCCCACGTCATGTTCGGTCACAAGCGAGGTGGGGCCCAGGGCGCTGCCGGCTGCCCCCCTACCTGCTGCTGCTGCTGCCCCCCTACCTGCTGCTGCTGCTGCCCCCCTACCTGCTGCCCTCCAATGGTGCTCACCTTGCTTGAGTTGCAAGTCCGCCATGCATACCGTAGCACGCCTCTCGCCTTGCCAGCCCCCGTTCCCTTCCGCTTCCCTAGACCTCTCCGTACGATCTCATCTGCCGTACAACTGCCGTACATCTTGTCCTCACCCCGCAGGCTCCCTGGAGGGCAAGCCCATGTCTGTACTGCTGGCCCCACACTTCAGGTGCGTGAGCCACCGGCCTCGGAATGAAGACGTTCCGCCTGCCTCCCCCCCTCCTGCCTCCCCCCCTTCCTCCCCCACGCTCGCGCGTTACCGCCCTCTCATCCCACTGCCACTCCCCTGTATGTCCCGCACCCCCCTTCCCTTCAGCCGCCGCATGGCCGACACACTGGCTGCCATGGTCGCCGCCTCCACCCGCACACTGGCGGCGGTGGCGGCGGGGGGCGCCGCACAGGAGGGCAGCGGGGGGCACGGCGAGGCGGGGGCCGGGGGCGCGCTGGCGGGCGCGGGCGGGGGCTCCGGCGGCGGTGCGGCGGACGTCAGTGCGGCCGGACCAGACCTGGTGGTGGTGGTGAGCCGGGGGGAGGGGGGGGTATGTACTTCAAGCGAGGGAGAGGGGTTTTCGGGGGTTTTGTGGGGCGACGCCCTGGGAGAGGGCGGGAGGGTGGGTGAGCGACTGCTCTGCCGCTAGTCGTGCTCTGCGGGGCCCCTTTCTTCATGTTGCCCTCGTCACGTCCGCTCCCCCTCCATGCCCCCTTCACCCCCTCCCCCCTCCCCCCCTCCCCCCTCCCCCCCCCCTTACAGGGCATGCACTTTGACCGGGTGGCCTTCCCCGTCAAGCTGTCCCTGCGCAAGGCCTCGGGTGGGGGGGACGGGGGGTGGGGGTGGGGGTCGGGGGAAGTTTGAGGGGAGGGGGCAGAAGCCGGGGGTAGAAGGGAGGACGCTGAGGACGCCTCCTCACTCCTCAGCGGCTCCACGTGTACGGCACTACCGTCGGCTACGGCGCCGCGATCCCCTCCCAACCTCCCTCCCCTCCCCCTCCTCCTCCTCCTCCCTCCCTTCCCCCCAAGGCGTGGGCGAGGACAGTCAGTTTGTGGCCCTTCTCGAGCCCCTGCCTGCGGGCAGGGGGGTGGCCTCCCTGTGGGTGTCACCCTCGGGCACCATCGCCGCATGCGACCCACACTTCGTGGCGCACTTCGGGTGAGCGGTTGGCGGTTGGTTGGTTGGTTGGTTGGTTGGCTGGCTCGTTGGTTTGCCGAGAGGTTGTGCTGTGTTTGGCTGCCCTCCACCCCACAACCACCCCCTCCAACCCTCCCCCCTCTCACGCCCCCCAGGTGGAAGGCGTCCGAGGTCAACGGCGCCGCGCTCACCTCCCTCCTGTCCGTGGCAGCGCCGGAGGGCGCAGCGGGCGAGGCCGAGGAGGGCGGCGGCGCAGACGCGGAGACGGGCGACGACCTGGCGGGACCCGAGAGCGCTGGAGACCTGATGAAGAGGTGAGCCGCATCAGTCACACATGAAGCTGCCGTACAAGTGTACGATCCTACCTGCCGCATGCACATGCCGTGCCTTTCAGACTCCTCCTTCCAACCTCTCACACCCCATCCCCACGCCACCAAACGTGCAGGCTCCTGGCCACCGCACGCGCCAAGGCCGCCGCCGCCGCCCCCGCCGCCTCTCAGCCGGGTCAGGGCCAGGCCCCGGGCAAGGCCCGCGCCCCCGCCCCTCCCCCCACGGCCCACGCGCTGGTTGGGCACAAGTACGACGTCAGCCCCTCGGCCGTCACCCTTACGGTGTTGGAGCAGGGTGCGTGTGTGGGGGCTGCTGGGGGAAGGGGGGGGCGGTACAGGAGGGGTATGGTAGGGAGAGGGGCTGCTCACCTGGCCTTCAAGGACGAGCGGTACCCGACGTAGCCGTCAACCTCCTCGCCCAACCCCGCCCCTCACGCCCCCACCTTTCCCTCCCCCCGCAGAGCACAGCGCGGGGGAGGTGCCCATCCACGAGCTGCGCCTGCGCCTCGTGTCGCCCGACCCACCCCAGGTCAGTGTCTCGACACGAAAATGGCGCTGGCCGCCCCCCCAGGGACCCGCCGCCTCTACCCCCCCTCCCCTCCCTCTACCCCCCCTCCCCTCCCTCTACCCCCCCTGATCCCACCCCCTTGACCCCTTGATCTCCCCCCCCTCTCAGCTCCTGGTGGCCAACCGCAAGGGCGTCATCCTGCACGCATCTCCCGAAGTGGCGGCGCAGCTCAAGGGCGCGGGCTCGGGCGGCAAGCTGGGCCTGGGCGGGCCCGGGGCTGGGCCCCGCCTGGGCGGCGCGGGCCCGGCCGGGCCCCTGGCGGGCCTTGACGGCGCCGACGGCGCGGTGGCGGCGGGCGCCTCCCCGTCCGACGTGCTGGCGGGTTTCAGCCTGTCGGACTTCCTGTCCACTCCTTGGAAGGAGCTGCACGTCAAGCTGCTGAAGGTGGGAACCTTTCCCCACACACACCTCTCCTCAAAGTCTCCCCCGTTCTTTTTGCCCCTTCCCCGATCCCCTCGAGTTTCGCTGTGTTTGTACTATGTAGCTGCGTGGAAGGGCCTGGAGTTGTAGCCCGAGCTCCCTCATTCTACGCGCCTCGAGCAGCGGAACGCTCCTCCTCCCCTTCACTCGCACCTCAACTCCACCCGCCTTGGCCCCGCGCCTGACCCCACCTATCAGCGCTCGCTCCCCATCCCGACCTGCCCACGTGCCAACCCCGCCTCTTCATCCCCCCCCATCCCACCCCCCAGGACACAACGGCCATCACGCCCCCCTGCCGCCGGCCCATGGGATGCCGCAAGCCCGCGCCGGGGCCCACCCTGGAGCTGCGATCCGCCCAGGTGCGCCCGCCGCTGCGCCCCGTTGCTTCGCCCCAGCCGCACCCCGCCCTCACCCGCACGGCCGCACCCCCTCTCTGCATGCACGCCCCCGCTTGCTTCCAACCACCAACCGCCCAACCACCACTCTTCCAACCGCCAACCGCCAACTGTCGCAGGGCAAGCCGCTGTACATGACGGTGTCCGTGACCACGGCCGAGGGCGCCGCGGAGCCGCTGCACGTGGTCCGCCTGGGTCGCTCCTCGCTGGCGGCGGCGCTGGGGGAGCGGCGCCTGCGTCTGAGCGTGGCGGCGGGGGGGCAGGTGCTGGGGGCGGCGGGGGATGGAGCGGCGGAGCTGCTGGGCCTGGACGCGGCCAAGGTGGGTGGAGGGGGTGGGGAGAGGGAGGGGGTGGAGTGGGAGGGTAGGTGGGGGGGATTTGCGGGCGAGGCGCAAGCGTGTGGTGGGTGGGGTGGGGCGGGGTGGGGCGGGGTGGGGCGGGGTGGGGCGGGGTGGGGCGGGGTGGGGTGGGGCCGGGGAGATTCGTGCGAGGGGGGCTGGGGTGGTGGAGTGGGGCGCGGTGCGAATCGAGCGACGTGGGGAAGGGGGCCAGCAGCGTGCCGCGTGCGTAGAAGTAGGGGTAGGGCCACCTGCCCCCGCACTTGATGCCCCTCCGCTTGCGCCCCCCCACCCCCTCCGTCCCTCTTCAGCTGGTTGGCCGCAGCGTGTGGGACCTGGTCCACGAGCCGTCGCAGCAGTCCGAATGGGCGGAGAGCGGCGGCCGCCTGCGCAGCCCCGCGCCGCGCAACGTGCCCGCCCTGGTCGCCAGGTGGGATGTGGGATGTGGAAATCCTCGCACGCCTCCTTGCCTTGGACCTGCCCCCCAACCGGCCCCTGCCGCAGTCAGTCACACCTAGCCCGTCTGACCTCACGCAATGACCCTTTCCGCCCTCGCTTCCGCCTCGTCGCTAACCCCTCGTGGCTAACCCCACCTGCCCCCCACAGAGTGACCGCCAACCCCGGCGCCTCCTACCGTGTGCGGGTGTTGCCCTCGGGGCCCCGCGCCGCCGTCGGGGGCATGTCCTTGGTGGCCGCCGCTGCGGCGGGCGCGGCGGGGGCTGCGGGGCGGGGACCCCCCGGCCGCCCGGCGGTGATGCAGGTGGGGCATGACCGCGCCCTGTCTTCCGTGCTGGCTGCTCCGTCTCGGTGATTCCTGCAGAACTAAACGCATCCTTTCAAATTCGATTCCTTGTTACCTCCAGCTGCTGCTACCCGCTGCGCCCGAGGACGACGACGACGGGGCCGCCGCCGCCGACCCCTCCGCCCCCGCCATCGTACTGGACCTATGGCCCTGCGCCGCACTCACAGGTGAGCACCCCCACCAACCACCCCCTCTCGCTTGAAGGAACCCCCCCCAACCACCACCGCCAACCACCACTGTCAACCACCCCAACCACCATCCCAACCACCCCCAACCGCCACTTAACGGTCGCAGGCCTGCTGGAGCTGGACCCGTCAGGCCGCGTGGCCTCACTCCACGAGGAGGCCACCCGACCCGCGGGTCTGCTCTTCGGCCTCCCCCACACCGCCCTCCTGGGCGCCCCCCTGTCGGCCCTCCTGGCGCTGCCCCCCGGCCGCTCCGACCCCGGCGACCTGCTGACGCTGCACGGCTCCAAGAAGAGCGCCATGAAGAGCAACCGGAGGGACGGCGCCGCGGTCAAGGTGGGTGGGTGGATGGATGCTGGGTTCTGGGGTGCGGTTTGGAAAGGGGTTCCAAGTGTCCGGGGGTTCGGGTGCATGCAGCTCGCCTGCCGTACACGCACGCAACCCCACTGCATGCCGCTTTCGATGCCCCTCCGCCCGACGGTCCTTATATCTGCCTGCCATATCTGCCTGCCACTTTCCCCCCCCATGCACCCCACCCCCAGATCGGCCCCGTGCACGTGCTGTCGGGGATCCACAGCGACGGCCAGCCGCTGTCCCTGGAGGTGCAGGTGAGGGAGGGCATGGACGCTCGCGACAGGGGTTTGGTCTTCCTCTTCGTAATCCAGTCGGCCCACCTATCAAGGAGGCATCACTGCCTGCCGGTAGTCCCTGTACAGGCCCAACGGGCCCCACGCGGAGACTCATGTACCCCACCCACAGCGCTCTCTCCCACGTCCCACCCGCTCAGCGTGCTCCTTCCGCCGTTCCCTCCCTGCGCTCCAGGTCATTGGCCGGCCCGGCCCCCACCAGACCCTCACCGCCATCCTGCGCCCCCACTCCGCGCCCCTGATGCCCTCCGCCGCCGCTCTGGGCGTGGCCACGCCGCCGCCCCGCTCCGACGCCGCCGCCCTCATCCGCCTCACCGACGCCCCCGCCCCCAAAGCCCGCATCGCCGATTCCGCCAACACGCTCATGCTCAGCACTGGACCCGGTGACGTCATCGTCGGCAGTACGGCCAAGCGTGAGTCACTCATCCCGCCGTCGCCAACCGCCGCTGCCGCCGCCGCTGCCGCCGCCGCTGCCGCCGCCGCTGCCGCCGCCGCTGACGGCGGCGATACGAGCTTCAAGCTTCCGCCGCGCGTGGCGGCGGCTGCGGTGGCGGCGGGCCTTGACGTGTCAGGCCCCGCCTCCGTCGGTTGGCGCAGCCGGGTCGGTAGCATGACCGGCGGAAGTGCAACCGGCGCGGCGGGCTCGGGCCCGGGCGCCGCCGGCCAACCAACCGCCGCCCGCAGCAAGCCGTCCCGCCTGGGGTCCAACCTGGGCCCGGGCGGGCCCCCGGCTGTGGCGGTTGAGGGCCCGGCTGGGCCCGGCAAGGCCAAGGAGGCCACCGACAAGGCCGCCGAGTCCGACGATGAGCTCGCCGCCCTGGAGGCCCTGATGGGCCCCGACGAGGCCCAGCAGGGCCCCGGTCGGGCCCAGAAGGAGTTCAAGGAGACGGACAACGCTGAGACCGAGGCGGCCAAGGCCGCTGCCGGCACTGGCGAGACGGCTGGGGAGGGAGCAAAGCAGGCAGGAGAGAAGGCCAAGCCTGAGTCAGCTCGCCGCCGGCAGGGCACGCCGCCGCCCGCCGTCAAGGAGGCAGCCGCGCTGCGCGGAAAGGCCGGCGGGGAGGAGGAGGAAGGGGCGGGCGACGAAGACGACGAAGACGCGAATGGTGAGGCAACAGGAGCTCCTCACGCTGCCGCTCATGGCGAGCCGGTATGGAGCGCCTCGTTCCTCTTGTGCTTTAGTTCGACTTTGTTGCATGCGCTTGCACCCAACCGGTGCCCTCTGCGAGCTCGCTTGGCACGCGCCCTCATGGCCCTTCTCTCCCTTCCTCTCGGCCGCACAGCAGAAGAGGGCGGCGCCGGCTCGGAGAAGGGCAGTGAGGGCGGCGACAGCGGGGAGAAGGTGCGCCCATGACCCTACCTTGCGGGCCCCCTTTGCCCTCCAGAGCCACTCGCATTGAACCTAGTTCCCCTGACCCGGTTTCGGGCCACCTCCCACCTACCGGGTTCCAGCTCCCATGCAGTCCTCTCTCAGGCTCCCCTTAAGCGCCCACGTGTTGCTGCCACTCCCTCTCTCCCTCTCTCCCTCCAAACCCCAGCCCAAGAACCGGGACGCAGACGGCCGCATCTCCCAATGGGTGACCTCTGAGGGTGGGTCTCGGGGCTGGTGGGGGTGGTAGGGGCTGTGAGGGCCTCAGTGGAAGTGGTGTGAACTGGCTCAGGACCAACTCAGGACCATCTCAGGACCATCTCAGGACCATGTCAGGACCATGTCAGGACCATGTCAGGACCATGTCAGGACCATGTCAGGACCATGTCAGGACCAACCAACCGTGTAGCCCACGGCAACGCCGACCCCCGTTCCTCCTCCTTTCCTTCTGGCTCTCTCCCCATTGCACCTCACATATCTCGTCGGCCGTTCTGCTGCTCCTTGCTTACCCTCATCTCTCTCTCAATATCCAAACAGGCGCCATGTACCAGAACTGTAGCACGCGCTGTACACCTATTGCTTTCTATCTCTCTGACCTTTAATATTTTCGCGAACTATCCAAACTATCCAATCAGGCGCTATGTACCAGAACTCAGTGCCCGTGGCCAACGAAGAAGGCACCGAGGCCAAGGTGAGGAGCCCTGCCTGCAGCTGGCTGGCGCACAACCTACCTCTAGCGAACCCCCCACCTCGACATACACCCCACCCCCGCCCGACCTCCCGACCTCCCCACGCCCCACCCAGCACCCCTGCCCCCTTGCTTCATCCCCCCCTTGCTCCATCCCCCCTTCCCCAACACAACCAACCCAACAGACCGGCCCCCCCAGCGAGGAGGACGACCTCGGCAGCGACGAGGACGACGCCATGTTCTCCGCCCTCGCCTCGGCCATCCAGCAGAAGGGCGGAAAGGGCGGCGCGGACGGCGGCCCAGCCCACGGCGCTGCAGCCAAGGCCCCGGCCGCATCCCTCCGCTCCGCCGCGGACCTAGGCGGGGGCGCGGGGGCGGGGGGGCTGAAGCCGCTGCCGGCCCTGCCGGAGGCGGGCAAGGCCACGGCGGGGGGCGGGACCACCGCGGGTGGAGAGGCGACGACGGTTGGCGGTTACGTGGATGATGATGCGGCGAGCGAGGGGGGTCAGAGCGCCATGAGTGCGCAGTCGTGTGAGTGGTTGGGAAGGGGGGTGGGGTGGGCAGGGGAATGGGCGGGGGTTGAGGGGCAAGAGGGCCAGGTCGGACACTCGGCCCATGGCACAGGGTAGTCCCTCCTCTGCTGGCTGTTGCTTGCGGCGATGCTTCCTGCTGCTGCTCTTCAACTGTGCGGTGAGGCTTGGACTCACCCCCGCCGCCCCTCCCTCCCCATCCCCCAACCTCAACCCCATCCAGCCGGCGGCGGTGCGGAGTACAAGCGCGGCAAGCGCTTCCGCAAGCTGGTGCGCCTCATGGACTCACCCGTGGCGCAGCAGGTGGGGTTGGGGTGTGTGGGAAGGCGGGGGGGGGTGCGTGGGTGTTGTTGCCACGTGCCACGGGGGCATGGGGGGGGGCACGGGGTGCCTGGGTCTGGCTCCGCCCATGGACTTACTTGCGGCATGGAGGGACGCTGCAGCATGTGTGGGGGCAGGTGGGAGTTGGAGTTGGACAAGGGTTGGAGGAACATTGTGCTGTGTGTCTTGTGGCGAGGGTGTGGCGACGGGCGCCCTCGCCCTACCCCTTAGCCTCTTACCCCCTTCCGCCCTTCTGCCCACCCTTTCCTACCGGCCCCGCCCCCCTCCGCTCTCCCCCCCAGGCCCAGCAGCGCTTCCGCTCCCACGCCATCGTGACCGTACTGCTGCTGGCTGCCGTACATGTCGTATTCTTCGTACTGACGCTGATCTCAGTCAAGACCCAGAACGCCTCCATGGACAACCTGGGGCGCAGCGGGGAGGCGGAGAAGATGATGCAGCAGGTGGGCGGGCCCGGGCGAGGGCCCGGCTGGGCCCGGAGTGGACCCGGGTGACTAAGGGGAGACGAAATGTGTACTGCCTTCCTGGACCACGCGCCGGTTCATCTACCTCTTTCTCCAACCAACCGGACCCTGACCCCCTGGATGGCACCCCCCCCCCCACCCCACCTGCCTCAGATCATGACCGACGTCCGCAGCCTGGCCCAGATCTCCAAGAACGCCACCCATCCCAATCTGTACAGCAGCGCGGATGCGCCCAGGTTCATCGCGCGCATCGCGAGCAACGCAGAGGCGATCAAGGTGCGTACGGCATGCATGCCGGGCAGAGCACTGCAACAGGCATCAGCGCCCCTTCGCTCGCTCCCAACACGCCGCCTGCACCTAACCCCCAACTGCCAACCGCTCCAACCGCAGCTTCGACTCAACGACATTCTGGCGGACCACCACTCCTCCCAGTCCAAGGTCCTTAACCTCTTCTTCTACACGTCGGTGGAGGTGCGTGGGATTGGGGCTACAGAGGGAAGGGGGTGGGGGTGGAGTTTATGACGGCGCAACAGGGACGGAGGGGGGGGACCAAAGGGTCTCCAAGGGTACATGCCGTGGGTCTTTTCCGGGACCCTGGGACCCTGGAGTAGTGTTCTGCTGGTCTTCGACTTGCTGGGTTTCCACCGCCTGTCTAATTTTTCCTCTGCCGCTCCCTCCATTCCCTGCCCCTGCTCTCCTGAAGGTGTGGAACGGGCGTGATGACCACGGCACCGACAAGTGGACCAACGTGACCGTATGGGTGAGCGGCGGGGGCCAGAAAGAAAGGGCGGTGGACGGGGCGGAGCAGGGTGGAAGGGGAGGCGCAACTGGCAACCCCTTACACCAACCCTTACTTCACCCCCTCCGCACCTTTCCACCTTCCCACCCCCCACCCCACCCCCCACCCCCCACCCCCCACCCCCCACCCCCCACCCCTCAGGACTTCGCCACACGGTTCTACGTGAACGCCAAGCAGGTGGGGGGGGGGCCGGGGGGGGCGGGCCCGGGGTGGTGGATGATGAGGGGTGGGCATGGCGGATCCTCTATCTGCTCTTATCCACCGCTGCTCGTCATCCACTGCACGCCCAACCCACTCCCCTCCATTCCACCTCCCCACCCCCCTGCACCCCTGCACCCCCCACCCCCCACCACCCCCAGGTGGAGCAGCACGCGGACGAGTGGCTGGCAGCGGGCGTCCCCATCGACACCACCGTGCCCGCAGAGGTGCGTGCGCGTGTTCACCACCACCACCACCACCACCATAGGCGCGATTGGCTTGCTTGTTTGAAGCGTGGTCGCGCGCAGCGTTGACACCCCGGCGACCGCACAGGTCGCACAGAGATCTATGTGTTATCGCGCGCCGTGCGCGCTCTTGCCCGCTACCGTTGCTGGCGGGTTGATGTCAACCCGTCATGACCCTTCGTCCTCCCGGTCCGTCCCGCAGTTCCTGATGATATCGGGTCCGCAGCTCTTCCACTCAACACGCCAGGTGGGTGCGCGCTTCGGCTAGCAGGGCTGTGATTAAGAATTCTGGTCTTGGATCTTATATCAGACGGGCAAGCGCGGGGTCGGCAAAACAAAGCTGAGCACGTCAGGTGGAAGCAAGCAAGCGGGGGGCCGGCATGCCAAGCGGCTGGGCTCGAGTGCTTACTTGTGTCGCGCTCGGCTCCAAAGGCACATTCCCGCCCCCCTCCTCCCCATCCTACCCTCATTAGGTCATGGACGCCCTCCTGGATGACACCATTGACAACGTACACATGGTGGGGAAGCTGTGGGATTTGGGGGTGGGGGGAAAAGGGAGGGTAATGGTTGAGAGTGAGGAGCGCTGGGCTGCTTGCTACTACCCTCTCCTCCGTACGCACCCCTCACGCCCGCCCTTGCTCCCCCCCCCCCCTGCTCCCCCTCAGGTCGAGATGGTGCAGATCGTGTTCCTGGTCATTGAGGGAGCAGCCATCAGCTTCATGGCCGCATGGTACGACAGGGATCTGATCTGGGCCCGCGTGGGGCCTGGGGCGGGCCCACGGAGGGCGTCGGAAGGGACCGGGTCTGTGGATGAGAGCTTCCTTTCAAAAGGCCCTGACAGTGACAGCCCGCTCCTTCCCTTCTGGCTTCCCCCTATCCCGCCAGCTACCTCACCTATCTGCTGAGGGCAGTGGCGGCCCAGCGGTACAAGCTGTACGGCACGTTCTTGCTCGTCCCAGTGGTGCGTACGGCATGGCGCTCAGTACGAGCCGTAGCGACTCGTGTTCTGGGTTCCCCGCACGACTAGGGCCAGGGCCCCGCCCCGTGGTCGTTTGCCCTCTTCCCTCCTTGAGCTGAAGCCCCGCACGTCCTCCCCTCTCCCCCTCCCCCCTCTCAGGGCCTCACACGTGCCCTCGCCACACAGAACACCAACCTCCTACTGGAGGTGAGGGCTAGGGAGGGATGAGCTCGTGTCACACACGTGTGTACGGCTGCGAATACCAATTGCCAACACCCCAACTACCAACCGCCAGGACGACGAGGACGAGGACGGCGAGGACGAGGAGGGCAACCGCCCACAGGCGGCACCCGCGCCCGAGGAGGGCGGCGGCAAGGCCAAGCGAAAGCTCACCCTGTCTGTCAACGAGAACGGTGCCGGCGGCGGCGGTGGGGGCAAGGGCGGCGAGGGCCAATCCCTGCTTGAGCCTTCCACCCCCGGCGGCGGCAAGGGCGGCCGCGGAGCATCCCACACCTCCAAGTGAGTGCCACCTCGGGCTGGGGCTGACAGGGCCGTGGCGGGTCGTCGGTTGGGGGTTGTCGGTTGGTGGGATCCCTCCGTGGCGAGCTCGTGTTCACGTGTGCGGCCCTTGCTTCAAACCGCACGCTCAGGGCGGACGCGCTGGATCTGTCGGTGACCGAGCGGTCTGCCTCGCGCGGCTTCATGGCCAGAGTCAAGGGCATGTTCAGGTGGGTCGGCGGTTGGCGGTTGGCGGTTGGGCCGATGATCCGTCGGTTGGCTGGCGCTCGCCATGCGGACACGGGGCGGCGCCTGTCCGCTCTTCCTCATCTCGTGCTCACATGGAGCGAGGCGTACGGTGGGGAGCTCGCACCCCGCCATACGCCCCGACCACATAGCTCTCCCTCCCTCCCTCCCTCTAACCAGCATGTGCCTCCCTACCCCCTCCTCCCTACCTCGGAAACCTGCGCAGGCGAAACAGCGTCGCGCCGCACCCCGGCTCCGGGGCCGGGGCCCTGGCCACCAGCGGCGGCTCGGGCAAGCGCGTGCTCAAGTACGACAGCCACGACACTTACGTAATGCTGCTGCCGTTCATCGCTTGGTCCCTGCTGGTGCGTGATCTGCCGTACGAGATCCAGGCGTCGGAGGCCGCTTTCTGGCCATGGTGTCTCAGGCCAGGGGTTTGCATCTAACCCATGCATGACCTGCTGCCGTACTGCGGCCTGTCGCAGGTGATCAGCATCTACATCACGGCCGTGATCAAGATGGAGGGCGTGGTGGAGGTGGTTGCCGTACACTCGGTCGTCAACTTCATGGCGGCGCGCGCCTACCGAGCGGTGCGTGCCTGCTGGGTGCTCCGTCGTGCGCATCTCGTTCCGCCTTGGTCCAAACGTTCAACGCGCCTGCGCCCCCCCGCTCTCCCTCTCACCCCCCCCCCCATCCACAGATCTACTTCTCCCAGGAGGTGCAGGTGGCCGCCCTGGAGGCCCCCGCCGCCCTGGACTCCCTCCGCTCCGCCCTCCGCGGTGTGCTGCGAATGGTCAAGGACGCCTGGTACACCCTGCAGCTGGGGGACAACGCCTGGCTGGCAGTGGGTGAGCGCCCTTTGGGGTGGGGGAGGGAAGGGGAGAGGGAGGGGAGGGGGTGGGGATGTGTGGCTTTGAGGGTGGGGGGTGGGAAGGGAATGTGGATGGGCGGAGCGGGCGAGAAGGAGGGAGACTCGTCAAGAGAGGGTTTGTGTGGCGCGCTGCGGTAAGGAGCACCGCTCATGCGCCCCCCTCTCACCCCCCCCCCTCCACCCCCTGTCAGGTGCGGACACAGAGCACTTCCCCATGGTGAAGGAGGGGCTGGCCTACGCCTCCCCCAAGCTGGCCGAGGTGCTGTACGACAGCAACCACTGCCACCGGGTCACACCGGTGAGAGGCCGGGGGGAGCGGGTGGGGGCGGGAGGGGGAGGGAGGCGGACGAGTCGGCTGCGGCTGGGGGGCGTCTGGGGCTAGGGGCCACCTATGTAAGCGCCAGCTATGGGGGGGCAGTAGGGCCATCGGAAGGGGCGGGGAGGGTCAGGTCGTGGCGCCAGCCAGGGGGCGGCGGAGTGGATCTGCGAGGGACCCCCGGCCTGCTTAGCCTGCACACAGTCAGACGGATTCGTGGGCACTGTTGCCGCTAGTTGCTCATCAAACGCCGTCGCCTTGCCCCCAGGCGTACGGCCCTTGCCCCCCTGAGGAGGAGTACCGGTACGGCAAGATCATCCGTACGGGCCTGGACAGGTTGGTGGTTGGCTGGGCGATCGGGTGTGCGTGTTGGAGGATCTAGCGAGATGCGGGCGCGAGTACCACAGGGTACACACCGAGACACATGTCTGCACATTTGAAGATTCGTGTCAGCACACACACACACCTCGCCCTCTTCCCCCCCCTTCCCCTTCCCCTCCCCCTTCCTCCCCGCCCCCAGCATCCTGCAGCGCTTCATGACCTCTGTGGAGGCTCTGGGGGCCAACAGCGCAGCCGAGGCGGCGGCGGGGCTGGGCAGCGGTGAGCGAGGGACCAGCTCGGGAAGGGGAGAGAGAACCACGCACGGCGGCACGAGGGGCTCCGCTCTGCCCTAGCTCTGAGCTTGCGCTGGCTATCCTTCACGCACTGACATCCCTCCGGGGCCCTTTCGCTTTTTTGGTTTCTTCTAACCCCGTCCTTCCCCCTTCCCCCCCACTGTCCCCTCCCCCCCCCAGCCCATCTGGACTTTGTATACAACGTGGGGGTCGTGGTGAGCCGGAGGAGGGGGGGGACATGTAGGGGGGGTGAGCCTGTTGCCTAGCTTTATGGGATGCCTCCCCCTGTCACGTGGGAGCTGATGTACGGCACCTGCTGATGCCCTCCCCAGGTCCTGAGCCCCCCCTCTGTCCACCCTCCGTCCCCCCCCTCCCCCCCTGTCAGGACCTGATGGACGGCACCATAGAGCTCAAGATGGCGCACTTCGAGTACCTCACCCTGCTCTTTGATCGTGAGTGGCGGGGGGGGAAAGGTTGGGGGGAGTAGAGAGGGGGAGGGAGGGGGGGAGGGGGAAGAGATTGGCAAGGGCAAGGGGTGACCAGAGGCGGGGTGGCGAGGGTCAAGCCCTGGGGCGCATGGCAGGAGGCGGGTCCCTCGACCGGTGGAAGGGTGTGGAGGGGAAAGCAGGGGTGGACAGTCAAGGGGGAAGGAGTTTCCTGCCCAAACGTGATGCCCACTCTCAAGCCCCACCTCCCAGCAAGGCTTTACGGGTTGACACCCTTCTCCCCCCGCCTCCTCTCCCCCGCCCCCCTACCCCACCCCACACACAGGCATCATGCTTCTCCACATTGTGCTCTTCATCCTGCTGTGGGTCATATTCGCGGGCTTCCTGTTCCTGCTGCTGAACCCACTGATGAGGCGGGTGACGAAGGAGGTGCGTGCGTGTGCGTTGGGCGGGAGGGGGCCCGCGGGGACGACGTGGCTGGGCTGAGGAGGGCTCGGGTTGAGGGGGACACTTGATGCCTTGCCTCGCGACCCCACTTTGTTTTAAGGTTCCTTCCTTCTCGCACTCCCCTTTCTGCCTGCTCCAACCATCGTTATCGCAGCGCCGCCGCATCGCCGATTCCCACCGATTCCCGAAGATACCTTGCTGGACCCTCCCTGATGAACCACTGTTTTCCCATGCCCATGCATGTTTGCACCCGTCCATCGCAGCGCCGCCGCATCGCCGAGCTCATGTCGCAGCTGCCCATGGAGCTGGACGTTGAGAAGCTGGTGGGCCGGGCCCTGGGCACCGCCGCCAACCCCAACGCGCCGCCGGGCGCCGCCGCCGGCGGCGGCGGCGGCGCGGCGGCGGAGGCGGGAGGCGGCGGCGGCAAGCCGGGGTCGCTGCTGGCGATCGGAGGCGGCGGGGCCGCGGCGGCAGACGAGGCGGCCGGTGGGCGGGGTGGGGTGGGGGCACGGGTGGGGGAGGGGGTCGGGGTTGTAGGGGCGTGGGTGGCTAGAGGGGGATGAGTGCGAAGGGACGGGCCTGGGGTGACGAGGGGTTGGGGAGGGGGCGGGGTGCGTGGCGCGCGCTGGGCGAGGTGGTTTGTACGACATCGGCTGCCACTGACGTGTCACTCTGATGTGCTGTGCGTTGCGTGCGGTGCAGGGGCCGCTGGGGGGCCGGACACCGCCCACAAGTGGAAGAACATCATACGGTGCGGGGTCGGGGGGCTGGAGGCGGGAAGGGGCGCGAAGGGGGCAGGGCGGTGGGTGAGGGGGGCCGACCGAAAGCTACGTACGGCGGGAGGTCGGGGCTCGCAAGGGCTAGTCAAGCTGCATCCCCTCACCCTCACCCCCCCTGCTTCGCTCCCTACCTTGCTCCATCCCCCAACTTCCCGCACCCCCCGCCACCGTATGTTGTGTCCCCCCCCCCCCGCGCGCCGACCAATGCCCTTCCCTCCGCCTCCCTGCCCCCCCCGCCCGATCCCCACCTCCCCCAGGCAAGCCAGCCAGGCCTCTCTGAAAGAGAAGAGAGCCTCCATGGGAGGGCAGTGAGGGCGCGTGCGGTCCGACCTGGATTGCGGCCCAGAACTGGCGTAATTGGCGGGAGCCGGAGTGACAGGTGAACCGCGTCCGCGTTCGGTGCTGCCTCTACGTATCGCGCCTGGAGAGATGGAGCGAGGCGTGCATGCAGCTGCAGCGATTGCCAACCGGCGTTTGCGCCATTTCGTCTGACATTCAACAACAGCAGCAATCTCACTCGATCAATACCGTCCAATTTGGATTATTATTACCGTTTTGACCAGGTTTCTTTTACCATCCGCGTTGTTGCGCTGCATGCCTTGGGCGGCAGCTAGCATAGGGCCGGGAGGACAGGCCCTGAAGTGCGTGGGTGTGAGGATAGATCTTTACGGGAAGGGGCTTTTTGGGGGGTGAGCATTGCATTGTTCGGCGGGTGCGTTTCTACTGGCGTGCGCACTCAACCTTCATTTCCTAGAGCTGTGGCTTCTGCGCTTTCTCCTCAACCGTCACGGCTGAGGCGGCGGAATGAAGGACCTAAGCGAGCAAGTACAACACCGACCTCTTTTGACGTACTGCATTCCTAAAGCTGGGTGTGAGCCCGGCTTGGTTGTACTGGCTTGATGCATTGCGCTCTTGTGCTGCGGGGGCACGGACCCAAGGGGACATAACGGGGGCAGGAGCGGCGTGTAGCTGCGGGAAAGCGCAGGGAATTGAGAACTTTGTGGCGGGTTCATACACTTTGCATGCGTGCGCGCACGCCTCTAGACGCATGTGCTCCGCTTTGGTTTGTGCGCTTTGCGCTTGCCATCACGGGTGAGACGAGAGGGTCGTCTGGTTAACCAAGTCGTACGCGACAAACCCTTTTGAGAACTTCCCCATGGCTGAAGTGACTATGCACACATCAATCATCAAGCAGGCTTGCTGGTGCTTTGCTTCTATCTGGTGCTTGCTTGCATGCTTGCCTTGCACGCAGAGCGGTAGCAGTGGCTCCTCGGCTTGCAGTGGCCACTCTTCCAGCGCATGGCCTGCAGTGGCAGAGGCAGTCTTCTGCGGGGGATGGGGGCACACGAGGCGGGGAGCCGCCCCCGGCTCCTGCGCGCGGACCGGCGCGGGCCGCGCTCGGTGGCACTTGAAGTATGGCACTTTGTGGATGGCACTTGCCCACTTAATGCCCGCGCTAACCAAGCCCCGCTGGCGGCTGCAGTTGGCGGACCGTGGATTGTGAATAACGGGTTCCGTATGGGTGCATATTGATGGGCCGCCCTATCTGGCCTTGACGTTCTGGGAGGGAGTTTTGGGCGGAGCCCCCTAAGATTGTCCGTGCGCTGTGGGGCTCTGTGCTTCAGTGCGCGGCCCCGCTGCTGCCCGGAATCAAGTCGTTTGGGGCTCAGCCCTTTTCCCATGAGGAGGACAGACCCTTCTTGGGCATACGTGCTTATTTCGTAATAGCAGTATCTTTCTTCGCCTGCGAAGCTGCAGCTCACAGCTGCTTTGAGTGAGGATGCATGGTGCATTTGCACCTTCATTAGCCCCTTCGCCAGGGCCTGCGGCGGGCAGCAGGGGCGGCCCGCGCCTATCGACAGGGGTTCAGTCTTAATTGAATCTCTTTATGCCCTGGTTACATACCCGTGTGCTGTATGCACTCAAGAAGGGGAGCGGCGAGGGGGAGCGAGAAACGGGGACGAGGGCGAGGGGGCGAGGCGGGGGGGGGGGGGGGGGGCACGAGGGCGCTGAAGCCAGGAGGGAGACGCGCCCGGCCGGGACGAATTACCTGCTCGTCCCACGCAAGGCCGAGCGCGTTTCTCGAGCTTTAGGCGTCTTGCCTCTTCTAGTGATGAGTCTCCTGCTTCACACCTTGGTGTGTGTCTGCGCGATCCCTTCGTGCCATGACCGGCGGGGGACGGTTAAGACGAAGGGGGGCCTAGAAGGGCCAAGTGCCTGCGCAGCAGCCCTTAATCGCCTTTCTCCTCCGCACATCCCGCCCTGCGTGCGGGTTGGAAGCGGACCGGGCCGGACCCGGCACACCCAACACAGCAGCTTGTGTTTACACACAGGCCCGTGAGCTTTCTCGGTAGGTGACGAGGCGCAAGGCGGGGCGCGGGGCGCGTGGTTGCGCTTCGGTGCCTGTGGAAGAAAGCGCGCCAGGGCCCGCCCGACCGAGCGCCACGCCTGACCGCTATGACGCCACTGACACTTCTGATTTCAATACCTGCTGTTCTTCGCGGCTCTGCGCACGCAAAGATACGCGATATAGTACACTTCTGTTGGGGTACGGGTTTCGGCGCAATTGCGTAGGAGGGCTTCGCGCCGTCTTCACGCGTGGGCACTATTTTCTCCTCGCAGTGCTTCACATGCTGCACGGGTTGCTGTGACAGGTCGTCGGCTTAGTCGGTTTGTCCAGGACAAGAACAAACAGCAGTTGTGAGCGCGAAAGTCGCAGCAGGTCGCAGGTGCGCAAGTGCTTTGCGCTTCTTTCTCGCTCTGCTGAACAATCTCGTTCAAAGCCGCGATCCGCAGCTCGATCGCTTTGCGAGGCCGCGAGGCCACCCTGCGCCGGAGTCGTGCCCACGCACCCACCCGCACCCCCCCCCCACCCCCCCCCCCCCCCCCAGCGCAGATATCCCCCCCGGGGAGCGCCGCTCCCGCCACACACACACACACTCCTCGCCGCCACCATGTCTTCGCCGCCAGGCATCGGCATGCCGCCGCCGCGGCTGCGGCCTCCGCCGCTAATGCCGCCGTCCGGACTGGTGAGTGCACCGGAGCCGCGGTCATGTGGTCCCCGGTCTCGCGCCTCAGCCCACGCGTACGCCCTGCTCTCTGCGGCTGTGTACGGACCTTCTCCCGCACCTCCCCGGCCCCGACTAGCTCTGTCCTGACTGCCCTCGCCCGCCGCCCCGCGCCGCCTTGCCGCGTGACAGGACTGGCGGGGCGGCGTCGTGATCGCATCCCTGGTGGCCGCTCTGGCGGGCATGGCGGGAGACTGGATCCCGCCCGACTGGACGTGAGTACGGCATCTAGATGCTGTAATGCTGTACTGCTTCGCTTCGCTCCGATCATCCGCCAACAGAGATGGCTGCGCTTGCATCGGGCTAGCGAGCCGGACCCCTCCGCCCCTGCCCCTACCCCTCTGTCCCTCCACGGACTCCTCCTTTCCCCCCTCCCCCCGAGTTTCATCATGCTGCCTCTCTACTCGTTCCACAATGCTCCCTCTGCTCCTGCCTCGTTCACCTTCCTCCACCTCCCCTCGCTCCCCCCCTCGCCTACCTCACCCCCTCCCCTCCCCCCCAGCTTCATTGCGCTGCTGTGCCTCTACTCGGTGACCGACATCGTGTCCATTCGCGAGGCGGCGCAGGGCTTCGGGAACACAGGCCTGCTCACCGTGGTCTTCCTGTGAGCCAGCGAGCGAGCGAGCGAGCGAGGATGAGGACGGGGACGGGGGCAGGCGACGGGCCTAGCTAGCGAGCTAGCGGGCTGCGGGGAGGGTGCAGGGCTTTGCAGGGTGTTGTTGGGTCTTGGTCTGATGATGAGCAGCCCGTCTGCAGCAGTGGGAGGGGAGATCGGCACTCGGGTACCCACTCGGGTACGTCTACCCTTGCGCCCCTGCGTCTTATCGACCCTGGCTTTCCTGCGTTGCAGCTATGTGGTCGCTGAGGGCATCAGCCAGACCGGAGGTGGGCAGGGGCCGGCACGCGCACAGGGGGGAACGGCAGAGGGTCGTGGCGGGGTCGGGGCTGGGGCTGTGCCACTCACCACAAGCAGGGATAGGAATACCTTGCTGACAGGGCAGCGGAGACTGCCGACGTGTGCTGCTCATGCGTCATTTCTGTACGGCCTTACCGCCGTACCGCCCCAACCGCCAACCGTCTGAACCGCCAACCGCAGGCCTGGAGCGAGTGATGAACAAGGTGCTCGGACGAACGAACTCTGTGTTCTGGGCTCAGGTGAGGCAGACGAGTGCGCGGAGGGGCTTCACTGGCTACTAGCCGCCCTGGCCGCGGGCGGGGCCACGGCGCTGCGAAGCGCTGGACCGAGGCAGACGGGCGCGGAGGCCGGGAAGCGGGCGGACCCCTGCCCCAGCCCCTGTCTCCTGCCCCTGCCTCCTGTAACGGTGTAATACCAGTAGCAGGGGATACTAGATAGGGCACGGAAGGATAGATAGGCTGTGCAGAGGGACAGGGCTCAGTACAGAGGCTCAGTGCTGTCGGGGACCCGCGGGGCCGGGAGCGAGCGAGGCAAGCAGGTGCCTGCACAACAGCCGGCCTGCGCCGTCCCCACCCCCAAACCCCATCCCCCTGCCCCCCCTCCCCCCAACGCCATGCATGACAGGCCCGCATGATGCTCCCCGTGGCGGCGCTCTCCGCGTTCCTCAACAATACCCCCATCGTGGCGCTCATGATCCCCATCCTCATCGGCTGGAGCCGCAGGTGGGCCCGGGTGGGCATGGCTGCTGGGCCTGGGCCTGGGCTGGGCCTGGTCGGGCGGCTGCCCTGAGGGTTGCCTGGGGGCTGGCGGGCGCAGGGCCCCTCGGCCAGGGGTGGGGGCAGAGGTGGGGGGATGGGTAGGGTCGAGATCGAGCAGCCCCGCCAGCCAAGAGCCGCAGTCGATCACATACTCAGGCTTACAGGGGACAAAGCAATACAATACATTGCAGCGCATTGGAACAAAGATAAGCTTTGCTCCAGCAACCGTTTCTCAAGTTCTCCTTCCCTGAACTCCCGCTTCGGGGAAGGAGAACCCGAGGACTGGTTGCTGGAGCAAAGCTTGTCTCTGCTCTGGCGCTCTATGATCCTGACCTGTAAATCTGGATGTGTGCTCGACTGCGGCTCCTGCTTCGTGCCTATCTCAACGGAGGGAAGGAAGGCCAGGGCCGCCCGTGCCTTGGCTTGCTAACTGCCTCCCCCTCTTCCTCGCCCCCCCTCCCCCTCCCCCTCCCCCACTGTCAGGTGCTCCATCTCCCCCAAGAAGTTGCTCATCCCCCTGTCGTACGCCACCGTACTGGGCGGCACGTGCACGCTGCTGGGCACGTCCACCAACCTGGTCGTGGCGGGGCTGCAGGTAGCTGCCGGTAGCTAGACAGATGGGCGAGCAAAGGTGACGCATGCATTAGTGCATTAATAAGGCGCAGGCGACACGTGCGTGCACATGCTCTCCCGGCGGCTTCCTGCCAGGGGATAGGCGAGCGCGGTCGTGGCAAGGCTGCAGATACGCGTATGTTCCTCCGGTGGCTACCCGCGGATTGAAGACATTGCAAGAGGTTCCCCACGTACACTGTGTGGGCCGCACTTGCTCACTGCGCCCTTCCCCGTTCCCCCCTGTCCTGCGGTCACGCAACAGGCTGACTACTACGCCAAGAACCCTGGCGCGGAGGGCAAGCCGTTCGGGATCTTCGACATCACGCCGTACGGCATCCCGTACGGCGTGTGGGGGCTCGTCTACATCCTGCTCTTCTCGCAGGTAGGCAAGGCGTCCACCCACGGCAGCACGCCCGTTAACCTATTTGCAGGGCCGCCGCCCGCTAGCCCTCTCCCTGGGGGCCAGCGTCCCTTGACTCAAGGCTTGAGCCCCCCACCCCCACCCCTCTAAACCCTTTCGCTCGCTCACCCCACCTCCCGCAGTGGTTTCTGGCGGGCGAGGAGGGCGGCAAGCGGGGCGGCGGCAAGACTACGGACGACCTGCTCGTGGGTGAGTTGGCGGGGCACGATGGGTTGAGCGGGTACACGCAAGGGGGCACGGCCACGTGAGGACCCTCCGCTTGAGGATCACGTAGCCCTGCGCAGCTATGTAGAACTAGCCATCAAAGGGAAGGTTATGTTGGAGGGGACAGAATGGTTTGGAGCCGGGAAGCATGTACATGCACACACCTGCAGCCAGGGCCCCCCCCCGCCCACCCCCCGCCACTGACTTGCACACGCACACCCTCGCTTTCTGACAACCCCCCCCCCCCCCGGCCGCAGGCCTGCGCGTGCCTTCGGGGCCCCGCACACTGTCCGGCCCCCGCACCCTATCCGGCGGCGGACGCCCCGCATCCGGGCCCCCCGATGTCATTACAGCCGGCGGGGATGCCGGGACCGGCCCCGCCGTGGGCGGCGGGGTTCTGCTGGCCGGGCGCACGGTGGCGGAGGCGGGGCTGCGCGGGCTGGAGGGTCTGTTCCTTGTGGCCGTGTCGAGGGACGGAGAGGTGCGTTGTGTGGGGGGTGTCTGGGGGGTGGGCGTGGGGAGGGGAGGGGAGGGGCATGGGGAGGGGAGGGGCGTGCGGAGGGGAGGGAAGGGGATGGGAGGGGAAGGGGTAGGAGGCTGGCCAGGGGTGCAGGTGCGGTGGGACGGGGGGCTGAGAGCGGCAGCGGCAGCGGCAGTGGGTATAGGGCAGAAGGAGGGGTTGGGTGTCCGGTGGTGCCCGCAGTACCCGGTGGGTGTGACGGGGCGCATCGAGGTGCCCTCCCCTCTATTTTTTGGCGGTCCCCGCTTGCTCAGCCTCCCCTCCATCCGACTCTCCCCCATCTCCCCGTTGCCCCTGCTCCCCCTGGCCCCTGACAGGTCACACACGCAGTGGGACGAGACTTCGTACTGGCAGCCGGCGACGTGCTGCTCTTCGCGGGCGACATGAGCAAGGCGCGTGCCGTACATGCTGTGCTGTGTGCTGTGCTGTGTCGTGCCGTTCTGTGCCGTTGCTGTCCTGCGCGGTTGCAACGTCACGTCACCTCACCTGCCTACCGTATGCGCTGCTGTACCCGGCGTGGTGTCTCGAGGCGGGCGGGACTGTGCCGTCGCGAGGGCAAGGGAGCGTAAATCGTTGGCCCCCAACTCCGCCACGCCAGTAGTAACCCTCGCTCACGGTGCCCCACCCAACCCCAACCCCCACCCTCCCTTCCCCTCCCCCGCAGGTTGCGGCCACCGCCCGCCAGTTCGGACTCGATCTGGTCACGTCCGAGACGGAGGAGGGCGCCGCAGGAATTGAGCTGACGTCAGCATCGCACGCACCGTACGGCACACTGGACCGTACGGCATCCGGCCGGTCCACTGGCGGCGCCGCCACCGTTGAGATCGCCGCCAGCGCCGTCACCAGTGCCGTCGCCGGTGCGGAGGGCTTGCGCAGCCGCCCCGGAGCCGCCGCCGGCGGTGGTGGCGCCGTCGTCGTCGGCGGCGGCGCTGGTTTTGCCGTACAGGAGCACGGTAACCCGCTGTACACCTCTTCGATGCCCCACCCGGGCCACCCCAATCTCGAGGGTGGGTGCTCGCCCTGTTCGAATGGGGTGCTCGCCCTCCACGCCCGCCTCACCTTCCAACATCGTGCCTTGAAACAATCCCGGACACACCAGTTCACCAGCACACGCACGCACGCGCCCCTTTGTCCCACTGTCCCGCCAGCAAACGCAACGCAACGCCCCTCACCACCCCCCTCAGGTCTTCGCCGTGTGGCGGCTGAGGACATGCACCTCTCGGTCACATCGGGCACCGGCGGCGGTGCCACCCCCACGGGGGCCGCGGGCAGCCAGCGGCAGCGCTCGGGGCCCCCGGGCGGCGGCGGGGGGGCGAGGTTCAGTTCGGAGCTGCGTCGCGGCACTGGCGGAGGCGCCGGGGAGCTGGGGGTGAGGCGGGGGGTGGGGGGCAGGAGGATCGGGGTTGGGGGCAGCAGCAGCGCAAGGTGGGAGGCGGCCGGTGAGCCGCCGCGCAGGGATAGGCTTGGTCAGCCCGCGTCATTCAAATCCGCCGCGAGTTCCAGCCCTCACGCCCCTGCCCCTTGCCCCCTCGCTCCCCCCCATCCCTCCAGGTGGGTCTGCTGGCGGCCGCGGGCCCCGACAGCACCGCGCCTCGCCACCCTCTCACTCACGGCAGCCTGGTGCAGGTGGGGGTGGGGGTTGGTGGGTGCTGTGGGTTGGGCATGGCCAGGTTTCGGGGTTCAGCACGGGCCGTGCTTGGGCGGGGGCTGTCACAGTGATGGGGGGGTGCAGTTGCCACCTGGCCCTGGCCCCATAACCTACGGTAGCAGAGGGCACGACGGACGAAGGGCAGGGCGGGGGCGGGATGGAGGGCAGCGTGGCCGAAGGCTGCCCGCCAGACCGCTGCCGCCATCCTACAACCGGTACAATACGGTGCCAGTGCCAGCCCGACCTGCCTGCTGCAATCGGACATACCGCTCCCTCCCCGCTCTCCCCGTGCTCGTGGCTCCCCCCCCCCCCAGGCCGAGGTGCAGCGGGGCGCCCCCATCGCCGGTCTGTCCATCCGCGAGGCGGGGCTGCGCGGGCGGCTGCGTGCGAGCGTAGTGGCGGTGCGGCGCCGGGGGGAGCGCCTGGGGGGCAAGCTGGGGGAGGTGAGCGGGGGGGGGGGAGCGGGCGGGTGCACGGGGCCGGGAGGGGCCGGGGCATGGGGCACGGGGCATGCATGGGGCCGTGCGGCAAAACCCCATCCCTGATCTGCTGCCCTGTTTCTGCTGGCTGGCGGCTTGCCTGTTTCCCCTAACCCTCCCCCCCTCCCTCGCTCTCCCCCCCCCGCTCCCCCCTCTCAGTTGGTGCTCCAGCCCCACGACATCCTGCTGCTCGACGTCGGTGGGTGGTTGTTTCGGTTGTGGGTTCGTTGTCGGTTGGGAGTTGTGCTTGCTGATCGCGACAACACCGTTCTTCCTCCCCCTCCCCCCGCAGCTGACAGCTTCGACGCTGACTCGCCGGAGGTAGCCGGGGCCAGAAAGGAGGGGAGGGAGGTTTGTAGGCGTGGACCGAGGAGGGTACATACGGTACATGTGGAGTGGGGAGAGTGATGGGACGGGCATACATGTCCCTCGCTGCCTCACCCCACTGCCCTCCTTCTGCCCTCGTGCGTTCCCTCTTTTCTCATTCCCTCATCGCCCAACTTGCCCCATGTGCACCCCCACGCCCCCCCCTGCCCCCCCCCCCAGGTCCGCGCCAACCTGGTCCACATTGAGCTGCAGGACGGCGCCGCGGAGCGGGAGTTCATGTCGGGGTTCAGGGTGCGTGCGGCGGGGTGCGTGCGCGTTCGGGGACAGCTGCCCGGGGTGCGCAGGTGTGGTGTATGGCTTGGTGCGGGTCATATCGATACGGTTCTCCGCGGCCTGGCACGCTTGAACGCTGATTGTCATTTTCTTGATGATCGCACTAGAAAGGCCTACCAAACCCAAACCCCCCCCCCCCACCCCACCCCACCCACCCCAGGTAGTCCCCGGCAGCAGCCTGGCCGGCAAGTCCGTGCAGCACGCGGGGCTGCGCGGCATCCCCGGCCTCTTCCTGGTGTCCATCGAGCGGCGGCGGAAGGCGGGGGGGGCGGGGGCGGAGGCGGGGCCGGACCCGGAGGCAGGCGGGGAGGGCGGGGGGGAGGTGGAGGTCATCCACGCCGTGGGTCCGGATGAGGTCCTCCGGGGGGAGGTGAGGACGGGGCGCGAGGGCGGGGGGAGGAGAGGAGAGGGATTGGTGGTTGTGGTTGTCTTTGACGGCGGGTCTGGGGCGGGGGTTGCGCTGTGCCTCCCTTGCTTTCCGAGGGCCGTGTAGCGGTGTCCCAGGGCGAGGGGGAAAGGGGGAATGCGACGGAGGCCCCACACGGCCACACCTTAGCCTCTCCCTGACGCCTCATCCTTGCCTTTCCCACGCACATGAACGATGCTCGTGCCTCCCCAGGACGTCATGTGGTTTGCCGGCAACCTGGATGGCGTGTCGTACCTGCTCAAGGTTGGTTGGCCAAGGGCCCCGCGCGTGGCTGGGAGGAACAGGTCTGGGATTGGATACATCGGGCAGCTACCGTACTTCACTCGTGCTCTGCACGGCGCCCGCCCCCTATCTGTCCATGCTCGCCTTAATGTGCCCCCCGATGCATCGGCCACCTGCCCGCCCACCCGTTCCACCCTACCCCCCGCCCTTCCATCCCCCCCTTCCCATCCCCCCCTGTCAGGTCCCGGGCCTGGAGCACGTGCAGCACGACCAGTCCCGCAAGCTGAGCGCCGACATCCTGGAGCGGCGCCTGGTGCAGGTGGGGGGGATTGGGGGGGGGGTTGGGGGGGGGGAGGTGAGGGGCAGATTGGGGGGGGCAGAGGGGGGAATTGGGGGTTTGGGGAGGGGATGACGGAGGCAGCAAGGCGCAGGAGAAGCGCAGATCCAACGGCCGTCTTGGGAGGAGGCGGGAGGGTGACAACCTGGAGCGGTGATCGGGTGTGGTTACAACTGCGAGGCACTTATTGACGCTCGGTTTGGGTATTGCGTCCAGCTAATGCGTGATCACGCGGATCTCGTGGATCCAGACGTGAATGAGTGGATCCCGCCGCCCGCCGGCCGCCGCCCGCAGGCCGTGGTGGCGCCGCACAGCCCCCTGTCGGGCCACACCGTACGCGCGCTGGCCTTCAGATCCAAGTACGACGCAGCCATCATTGCCGTACACCGCAGGGTGCGTCGGGGCGCAAGCTGTGGCGATGCATGCAGGATGCGGCCTCGGGATTCGGCGCGCAATGCGCATACATGATCTGTACGTTGATCTGATCTGATCTGACCATGTCGTACACAGGGCCACCGGCTCAAGGAGAAGATCGGCGACATCACTCTGGCGGCGGGCGACGTGCTCCTTCTGGACACAGGCACGAGGGCGGGAGGGGTGGGGGGTTCCCTGGAGGGGAGGGAGCCGAGGGACGGGTGCCGTGAGGTGCCGTAAGAATAAAAAAACCGAAAGTAAAAGCGTGAAGGTAGCGGCACGACGCCACAGCGTCTCCGTTACCCCACCCACAACACCGCCCTCGAGCTGTCTCCGCTCCTCCACACAGCCCCCCCCCCTCCCGCACACATCCCCCAGGCGCCGACTTCCTCCGGCGCCACCGCGACGACCGCGCCTTCGCCCTGGTGGGGGAGGTGCCCGACTACACGCCCCTCAAGACCAGCCGCATGTGGGTGGCCATCGCGCTGGCGTGCGGCATGGTGAGGAAGGAGGGGGGGGAAGGGGGAACGGGGGGAAGAGGGGGGGCGGCAAGGGGGGGGCAGAAGGGGGGAAGGGGGGAAAGGGGGGCAAGAGGGTTTTTGTGGATGAGCGTCTTGAGGTTGTCAGCGGCGGCCAGCGAGTCCGACGCGCCCCAAGAGGGGGGGAAGGGGGCCAGCGGGGCGGCAAGAGTGGGGGCGGCAAGGCGAGCAAGGGGACGGGTCGGGGAGATGGCGTGCAGAAACCGAACCACGTGGGCTGGCGAGGGGGCAGGTAGGTAGGGGGGCCGCCGGGGGCGGGGCCCGGAATGCCCATCCCTCCAATTTGTCCTAACGACGCGTTAGGATCCCTCCCTCGGCCTAAGGCTCTTTCCCCCCTCCGTCCCTCTCCTACACCGCCAGGTGATCACTCAGATCGTGGGAGCCGCCATCGATGACGAGTTCATCCACCTCTGGCCCGCGGCCATGATCACGGCGTGAGTCATGCAATACGTTATGCATGTGCCGTACGCACGGTCCTTGATCCGTACTACAGTAGGGGGTTCAGCGCCTTCCCGCAACCACCCTGCTCACCCCGCCCCTTCTCCCACCATTCCACCCTGCCGGGCCGTCCCTCACCCCTCGCTCACCCATCACCCTGCGGACCGCACGTGCATCCTTCATCCCCCAGCCTTCGACACGAACCCACGCCCCCTCTCCTCCCCTCACCTCCCCCTCCCCCTCCCCCTCCCCCTCCCCCTACGCCCCCAGGCTGCTCATGATGCTGGCTCGCTGCATGAGCGTGGAGCAGGCGCGCCGCAGCATCAACTGGGAGGTGAGCGCGTGCGTGCGTGCGTGGGGTCCTGGCGAGCACATACATCAACTGGGAGGTGAGCGCGTGCGTGCGTGGGGCGGGGCGGCCGGGTGGGGCAAGACAGCTGGGAGCGAGGTGACGCGGTTACCGGCTGACATTCCGCCTGGCGGTGTGGGGGGCCGGGCACGGCAGGCCGGGCAGGAAACCCCGTGCCCGTATAAGCTGTACAACCACAGTCATGGCGTACGTGACGTTTGTAACGGCACGGTACGGCATGTGCAGGTTTTCATCACCATCGGCGCCGCCTTCGCCGCGGGTGTGGCCATGGAGACGACCAACGTGGCTTCCGAGCTGGCCAAGGTGTTCGTGTCCGCCAGCAAGGCCATCGGGGGGCAGACGGCGGCGCTGTCGGCCATCTACATCGCCACGGGCACGCTCAGCGAGGTGGGGGGGCGGGGCGGAGCCCGGGGGGGGGGGGCGGTGCAAGGGGCGAGGAAGGAGTCGGAAGGAGGAGGGGGCGGATGGTGGAGGGGCGGGCGGAAACGAGCCCGTGGGGGCGGCACCGAGGGGAGTCGCGGGGGTCCAACGGCAAGGGGGGATGTGGTGGGACGCGCAGTGACGTGCATTCGAGGTAAGGTGCGCATGCACGCCCTGTCGTCAAACCCTCCCCCGCCCCTCCACCCCTCCACCCCTCCACCCCCCCATCCCGCCATCCCATCTCCGCCCCCCCCTCAGGTCATCTCCAACAACGCCGCTGCGGCCCTCATGTTCCCCGTGGCCATCCGGGCGGGGCAGGAGCTGGGCATCGAGACACGGTGCGGGGTGGGGTGGGGGGGTGGGGCAGGGGATGTGGTGGAGGACGCGACGGGGCCAAGGGCAGGTTGCTGCTGTCTGCCTCCCCGTTGTAGACAAACCGGCGCCAGCTGCTCCTACCTCCCCCCCTCCCCCCCGCAGCCTGACCTCCATCGCCGTCATGCTGGGGGCCTCCGCGGCCTTCATCACGCCCTTCGGATACCAGTGCAACCTCATGGTCTTCGCGGCGGGCAACTACCGCACCATGGAGTTCGTACGGTTCGGGGTGCCGTTCCAGGTACGAATCGTATGTGCTACTACATGCCAGCTGGGATGAGGGGGTCCCTGTGATGAGAGCGGTGCCGGGCTGGGAAGGAGGGGGCTCCCGTACGTGATCACGGTGCTCAGCCCTCATCCAGGTGGGGACGGACTCTCAGTCGTCCCGAGGCGGGGCCGGGCCTCCCCATCGCTCACCGCTCCCGCCCCCCTGCTCCGCACCCCCCCCCCCCGCACCCTCGCAGCTGTGGCAGTGGGTGGGCTCTACAATCATCTTGGCTGTACCCGACATGTGAGTTGGTTGCCGCAGTTGGCGGTTGGCGGTTACAGGCCGACTGCCACGTGCCGAGCCGGGAAGCCTGCTCTAGCGCCAAGCTTCGCGTTTCCCGCTCCCTCCGTTCCATGCGTCACCGCCCTCATCCCCAGGCCTAACTCTAAGTCCTTTTCTCCCCCTTCACCCACCCACCCACCCACTCTCTCCTCCCCCCCCCCCCTCCCCTCACCAGGTGGTACATCCCCCTGTCCCTCTCCATCGCCGCCCTCCTGCTGGTGCTCTCGGCGCAGTGGCTGGTCTCGCTGCTGCCCGCGCCCCTGCGGGCCCGCGCGGCGGCGGCGGGACGGGCGGTGGGCGCGGGCTGCAGCGCCGTGTGCTGCTTCTGGCGCCGCGGGAGGGCGGGCACGGCCGCGGGCAAGTAGGAGAACTCGTTCCTAGCCATCTGTCCGGATTCTTAGCTAGGCAGATCCGCAAGGTTGGGAAGCCGGGGGACGCGTAGGGCACGTTAGGGCAGGGCTGAGGAGGGGCGAGCAAGGCAGAGTCCAGACGGGGTTGGGAAGCCGGGGTAGGCGTAAGGGCGCGGGCAGCTTCGGCTCAGTGGGGCTCCAGGGGGGCCGGACCAAGGCTGGTAGCCGGTAGACAGAGGGGGATGGGAAACGGGGAGGAGGTTAGATAGAGGGGGCCGGAAGTAGTGGAATGGGTCGGGTTGTGCCACGGGATAGAGATTAAAGGGGAAGCTTTTGGGCTTCATGGAGGATAGTATGGAATAACCGGTGCGAAGGGTGACGCAACGGTCAGGGGCGGAGGGGCACACTACGGGGCGGACCATCGGACTCACTTCGGAGTCGGACTGCACACGCCTCGGACCGTCAGACGTACGTGTGGCGGCGGGGCTGATCAGCGACTGGGATCGTTTGCTTGGGGGGAGCATTGCCAGGTGCGATAAAAGCTGGATGGACAGGGCGAGGGAGCGAAAGAAGGACGTGGGATGCACGGAGCGAGGAAGGCGGTCTGGAGGTGGGGGTTTGGTGGGGGCGCAGTGGCGTGCGAGGGTAGAATAGAAGGTCGCCGGATGAAGGGTGCACTGTAATCCGCCCCTTCGGAGCGCCGCATCGGCAGCTCCCTCCGTTCGTGCAGAGTCCAGCCAACCGGCGGCTCCGAGCGGCCGTGCCCCACACCCGTCCTACGCATCGGCCCTGCGGCAGGGAAGGGCTGCAGGGCTCCCTTGCGCTTGGGCTGTAGGGCAGAACAGACCAGCTTGGCCTGGCAGCGAGCCTGGCGGCCCTCCGTCGTCAGCCGCATGCTCACCCGTCGCACAAGTGGGGGGAGGGGCCGGGGGGAGGGGCCGGGGGGGTCTGCTAGGGGGCGACTGGGGCAGAGGGCTGGCTGGTAGAGCGAGGAAAGTGCCAACCTGCGATGCCGCTGTTTGCCGCGATCGGGCGTTCCAGCCGAGAACCCTCACGCGCTGTGCCCGGAGCGGCGATACGGTATTCAGCGTCGGGGTCAACCGCATCCATCGTCGCGACCATGGCACGCGAAACAGGCTGCACGCGGGTGTATCAGAGGAGTGGGGTGCTGTGCGGTGCTGTGAATGGTCGAGGCGGTAAGGGCGAGGCCTGTAACCCGCGGATCAGACGCACGCGCGCCAATCCGGAACCGGCCCTTTGTCCGAGAAGGGTTCTGTTCGGCCTCGGACCGCTGCATCCATCCTGCACAGCTTTTGACTTCCCGCATCCACCCGATACATTAGGCCCAGCCCCCGGGGCTTCTGCGGGGAGCTAGGATCGCAAAAATGCCGACCGCTCAGAGTGTTATGCTAGCTATCCACTGCAAGAAGACTGAGACCGTGGACCTCAAATCGCCCCTGCTCGCCTACATCCGCGCAACATACTCTGACCGCGAGGCGGACGATGCCGCGGATGACCTTGAGCGCGTGCAGAGCCTTCGCGCCGAGGTGGCGCAGCTCCAGACCGGCACTCAGCCAAGTGCTCGCGAGACGCTAGCCAAGTAGGGCCGGGGGTGGTGCGGAACGTACGGGGGAGGCGTCTACGGAGGTGTCGGGGGCTGCCAGCAGCTACTGTGCACCCGGGCGTGGTTACCACCGGGGCCCACTCCCCGTCGGCATGGGTAGCACACATGCCTGAACAGCATAAGCCTATTCCAGCTGGCATCCGGTGCCACCTTGCCTTAGGGCTGGGGGGAGGCTGGGGCTTCTCTGAGGTTTCCTTGAGTGACGGGGCTAGGGGGGCCGCGAGCGGACCCGGCCGGTGCGGGGCCCTAGCCCCCTACCGCTGGACACTGCCCCAGACGCTGCAGTCTGCAGTACGACAGAGATCAGTCAGCAACATTCGATCAGCAGCCAGTCAGCAGCACCCCGCCTCAGCAGAATGCCTGCAGGGAGAGGAACAGGAGAGAGCACGCCAGTGCCCGCGGCATCTGCTCCCGGTGGTGCTGGCCTCGTGACGGCGCGCACGCTCAACACCCGGGGCGTACGTTTCCTACAGAACACATGTCGCTTCGGTCCGCTTTGCTTCGCTCAGCAACCATCGGTCAGACCAGGATCTGTCGAGCCAGGCGCCCAAGGCCGCGGCCTTGCATCCTGCCTCCACCAAGCCCCACGCACACAGTCGTCAGCACGAGTGCGGGGCTGGGGCTTCGGCGTCAGTCGCTCACAGCACAGCGTGTCACCACGGGCTCTCGGGCATGGCGGAGGGAAGGGCCCTCCCTGCTAGTCCACGGCTTCACGCCCCAGCCTCCGCTGTGGCTCTGGCTCAGCGCTCTCCAGGTCTGGCCCGCGTCTCCAGACCTCTGGAGCGGACGCCTTCGCGAGTGGCAGTTGAAACCCGACACGGTGCTCTCAGGCGCCTGACCGCAGCCCTGTGTACCTGCCCCCTCGCTGCCCTCCCCGCCCTCTCCGGCCTCCAGGTACTATCGCTACCTGTGTGCCGTGGAGACGCGGTTCCCAATCTCGAAGGAGAAGGGCCAGGCACAGGTGGGGGTGGGCTGGTAACGGTTGGTGAGCAGGTGGCGGAGGAGGGCAGGGCAGAGGTGTTGCCGCGTGAGAGCTCTGAGCGAGGTGGGCTCACGGCGAGCATCACTGTCTTCGCCCCCCGCCATGCCTTCAACTCCCTCCCACCACAACCCTCCCCCCTCTCCTCCCCCTCTCCTCCCCCTATCGCCGCCCCCCCCTGCACAGGTTTCCTTCGTGTGGTTCGACGCCTTCCGCCCCTCCCGCCGCACCGCCCAGACCAACATCCACTACGAGAAGGCCGCCGTGCTCTTCAACCTGGCCTCGCTGGCCTCGCAGCAGGGGCTGTCCAGCGACCGCACCTCGGCGGACGGACTCACGGCCGCCTGCAAGCTGTTCCAGGTGGGATGGGTGGGGTGGGGGTGAGGGGGTGGGTGGGGTGGGTGGGTGGGTGGGGGGTGCGGGGTGGTGGCGTGAGCCGGGGGGAGAGCAGGGGTGCGGAGGGGTGTGCGTGCGGGAGAGCACTTGTGATCCCTGATCCCCCGCGCTCATCCCCTTCCTTCCCCCCACCCCCAATCCGTTTCCCCCCCAACCCCCCAACCCCCCCCCTCCCCCCCCAGGAGGCCTGCGGCGCCTTCCAGCAGCTCCGCGAGGTGGAGTCGGGCAAGACCGAGGCCCCCCGGCCCCTGGACATATCCACCGAGTGCGCCCTGCTGCTGGAGAAGCTCATGCTCACACAGGCGCAGGTGGGGGGGAGGGGGGTGGGAGGAAGGAGGGGGGTGGGAGGGAGGAGGGGGGAGGGGGGTGGGAGGGAGGGGTGTCGGAGAAGGGGAGGAGGACGGAGTTGGGATGCCGGGGGGTGCGTTGGGTTGGAGTATGTCTGCCGTCTTTTGACATACGGGTCCGCAGCAATCGCTCAGACTCCCTCCCCCCCTCCCCCCCTCTCACCAGGAGTGTGTGTACCACAAGGCCGTCGTGGACAAGAAGAGCCCCAACGTGCTGGCGCGGCTGGCCAAGCAGGTGGGGGGGTGGGGGGGGGAGAGAGGGGGAAAAGGGGGGAAGGGGGGGAGGAGGACGGGGCGAGGGGGTAGCAGAGCCTGGCAGGCAGGACCGGAGCACCAGGCCGATGCCGATGCGCTCACCTTTCTGCCGTACCCATGCCGTACGCGCACCTTCTCTCTGCCGTACGCAGACGGGCACCATGTACGACGAGGTCGAGCGGCTCTTCAACGCCCCCTCGCTGGCCAACTACTTCGACAAGAGCTGGGGGCAGCACGTGCAGCTCAAGGCCAGCATCTACCAGGTGGGGGTGTGTGCCGGGGGAAGGGGGGAAAGGGGTATGGGGGGCTAGGGGGCCAGCATCCATAAGGTGGGGGGGAAGGGAGGGGGTGTCGGCGGACTGGCCTTACCGGTTGATGTGGGCAGGGAAAGGAAGGGGGACGGGGGACGGGGTGCTTGTGCAGGGGGGGACCGTGGTCCCAGGGCGGGAGGGCTGTGTGCGGGTGTGAGGCGGAGCCAAGACAAGGCGTAAGTCGGGCCCCCCTCCCCCTTTCCCTCGCCTCCCCCCTGTCAGGTGGAGGAGCTGATCCAGTCCAGCCGCCAGCACCGCGCGGACGACAAGATCAACAACGAGATTGCCGTACTCAAGGAGGCCTTCGCGCGGCTGCAGGTACGTGCTCGGGTTTGTGGGGGACGGGCGGAGTGCGCAGCTGCGGGAAGCAGTTTGTGTGGCTGCTCACCCTTCGGCCCTTGCCGTTGCCATTGCCTTTACCGTTGCCCGTGCTTCATCCTTCCATCCTCAATGCACCTCCTGTAGCCACCGCTCAGCAACAACCCCCCTCCACCTCCCCTTCCCCCCTCCCCCCCCAGAACACCAAGAAGATCGCCAAGGGCATCAGCACAGACATGACGGACAGCGTCAACCGCACGCAGGTGGGGGTGGGGTGGGGGGCGGGCTCTTTGCATGGGCCGCACCTGGAGGCACGACAGGCACGCACTCTCCTGCTCACGCAACCGTTCGTTGCACACACCCCTCGGCCCTTGCCCCCCCACCAACACGGCATGCAACCCCTCCTCCCCTACGTTCCCATCCATTCCCCCCTCCCCCCCCAGGAGCTGGTTCAGTCGCTGCTGGCCCGCGCGGAGAAGGAGAACAACTCCATCTACCTCATGAAGGTACGTGTGTGTGTGGGGGGGGGCAGGGGGCAGGACGGGGGCGGAGGGGGGCGGGGGGGGGGGCAGGGGGGGGGACGTGAAGGCAACAACTACTCCATCTACCTCATGAAGGTGTGTGTGTGGGGGGGGGAGAGGAGGGGAGGCGTGGGGCAGGGGGGGAGGCCAGGGGCAGGACGGGGTGGAGGGGGGCAGGAGGGGGAAAGCATGCCTAGACACCCTTGCTGCAACTCCTCTCCTTCCAATAGGCACGGAAGCCACCCCCGCCACCTCCCTCCGCGCCCCCCTGCCGCCCAGGTCCCCGCCTTCGCCGACCTGCCCCCCACCACGGGTGCGCTGCTGGTCAAGGCCGCCCCCCCCTCGGGGCTGGACGCGGCGGAGCAGGGGCTCTTCACGGGCCTGGTGCCGGACACTAGGTGGGGGGGGAGGGGGAACGGGGGAGGGGTTGATATCCGTTGAGGGATTATGCGGCGAGAGTGGGCGGCGGCCAGCCAGCAGGCCGGGGGAAGCACACTGCAGCTCAGGGGCGCCGGAGGGGTTGGGCTGGAGCGAAGTGGGACAGGGCAGGACGGAGAGGGACATCAACCGCCCCCGACACGCACGCACGCACGCCCATACACACACGCTTTGCCCCCCCCATTACCCCCCCGCCCCCCGGCCCCCCCAGCGCCCGCGCCCTGTCCAAGTACACGGACCTGGTGGACGACCTCATCCGCCGCCAGCTGGACCGACTGGCGGGGGCCACGGACACGGCGCGCATCAAGCTGAGGGAGTGGGAGCTGCCGGACACGCTGCAGGTGGGAGGGGGGTTTCTGTGGAGGGGAGGTGGGGGTGGGGGTGGGGACCTGCTGACCTGTTGTTGGTGTGAGAGCTGTTCCGGGACCTCTGCACTCGTTTGCTCAAGCCTTGCCTGCCGCTCGTCCAGACGCATGAACTTAGCAGCACTCGGGTTATCACAAACCCACTCACTTCCACCGTGCGCCCTTTCGCCCCCTCTCCAGGCCATGGACTCGCGCACCTCCGCGGCCCTCCCCGAGGCCCTCCTGCGGGAGCTGACCGAGGTGGAGGGCATCGGGGGAATCAACCACCTCAAGGGGGTGAGGCGGGGGGGTGGGGGTGGAGGGGGAGTGGCAGATTCAGGGAGGGGGGCTGGGAACGCGCCGGTGTCTGTTCTCGAGGGAGCGGTTCGTTTGCCTCGAGTTGCCGGGGGTCCCGGACGCTGGCACATGGTCACGTGCCTTCGTGGTCGCTGGCCCCGTCCCCTCCATCTCCCGGCTCCCGACTCGCCTCTCGCACAAGTTCTGACCCCTCCATTTCTCCATTCCTCCCTTCCACCCCCACCCCCCCTAGATCCTGGCTGAGATCGGGGAGCTGCGGCGGGAGGTGGATGCAGACCTCATGGCGGCACAGGTGGGGGGGGGGGCAGGGGGGGTGGAAGGCGGGGGAGGGAGGTGTGTGGGTTTTGCAGAAGCTGCAGAAGCTCAGCGGGGGAGCGGGGTGGGGGTGGGGGTGGGGTCGAGGGGAAGGCTAGCCGGATGTGCGGCTGGTTCGCTGGGACGTGAAGGCGTGGCTGATCTTCGCACACCGAACCCGACCCCATCCCCATCCCTCCCCCCTCCCCCCAGGCCTCCCTGGACTCGGACGCCCGGGCGGATGGTGAGGCGCGGGCGGCGCACGGGGACAAGTGGCGGGCGCAGGCGGCCGCCACCGCCGCCAAGCCCTACTGGGACCGCATCAGCCAGTACAGGTGGGGGAGGGGGAGATTAGGGGGGCCGGAGGGGGGTGGTGGAGGGGGGAGGCGAGGAAGAGAGGGGATGTGTGCACCGCGCTTGCCCCGGGCGCCTTGCGGCGCAGCGCGCGGCTACGGGTGCCGAGGGCCCCTTTGCCCTTTGACCAGCCTACCCGTCTCCCGCCCTTCAATCCTCCTTACCCGCCTCCTCCCCGCCCCGGTCGTAAAACCCTATTGCTTGCCCAACCCTCCCCGCCTCAACCCCCTCCCCGCTCCAACACCCCTCCCCCCCTCAGGACCGCCATGCAGAAGGCGGGGGACTCCGACCAGGGCGTGCTCAAGCGCCTGGCGGACAGCGAGGGGGGCTTCGGGGGGCTGGGGGTGGAGGCGGCGGCGGCGCAGATGCCCCGGCTGCAGGTGGGGTGGGGGGGAGGGGGGGACAAGGCGGGTGCGGGGGCTCGTGTGCTTGCTCCTTGCACAGAGTGGTGGGGAGGCCGGCTGTGCCGCACCTCGTGCAAAGCATCTGCTTGCAGTCTTGCCCGCAAACCTCACGGTGCCCTCCCTTCCCCCCCCCAGGCCCCCATGGTGGTGACGGGCCCCGAGGACCCGGCGGTGGTGGTGGCCACCCTGCGGAGGAACCTGGACGCACTGCAGGTGGGGTTGTGTTTAGGATGCGTAGGGTCGGCCCGTGATAAGTATTAGTGCAGTCGTGAGCAGACAGGCCGCGGGGAGGAGGCACCAAGCAAGCCCGTGTGTGTGCGGAGGAGAGGGAGGCATGCGTGGAGGGGGGCATGTGGAGGGGGCGGGGGTGAGTCTAGGCCACCCCTGACCCCCCAGCCTCCGAACCCCCGTGGCGCCGGGCGCGCTGGCTGTCTCCACACCTTCCTCTTTGGTTCTCCGACCCCCCCCGCTTTCCCCCCCCCCTACGCCCCCACTCCCCCAGGCGCTGGCCTCCGAGCGCGGCGGCATGGAGGAGGCCCTCAAGGACGCCAAGAACCGGGACAACGTGCTGCCGCGGCTCATGGCCACGCAGCCGCAGAACCACGACGCGCTGTTCAAGGAGGTGGGGTGGGGCCGTGGGGGTGGGGTGATCTTTGACGATTTAGAGTTTGGAGAGCCCAAATGGTATGGCGGCAGCCAGCGAGCCCGATGTGCACCGAGGTCCAGCGCGGGGTGGGGGTGGGGGTGGAAGCGGGAGAGGTCAAGGGGCTGCTCACGTAACTAGTATGAAGGGGGGTGGGCGCCTGCACTCAATCCTCACCCCTCACGCCACCTGCCCCCCTCCCCCTCTGCCTCCTCCCCCCTTCCCCCCTCCCCCCCCTGTCAGGAGCTCAAGAAGTACGACCCCCTGGTTGCTGACGTGGACAAGAACCTGGCGGCGCAGGAGGCGCTGCTGGGGGCCACGGGGGCCGCCAACGCCTCCTTCCGGGCGCTGTTCGACGTGGCGGGGTGGCGGTCGGGGTGCGAGGCGGCGGCGGCGGGCATCCGGGACGTGAGTTGCTCTTGGCGGGGGGATGGGAGGAGGGGGGGACAAAGGGGAAGGGGATGGAGAGGGGAGAGGGTGAAGGGGTGCTTGCGGGCGTGGCGCTTTGCGAACGGGGGCTTGGGTTGGGGAGGCGTATGACTACCCGTACGTGCTGACTGACGTTCGTACCCGCATCCGTCCGTGCCGTACCGTACCGTACCGTACCGCAGACCGTACGGCAGTACCGCGAGCTGCTGGACCACTGCTCCGAGGGGCTCCGCTTCTACCTGGGCATGGGCGAGGTGGTGCGCAAGTGCAAGCAGGAGTCGGCGGACTTTGCGTACACGCGCCAGGTGGGGGGTGGGGGCCGGGGCGGTCGCCTCGGGGAGGGGAGGGGTGATGGCGGGAATTGGGGAGCGGGCAGAGGGCAAGGGGGGCTGGGGGGCTGGGAGGCCGCGTCAGCCTAGGCCCTGCCCACCTCTTCCCGGCCACTCGCCACCCCCGTGTCGCGTGTCACCGAAACACACACGCTTTGCCTCCGTTCTCCCGCTCCCCCTCTCCCCCCCTCCCCCCAGGTCCAGCGCGAGGAGCTGGTTGCGGAGCTGGAGCGGCGGGCGGCGCAGGAAGACGCCGACAAGCTGGCGGCACGCATGGCGGCGGCGGGTGGGTGGGGATGGGGCGGGAGGCGGGGTGCGTGGGTGGGTGGGTGGGGGCAAGGGTACGGAGGTGGTCCACGGCTGCATGCGGTGGACACCAGCCTAAGCGTAGTAGCTGTCCGGTATTGCGCGGGGCGTATACATTTAGACGGATCTCCGAGTGGATCGAGAGCACACACAATGCTAACAGCACCTCTGCCTCCCCCCCCCCCCTCGCTGCGCCGCCGCAGGCATCCGAGCCGGTGCCCCCCCGCCGCCGCCCTCCGCGGCCTACCCCGCCGCCCCGCCGCCGCCACCCCCGGCGGCGCCGCTGCCGCCCCAGCACAGCGGCGGGTACCACCAATCCCCGCCGCCCCCGCCGCAGCACCACCAGTCCCCCGGCGGCTACGCCAGCCCGCCGCCGCCCCAGCAGCCGTACAACCAGCCGCCCCCGCCGGTGCCGTACGGGTACGGCGCGCCGCAGCAGCACCCCGGCTACGGGGCACCGCCGCCGCCCCACCCCCAGGTGCGTGCTGGCTCGCGAGCATGCTCGCATTGGCGCCTTGGCGTGTTGGCCGGGGATGAGCGACCGTAGAATTGCATTCTAAATCACCGGTGCTATGCGAGCGAGCGAGCTATCGAGCATGCCAGCGAGTACCGGCATGGGCAATGCTGTAGCTCCGGAGCTACCCGATGGAGCCCACCGGGCATGCGCAACCAATCGAGCGTGTAGCCTACCACCGTGTACCGGTGTCCCTGCAAGCCTTGTCGCCAGGCCAGCATGTAGTCCATGACCCATGCGCGTCGTTTCACGCACCGCCCTCCCGCCCGTCGCCGCAGGCCCCCGCAGGCTTCCCGCCTGTCAACTACCAGTCGTACAGCCAACCGCCGCCGCACTACGGCCAGCAGCCGGGCGCGCCGCCGCCGCCGCAGTACGGCGCACCCCCGCCGCAGTACGGCGCGCCGCCGCCTCCCGGGCAGCCGTACCCGTACCAGCAGTACTACCCACAATGAGGCGTCGAGTCTGGGCAGTTCAAGGGCCCGTGCGGTGGCCTCCCTCTCTCGGCACGGCACGGCACGGCGCGGCTGAGGCACCGGCGCGCGTCGCTGGGCGCAGCCGTGCGTGGTCTGCGTGCTGCGGCCCCGGCTGTATGCGGTGGTGAGGGCATGGGGACCGGCGCCGTGGTCGGCATGCGTCTGCCCACAACGGACGGGCGTGCGCGCGGGCAAGGGCTGCGCCGCCTGCACTCTGCGCGGCTGCCGGCAGTAGGCGGCGGAGGCCTGCTGCGGCGGCAGCGGTGGGCTCTGGCGCTGTGCTTTGGTAGGGCTCGCAGCATGCCGGGGCTGGGGGGCCAGGTAGTGCTGAGGTGCCAGGCAGCATGCTGGGGCTGAGGGGCCCGGCAGTGCTTGCAACCAGCCTAGTCGTGGGCCCTGGAAGCCTGGATAGAGTTGCGGTTGGGAGCGGCCGGGGCAAAGGCAGGGCGATTCGGGCGCGATGATGCACCTGGAGCGGCCTTGGTGATGAGGCGGGGCAAGGGGACGCCTGGCGGCATGGGTCAGCTACTGTTGCGTTGCGGGGTCTGTGAGGTGTGGGGGCTGGTGAGGGCAGCGCGGAGTGTTGAGGTGAGGGCGGAGCACAGCAGGAGCGTTGGCGGGGTTGGGAGAAGGGTAGGCAGGGCGCTGCGGGGCCGGGGCGCAGCTGCTTGGTTGGTTGCATTTGGTGCATGGCAAAGCACAGGTCCAGACGCGGGGATAGCAGGGACATGAAAGCAGCGTTGGCTGCTGACCGGAGCATACATGGGTGGTGCGTGAAGGACTGCGGATGGTGGTCGCGTCATCCCCATGTCGCCGCGACCGAGGCCCGCAATTCGACGACCCGTGCAACCGTCAGCGGTACCGTGCAGCTCGGTTGCCGCCAACCCGCCCACACGTTCCAGCGTCATGCTTGACTTACTGGTGTATCAGGGATACTAGTGTATCCCACAAGCGCTTCCCTTTCCAATGTGCTCTACACTGCGGGCCTCCGCCACACAAGCATCTGCGATTCTGCGTCCGTCTTCCTGTCCCCTGCTGGCATGCAAGTTCGCAAAGTTCCGTGCACAGTCCCCACAGCCCCCCGACCCTTGCAGCCGCTACCCGTATGCCCGCCACTGCCGCTGGCAAGGCACTGCTGGACCCTACCTCGCCGCTGCATGCCTTGCTCATCTGCGGCACACACCATGGGCTCCGACTCCCCCGCCCATGCCCATGCGAGCAGCCATACAATGGGCTTCGCCCCTCATCTCACTCCGCGCCGCAGGCCCCCCCCACCGTTCGACACACGCGCATCCGGTTGGGTATCCCATTGAAGGGGTAAAGTTATCCTTGCACACAGCATGCCCACAAAGCCTCCCCGGCGCCTCCTCGCCAGCATCAGGCCGCAGAGCCCTCCTCCCCCTCCGGTGCCCCGGGGGCCCCCGCTCCGCCCGCCGCCCCACACGCCCCCCTGTGCCCCGCCCGCCAGTGCGCCCGCTGGCACTCCCGCGAGCAGTACAGCGCCGCGCCCCCGCAGCCGCCCCCGCACGCCCTCAGCGGCAGTTGGGCCTCGCTGGGCCCCTGCAGGCTGGTGCAGCTCGGGTGGGAGCAGCCCGGCAGCTGAGGGACCACCGCCTCGGGGCAGCAGCGAGGAAGCGGCCGCGTACAGCCGCAGCGCTGCCCGCAGGGCCTCGGCATGCTCGTCGTCGTCGTCCTCCTCCCCCTCGCCAAGCTGCCCGCCGCCCGCCCCGCCGCCTCCACCGCTGCCTTCCACGCCAGGTCCGTCCGCCACACCAGCGCGCGAGCCAGAGGCGACCGAAGGCAAGACCCCGTCGGAAGGTCCGCCCTCCGCTGGTGCTGCCTCGGCCCCCGCCCCTGCAGACTCCACTTCTGCCGCTCCTGCCTCCGCCTCCCCCGCCTTTACCGCCCCCTCCAGCGCCGCAATCAGGGCGACCTTCCTTGGCCAGTAACCCCGGCGCAGTTCTGCCAACAGCCCCTCCCGGGAGGGCAGCGGAAGCGCGGTGGTGACAGCCGTGGGAGCCAGGCCGGGGTCGGTCGAGGCAGCTTCCCGCAACTCCTCCGCCGCCGCCGCCTTCTGGGGAAAAGGGGCCAGCGCAGCGGCCAGCAGGCTCGGGGCCCGGGCCGTCAGCGCCCGCAGCGCTCCTGCAAGCCGGCTCCTGATGTTGGATGGCTTATCATCCGTCCGCCCTACCGCAGCCAGCGTGATGCCCAGTAGCGTGGGCAGCTCCTCGCGGAGGTACGGCACGTGGGCCCAGGGCGGGGCATGGGGTGGGCCCGCCAAGGGCCCGACGGGTGGACAAGATGCCGCCACGAGCAGCGGCATCCAGCTCAGCAGCAGGCACGCCAGGTCGAAGACCGTCCCCCACGCCTCTTCCTGCGTGACGTGCCGGCCCCGCTCCGTCCCCCTGCCGCCCTCCCTCTGCCCCGCCGTTGCCGCCGGTTTCAGGGCCTCGCCCGCGGCCCACCGCAGCGCACTGAAAGCCGCCGGCAGCAGCCGCACCGCCACTCCCGCCACCGCGGCGGCCCATCTGCCGGGCGGGGCCGGCGGGGGCGCGCTGGCGCCAGCGGGGGACACGACTCCAGCCTCTGACAGGCAGCCAGGTCGGGTCGGCAGCTGGAAGGCATAAAACGAGACGCGGGAGAAGGCGGCGAGGGCCCTGCCGTCCCGGGCTGCGGTCGCGGTGCGGAGCTGCTTGGCGAGCGTGGTGGCGAGGGCCTCCACCTGCCCCGGCGGAGCAAAGGCAGTGAACTCGGCCCACGTGGGCCTGGCACCCACGCCCCCGGCGTAGCGCGCGCAGAAGGACAGTAGGTGGGCGTCCGGCCTCCGCCGCAGCAGGCGCTCCAGGCAGGGCAGGACGCCAGCCGCTAGCGCAGCGGCAACCTCCAGACTGGGGCGCGAGGGCAGGCCTGCGAGGGCCGAGTAGGAGCAGGGAGATGGCAACAAGGTCAAGGAATGGAGTCGGGTCACGGAAGTTTTCGTGTGGTTGCGGTGAAGGCCACCGTAGACCTCGCTGCACCAGGCACTAAGGGCGGATCAATTTACTAGACCTTAGAGAGCGCAGGTCAGGGAGGGGCTGCAGTCCAACTGCCCCGCCCACACCAAGCCCCCCTTGTGCCGATAGCGCACCGCCCCAACCCCGCATGCCTGCATCGCTCCGGCCGTGCACCCCCCAACAGCCACACGCAGAACAGCCGCCGCTGCAACAGCACCAAAACACGTCAGCAACACATCAGCAATCGGCCGCACCCTTGCCGGACACTCGGGTGAGGACATGCAGCAAGTCCTTCAGCGCCGCGGGGCCGGCGCCCATCTCGTCCCGCTGCGCCCACCCCACCGCGGCGCGCCAGAAGGCGTCCAGCCGCCGCCGCAGCCACGCAGGGGGCTGCGGCGCCACCGCCGCCCCGCCTCCCGTCGAGTCGTACACTCGCAAGGTCACCCGGAGGACCCATCTCGCGAGCTGCAGCGCCCTCGCCCCCAGCGTCAGAGCATCGCGGACTCCAGCCGGGCCGTGGGGCGAGGGACCCCTGACGCGCCAGCCGCCTGCGCCTGGGCCTGGGCCTGGGCCTGGGCCTGGGCCTGGGCCTGGGCCTGGGCCTGCGGCTCCCGCCACTGCCCCGGCTCGTGCAGGCGGGCCAGCGCCTCCCGGGCTGCCGCCGCCGCCGCGTCCCCAGTCCCGGCGCCGCCGCCCAGGCTGAGCGCCGCGGCCCCCGCCAGGCGCATGGCCAGATCGAACACGATCCCCACAGACAACACGTCCCGGCAGGCGGGGAGCGAAGCGGTGAGCGGGGCGCACCTACGGACGGACCTCTGCGACTCCACCCAGCAGTTGGAGGCCCTGTTGCTCTCTTGATTGCCAGCCTGGGGGCTGGCGGCTGCAAGCTCCGCAAGCCACGCTTGAGCGGCAGCGCTGCGGGCTGCCGCATGCATTGCGTTCCGCTCCAGAGCCCCAAGCATCAGGCCCCCCGGGCCCCAGTCCTCCGGCGGGGGCAGCGGACGCGATATTGGACTACACTACACGCACTTGGCATAAGCAACACCGCTTGACGGTCATAAGCCCCATCACCTCTGGCCCAGCAACCCGCCACCCACCATTGCCCCCCACACGCACCTCTACAACGAGCGGGTCCATCAGCTCTGCGAGCATGTCATTGCACATCTCGATCCATGTCAGAGCGAGCTCAGTCGAGGCAGGCGCGGACTGTCCCCGCCGCGGTCGACCCCCCTCCGGCCCGAACGCCGGCACCACCGCTGCGGGCTCGGGACTACTCGCCAGGTCCGGCAGCGGCAGGCCGCAGGCGGGGCGGCCGTCGAGCGCCGCCGCGAGAGCCACCGTGTGGGAGGTGAAGAGGTACGTCATGACGGGCCCGGGGGGGCCCAGGGATGCGGGGCAGCCCTCTCGCTGCGCACATATGGCCTCTGAGAGGCTGCGCGCCCCCTCCACCGCCGCCTCCTCGCCGCCCTCGCACGCTGCCACCGCCAGCACCAGCCGCGCCCAGTGCTCTAGCAGCCCGCAGCCCGCTAGGCGCGTGGTCGTGCTGGTGCGGTGGCTGTCGAGTGCAGCGGGGCCCGCCTCTGGGCGCCCACGGGGTTTGTTTTGCGCTCCTCTCAGGTATAAGGTTGTCGTCATTCTGCGCTCCTCTCAGGTGTAAGGTTGTCGTCAGCCGCTGCTTGCCGTCCGGTCCTTTGGCCCAGCCGCCGCTCGGCACTATTACAGGGAGGGACAGCCACTATAGTACAGATTGGGACTTCAGCAGGGCCAGGGCCAGCGAGCGGGCTCGCGACAGCGCAGGGGAGCCCTCGCCGTGCACCTCTGAGACCACGGTGCGGAGGCCGGGCACCAGCTTGGCACGCAGCGTGGCGAACGCGGCGGAGAGGGGGTCGGGAGGGTTGCCGGGCGGCACCGACGGGATGGACCGCCGCAGGGCCAGGCCGAACAGGGCGATCAGGCCAGAGAGGTTGTTGTCGCCGATCACGAGCCATAGCATCGGGCCGTCAGCCGCATCGATGGCCGCTGCGCCTTGCGCGAGCTGAGCGACCGACCATGCCCCCATTTCGCCGTCCTTCACCGCCAGAGCCGCCGTGCCCATGTCTTTGATCTTATTGAGAGCTTCTGTGCGAGCTCGCTCCGCAGCATCTCGAGCGTGGGCCGCAGCGCTTGCCCGGCGCGGCATGGCGCGCGCGTTTTGGCCCGACGAACTAGCACGTAGATGTGTTGCGCATCATATGTACAGTGAGGTATACGTTTACAGGCTGGCTATAAACCAGCCAGGTGAGAAGGTCCCCCCGAAGGTCCCGATCTCCCGCCCTTTCGAACCGGACGGCAAGCGGGACGGCTCTTGGCCTGATGTTTGCGGCTCGGAGTCAGGGACAGGGGGCCGGCTCAGGAGGACCTGCTCCTGGCTTGTATCGACCGAGAGCTCCGCCGAAAGGACAGGAATGCTGACCCTGTATGGCACGCGTGCCACGCTCAAGGTCCCCTGTCAACCCTCCCCTACTCTCGACCGCTCCCCACGGCCCGAGGGCGGACCGCCACGAACCCACCCCTTCCCCTCCCCTTCACCCCAGGGCTCCAACCTGACGTAACACGGTGCAATGTCGCCGGGTCAAAGGACTACCTGGTTTCATGCTAGATCCGGCATCCGGGCAAGCTGTTCAAAGCTAGCCCCACATACTTAAGCCACGTTCATTTATTGTTGTTATATGAGCGATACATCTACTGCTACATCTACTGCTACTTTGTCGGTCCACAACGCGCGCGCCATGCCGCCCGGCCCGCCCCGGGCAAGCGCTCGCGATGCTACGGAGCGAGCTCGCACAGAAGCTCTCAATAAGAGGGGGCGCGAAGCCTCTCCGAGGCAGCACTCGCGCAGCTGGCGTGCTGCCCAGAGTCCCTGTGTCCCCCCGGGCCCGTCCTGACCTACCTCTTCACCTCCCACACGGAGGCTCTCGCGGCGGCCCTCGACGGCCGACCCACCTGCGGCCTGCCGCTGCCGGGTCCGGTCGGTGCCGCCGAGCCCGCAGCGGTGATGCCGGTGTTGGGGCGGGACGGGAGGCGGCTGCGGAGGGGCGAGCCCCCGCTCGCGTCGCCCGAGCTCGCCGTCAAGTGGACGCAGCTGTGCACGGCGACGCTGAGGGAGCTGACGGAAGCGGTGGATGCAGAGGTGTGGGGGCGGGGGCCTGGGGGAGGTGTGCATGGGCTGCGGAGGAGGTGGGGAAAGGGGCGTGGCACGTGGGGCGAGAGGTTGGTGGTGGGGCTTGGCAAGACGCGTCGCCTACTTTTCAGCCCCTCGTCCTCCTCACGCAACCACCCGCATTGCAGGACTTCCGGTCCAGCTGGGCGAACCACGTGCCGCCGCAGCGCCTGCCGCCGCCGCTGCCCCCGCCGGAGGTCTGGGGCCCGGGGGCCTTCCTGCTGGGGGCCTGGAGCGGCAGGCATCGCACGCGACAGCCGCCTTCAACGCCGCCAGGGCATAGCAAGCGGACATCGATGCCGCTGGCCCCGACGCGCGCGCTGCGGAAAGCGAAGTGTTTGCTAGCTGTTGGGAGGAGTCACGGCGGTCGGCACTCGCCTGCGCCCCGCTCACCGCTTCGCTCCCCGCCTGCCGGGACGTGTTGTCTGTGGGGATCGTGTTCGATCTGGTCATGCGCCTGGCGGGGGCCGCGGCGCTCAGCCTGGGCGGCGGCGCCGGGACTGGGGACGCGGCGGCGGCGGTAGCCCGGGAGGCGCTGGCCCGCCTGCACGAGCCGGGGCAGTGGCGGGAGCCGCAGGCCCAGGCCCAGGCCCAGGCCCAGGCCCAGGCCCAGGCCCAGGCCCAGGCCCAGGCCCAGGCCCAGGCCCAGGCCCAGGCCCAGGCCCAGGCCCAGGCCCAGGCCCAGGCCCAGGCCCAGGCCCAGGCCCAGGGGCAGGCCCAGGCCCAGGGGCAGGCCCAGGCCCAGGGGCAGGCGCAGGGGCAGACCAAGGGGCAGGGGCAGGCGGCTGGCGCGTCAGGAGTCCCTCGTCCCACGGCCCGGCTCGCGGCGGCTGACGTGTATATGGTGGGGATGAGGGCGCTGCGCCTCGCGCGCTTGGCCCTGCGAGCACCCCTGCTGGTGTACGAGCCGAGGGGGCCCGGGGCGGCGGGGGCGCCACAGCCCCCTGTGTGGCTGCGGCGGCGGCTGGACGCCTACTGGCGCGCCGCAGTGGGGTGGGCGGGGCAGGACGAGATGAGAGCCGAGACCGCGGCCCTTACGGCGCTGCTGCTTGTCTCAGACGGCCCGTGCGGCGAAGGTGCGCCCAACGGGTATTCCTTGTGATCGCCGTGGTTCCTGATGGCCTGCGTTCTTCGCATAGTTGCCAGGGGTGCTGTGTTGCGTATCCTGTCTGTGGTGTAGCTTCACGTCCTGTGCAGTAAGGGCGGGTGGTTGGGTGTGCAGCGGAGGCGATGTCAGGGCAGGGGCTGCAGGCCTTTCCGCCGCTGCGCTCTCCTCCCGACCCATGCGTCGCCGGGAGCGGGGGACCGCAGCATGAGCACTGGGGAGGCCACAATCCCGCCCCTGCCCCCGCAAAGCTTAGGGCCTAAACTAAGATCTTTCAAAGTTACAAGCCGATGCAATCCGAATCAACGCCGCTGATCCCCTGCCTGGTACCGCTCGGCCCTGCAGGCCTGCCCTCGCGCCCCAGCCTCGAGGCCTCCGCCGCGCTGGCGGCCGGCTTCCTGCCCTGCCTGGAGCGCCTGCTGAGGCGGCCTCCGGACGCCCACCTACTGTCCTTCTGCGCTGAGTACGGAAAGCCGGGGGCCGTGTTCACGTGGGCCGAGTTCACCGCCTTTGCGCCGCCGGGGCAGGTGGAGGCCCTCGCCACCACGCTCGCCAAGCAGCTCCGCACCGCGACCGCAGCCCGGGACGGCAGGGCCCTCGCCGCCTTCTCCCACATTACGCTGTACGCTTTCCAGCTGCCGACCCGACCTGGCTGCCTGTCAGAGGCTGGAGTCGTGTCCCCCGCTGGCGCCAGCGCGCCCCCGCCGCCCCCGCCCGGCAGATGGGCCGCCGCGGTGGCGGGAGTGGCGGTGCGGCTGCTGCCGGCGGCTTTCAGTGCGCTGCGGTGGGCCGCGGGCGAGGCCCTGAAACCGGCGGCACCGGCGGGGCGGAGGACCGGCGCTGGGGGCGCGGGGCGAGGCGTGCAGGGCAATCCGTGGGAGGCGGTGGTCGACCTAGTGTCCTGCCTGCTGAGCTGGGTGCCGCTGCTCGTGGCGGCTTCGTGTCCGCCCGTCGGGCCCTCGGCGGGCCCACCCCAGGCCCCGCCTTGGGCCCACGTGCCGTACCTTCGAGAGGAGCTGCCCACGCTCCTGGGCATCACGCTGGCTTCCATGGGGCGAACGGAAAACTTGTGCGCCCTAGAGTGACGGTTGGAGGAAGCGCTGTGGGCGCTGACAACGCGGGCCCCGAGCCTGCTGGCGGCTGCGCTGGCCCCTCCTCCCCAAGATGCGGCGGCGGCAGCTGCCACGGCTGGCCCCGTCCCGTCCCCCGCCGCCGCCGCCGCGCTTCCACTGCCCTCCGGGGAGGGACTGGCGGCAGCGCTGCGGCAGGGCATCTGGGACGCCGCCTTGCGTGCGGCGGTGGAGCGGGCGATAGTGGCGGAGAGAGCCGAGGCGGGCGCCGAGGGAGCGCCAGCGGAGGGCGGGGGCTCCGGCGGGGGCTCGCCTGCGGCTGCGGATGTGGTTGTGCGTGCGGATGCGGCTGGGTCCAGTGGCGCGGAAGGCAGCGGTGGAGGCGGCGGGGCGGGCGGCGGGCAGCTTGGCGAGGGGGAGGGGGAGGGGGAGGGCGAGGGGGAGGCGAGCATACAAGCGGGTCTGCGGTGGTACTCGGCCGCTTCCTCGCTGCTGCCCCCACCCGAGGCAGTGGCCCCTCAGCTGCCGGGCTGCTCCCACCCGAGCTGCACCAGCCTGCAGGGGCCCAGCGAGGCCCAACTGCCGCTGAGGGCGTGCGGGGGCGGCTGCGGGGGCGCGGCGCGGTACTGCTCGCGGGAGTGCCAGCGGGCGCACTGGCGGGCGGGGCACAGGGGGGCGTGTGGGGCGGCGGGCGGAGCGGGGGGCCCCGGGGCACAGGAGGAGGAGGAGGGCTCTGCGGCCTGATGCTGGCGAGGAGGCGACGGGGCGGCTCTGTGAGCATGCAGTGTGCAAGTATAAATTTACCCCTCCAATAGACTGTATTGGGATATCCTGAGAACCCAACCGGATGCGCGTGTGGCGAACGGTGGCGAGGGCCTGCGGCGCGTATTGAGCTGAGGGCGAACTGATGTACGACGGAGGGGTAGCGGCGGGCAGGGGCGGTGGCGAGGGGCGGCGTCGCCCTTACTAGCGGCGACGGCGAGCATACCGGTAGCGGCGGCAAGGTTCAGAGCCCGCACGTGCCAGGGATTAGAGACATGGTGCAGGGCATGAGACAGGGGGACGCACGATGAGGCATGGGCTGTAGGTCTGGAGCCGACAGCCGCGACACTTGGCGGCAAACGGCCGGCCTTGAGGCGTGTCGAGGGGACGACACACAGCGCGTCAGCGCTAGACGGCGTACCAGGGGCGGCGGCTGTCAAGGAAGTGCGACTGGCCTGCTTTGCCCGGGGCAGGGCTCCGGGCCAAGGCACAACACGCTCTGCGGAGAGGGGACGAGGGGGCAGCGACACAGGACGGTACCTCCCGCCGGTACAGTGCTCACCCCTCGCTGCCGTCAGCGCTCCCCTCGCGTCCTTATGCTCTCCTCTGCACCACTGTGGGCGAGTTACGCGACTTGTGCGAGGCGGTCTCCACTTTGCAACTGCAAGTACGGCGGGTCGGGGATCTCGATACTCCCAACCTTCTAGCTCTCGCCGCGACCAGTGCGAACGGCACAGGTGCTAGAGGTGCTTTGACTCTTTGCTGCTCGCTCGGCCGCGAGCGCTTTTAGCGCGCGCCGAGACGCAAGCGCATCGACATCCTTGCACGCTCCGACACTTTGGCTAGCCAAGGTCGCTGCTAGCTAGACCATCGAGAATGGCACTCCTAGGCACGAGCTGGCGCGGTTGTCCGGGGCACCCCGGAGCGCGCAAGCGGCAAGCGGCACACGTCGCACACGCAGCGTCTGGCAGCAACCCGCTGCTGCATCAAGCCCAGCGTCAGCACCCAGAGGTTGTCGCTACTTCTGGGGCTGCCGCTTCCGCGCGGTCGGTCGGTGTGAGCGTGTCATCGGCCGGTTTCGACGCTGGAGTCGCGGAGCAGGGCGCACAGCAGGCGAGCGGCGCTTCCAAGTGCCCCGTCTCTCAGTTCAAAGCTGCCATGGGGCTGTCGACGGCGCCAAGCCAGCCCAAGGAGCTGAACCCCATCCCGGGCCCGCCATCCTTCAGCTTGGCCGCACTCAGGTGCGCCTAGGGTGCCGGGGCGCGCATGGGACCCTGCTCACATGCGGTGCATTACCTCGGGAGCGGAACAGGGGGAGGTTGGCGGGGCGGGGGCCCTTCGTGTGTGGAAGGAGGGGGGTTCCGGAGATGCGCCACGGCGCTCCCGCCAAAACGGTACATGTCCACACGTGCGTTCCCCCGCCAACTGCCACCAAAACCCGCGAGGCACACCCTTCCTCGTCCCCCGCATCCGCACCGCTGCACTCTCCGACGCCCCTCGGTGCTGCTGCCCTGCCCGCGTTGGTGGCAGGGACGTGAGCATCATTTTCTCCGAGGGGCTGCACGTGGCCATGCTCAAGTTCTCGGAGCGCTACGGGCCCATCTGCCGGTGGGGCCTCCGCCGGCCCTGGGCCTGGTTCGGGCCTGGGCTGGGCCCGGGTTTGGAGGGGCCCTCGTCAGCTTGGCTGGGTGCCCCAGGAGCTCTGGAGAGGACTGGGACAGCACAGCGAAGGCGGAGGGGCGAGCTAGCACCCTGCACCCTGCCCACAACCTTTCGCCGCCCCTTCCAAACCCCCTCCCCCCTCCCCACCTCCCCGTCCCCCAGCTTCGCCAACCCCGCCTCCCTCAACGGCGCCACCTCCTGGGTGTTCCTCAACTCCCCCGACAACATCCGCCACGTGTGCGCCGCCAACGTGCGCAACTACCAGCGCCGCTACCTGCCCGACATCTACACATGGGTCACGCACGGCAAGGGCATCCTGGGGTCGCAGGTGGGGTTCGGACTCTGGAGGGTTGGGGGTCACGTGGGGTGGGTGACGAAGTGGTCGGGTGTGAGAGCGGGCGGACAGGTGCGCGAAGATTGCACCGGGCTGGGGCGTCGGCCCTCGCAACAGCTTGCGTTTTGCTTCTCCTGCACTCCACCTCACCTCACCTCACCTCCCCGTCCTCCCCGCCCAAGGACGAGTACAACGCCCGGCACCGGCGGCTGTGCGGCGGCCCCTTCCGCAACAGCCTGCAGCTGCAGCGCTTCTCGTCCACCGTGGTGGAGCGGAGCCTGCACCTGTGCGACATCCTGAGGGGGGCGGCGGCGGAGGCGGGTGAGCAGAGGGGGCTGGGGTGGTTGGGTGCGCGGTACGGGGGCGTGGGGATTTGGATCGGGGGCGGCAAGAATGCTGGGCCGAAATCGGGGTGGACGCAGGTTGTAATGCCGTCCGGCGGTGTAGCGTGGTGCGAGACGGCTTTCTGCGCGCCCTTCCCTCTGCCCCCTGCCCCTGCCCAGGCCCCCGCGGCGGCCTGGTCACGGACGTTGCCAACCAGACCCAGCGCCTGACGCTGGATGTGGTGGGGTTGGTGGCCTTCTCGCACGACTTCCGGCAGGTGGAGCAGGCGCGAAGGTGGGGGGGGGGGGGGAAAGGGGGGGAGGGGAGGGGGTGACGGAGGGGAGGGGCGGGAGAGGTTGAGGGGCGGGGCGCGTGGGGGTGGGGACACGGAGCCGAGGGGGCTGCGGCTGCCTCGGCGCAGTATGCGGGGCCTCTCGGACGCGGGCGCCTGAGTGCTGGACGCTGTCGGCCCCACTCTGCCCATGTCGTCGCCACCTGCCGGCTTCTGACATAACACTTTGAGTCGGGCCTTGAGACAGGACCCTCGGCTCAATCCAAGTATAGGGGCGTCAACAGACGCCGGCCAAGGAAGGCCCGCAAGGGCCCACCAGCAAATCAACGGCCAACCAGAAGCGACTGGAGACCGGACGCCACCAAATCACAGCACACGCACATAGACACCCGAAGCCGCAGGCACACGGCCCGCTGAGAGGAAGGCAAAATCATTAAGGGGGAAAAGAGTAGTGGGCACCGCAACGGCGGGGCGGTGCAAACCTCCGACCTTGGCGGTTAGCAATGCCCATCACCACTCCGCCGGGCTTGGCGCCGTGCCATGTGTCACGTGGCGGCACGAACCCAAGAACAAACCCCCCAGCGGGCTAGCCACAACAAACCAAAGCAACAACAGCAATTGAGAGGGGGGGGAGGGCGGGAAAGGAAAGATTGGCCTCAAGACTGGCGCTGTTTGGCTCAGACGCGCCGCTGTGTCCTCGCAGTTAGATTATTAGGGCAAAGTTGCGACAGCAAAACACACATAGCAGCAGGCGGTCACCGGCTGCTCAGTGCAACAGCCGGCAACAGTACGTCGCCGTACCACACAACAGCACACCACAAGGGACTTCACCGCTACCCCCGCCCTCGGCTTCCTCAAACCGCATTTTCAACTAGACGCCGAAAATATCATTTTCAACTTCAACCGCCAACTGCCGCCTCCTCCCGGCGCACCCCCCCCCCCCGCCCCCCCAGGGACCTCGCGGGTGCCGCCTCCGATCCCGCCCTCCTTCAGGACCGGGTGCTGTGGGCTGTCAACACGTTTGGGGAGGTGCTGGCGCAGATCTTCATCACGCCCCTGCCGCTGCTCAAGGTGGGGGAGGCGGGGGTGTTGTCGCCTGGAATGGGGCTGCCCTCCCGCGGGCAGCAGCTAAGGCTGAAGCTGAGCCCTCCACCCCTCCGTGCGTCTCATCTCACCCCCCCCCAGGCCCTTGACCGGCTGGGCCTGCCCCACCTGAAGCGGCTGGACGAGGCGGTGACTGTGATGCGGGCCTCCATGCTGGACGTCATCCAGGTGGGGGGGTGGGGGGGTTGAGGGGGGGAAGGGAGAGGTGGGGAGGGGGGCGCTCAAAAGGGAGATGGAGGACGGAGAAAGGAGATTGGGATCCAGCTCTTCCCCCATGTGCGCAAGCTTTACTCCCGTCTGCGCCCCTCCGCCTCCTGCTTCCTCCTCCCCCATCCCAGGAGCGGCGCGGTGCGCTGCAGGCGGGGCGGCCGGGGCGGGACGACCTGCTGCAGCTTCTGCTGTCGGTGGGTGGGGGGGTGGGGGTGGGAGGGGTGAGCGAGGGGGTGACAGAAGGGGCCGCGGGGGAGGTGAGCCACCGCGGGCTTGGGTGCTGTGCTCGGGAGTTGCAGGGGGCGGCAGCGGGGGGGCGGCGGCTGCGGGTTGTGGCTATGGAGGTACTGGGGCGTCAACCTCTCACATCCACGTGTCCTTTACCCCTCGCCCCGCCCTCCAGGCCACGGATGAGTCGGGTGTGGGCATGACGGACGAGGAGCTGTGGGAGGACGTGCACGGTGGGGGAGGGGGGCTTGGAGGAAGAGAGGGGGGGGGTACAGAGTGAGGGGAGCAGCACGTTGCCAAGGTCACCGGTATGGGAAGCCGAGCGTGTGCGTGAGGAGCGTGGGCGGAGGGCGGAAGTGTGAAGGGCGAGCAGCACACTTCTCACTTCTCACCTCGTCTCCACCTTTTCCCTGCTCCCCTCCCTTCCACCGCCTCCCCTCCCCAGATGTGATGGGCGCCGGGCACGAGACCACCGCCACCACCACCGCCGCCCTGCTGTACTGCATCTCCGTACACCCGGAGGTACGGCAGCGGGTGGAGGCGGAGCTGGAGGCGGTGCTGGGTGAGTGGGGCTGGGGGGGGGGAAGCGGGGCTGGGGCAAGATGGCAAGGCGGGACTCAGTGGGAAGTGGGGCGGGGAGAGGGCTGGAACCCCAGGGGTCAGGGTACCAGGGCTTCGTGGATGAGGTGGTTGGTCGCCATGCTGCCGTACCAACACCACTCCCCGGCCCCCCGTCGTCGCGCTCCCCCGCAGGCGGGCGGCCGCCCCGCTACGAGGACCTGGAGCGCATGCCGTACCTGCAGGTGCGTGTGCGTGCCGTACCGTGTCGTACGGTGCCGCGCGGTGGCGCTTTGCGGGAGGACACTGCCGGGGTGCAAACACGCGCAGACACACGCAGACCGACGCGTCAGCCCCGGGACCCTGACGCCTGACAGCCCCCTCCGCCCCCCCCCCTCCCCCCTCCCCCCCCAGGCCTGCGCCAAGGAGTGCATGCGGCTGTACCCCGCCATCCCCGTGTTCCCGCGGGAGGCGGCGGGGGACGACGTGCTGCCCTCGGGGCACGCGGTGGCGGCAGGTGTGTGGGGGGGGGCGAGGGGGGGGACACTGGGGGGTGGAAGGGGCAGGGCGGAAGGGGAGGGGGGCCAGGGCAGAGCTGAGCGACTGATTCGAGGTCGGCAGTCCGAGCCCTCGACTTACGCCTTCGTAACCTTTCCTCTCCTTCCCCCTTTACCCTCCGCCCCAGGCGATGTGGTGTTCATGTCCTCGTACGCGCTGGGCCGCTCCCCCACCATCTGGAGGGAGCCGCTGAGGTTCGACCCGGACAGGTGGGGACGGTGGGGGGAGCGGGGGGGGGGCCGTGCGTGCGTGTGAAAACCCAGCGCAGAGCCTGACGAGGGATTGCAGCCTGGTGGGGTGCGGCGTGGTGCGCCTATCCGCCCCGCCGCCTTCAACCCAAGACGCCCACAAGGCACCCCCCCTCTCTTCGCCCCCCTCCCCCCTGGACATCAGTGCGCATCGGGCTCGCTGGCTGCCGCTCCTTCTCTCCTTCCGCTCTCCAGTTTGTCAGAAAATAGCCCCCTCCCCCCCTCCCCCCCTGTCAGGTTCTCCGCCGAGGCCGAGGCCCAGCAGCACCGCTTCCAGTGGCTGCCCTTCGGCGCCGGCCCCCGTATGTGCCTGGGCGCCTCGTTCGCGCAGATGAGCGTCGCCCTCATGGCCGCCACGCTGCTGCAGTCCTTCAGGTTCACGCCGCTGCAGCCCGAGTGAGTGCCGTACTTACGGGGCTGGGGGGCTGATGTCCTGATGAAGGGTCTTGAGATCTGGAGAGAAGGGAGCTCTGAGGCAGCTTTTTTCACTCGCTCGATCACCGCATGATGGCCTGCCAGAAACCCGCCCAAGAAACCCGCCCATCGGACGATGTTTCGTAGGTTCCCGAGAGCCCTTTGCCTGAGAGGGCCCGCCGTGATCCCGCCCTTTCTTGCCCCCCAACTGACCCCGATCTCCTGCCCCTGCCTGCCCCCCTCCTGCCTGCCGTACCATGGCCCTTCAGCTCCCACCTCATCCCCGTGGAGTACGACATCACCATGAACTTCAAGCCCAGCAACGGACTGCGCATGCGAGTGGAGCCGCGCTGAGCAGAGCCGGTGGGGAGCGGAGCGGAGCGGAGGGTGCGGCCCCGGCAGGCCCCTGCCCGACTCTCGCTCGTGCTGAGCCGAGCCGATGGGGAGGGCGGAGGGTGCGGCCCGGGCTCCTTTCCCAGCCTGTAGCTTGCGCCGTCGGTCTCCCTGAGGCTGCCTATCCGACGGCGAAGGGAGGGTCTCAGCAGCAATAGAGAGGTGGCCGTACAGGGTTGGTAGCCCCCATTCGTGTCAATGGCGGCAGAAGCAGGCAGGGGGGGCCTAAACGGGGTGGGGTGGGGGAGCAACAGTGCTGAACCTTTTTTGTGGTTGCGGCGCCGCCCCGCCGGGGGGCAGGGGCGGGGCGGGGCGGGGCAGGGAGGGGAGGGGCTACACCAGTGCTGCGCGCAGGAGCGTGTGCCGCCCATACAGCACATGGCTGGTAGAGGTTTTGAAGGACAGTGGGGACTTTGCTTGGGACGGAGGGGATGGGTTGGAGCCATAAGGGTGCCCGGCTGGGGTGTCGACTGGGGCCGCCCTTTGTGGGGAGCTGGCACCACTGGTCCAATCATAAGGGCTGGGGCGAGCATGCATAGGGCTGCGATACTGGCGAGAGCCAAACCGAGAAGAAACCCTGAAGTGTGCGGTGCGGCTGTGGCGTTGACGGTTGGGTCGGATGAATGCGGATGCTGTTGAATGCGGGTCGGAGCAGGGCGGGACCAGGCGGGGCGCTGGAGATAGGGTCCTCTGCCTTGGCGACGGGGTTGATGTATGGTGGGACTGTCGTTCGGTTTTCTGGTGCGTAACTGCCCATATTGATGCAAGGGCATACTCAATGTTGGTTGGTTGAGAGAAGGGAGGTGATGAACACTACAACGGGTCATCATCCGGTGATGAGGTCTTGAAAGGCGCGATAAAACAATGCGACAGGCTCGGTTAGTATTGTGAGACGGGTGTTCATGGGGCCTTGCTGTATTGGGCCGATGGTGATGGGAGGGAGCGCAGTGGTCGGTAATTCAGGCGCACACAGCAGCAACTATGTTATTACCAGACGGCTTGTGCAGCTGTATTTCGAGGTGTACAGGATGGGTCCGCCGCGCAACTGTGCTCTGCGCAGCGTTGGCCGCCGAATGGTTGCGGGTGGGGCGGTGTGGGAGGGTTCAGGCAGGCAGGTGTCGGGTTTCGAGTGAGATAGATATATACGGGCTCGGCTGGGCCGGAGCAAGCAGGGCAGGGCGAGCTGTGCATGGGCTTGCTAAGGCCTCCGCGAATGAGGCATTGGGTGTATGCCCTTGAAGGGAAGAAGAATGGCGGAGGCCGGATGTTCGGTCAGGCTGAGAGCGGCAGGGCTGTGTGTAGGTAGGCTTAATCAGGCGTGCTGCTTCGTGCGGGGCCACGGAGGTGATGCAGGCAGGCAGGGGCCTGGAAAGTGCCCGTGGCTGATGGTGCAGGCGCCGGGGGTTGCGGGCTTGCGGCGGGACTACCGCCGAGTCGGACTCGACCGAGGAGGTCCCGCCCTCATGTAACCACTGCCTCACGTCCTCTTGGCCAACCCCAGTCTGGTGGTGGTGGTGCGTTGGAAGGGGTGCGGCGGGGTGGGCTGGGCTCACCCATCCATGTGTCGTGAGGGGGCCCACAGGCAGCAGGCTAGGCACGCAGGGTCCGGGTAGGGATTGAGGTCGGTGCTTGGGCCTTGGCGGATCGTGTGCTACTGGGTTGGAGGCCGTAGGGTGTAGAAGAAAACAACGAAGCGAAGCGCTTGGTTGTGGCGTAGGGCGTGTTCCGCTGACTACGCAGACCTGTGGGGGGCTTACCGAGTGTTCGTCGTCGCCTGTGGATCGGGAGGGCCCGCGAGGGCAGGGTTGCCAATACGTATTAGCTCCCGTATTAATACGAATACGTATTAAAACGGATACGGCATCTTTTTGCCGTATTGATACGGCATGCGGCCAGGGGACCAGCCGGGCAGCCGGGGGCTGAGGTTGGGGGGTGGGGGGTGGGGTACGTAGGTCTCGGCACGGCCCGCATCAGAGGGCACCCGCTGCAACCAGGGCAACAGTGCAACACTGCAACAAGTCACTTCTTGTCAACTCGCTTGACACAACAGTCCCGACTCCGCGTTCTCCGCGACTCCGGATGGTCCGCGCTGGCCCACATGGGTCGGAGGGCGTGCGCACACGCGCTTGTGAAGCCAGCAACGAACTTTTCTTTACAGTTTTTGCACTTTCAATGGCAGTTGGACCCATTTGCTTTTGCACGCGCTTCACACTTGGGTAAGGAAGTCGACCGAGCTCGGCAGCTTGTTGGCCATGCATAGTCTACATTACCCTACGCTACGCCTGTGCATTGGGAGTGCTAATAGAAGTGCCACAACGGACTGGGTGCGCGTATAAAGCAGCCGCATGGGCTGCCGTACGCTGCCGGACAGCACATACACAATACGCCGCAAATACGCCTCTCCGCCGTATTAATACGGCTGGGCGCGCCGTATTTTTGCCGTATCAAGCCGTATTAGCAAGTTGGGGGCCGTATTACGTATTAATACGCGTATTGGCAGCGGGGGCTGCCGTATTGTGCAACCCTGCGCGAGGGCACAGGGGCACGGAATCTCGCGGGTGGACACGCACACGACTTATGGAGAGGGAGGGGGGGGGAAGGTGCCGGGGTCGGCCATAGGGTGTAGGGTGTATGCATGCCCCTGGAATGGGCCTTGAAGCCTTGACAGGAGAACGCCGGAGGCCGGGCGTGCGACATGCGGCGCTGAGCATCGCCTGGACAATGCTCTCTCACACGTAACCCATCTGCACCGAGCACTAGTGTACGTACTCGGAGGCACGCAGGCAGGCGAGGGGGGAAACCCGCGCACGGCACCGGCCGGCGGGCACCTAGCAGCGGTCGCAGGCAGGGGGACTACGCCCCGTTGTCTAAGCTATAAGAACTTCGCAGGCAGGGGCCGTACGTGCGGAGGCCTCCATCCAGTCCATCTGCAGCAGCCAGCAGGCCCAGCGCCAGCAGGGCTGGGGCTGGGGCAGGTTACGGGTGGACACAGAGGCCCTCACTGTGCGAGCACAGTTGTGTGCCGACGCCGTGGGTCAGGGAGCCAGGGAGGGGGCGGGAAGCAGCGCATGAAGGTTGCAAGATGCGTGTGGATCGATGGGGCGGGGGCGGCGATGTAGGGTGGTGGCGGGGCGGCAGCTGCTGAGTGCGTGGGCTCCCTGGTTCCTGGAGCGGGACACGTTCGGGTGATCCGCAGTTCCGAGCGATGGCCTCAAGCAGCTTGGCGTGTGGAGGACCCGCACTTGCTTGACCTGTCAGGCAAGGGCGCGTAGTGGGGGCGAGCGGGCCCCGCCCTCCGCCAGGGGCGACGGGCCAGCAGCAGCCCAGCATCGCACGGTCCCCTTCCGCATATACTCACGCACTCTCGGCTGAGGTTTGGCCTGTTCAGGGCTGAAAGTGCGGAGCCTTTGGCCCGACGTCCGTGCGGGGGAGCTTGGCGGCAGCACGTGGCTCTTGTCTCGTCTTGTCCATTGCTTGTTCGTCTGAACATGCGCCCCAGCAGCACAAACGCACAGTAGACCGGGGGCCCGCTAGACCGGTAGGTGGCAGCTCCCAGCAGCAAGGGGCGGGGAATGGCGCAAGTAAGCAGGCCAGGGAAGGGACCCTTGACGCGGGGACTCTGCATGCCGTACACGTCGAAGGGCGTCGAAGCAGTCCAAACGCATGCCCCAGAAACCGCCGTCTTCCCGCGCGCGGGCCTGATCACACACAAGCATACCCAAGCACGGACCGGCGGGTTGCAAGCTCGCCTCAGAGGGCCAGAGTGACTACGAAGTAAGTCCAGACGGCGGATGGGAGAAACGGCCCGGGTTGATATTTCTGTGTCCATGCACCTTATCCCAAGCATTCAACGCGCAAACACACACACGTCCGTGGTACTAAACTACTAACCTAAACTTCAAGCAAACTTGAACAACGGTCGCCACAGAACACGGGCACAGGGGTACCAGCAAGCCCGACTTCGGTCTTGTTGGCCGGTAGCGGGCACTTCGCTCTGTGCGGCCAGCCCATGCCCTGTGGGAGAAGTTTTTTATTGTGAGCGCGTGTCGGCGGGAGGCAGGCTGCGGGAGGTGCGTGAAGGACGTGCGTGCGTTCGACCTCGCCCTGTCAAGTAGGGAAAGTAGAGGAAACGGCGCTCTGCCATTGCCAGGAGTACAAATACCCTATGCTTGTGCTGAATGCTCAACTGGCGCGCGCTGGCCAAGCTGGGCGCGCCCGCAATGCGTCTAACGACTCCGCTGCGTATCGCTCATTACTTTCTCGCTCCTCCACGCAGAGCCGAGCGCAACAGACGCACGCACGGTGCCCCTTATAGCGCTTGCTGAGGCGGGAACCCTGTTGCTGTCGTGGGCGGTCGAAGCGTCGTAGCATTCAGTCACATGCCAACCTGCGCTTGGAGCGAGACAGCTGCCTGCCCCCCGACTACCCCTTGCTGCGGGATTCTCGACATGGACTACGCTGCCAGCTCCGCCGCTTGCTGGTACGCCGCCAGCGGCCTGCCCGCTCCATCGGCACCTGCCGCATCTCTGCCGGCCTTCCTGCCAGGTGTGGACGCAGCGTTGGCCGCTCTGGAGGCCTGCGGAGGCCACGGCGGACGCGCCCCGTCGCTGTCGCTGACGAGCGCGGCTTTGAGCCTCCCGGCTTACAACGCGGGTTACGCCCGGGCGGCCTCCGCACCCGTCCCATGGCCTTGGACCCAGCCTCCCCCCCCGGCCCCGGCCCCGGCCCCCGCACACGCCCTGCCGCCGCTACACCCCCTGCTGCAGCCCCTCGCACGGGACCAGCAGTGCAGGCCGGAAGCGGACCCGGGCGCGGGCCCGTGCTTCGCTCAGCCGCTGCAGCCCCAACCGACCGCCGCCGCCGCGCTGCCGACCCACATGGCCCCGACCCACATGGCCCCGACCCACATGGCGGTTGAGAGGTGCCCAGCGGGCGCCGTGCCGCGGGTCGCGAGCGCCCCGCTGCCCGCCAGCCATCCCCTGGTGGCCCTTACTGTTCCGGCGCAGGCGGTTGCTACTCGCATGGCGGTTGAGAGGAGCAAGGGCGCGGTGACCGACCAGCTGATGATGACGCGGGACGCCGAGGCCGCCGCCCTGGCATCGCTGCTGCTTGAGATTGCCGCCGCGCCCTGGCCCGCGCTGCACACTTATTGGGGCGCCCCATCGGCGGCGCCTCCGCTGCAGGTGGCGGCGGCGGCGGCAGCAGGAATGGATGTGGCGGCGGCGGGGCCGGGGCTTGAGCCGCGAGTCGCTGGGTTCGCCGCCGCCGCGGAGGCTCGCCCTGCCAGGGCGCCAGCTGCAGTCGCCGCCGCCGTCAACCCCTCCGCCATATTGGCCGCGCCTGTGGGGACGCCGGCAGCGCTGGTGGCGGCAGCGATGATCGAGCTCGCAGCGCCGTCAGCGGCAGCGACAGCGGCGGCAGCTGCATCAGCAGCCGCCTCAGGGAGCCGCGAGCTTCCGCCTACGCCGCCTCGGGCCGGCCCGCCGCACGCGGCGCACGGGACCAGCAACATGGCGGCGGCAGCGGCGGCGGCGGCGGCGGCGGCAGGGCCCGAGGAGGTGACGGCGGCGGCCAACGCCGCCCAGGGCCTCGTCCCCGTGCGAGCTGCTGGCGACGCGCGCAGGCGCCACGACGGGCCCCCCCGCCCACCGCACCGCCACCCCCTCCCCCGCCCCCTCCCCCACCCCCTCCGCCGCCGCATACGGAGACGCAGCTGGCGAGGGAGGCCCCCCCGCCTCCGCCTCCGCCTCCGCCCCCACCAGCGGCACCGACAGCGCCGACAGCGAGGGCGAGGAGGGCTCGACGCTCGAGGCCATCCGGGCGACGTTTGACCTTCCCGTCCGCCAGGCCGCCAAGCGCCTGGGCATGGGCGGCACGCAGCTCAAGCGGCGCTGCCGGGCGCTGGGCATCCGCCGCTGGCCGCAGCGCAAGCTCGCCTCGCTGGCGCGAGTGGCGGAGGCGGTGGCGGCGGACGTGGGGCTGGCGGCGGAGCAGCGGGAGGTGCGTGCGGGGAGGGGCAGGGGCCGAGCGAGCCTGGCGCGGGGAGGCACCGTACCGTACGCGTGCGAAGCGGCAGGTGCATGAGACCCGGTCTTTTCTTGGCGCCTCCGCTTCTCGCTCCACTCTTTTTGCCGCTCGCTCGCTCAACGAACCGTTCCTCCCTCCCTCCCTTCCTTCACCCCACCCCCACCCGCCTCAAAAACACGCACACACACACGCGCACGCACACGCGCGCAAACACAGGAGCTGCTTCGCTCCGTCACGCTGAGCCGCGCGGACATCCAGCGAGACCCCGACGCACCGCTGAGGGTGGACCTGGCGGCGTACCGACAGGTGGGTGCTGGGGAGCGGCGGGTGGGTGGGGGGCCCAGTCTACCCCGTCGCGGGTGGAGCGTGGTCACGTACAGGGGGCAGTGAAGCCTCGCGTCTCACGCACCTGCCCCTGTGAGACACCCCAGTCTTGATTGACTCATGGCCTCACCATCTGTCGTACATCGTGCCGTACGCAGGGCACGTACAGGGCCACGGGCGGAGACCGTAGCGAGGGGAAGGACGGCCGGCGCGGCGGCGGCGTCGGCGCCCAGGGCCCCTCGTCCGACCACGCAGCCTCTGACTTGGATTGAGGGTGAGGCGTTGGCTGTGCCGCGGTCCGTGACCGTAGCTCCCCGGAACGAAGTGCAGGGAAAGGCGGAGGAGATGTGTTATTATATTATTTTTTATTATATGATGACCGTAGCTAACGGAATGAAATGTAGTTCTAGCGGAGGCTATTTAAGAACTATGACACAGAGCAGGACCGGATGACCGGAACTCCCCTCAGCGGCCTATGTGACCGCAGCTAACGGAACGAAGTGTAGTTCTAGCGGAGGCTATTTAAGAACCATGACACAGAGCAGGACCGGATGACCGGAACTCCCCTCAGCGGCCGGCGTCATCCACCCGCCCTGGCACCGCGCGCCCTGCCGAGCAGCGCGTCGCAAAGCCATCGCGGTCGCCTACACAGCATTTGGTACAACGGTGGTATACAAATTCCGGCGCACACGCTCGCAGAGTTCGGTCGTCCGACCCTCGCGCAGCGCGCAGCAGAGGTGCGGCATTGCTCATGTGTACCACGACAGATAGGCCGCGCAAAAGTGCAGGCGCAGAAGGGCTGTCGCCGAGCCGAAAACGTCGAGCGAGTAAACATCCCTACGTCACCTCTACTGGGGGTATTGTGTCCCGGGGGGGTCAGGCGCCGGGTGTCCCCCCGGGGTGATCAAAGCCAACCCCGGGGGAGACCCTGGCACGACCGCCGCGCCGCTGCGACATGCTCTCAGAAGCTCGAGCTTCGTTGTCGCTGGTGACTCGTGTGTATCCGTGAGCAATGCTGAACAGTGCGCGCGACGGAAGGCCTGGAGTCGGGACATGGCCTTCACCGACTTGTCACCGCGAGCCTCTTATCTGGTTGCTGTTGCTGTACCTATGATACCTACGATCTCTTAAAGCTTCTAACGCAGAGGAAGGTCGCATTCCACCGATTTAAGCCGGCCCGGGTCAAGCGACAGCCCGCGAATTTCGAGAGCTCTAGTCCACGTTTGATACAACCCAGCGCTTGTATACTCATACTGCACTGCACGCTGCGTTGTCTTGCCAATCGCCTACGCTCGCACTGCTACCCTCCTCCACATCCCCACCCCGTAGCCCCGACCCCCCCCCAAACCATCTCGCATCTCGCGCACCAAGCGACTAGCTTTAAACTGGCACACAGAGGTCGATATGACATAGGAGCAATACATAGGGACACCTCCAACACGGCCTGAACCCGACTGCCCACAGCCGACATGCCGACAGCCGACATGCCTACCTGCCAGTGCGCGCAGTCCCGACAACCGACAGCCTGCCTCCGTCCCAAGACCAGCGCGTGGCCCCTACCCCACCCGCAGCGCAGTCTGCCCCGACAGCCGACCGCGCCATCCGCGCAGCCCCGACAGCCGACAGTGCAGTCTGCGCAGCCCCGACAGCCGACAGCGCCATACATCCGCGCAGGCCCGACAGCCGACAGCGCCATCCGCGCAGGCCCGACAGCCGACAGCGCCATCCGCGCAGCCCCGACAGCCGACAGCCGTAAGCTGCCCCTACCCCCACCCGCAGTGCAGTCTGCACAGCCCCGACAACCGACAGCGCCATCCGCGCAGCCCCGACAACCGACAGTGCAGTCTGCGCAGCCCCGACAGCCGACAGCGCCATCCGCGCAGGCCCGACAGCGGACAGCGCCATCTATCTGCGCAGGCCCGACAGCCGACAGTGCAGTCCTCGCAGCCCCGACAGCCGACAGCCGTAAGCTGCCCCAAGCCCCACCCGCAGTGCAGTCCGCGCAGCCCCGACAACCGACAGCGCCATCTGCGCAGCCCCGAACTCCGACGGTGCAGTGTGCGTGCGCAGCCTCGACAGCCGACAGCCATAAGCTGCCCTAGCCCCACCCGCAGTGCCGTCTGCGCAGCCCCGACAGCCCAGGCATCCCCGGCCCCAGCAAGGTTGTACCGTCACACACACGGGGTGGGCTCTGCACGCACTCCCCAGGCATCCCCCGGCCCCCGCAAGGCTGTCCGGACCGTCACACACACGGGGTGGGCTCTGCACGCACTCCCCAGGCATCCCCCGGCCCCCGCAAGGCTGTACGGACCGTCACACACACGGGGTGGGCTCTGCACGCACTCCCCAGGCATCCCCCGGCCCCCGCAAGGCTGTCCGGACCGTCACACACACGGGGTGGGCTCTGCACGCACTCCCCAGGCATCCCCCGACCCCCGCAAGGCTGTCCGGACCGTCACACACACGGGGTGGGCTCTGCACGCACTCCCCAGGCATCCCCCGGCCCCCGCAAGGCTGTCCGGACCGTCACACACACGGGGTGGGCTCTGCACGCACTCCCCAGGCATCCCCCGGCCCCCGCAAGGCTGTACGGACCGTCACACACACGGGGTGGGCTCTGCACGCACTCCCCAGGCATCCCCCGGCCCCCGCAAGGCTGTACGGACCGTCACACACACGGGGTGGGCTCTGCACGCACTCCCCAGGCATCCCCCGGCCCCGCAAGGCTGTCCTGACCGTCACACACACGGGGTGGGCTCTGCACGCACGCTGTCCGGGGCGTGGTGGCGCTCTGTGTCTTGAACCCCCTGGGCTGCCGTGGTCACCCGGAAGGACTGACTCATGGACACGCGCTTGCCTGGAATCCCACATTTTGGGTTGAGTACGGGTTGAAGTCGGGGGTCGGAGCCATGAAGTCCTGCTGGTCTGCAAGGCAGGCAAATAAAGGCGTACAATGAACTTGTGAGGTGGGATGAGGTAGGGGGAGATGAGTGGGGCTGAGGCAGGCTCCCTGCAGAGGGCTCCCGGAGGGCTCCCAATGGCGCGTGCCGGTGATGCGTGGCGCGTGGAGCGACGCACACGTGTGAAAGCCCATCCGGGGTTGACGAGGTCGTTAGTGGCGAGGGCGGGTGGGGTTGACAGAAAGCCTTGAGGAAGGGAACTCATGACACTCATGGCCCAAGTTTGCCCGGGGCACCAGCGGGCACCGCGCGGGCCAGCGCTTTACAGCCGGCACCAGCGGCCTAGCGAACCAGCAGCTCTGTCTCGCTAACCCCTGCTTGTTCATCTGACTGCATCCTATCTAACTCTCCCCAGCTGCCGTATGGTGTCGAAACTGGTTCCGTCGCCATTCTTAGGTAAAGCGGCCCGCCCGTGTCCTCTGTGTTCTGTGCGGGGCAGGTAGGGCTGTCAAGCCATATCCTGACATTCACCTGTCACAGCCGCTCTACCGTTCCGTGCAGTTCTAGACAACCTCAGCTGCCGGCCCACGTGTCATAACCCTCCACCTGCTGCACTCCCCCCCGCCACCCGGCCCCCTCCCGCCCCGCCCTGCGCGCATCCCTGCCCTCCTCCCCCATCCGTTCACGCCTCACGCCCCGACCATCCTGCTTTCCCACCCCATCCATCCGCCGCCCGCTAGCCCCACTTCCACCCCGACCCCTCAACCCTCAGTTCTCACGTGTCCCACCCGTCCTGCCCCCACACGCTGTCCACGTCCATCATGCCCACCTCCACCCGCTCCCACAGCCCCGGCACCTTGGCCACGCACGCACGCACCACCACCGGGCCCCCGTCCGCCGCCCCGCCCGGGCCCAGCCGGAAGAGCTCCACCTCGCACACCCCGCACGAGCCGTGCAGGCAGCCGGTGGGGATGTCGGCGCCGGCGCGGGAGGCGGCCTGGGGAGGGGCCAGGGAGGAGGGGCGGAAGGGGGAGGGGGGGTCGCTGGCTGCCTCTACTCTACGTTCGTTCGAACTCCAAAGCGCCGCATACCCCTTGGCCCCCCCCACCCCCTCCTCCGCCCCCACCTCCATTAGGTCCTCCCCTGGCCGGGCCGTGGCTGACTTGCCCTCTTGCCTGCGCGGGAGGGGAGGGGGAGAGTTAGGGCGGGGGATTAGTGACCTCTCTAGCGAGCTCGCGTGGCGGCCCCGCCCCCCCCGTCTCGTGCCAGGCCCTAACAGGGGGGCCCTTGCAGGTCCCGAGCCTTCATCCCCTGCGACCCCTCTGGCACCTGCCGCGCACAAATTGAGCACCCCCACTCAAGCCGCCCTTGTGCCTGCAGCTCTCAGCGTTGACCTTGTCAACCCCACAGTTCGAAGCCTCCAAGCAGCCTCCCCTCGCTAACCCGGATGGCTCTCGGCCCAGCCGCCGCCCCCTCACCCACGTCAGGCACGCTCTCCCTGCCCTGCCTACCAGCCGCAGGTCCTACAAGAGCCCAGTGTGCGCACCGGCACTCTCGCTGGGGCCCCTGGGGCCGCCCCCGCCCCCGCCCCCGGACCCGGTGCCGCCTGTCCCCTTGCAGGAGACCGCTCCCCTGCGTCCGTCCCCTGCGACCCCTCGAGCCCCCGCAGCGCGCCCGTTGAGCACCCAACACCTAAGCCGCCCTCATGCCCTCGTCTCTGGGTGTTGGACAGGGCCCCCCATGCGCCCTAACCTTGTCAACCCCACCCCCAGCTCCGCCCCCGCGAAGCGACTTAACCCTGTAATCGTCCGGGCCCCAGGACGACCCCGCTGCTGGGTGGACCCTGCACGGGCTGCACCCCTCCCAGCCGCGTGAACCCTCAGCCCACACACCCTCGCCTTGTTGCACATCCGCCCCCTTGAGGCGCTTGCACGTACACAATCTACACATCCCACCGACGTCACGAGGCCCCCACCCTTGGCAGCGAAGGTCGCTTCCTCCTTGCCCTAGCAGCCACCAGTCCTGCACCCGCCATGTGTCGCACGTGCACCGGGCTCCCGTACCGGGCTCCTGAGGCTGCCTTCACACCCGCTGCATCCATCCACCCCTGCCGGGCCTCCACCCGACCCCTGTGGCCCCTGTCGCGCGCTGCGGCAGGTTGAGCGCGCAGCAAGCCCTCTATCACGCTCCACATTGCCTCCCCTCCAAGCGGCCTCCCCCTCGCGAACCCGCCCTTTCGTGTGCTCCTCGGCCCCTCCCCCAGGTCACCCAGGTCGGCCCCTGAAGGCTTGTGTTTGTAAACTCCCGCTGAAGACCCTTGCACTCTCCCCCTCACCTGAAGTGGACCGTGATGGTCTTCACCGGGGCTTGGGTGGCAGCGGGCGCACCCGATGGCGTGCTGGTGGATGGCTCGCCATCCGCGCCCGACGCCCGCACAGGGCGCAAGGGTCTAAGGGCTAGCGCGCCACCAGTTTGGTGCTGGGGGGCGACGCAGCGCCCCCCGCAGACGCGCGCTTGTAGGCTGCTGAACATCGGACGGTGGTAAGCCTGGAGCTGTGCGCTCACAACCCTGGCGCGTAATTCGTGATGAGAGTAGCTTTGTGTATCAACTGGGAATGTGAGCAGGGCTGCTCGCGGCGGGCCACAAGATGAACCTCCGGGTTCAGTCGCGGGTAGACGTGCAGCCGATGCGCACAGACTCGCCACTTTTTAAGAGCCGTTGCTCAGCACGGCTGCTACCCTTCGCCCAATACACCTCTGGGCACGCCAACGCCCAGCCCCAACCATGCGTGCCTCATTTCCTGTGGCGCCGCTGGGCGCCACCCAGCTAGCGGGACGTCGCTGCACTCCTACGATAAGCCAAACTCCTGCAGCCACTCCCTCTCAGCGTCTGGCTCCGCTTGCTCGCCGTCCCCTTGCAGCCCTACCCGAGGACGCTTCCGCGCGCGTGACTGAGGTGCGACCAGCTTCATACTGCTGAAGAAATGGGCGACATCACCAGGGCTCTTCAAGACTCAGGGCGGGCCCCGGGCATGGCGTGTCCGTCCGCCATCCTCACCCGCACCTTCCTGCGCCCCTCTCTCTAGGTGGTGGAGGCCGTGGCCCAGCCCACCCCCGCCCCCGCCCCGGAGGACGCCCCCGCCTCCCCCTCCCCCTTGGCTGAGGAGCTGGCTGCGGAGGCGGGCAGTGCCGCCACCGCCCGCGCGGCGCAGCAGCAGCAGCAGGCGGAGCAGGTGTGTGCGTGTGTGTGTGTGGGGGGGGGGGGGGCGGGCTGGGTAGCATAAAGCGGCGCCTGTGAGCGAGTGTGCTTGCTGGGAGGACGGGCCATGGTGGAGAGTGGTGCGTTGCGGTGTGTGTAGAGAGTGGAGGAGCCGAGGGCGCCTGGCTTGCGTTCAGTCAGGGGGGGTGCCACCCGATCGCTTGGCCTCTGCTGGGCCGAGGCCGGTGCAGCAGCAGGGCCCGCACGCTACCTGGCGGTGGCCATGGGAATGGGGGATGTGCACATAATGTGTGTGCCAGGACCTACTTTAGTAAGCAGCAGGGCGCAGCGGGGGACGGTGTGGGGCGAGCGTGCCCCGCGTGTGGGTATGGGTCCCTTCGTGCGTGCTTGTTAGGGAGAACGGGGCATGATAAAGATTGGAAGATTGTTGGGGGCGCGTTCAGTCAGTGGGGGGCCGCTCAGCAGAGGCCGGTGCAACAGCAGCGGAGGCTGCCGCAGCTCAGGGTTTGCCGCCGCTGCAGGTGGGCGCAAGCACCCCTAGCGGTAGCCGTGGGAATGGGGGGACCTGTGCAGGGGCAGCCCAAGTAAGCAGCAGGGGCCACTGGGAGACGGTGGTGAAAGTGTTTACTGCGCGGCTGTGTGGGCGGGTCGTGCGAAGGCGACCGAAGGCGGCGCCGAGGGGGCGGTCAGGGGCACCGACGCCCAAGCCCAGGCCAGGGCTGCGGTGGCGGTGGCGATGGCGGCAGGCACCCGGCAGCGGCGAGGTGGTCGGGTGTGGGGTGCGGTGGCTGTGCGGCGTGGCACCGCAGGGCAGGGCAGGGCTGGGCGGTCAGTTCGGGGATGGAGCTCTCTGCCAGTGCGGACGGCGGGGTGATGGGGGGCCGCGGGGCAGGGCCAGGGCCCGACGAGGGGGCTTTTTAGGACTGAGGGATGCGGAAGGTGCAGCAGGCGAGGGCCGCCAACGCTTTAGTCAGCCTGCGCCGGAGGGTTGTGTGACACGGCCGAGGGAGGCGGAGCGAGGCGCACGGCCTGGTAGGCGCATGGGGGCAGCCGCGCGGAATGCCCCATGGTCTCCGCTCCGCCTCGCCACCTGCCCCAACGCCCTCAACCCCTCACCCCTTCACCACCCTCTCACCCCCCACCCCCCAGGCCGCCGCCGCCCTGACCGCCGAGGTCCTTCAGCGGGAGGTGGCGCGGCGCCGCAACTTCGCCATCATCTCGCACCCGGATGCGGGGAAGACCACCATGGTGGGGGGGGGGGAGGGGGGGGGGGCTGCAAGGCAAGCAGCCCAGAGCTGACTAGGAGCCTGCTACCCCTGCCGCCCTTAGAGCCGACCCACTCGACCCTAACAACTCTCCCCGCCCTCTCCCCTTCCCCCCCCAGACCGAGAAGCTGCTGCTCTACGGAGGGGCCATCCACGAGGCGGGGGAGGTCAAGGCGCGCAAGTGGGTGCCGCGGAGGGGAGGGGAGGTGGCGGGTTCGGAGGGTGTGGGGTTTGGGGGAAAGGGGGCTGCCCAGGACAGGAGGTCTGAAGGGCTCTGGGGCAGAGCCTGCGAGGACAGGAGAGTCTGAAGGGGTCTGCGCAAAAGGGAATGAGACTCACACATCCGCTCCCCCCCTCCACCCCAGGTCCTCCCGCTCCGCCACGTCCGACTGGATGGAGCTGGAGAAGCAGCGCGGCATCTCCATCACCTCCACCGCCCTGACTTTCGAGTTCGGGGGCTGCCAGCTCAACCTGCTCGACACGCCGGGACACCAGGTGGGGGAGCCCCAGGGCGGCGGGGGAAAGGGCGCAGGGAGCCAAGCAGGAAGCGGTGAGGGTCGTTGGGAGAGAGGGGGGAAGAGGGGGCTAGACAGGGGCTCAGTTACGAACAAACCCCCCTCCCGCCCCCCCCAGGACTTCTCCGAGGACACCTACCGCACCCTGGCCGCTGCCGACAACGCAGTGCTCCTGGTGGACGGGGCCAAGGGCATCGAGCCGCAGGTGGGGAGGGGGGGCATGGGGCTCGGGGCCAGGGAGCGGAGTACCGCCTCGCCTGTGCAGGGTAGCGGAGGGAGGGTTAGGTTCGGTCGTCTTCGCCTACCTCCTATCCCTGTCCCCGCGCCTGCCCACGCCCACGCGCCTCCTCCGCTCCTCTCCACAACCCCCGCTCAACCCCCCAGACCCGCAAGCTGTTCGCTGTGGCCCGCATGCGGGGTCTGCCGGTGTTCACCTTCGTCAACAAGATGGACCGGTGGGGGCCCGGGCGGGGCCTGTTGGGGCCTGCCGTGGGTCCTGACGCCGAAGGCTCCGCAGGCCTGGAGCCGAGTCGGTGGCTACCGTACGCGTGGGCCGATCATGTGATCAAACCCTCCTCCCCTCCCCTTTGCCCCCCAGACCCGCGCTTAACGGCTTTGAGATCATCGAGCAGCTGGAGAAGGAGTTCGGGCTGCAGGTGCGAAGGAGAGGGTGTGTGCAAGGGGGGCGCAAGGGGACGAGGGGCTTGGGTAGACCTCGAAACGCCTTTACCCTTCTCTCACTGCGTCCCTCTTCTCACCTCCATGCCCTCCCCCACACACCGCTCACCCCCAGAGCTACCCCGTCAACTGGCCCATTGGCTCTGGGGACCGCTTCGTGGGCGTGTACCACCGCCCCTCGCAGAAGGTGCGGGGGAGGGGGGGAACAACGAGCATGGCGTGGAGAAGCGTGGGAAAGGGGCAACCCATCCTGGCAGCCATTATGGCTTAGCAGCCCCCAAAACCCACTCACTCCTTTACCTCCGCCCCCACCCATCCACCCTACAGGTGGTCATGTACGAGAAGTCGGGTGCCGCGGGCCGCGCCAAGGGCGCCCGGCGCTCCGAGTACGCCCTGACCGACCCCGAGCTCCCCTCCCTCATGGAGCCCGACCTGTGGGAGCAGCTGCAGGAGGACGTGGAGCTGCTCGAGGTGGGGGTGGGGGGGGAGGGGAGGGGAGGAGGGGAGTGGAGGGGAGAGTTGTTCGAGGCTGCGACCTGGTTGCTGCTCTGCCGTGGGGGCGAGGGTAAAGTAAGCTCACGTCGCGCCGCCCTCGCACCCCGTACCGCACCAACCTTCCCTCACTCCCTTCGTCGACGATCCTTCTCGCTATGCCCTCCCCCCATCCCCCGCTGTAAGGTGCTGGGCGATGAGCTGGACATGGATGGAGTCATGGCGGGCAAGGTGGGTGGGCTGGCCAGTTACTCCTTATTCTAAGGATTTGCCAAGGTTTGCAAGACTGCGACACCCGACATGGACATGCCGAGAGGGGGTAGGGGAGGGGCGGCACCGCTGCACAGACGTAAACCTTCAAGGGAGGTCATGGAGGCTGTGGGCGGTGTGCGGCAGCGCGTCCGCGAAGGCCTGCAGCAGGCGCCGGTTGTTCGGGTAGAAGCGCGCCTGCAGGTCGATGCCACCGAGGCCGATGCACGCGTCGGTCCAGCCGCACAGGACGCGGCGCGCGCGGGCCTTGCCGCCCAGCGCCCGGGTCAGCACGCCCACGCGGATGAGCTGCTCGCGCGCGTAGATCATGTTGTTGCCTTGGTGGCGGTGTGCGGCGGTCGTGAGGCAAGGCGGCTGCGCTATGCGAGGCAAATCCGACCCCGGTGGCCCAACCAACCGCTTCCACCCATCCGGTCCGCTCCGCTCACTTCCCCTCTCCTCCACACGCACACCCCCAGGTCACGCCGGTTTTCTTCGGCTCGGCCATGAACAACTTCGGGGTGGAGCTGTTCCTGCAGGTGGGGGGGGGGAGGCAGGGGAGTTGGCGGACGTGAGGGCGAGGGGGCGAGGGGGTTTTGTGGGGCCCGCGAGGGGCTGGGGCGGCTTCCGTCGCACACGAAGGCCCCGCACAAGAGGGGTTGCTGCATCTGCCGGGACCGGGGCAGCAGCGCAGCGTCGGGTGCTCTCGGCTAACTCAAAATTCCTCCCCTGCCTGACTACACCCTTCCATCGCCCCCCTCCCCCCCAGACCTTTGTGGAGCAGGCCGCCCGCCCCGGCCCCGCCTCCACGCGCCAGGGGGTGGATGTGGCCCCCACCTCCCCCAACTTCACCGGCCTCGTCTTCAAGCTGCAGGTGGGGGGCTAGGGCGGGTGAAGAGGGAGAGACGGGGGCAATGGGGGGAGCGAGGCGGCGGAAGGGAAGCGGGCGTGGGCCTGGGCCTGGGTTTAGGGCTGGGTCTCCTCGGGACGTGGCCCGGACTTGAGGCGAGGTCTCTGCTTGGGCACGCGTCGCTGATACGTGATCTTGCACGTGCTCCCACTGCGTCCAACTCAGCCCTGCTTCCGACCTCCATGTCCCTCCCCCCCCCCCAGGCCAACATGGACCCCAAGCACCGGGACAAGGTGGCCTTCGTGAGGGTGGTGTCGGGTGGGTGGGGGGCTGTTGGGGGGAGGGCTTGGGAGAGGCGGTGCGGGGGGAGGAGGTTTCCGTATGGAGCGCCTTGAGGTTAGGGGAGGAGGGGGGCATGAGGTGGATTGGGACGAGCCAGGAGGAACCTGGGCGCTGGCCGTGCCCACTCGCCCTCATCCCTCTCCACCTTGACTTCTCCCATCCTCCCACCCCCCAACCCCACCCCACCCCAGGCAAGTTCGAGAAGGGCATGAAGGTGCGTGTGGCCCGCTCCGGCCGCACCGTCACCCTGGCCGCCCCCCAGCGCATGTTCGCCAACGAGAGGCAGACGGTGCAGGAGGGCTTCGCGGGTGAGGGGGGCGTTGGGGAGGCAGGGGATGAGGTAGGGCGTAAGGCAGGGAAACAGGGGGCTTCTTCTGGCGACTGGAAATTGCGGCATACCACCCCCACCAGCACACCCCAACCACGCTCCAGGGCAGAACCCCATGCCCCCCGCCCGCTACTCCCCCCCCCCTCTCAGGCGACGTGATCGGCCTGACCAACCCGGGCGCCTTCGCCATCGGCGACACGCTGGTGACCGGCCCCACGCTGGCCTTCCCGCCCATCCCCACCTTCTCGCCCGAGCTCTTCGCCTACCTGCGCTGCGCGCCCAACCAGAAGAAGCCCTTCCTCAAGGGGGTGGAGGGTGAGGGGGGGGGGGGCAGGAGGGGGGAACAGCAGGATTGGGATGCCGAGGTGCTTGCTCCTGGGAGCTGGTCCTCTGCAACTGCATTCACACATGGGCATGATCGGCACGGCACGGCTGACCCGCCTTCCGCCCCCGTCCTCGATCCCGGCCCCCAGGCCTGCTGGGCGAGGGAGCCGTGCAGGTGCGTTTGGGGCAGGAGGAACTGCGGGGGACAACGCAGCTGGGCATTTGAACACCTTGCCCCCCCTGGGAGCACTGCTACTGCTCTGGGAACTCCCTCGTCTAAACCTTCCTGACATTCCCGTCATTCTCTAACCCTTGCCCTAACCCCGCACCCCCTTGCCGTACAGGTGCTGTACAGCACGGACGAGTACATCACGGACCCCGTACTGGCGGCCGTCGGACAGCTGCAGTTCGAGGTCGTGCAGTACCGCATGAAGGTGTGTGTGCCGTGCGGCAGGCATCCCAGCACACTCAGCGTCCACACCCCCTCTCGTGGCATCGCGGTACCGGTACGGTATCAGCGAGCTCCCTGGACAACCACGGACGTACAGGCGTGTGCATGCATGCAACTGCATGCGTGTGTCGCCGAGCGTCCGGCACCCACCTGCGGGTCAGCGAGACCGGCCCACGCAGCTAGCGCCGGCCTGCCCTCCTCCCTCTCTTGTCACTCCCTCTCAACCTCCTCCCTTCATGGCAACGCGGTACCGGTCTCGACCCACATCCCCCCCCCTCCCCCCTTCACCCCAGGACGAGTACGGCGTGGACACCACTCTGGAGCCGCTGCAGTACTGCGTGGCGCGATGGGTCAAGGGGGGGTGGCCGGCGCTGGAGGGCGTGGGCCGCCTCTTCAACACCACGGTGGGCAGGCGGACGCGGCAGGGGGGCGGAGGGGAAGGCGTGGTGGCGCTCCACGATCTGACCTGAAAGACCTCCACGCCTATCCCGCCCCACGCACGGGGAGGTGCGCGTCTGCTCATGTCGAAGCTGGTCACACCAACTCCACCCCCTAGTCCTCAATTTTCACACTCCTGCGCCCCTACCCCCCCTTCGTCCCCCGCCTCCCCCCAGGTGATGAAGGACGTGTACGACAGGCCGGTGCTGCTGTTCCGCAACGAGTTCGCCCTGCAGCAGGTGGGGGGAGGAAGGGGGGAAGGGAGGGGCAAGGGAGGGGATGCGTCTACCGGGGACAAGGGCGCAACGCGCAAGGCAGGGCGGGGCCAGGGTGGAGGGCGATGAGCCGCACCGGCGGAGCTGGCGTCGGCTTCCTGCGCACTCACCCTCTCATGAACCGCCTGTCCCCCTCCCCTCTCACCCCCCAGGTGCTGGGCGAGCACGGGCCCAAGCTGGGGGAGCTCAGCCCCTTCGCCCTGCCCCCGGACGTCTGAGCGGCGAGCCCGTTGGTGTCCACAGGTGTACTGTATAGCGTTGAGTCGGTCTGCAAGCGTTGAGTGGCGAGGTAGCGGCGTGAGGGCGAGGCGGTGGGGGTGTTTCTGCAGCGGTGTGGTGTGTGTTGGTGGCGAGAAGACGAGGGGGCGAGGGCCGGGGCGAGGCGGGCGGGAGAGCAGCGGGGCAGAGTCGAGCGAGGGACGAGTGGGATTATGGGGCCAGCCGTCAGGTCAGAAGTGGGCAGCAGGATGCGGTGCGGGGGAGCGATGAGAGCAGCACCGGAGGATTGAAGGCGCACGTACGAGTGTACAGCATGTAGGGGTGAATGCTTGGCGGGGACGTGGCTGCTGGGTGGCCGATACAGCGGTATGCAGGGCCAGGGTAGGGCCAGGCGGCACCTGGGCGCGGATTGACCGTACAAGGTTTCTCGAGACCGGTACCAGCAAGTGGCGATGGCCCCAATTTACACAGCACCGAAGCCCTTCCCGCGAATGCCGCCACGTCACGATGGCCAGGCCGCCCAGGCGGCCAGCCCAACGGAGAGAACGAGAAGCAATCCGAAGCAGCAGTTTGCCCCCCGTCCAGCATAGCGCCTCGCACGCAGAGGGCTCATGCCCAAATCCAGAGCCCGACCAGGCCTCGCCGCCCCTACCTCCGGCACTGTGTCATCAAGCCCTCAGCCGCCCGATCCCTAGCATCGCCCCACACTGCCCGCGGGAACGCCCACGCAGCATCCCAGCAGCCAGCGTAAACCAGCTTGAGCGTCAACCGGAAGCCCCCTGGGTGCACGTCACAAGCGCTAGGCCCCGCGTGCACCACCGCCCACCCTCCAGCGATACGTGCGCCCCCTGCCTGAGCCGGCACGAACCGCCCCTCACCCCTTCCCCACCCCTTCTCCATCACTCTTGCCCGCGACCCATCCCACTTCTCCACCTACTCCTCTCCCTACTCCTCTTGTGCCCCCCCTCATGCCCTCAGCGGCTTGGGGTAGGCGTCCTCCAGCCACTCAATGCCGTACGGCCACCTGGAGGGTGGAGAAGTAAGAACGGCGGGGAAAGGGGTGAGCACAAGCAATGGTAACATTGGGCACAGCTATGGATGGCCCAGCAACAGCAGGCGGCCTCCGCACAACGACCACCAGCTCTACCCACGGCCCCACCCACCCCGTCCCCAAGCCAATCAGCGAGCAAAGCCAGCCATTGTTGCGTACCCCGCCCTCCTGCCCCCCCCCTCTCCCCACGCACTTGGCGTTGGCCCCCTCCGTGAAGATGGTCATCTCCAGCTTGGGCGGCGAGCGGCCCCCGGGCGGGGGCGGCGGGGGCGGGTGCGCGTCAAACACCTCCCGCAGCTCCTCACCCAGCAGCTCCTTGCGCTGGGCCAGCTCCTGGGGGGGGGGGGAAGGAGGGAGGGGATCAAGGCGCGTAAGCGGGTAAAAGGAATGACGCGCATACTGACGGTGCGTGCCGGTGGTGCATCCGCGCGCGCGTACCCCCCCCCCCTCCGCCTTTCTGAAAGAGGCCCATCGGGAAGCTCCACTGAGGCTGTCTGCCGCCCCTTGACCACTGCCCTCCAGGACCACCGTGTGGCACCCCAGCCCGCCCCCCCCCCCCCCCGCCCCCACCTTGATCCCCGCCCACAGCGCCTCCTGCCGCTCGTCCAGGATATCCATCACGTCCTCGCTGCACGACTTGATCAGGCGCCGCACCTCGTCCGTGTACCTAGGGGGGGGGGAATAGGGGACAGGGTGTGGATCGGCTCAAGCCCCTGCGGCCCCTGGACTGCAGGCCCCTCAGCACCGCTCGAGCCTGCCTCCCTCCCCCCCGCTTCCCCCCGCACCTGTGCCAGGTGACGTCCGAGGGCGAGGGCGCGTCGAACCTGAAGTCCTCGCTGACCGTGGGCCAGTCGGCGAAGCCGTCCATGGCGTCGGTGGACACCACCTGGGGGGGGGGAGGCGGGGGGAGGCGGGGGGAGGCGGGGAATGCGTGAGTGGCTAGGGCGTGGGTGTTCGAGACTCACCGGGATAGCGTTGCCTATGCCAGGGCGGGCGTGGGCGGAGGGGCCAGCGATAGACTGCAAGGCGAGTGGCCCTGCGAACAGGCAGACCAACACGCCCCGCACTCCGCCCCCCCCTCACACCTTGCGCGCGCGCTGCTGGCCGATGATGAAGTCGGGGGAGTAGGGCTGGTTGGCCCAGGCCGTGATGCCGCCCCCCTCCGCCAGGCCGTCCCCGAAGCCGTAGTAGAAGACGAACTTGCGGGCCATGCGGGTGGCGCGCTTGACGTCTGGGGGCGGGGGGGGGGGGAGAGGGGGGGAAGACAGAAGAAGTGGTGACAGGGACGACGGTCGGGTGGGCGACCACTCCACAGCTCCACGGCTCGGTATCCCCTACCCCCTGCTTCTCCTCCCCGCACGTCCCCAACCGATCCCCCCCCCCCCCACAGTCCTTCCCGCTCCCCACTCCCGGACCCCCTCCCCGCCCCTCCCACCACGAACCCCGTCACCTCACCCGCCGCCGTGAAGTTGGTCTCCTCGCCCAGCGCCTGCCGCACCGCGAAGCCCCCCGCCAGCGCCAGGCGGATGCGGTCCAGCATGCGGCCGCGGGTCATGACGTGGTACTCCTCGTCGGTGCCTGGGGGGGTTGGTGGGAAGGGAGGTGGGGTGGGGTGGGGGTGGGGGGCGAGGTGAGGTGTGGTGCGTTCCTTGTCCGAGAGTCATCGCAGCTACACTGTACCCAATCTCAACCCACAACGCCTCCTTCAGCCCTTTCCCCCCCCCCGCCCTCCCCCCCTCACCCCTCTGGAACATGGTCCTGCTGTAGGCCCTGCCCTTGGGCTGGATGGACACCCGCTCCACCGCCTCCACGCGCCCGTAGCGCTCGCGGAGCACACCCGCCACCAGGGCGATGCCCACCTGGGTGGAGGTAGGGGAGGGGGTGGGGGGGATGGGGTTAGGGTTATGGCGGCTGCCAGAGGGGAGGTGTAGGAGCGAGGGAGAAGAGGGGTGGTCTCCGAAGAGGGGGCATCGCGCTTTGAGGCCCGCGACGCACGCACACGCCCTCCATACTGCCCGTTTGCCTGAGGTCGTTGCACTGGGCCCACCCTTCCACGCTCCAGCCCCGCCCCTCCTGCCCCCGTACCTCCTTGGCCGCGAAGCACAGCACGGGCAGCTTGTGGGTGGTGGGCAGCGCGGGGCGGACCTCGCCCTGGGGGGGGAGAGAGGGGGGAAGCGGGGGAGATACCAAGAGGGGTCAGGGGCAGGCGTGTGGGCCCCGAGCTCCGGCTCCCGCTGCCCTGCCCGCGCCTCCCTCCACGCGCGGAGGCTCATGACTCCGACCAACTTCAACAAGGGGGAGGCACGGGCGGTTTTGTACGCACCGCCCGCACCTCCCTCTTGTTGAAGTTGGTCAGAGTCATGAGCCGGGCGGACTTGATCCCCCTCCCCCTCCCTACCCCCCCTCCCTACCCCCCCTCGCTCCCCCCCCTGCCCCTCCCCCCCCTCACCTGCGTGAACCGGTCCACGCCCGCGTATATGTCCCGGGCCGTCAGCGCGCTCCGTCCCGCACGCACCGCCGTCATGGCCGCCTCGTTCACGATGTTGGCCAGGTCCGCACCCACCAGGCCGGGGAGGTCGCGGGCCAGCTGCAGCAGGTCCACGTCGGGGTCCACCTGGGGGGGGGGGGGGTAGGGGGGAAGAGGGGGGAGGGGGGGGGAGGGTGAAGGAGAGGGGGGGGGAAAGAGGGGGATTCCAGTTGGGTGGGAAGTCTTTCTGATCTTAGTTCCACCCTGGCACGGATGTGTTACCTTGTACCTACCCCGCAAGCCCCTCTCTCAGTTCACCCCGAATCCCCCAACCACCACCCCTACCCTGACTCCCCCCCCTTGCCCCCCTCCTCCCCCACCTGCTTGTTCCTCAGGTGCAGCTTGAGGATCTCGAAGCGCCCCTCCGTGTCGGGCTTGGGCATGCGGATCTTGCGGTCGAAGCGGCCGGGGCGCATGAGCGCGGGGTCCAGCAGGTCGGCGCTGGGGGGGGGGGAGAGAAGGTTGGCAGGAGGGGGGGGGGGGGGTGACAGGCAGGCAGGGTGGCGTTGAGGGTGTGCAGGACTGAAGCCAGGGTCCCCCCCCCCTCCCCCCTCTCAGGTCGCCGTCAACCCCCTTTGCCCCCGTGCGTTTCCCCCCCCTCCCTCCCCCCCCCTCACCGGTTGGTCGCCCCCAGGAACACCACCCCCGTGTCGGGCGTGAACCCGTCCATCTCCGTCAGCAGCTGGTTGAGCGTCTGCTCGCGCTCCTCGTTGGTCTTGGCGGAGTCTGAGGGGGGGTGGGTGGGGGGGTGGGGGGGAGGGGGGAGGAAGGGGGTTCAACGCGACTCATACCGTAGTCTGTGAGTGGGCTCGAACCCACGATATAACGCATGCACCCAACCTCTAACCGGGCTCTGCCCAGCTGCTCTGTCGCCCAGACCACCCTCCCAACCCTCCACCCCCTCCAAGTCTGCCCAACGCCCCCTCCCCCCAACCCTCCACCCCCCAAACCCCCACCGTTCTCCGCGCGCCTCAGCCCCAGCGCGTCGATCTCGTCGACGAAGATGACGCAAGGGGCGGTGGCGCGGGCGCGCTTGAACAGGTCGCGCACGCGGGCGGCGCCCAGGCCCACAATGCCCTCCGTGAACTCGGTGCCGGACATCTGGGGGGGGAGCGGTAATGGAGTGGGGGATGGGGGGGAAAATGTGAGGTGGGGGCGACGAAACCGGGAAAGCGGGCTCTCAGGCTCCTCGCCTCCCAGCACTCTAGGGCCGCTCCTTTCCGCCTGTCTCCCCTTGCTCGAAGAACCCCCCCCCCCGCCTTCCTTTTGTCTTCGATGATCCGCCCTTACCGCCCCCCCCCCCCCACACACACACCTGGTAGAATGGCACCATGGCCTCCCCCGCCAGCGCCTTGGCAAGCAGCGTCTTGCCCGTGCCTGGGGGTGGGGCAGGGAGGAGGTTATTAGGGGGAGAGAGAGGGCCAAGAACTAGAAGCAATGCCCTTCCCAGTCCCGCCCTTGCTCTCCACGACCGTGCTCTGCTAGCGCATGCTTGCCTCTCCCTTGCGCCCCCCCCCCTCACCCGGGTCTCCCTCCAGCAGGATGCCCTTGGGCGGGCGGGCGCCCAGCTTGGAGAAGGTGGCGGGGTCCTTGAGGAACTGGGGAGGTGGGGGAGGTGACGGGAGAGAGGGGAGCGAGGGGAAGGGAAAGCGTAAGCAGATCCTGCCAAGGCCAACCCCAACCCGCATCCACGCCCCCTACTTCCCCTCCCTCACGCCAAGTGGCTCCCACCTGCCTTTCCCCACACGCGCCCCCCCCCAACCCCCCCCCAGCCCCCTCACCTCCACCACCTCCACCACCTCGCTCAGGATGGGCCCCAGCCCCGCCACGTCAGCGAACTCGATCCCCGTCAGCCCCTCCTTGCGCGCCTCGGACTTGGAGCGGGCGAACTCCATGGCCGCACCGGGGTCCTCCTCCAGGGTGCGGATGTCGCTGGGGGGGGAGGAGGTAGGGGGGAAGGGGGCCTGGGTGAGCAGCGCTGAGCAGCGGGGAAGCCCCCCCCCCCCGCATTTCATCTGCCTTCTGCCCCCTGCACCCTTCACCGCCGCCTGTCCACCGCTCCGCCGATCCCCTCCACACACGCCGGCCCCCCGGGCCGGCCCCCACGCCCCGCAACCCCCCCCCCCCCAACCCCTACCACCCCAGGCTCACAGGATGCGGCTGCGCCTGAGCGCTGGGATCACGATGCCCAGCGTCAGGCAGACGGCGAAGTAGACGACGCCCAGGTTGTTGTTGTTGCGCGTGAGCGTGAGCGGGGGGGGCCGCCAGGCGGGGATGAGGCGGTCGCGCAGCAGGCGCAGCTCCTGCAGGCCCGAGCGCTCCACGCCCCAGCTGGGGTGGGGGAGGAAGGGCAAGGGGAGGGGAGGGGAGGGGGGAGTGTTTGTTGCTGAGCGGGATCGGTGGTGGGCGGTGTGCTGATCTAGAGGCCGCCCAACACAAGGCACAATGCCCGCCCTGCCCAGCGCGCCACCTCCTCCCGACTCCCGCCCTGCCCATCCCCACCTGAGTGCCCCCTTGAGGCCCCCCCACGAGGGCCGGATTAGGAAGGCGCTGAGGGGGTCCCCCACGGGGGAGCCCGTGGAGTGGTACGACACGTCCAGCTGGCGGAGGGCGGGCGTGTCGTGCTGGGGGGTGGGGGGGTATTGGAAGAGGGGAAGGGGTTTGGAATCAGTTGGGCCGGTCACGCAGGGACACCCCACCAGATCCTGCCAATCCGGCCCCCCACAAAACGCGCCTCATAACTCTCCCCGAACCGTGCACCCCTTGCCGCCCTCCACGTACACAGCAGCCCCCCGATCCCCCCACGCACCGGCAGCCCGCCCCGCTCCGCCGCCGCCTGCGCCGCCGCCCGCGCCGCCCCCCTGCCCGCGCCCCCGCTGAACAGCGCCGCCAGCAGCTGCGGGTCGGTGCGCGCCTCGAAGGCCTGGTAGAGCTGCGCGAACACGTGGCAGGAGCCCACGTCGGCAAGGGTGGAGGGGGGCGCCTGGGGGGGGAAGGGGGTGCGGGACGGAGGGGCAGGGAGAGGTGAGGCGAGGTGCAGGGCTGGGTGCTGAAGGCTGAGGCCCCTAACTTCCCTCTCCATCGCCCCCGATCCCGGCTAGCGCCCGCTCAACAAAGCAAAGCAACCTGCTCCCCCCTTCCACACACCCCCGTTCCACCCCCCTCCCCCCCACCTGCTCGTCCAGCCGCACCAGCTCCCCCTCCTCCGCCAGGTCCGCCCAGCGCCGCACGCCCCCCCGGGAGGTCACCACCACGCGCCACCCGGGCCACCCCGTGACGCCCTCGTGCCTGGGGGGGAAGGGGAGGGACGGGTGGTGGAGGGAGCGCGCACGCAGGATCGACAGGAGCGCGCAGGTGTGATGGGCGCGCGAACCCCTTTGCACAGTACGAGGGCGCAAGGCGGGTGGGGCGCTGTCGGGGCGCCACAGACCACACGACCCTGGCAGCACACGACCAGGTCCCGCCCCCCTGTGCCGCGGGCCAAGAGCGCCGCCCCCCCCCCCCCCCCCCCCCCCCCCCTCCTTGCTCACTCGTATCCGCAGCTGAAGAACTGCAGGCGCCAGGGCTCGGCCTCCGAGTTGTAGTACCGGCTCGTCCAGTTGCGCTGACGCAGCCCGTCGTACAGCTCCTGTACGGACATCTGGGGCAGCGCCATCCAGTTGGGCTCCACCTGCGGTAGGGGGAGGGGTTGAGTCAGGGGGGTTGAGTCAGGGGTTGAGTCAGGGTGGTTGAGAGTGGGTGGGGGTGACGAGGTGGTGGGCCGCTGCTCCGTGCCCCTCCTCGGCTGCCCCTCCTGCCCCTGTGCTGGGAACCGAGGGCGCATGCCCCGCCCTCAGTCCGTCAACCAGGCCTTTGCCCTTGCGGGGCTGGCTTCTCGGCGTGCCCCCGCCTCGCCACAATCCTCCTTGCCAGTCCCTCTCCACACCATCGCCACAGCGCCCCAAGCATTCCCGGCCTGACCCCCACACATTAACCCCTCAGTCCAAACACACATCCCTCCACCCTCCCCCCCCCCACCTCGGGCCGGTAGTCCCCCAGCACGGAGCGGGGGATGTAGTTGAACGCGTGCGCCACCTCCAAGTCCTCCCTCTGCCCCTCCAACACCCCCGCCCCCTCCGCCTCCGCGTTCAGCACCCCCGCGGCCCCCGGGCTGATGCGCTCCACGTGCTCCAGCACCAGGTCCCGCAGCCCGGGGCCGGAGCGGGCGATGCGCTCCAGGTCCTGGGGGGTGGGGGGGTTCGGGGGGTTGAGGGGGAGAGTGGGGAGACGGGGTGCTGTCACAGGGTATTGTAGAGGGTGGCGGTTCCACTGGGTTGTGCGCGCGCTGGGCAACCCCGGCCCGCCCCGGATGCCCACCGCAGGCTGCTGGGTGGCCTTGTCCCGCGCCCCCTTCTCCGCGCCGTCGCCCCCCTCTCCCCCCCGCACCTGCATCTCGAACTTGGGGTGCGGCCGCGGCAGCTCCACCTCGCGGCCCCGGGAGGCAGCCTGGGGCGCGGGGGCAAAGCACTGGTGAGGTGTGTGCGTGGTTGGACCCGGCAGCGGCTCTCAGCACGTTCCACATGCCCACGCCGGAAAGGGGCCCGCGAGAGCGCTGGCGCCAGCGCTAGGACCGGGTCCCACCACACGGCCCCCTCACGGCCCCCGCACGGCCCCCGCACGGCCCCCTCCGGCCGCACCTGCAGAGCCTCCCAGTACTGCTCAGGCCAGTCCTTCTGCGGGTTCCGAGGAGGGCAAGGGGGTTGACGGGGCCAGGCGCGGGGTGGGGCGACCCAGCAGCTGGCTCAAGGCACGCGGCGAGGAGGCCGCGAGAGGACTCGGCCCGCAAGCCCGAGCCCCGCCCCCGCATGAACCCGTCTGCCCAGCGCCCCCCGACTCACCCCCTCGATGATCGGCAGGCCCTGCCCCACGAGCTTGAGCTCAGCAGGGTCCGTAACAAAGGTCTCGCCGAGCACATCCGCCGCTTGCGCTCTGGTGCCGACCGGACTCCCGCTCGTCTGAGCAGGAGCTTGCATCAATTGAGCAAGACGCCCCGCACCGCCTGTCCGAAAGGTGCTGGGCGCATTTGCCACGACTGGCGACGGCAGCGAAGGCCCACATCGCCAGCCGCCTCGCGAAGGAGTCGAGACTCCTCCACGCAACGAGGGCGCCGGCAACATGGCGGAAATGCGCTAACTAGGAGGTCGGCCGCCTAGTGCATTGTGCGAACGTGCCTCCTTTGCTGCCTATCGAGCAATCGAACCGCTTTGTGCTCGCTGTCAAAACTGTTGCGATATGGTATTCTCGGATCGGCCTTGCCTGGGCACCTTGCCGCGCCTGCATGTGCATGCCCGCATACCCAAGCACGACTTTGCACCGCCCCGCTCGCCCCCTCCCCCCCGCAAGTCCACAAAAGCGGTCCGCCCCGCCAGAACGCATGAGCCGTGACGGCGAGACGTGAGGAGGATAAAGCGTGCAGCAGTTGCAGGAAACCGGTGCACAAAACCGGCCCGCGCACACGTCAGCACCGACGCCCTTGATCCTGCCCTGCTACGTGTGCGGAGCGGAACAGTACGGTCGACACAGCACCTTGAGGCTGCATCAGAAGCAAGCCTGCCATTCTCAGTGCCAGAGGGCACCGTGTGCTCCAGGCAGCTCTCCTCGCAGTGGCCCAGCCCTTGACGCCGCCAACTAAGGTCCGTGACCCGCGCCGTGCAGGCCGTCGAGAACCGACAATATACCCTCCTAATCTCCCATACGCGGACCCTTGCCTTGGGCTCAAGATCTACGCCCAGTACCAGTATCTCTCAAGGGAGGGAGCGACCACCGGCGTGAGCCTTGGTCGACGCTCGTGCACGTGCATTCCAGCAGAGGCCCAACCCAGAGCCCTCCCGGTTGCTGATGGTGGCGGCCGGCCTTCACGGTGAGAACTAGCTACGGGCCCAAAGCCTGTGAAGCCCAGCGGTACAGCGGTCCCTCTGACCAGGGGTGAAGCGACATGACAGAAAGTTCATGACTGCAAGCCAATGGTGCGGTTCGACTTGCAGGATTCTAATGGGCAGGCGAGGGCCCCGGAGTGGGTTGGGGGGCTGCCGGGATGGGGGGTGGGGCGTGGCGGGTGGCGGAGACACATGCTATGTATCGTGTGCGCGTAAGCGAAACAGTACGCTGACAAAGCGTCGCCGGCGGGACAGTAAGAAATAGAAATAGAAATTACAACGCCGGGCGCCCGGTACCAGTCGGCCCGGGGGGAGGGGCGGGAAAGTGCGCGGGGTGCGCATGCGAGCACGCGCGTCCTGACTCCTACCCCGCGCGACCGTGGCAGTCGGAGTACCAGTGAGCACACCACCTTACTCCACCAATACTCAGCATAACACGACCGCTCACTGCGCCACTTGAGGCTCGTGAAACCAGAATGCTGGACCATTAGCATTTCGCGCAAGACCGATGGCGTACCGAGCGAACAGCTCTCCTTTGCCAAAACTAAGGACTCACCCTTCGCAAGGGCGGTCTCTAGGTGAGTCAAAGCCAGACATGTCTCAGCAACCGAAGTGGAGCGCAGCGACGTCCCCCGGTGGTGGGAGCAACAGGCTTGAGAAGAGCGCTTCTCAGCAACCAAAGAAGCCTGAACGACAAGGCCGTGTCCGCCCAGCCTCGATTTTCGTCGAGACTAGGGCCACAGCTCCTCGCTCACCACCAACATGTACTTGAAGCTATTCTGCTTCGGTTGAGCTCGGGTCGCAGTGTGCGCCAGGAGAACCACGGCCATGGCCGAGCGTGACCAGACCTGCACGCTTATGGCGGGTTACCCTCTTACAACCCCGTTTTCACCCTGGATTGACCTATTGCAGCAACTAGCCCGTCGGGCGGGGAAGTCCAGCTGCGGCTGCGGCACTCCGATGAGGGCCCGGACGGGAGCAAAGCAGCAGCAGACGACAGCAGCCCCAGCACGTCTGGCTCTGGCTCAGACGAGGGGGAGTATGACGTTGACGCTGCCATCCGGAGGGCAAAGCATCGAGCCAGCATGCGACGGCATGCGGTGGAGAGCGCGAGGTCCAGGCGCTCGTCGCTGCCGGCGCTCCTAGCACGGTTAGGGACGGACTTGGACACGGACGATGGGACTATTCTTACACCCGAGCGGATGCGAGAACTGGTAAGACCGAGCCTTCGGAAGGGGGTGACTGGCGGGGGCACCCACGTCACGCACGCCGGAGGCCCTGCTCCCAGCTGCCCCAAAGCCCCCCGACCCCCTGACCGCCCTCCCATCGCCACCGCTACCGCCGCTCTTATTCCAACAGGTGCAAATGGAGCGCGCCCGCGAGGTCATCCGCGAGCAGCTGCTGTCCAAGCGCTTCCTGGACCCCTTGCTCTGCGCAGCCAAGTCCACGGGCGGGCTGCCGCGCTTCCCCAACCGCTCCAGCCCCCAGGTGCGCCCCTGCAGCCGCCTCCCCCCTTTCCCCCCCTTCCCTCCCCCCCCTCCCCAACACCCCGCCCCCCCACCCCCCCCCACCCCCCCCCCCCACCCCCCCATTCGACGCTCTCCCGCTTATCAGCTTCAAACACCCCCCTCCAACCTTCCCCCCACCCATCCACCCCACCCACAACAGGTCGACCTCCCCGGCTCGCCCCTCAGCGGCGCGGCCTCCCTTGGCTCCTCCCCCCTCCGCGCCACCGTCTCCCAGCACGCCCTGGCGGGGGCCATCTCCGCCCCCGCCTCGCCCATGGCCGCCGCCGCCGCGCGCCGCCGCCAGCAGCTCCTCGACGCGCAGGGCCCCTCCCCCCGCAGCTCCGCCAAGCAGCTGCTCAGCCCCTCCTCAGGCTCCGCCCCCACAGCCAAGCGAGCCAACTTCGGCGAGCTCCCCCGCCTGGGCAACGGCGCCAACGGGGGGTATGGGGCGAGCGGGGCGTCGGGCGGCGGTGCGGGGCCGGGCGTGGGCCTGGGCGGTGTGCCCACGGGCACGGCCCCGCTGGGCAGCGCGCTGGGCGAGGGGTACAACCCCGAGGACGGGGACGACGAGGTGGAGCTGGCGCTGCTGGTCAAGAGCGAGAAGCGGAGGCTGGCAAAGGTGCAGAGCAAGGTGAGGGGGGAGGGGGGTGGGGCGGGGGGAGGGGTGGGAGGGGGGAGGCGCGCTCTGGCCAACCGACGGAGCGACGGGAACGCGGCCTTCTTCTGGTGACGGCTCTGTCAAGCGCGGCCCACACAGCCCCCCGCGTGCCCTGTTACCCGCCACTACGGTCCCCTCCCGCGCACCACCACCCCCCGGCTCCCGCTCTGCCTGGTCCAGGTGTCGACCGCGCTCCGCTCGCAGCAGCGCGTGCAGGGGCTGCTGGCCAACTGCCAGGGCGGGCCCAAGCTGACGCTGACGCCCGAGGAGCTCACGGCCAGCATCATACCCACACCCGCCAAGCCGCCAGACGTGAGGGGGGGAGAGGGGGGAGGAGGGGTAGGGGGGTAGGGAGGGGACGGAGGGGAGGGAAGGGAGGACGGGCGGGGGGAGTTGGGTGGGAGGGGAAGAGGGGGCGGAGGAGGGGGGAAGGGAGGAAGGAGGAGGGAGAAACAAGATGGGGCTAGGGGAAACGATTAGGAGCGTGGGCAGGTAGGAGCGAGGGGCTTGAGGGGACGGGGGGAAGGCTTGTGAGGGCTCGCACTGCGGCGTTCTTGGACGCTGATGACTCCTGCTGACGCCTGCCCCCCCACCCCCTTCTGTCCTCCTGCCCTGGCCTGGTCCCCGCAGGGAGTGGATCTCAAGGTGGGGAGCGGAGGTTGGGCTTAGGGCTGGAGCAGGGGGAAAGGGGGGGGGGAAGGGGGGCAAGGCGCACCGAGCAAACAACCGGAGCGCGGGTGCTCAACGCCTGGGAAGCGGCTGAAGTGGAGGACGCAGCGTCGCCCCGTGGGGAGGGGCTCACGCGTGCAAAGCTGTCCTGCGGGCGCGAGGGGGCACACATGGCCGCTACCTCTGCCGTCCGCCGAGCTGGAGCGTGGAGGAACGGGTCGCGAGCGCCCCCCCCCCCCCACCCGCCCAACCCCCCCCTCCCCCCTCCCTCCCCCCCCCCCCAGGTGCCCCAGGACGACATCCGCTTCAGCGGCGTCAAGCTGCGCTTCCTCATGGGCCTGCTGGAGGTGGGGGGGGGGAGGTGGGGGGGAGGCAAGCAGCGCTTTGGTCAGAGGCTCAAGGGCAGGCGGTGCTGAGGCTTCGGTCGGTTGCAGCGGCCTTCCATCGCCAACCTGTCCTTCGCCCCTTGTGCTCTACCCCCCCCTCCCCCAGGCCCTGGACCAGAACCCTGTGCTGTGCAAGAGCACTCAGGAGGTGGTGGAGCACTTCGTCAAGCCCCTGACAGCGGAGCTCAAGTGAGGGGAGGGAGGGGGAGGGGGAGGGGGTAAGGGGGGAGGGCTGAGGCTGGAGAGGGGGCCCTGCTGGGAGCCGGGTGGGAGCGGACGACACCCCTGTGACACCCCCTTCTACCTCCCCCCCCAGGTGCCGGCTGCTGGACCTCATTCCCACGGAGCACCGGGGGCAGCCGCACCACTACATCAGGTGCGTGTGTTTGCAGGAGGGGGGGGGGTGCGGTAGGCAGTGCCCCCTTTTGGCGCGGGTAGGTGGGGTCGTGCTGTGGATCGGGGCGTGCGCCCATGCCCTGGCGCCCACCCTCCGACCACCCCTCCCCCCTCCCACACCCCTGGCATCACATCGCTGGCCGCCGCTGTTAACTTCAAGACGCTCGAGAAAAAATACCCTCTCACATCCCCTTCGTCACTCCCCTTCTCTCCAACAACCCCCCCCCCCCCTCGCAGCCACGCCTGGGGCTGCAACGCCCGGGACCTGCTGCAGACGCTGCGGCGGGAGATGCTGCCGCCCGCGCCGCCGCGGCCCCCGCCGCTGGGGCTCAACAAGAAGGGCGGGGGGCCGGGGGCGGACGGCAAGGGCGGGCCGGGGGGGCCCGGCCGCGCGCGCGCCCCGGGCGGCCTCCGCGGCGCCGCGGGGGCCGGGGGGGGCGAGGGCGGCGTTCGTCTCCCCGGGCTGGGGGGCGGCACGCACCTGCCCGCCATCGGGGGGGGCGGCGGGGGGACCGCGTCCGGGGGGACCATGGGCGGCGGTGCCGGGGGGGGCGGGGGGGGCGGTGACGCGTACAACCAGATGCTGGCCACCCCCGAGGCCATGTGGCGGCACTTCGAGGAGCTCAACGGGCAGTACCAGCGGGACCTGGACAAGGCCCTGGACCAGGTGGGGGGGGGGAGAGGGGGGGAGGGGGGGGGTTTCAAGGGCTTCGAACGTCATCCACGTGTGTGGGGGGGAAGGGGGGAGGGCAGGTAGTGGCGGGGAGGAGCGAGGGTGCCTGAAACCCTAGTCGGTGGGAGCGACTGCGGCCGGTCGTACAGCTTGTCCGGGCGGTGGGGGCGAGCTGGAAGGGGGGGGGAGAAGGGGAGGCCTGCTGCCCCCCACCGGCCCCCGAGCTACCCTCATCTCCCTCCCCAAACTCCCCCCGCTGCCCACCTCACCCCCAGGTTGTGTGGCTGGACTTCATATGCAACAACCAGCACGCAATGACCAAGAAGGACTACGGCAAGGTGCGCGGGAGGGAGGGGCCGGGGGTACGGGGGCTCAGCCCAAGAGGGCACATCAAGGGAGCCATCGCCAGCTTGCCCCACTCAGGGCCTATCCACACCCTACATGGCCCGTCCACATCTCTTCCAACCCTCACTCCCAACCTCGTCCTCCGTCCACCCACCCCCCCAGGTTGCCAAGACCGTGGTTGCGTGCGGCGCCACGGTGCTGATCCTGGACCCCATGCTCACGCCCCTGGGCCGCACCTGGTGCCTGTTCGAGATCATGCACTGCCTGCGCTGCAAGCGGCACCTCAAGGTGGGAGGCTCGGGAGGGGGGGAAGGGCGGGTGGCGGAGGAAGAGGGTGGCGAAGGCGGCTATGTACCGTTAACCGGTGCCCAGCACGTGTCAAAACATCAAACGTCTTGACCCTCCACCAAACATCCCCTTCCCCCCCCCTCCGCCCCCCTCCCCCTCGGCTTCAGGTGTTCCGCGTGGAGGCCTCCGGCGGCGGGGGCCTGGACGAGAAGCAGTGGGACCGCCTGGTGGAGACCATCTCCATCCAGGAGTCTAGGGCCACCACGGAGCAGGACAGGGTCGGCATACTGCAGGTGGGGGGGGGGGGGGGGGAGGGAGGGGGGAGGGGCGGCGAATAGGGGGTTAGGAGAAGGAGGAGAGGGAGGGAGGGTGGGGTGAGTGGCGAGAGGGGTCGCCCTACTTGTTGGCAAGTGCCGCCTGAGGCCCTGAGGCCCTGCCCCCTGGCCCCCGCCCTGGTCACAGGCCTCCTTGCTCCAACCCTGTCTTCAACCTTGGCCCTCCCCCCCCCCTCCCCCCCCCCCTCCCCCCCCCGCAGGAGGTGCTCAACACCGTGGGCATGGCCTACGTCAACGACACCATCCGCACCGCACTGCGCCTCAGCAACGCGGACAGGGCGCGGCAGCTGGCGCTGAGGCGGTGAGGGGGCAGGGGGGCGGGGAGGGTGATGGGTGCCGCCGCCGAGCTGCAGCTGCAGCTGTGCCCCTGGATGTGATGCGCCTCAGCCGCTCACCGACCTCTGACTGCGCTACCCCATGCGCTCCATCGACCCTTCCCCCCCCTCCCCCTCCCCCCCCCCCCCCCCCCCCCCCTCCCCCCCTACCCCCCTTCCCCCCCTACCCCCAGTGAGCAGCTGCGCATCACCATGGAGCTGCTGCAGCCCGAGCCCACGTCCATAGGCACAGAGGTGGGGGGGGGGGGAAGGTGGGGGGGAGGGGGCCTTCCAGGCGGGGTCAAGGGGAGGCCTGATGCCTGCGTGTCCCCCCGTCCCTTCCCTAACGTCCCTTCTCCAATGTGCCTTCACCCCACCCCCCACCCCCCAGGAGTACGAGGACAACCTGTCCAAGTGCAAGGACCACCTGCAGGTGCGTGTGTGTGGGGGGAGGCGGCGGGAGGGCAGTGTGTGCATGCCTGTGTGTACTCATCAGTGTCACCGTGCGGAGGGTGTGGCCTGAGGTCGGGCAAGCAGGCGTCCAAAACTCCCCTCAACCCCTGTACCCCCCCCCCCCCCTCCCCCCCGCCCCCCCCCAGGCCGTGCTGGAGGAGTTCTACAAGGACGACATGAGCCGCCTCATCATCCCCCGCGACTACGTCTCCAACTCCGCCCGCTGCTGGGACATGCTCTGCATCTTCGCAGAGATCCTGGAGCGGGAGCTGTTCAGGTGGGGGGGGAGGGAGGGAGGGGGGAGAGCGGGGGGAGGAAGGGTTAGGGGGGAGCGGGGACGTGGCTGCTCGCCTGACCGGGACTGTGGGCTGGGATGCGGAGTGTCGGAAGCGGAGGGCCCGTGTCTTGAGGGTTTCCGGGGGACACGTAGAATGAGGAGGAGTCAGAAGGGGGATACCCTACCAACATCTCCATGCCTCTTCCCCTTCCCTTTGCCCCCCCGCCCCCAGGGAGGACGCCAAGGCGCTGCGGCAGCTGGCCTGGCTCATCTTCAAGCGGTGAGGGGGGGCGGGGGAGGGCCTGAGGGGTTTGGAACTATGCACCCGCGCCTGCCAAATGTGCCAATGCACCGGTTGGGCGAGCGCGCCTTCCCTGCCCCCTTCCTCCGCACTCCCACCCCGTCACCCGTGCCTCAACCACCCCCCAGCCACCCTTAACCACCCCTGACCACCACCTCTAACCACCCCCACAACAACCACCCTCTTCCCCCTCGTCCCCCTCCCTCCCCCGCCATTAGTCACTCCAAGCAGTACATCGAGGTGCTGTACGAGAAGGAGCTGGAGAACTGGCTCATCGACTCGCTGGAACACGACCGCAAGTGGCGCCGCACGCAGGCCAAGCTCAAGCACGACGCACAGAAGAAGTGGAACTGAGGGGGACCAGGGCAAAGGGGGGCCGCGGGAGGAGGGGCATGTGAGCCCGGTACGCGGAGGCCGGGGGTGGAGGGGGGCCAGGAGGCAGGCGCCCAGGGGGCGGGCCGGCCTGGGCCCCAGCGCTGCCGTGGCGAGGCGAGGCGAGGCGAGGCCCCGGCTCCGATGGCCAGGCTCTGAGGGCTGCGACCTGCGGGCTGCGGCGGCTGCCGCGGCGGCGCTTCGTGCCCGGGGCCGGAGGACGCCGGACCCTTTCCCAGGGTTGAGCGTTGCGAGGGACCTGTATGTACCGTATGTACTGGATGACGACGAGTCTGACAACACGACCATTTGCAATGGCGTTAGGGCATGTCACGATAGCACATCTGACGCTGTCGGCGGCCGCGGACGCCAGACAACGACCGCGCGTGTGTGACTTACTACATCATGTGTGACCAGTACGGCGCGAGCCGCATAACGCATGCGTGCTGCGTGCGTGCTTGTGCATGTTTCATGGCCCCCGGCCCCGGCCCTTTTAGTTTGTTTGCGAGCGAGCCGGGGCTGGCGGGGTGATGTGCGCTGCGGATATCACTGCTGAGCGCTTGACGAAGGTTCGGGATTGCTTGGGTGGCTTGATGCGGGAAGCGGGTTTTGCAAGGTGCCTCAAATAGCCTTCTTGGACGGGGGCCTCGCCGCGTGTCACTGCATGGGCCCGATACGACATGGCACGGGGTCGGGCACGTGGGCCGCAAGGGTCCGGTATTGGACTGGACTTCTGGACTGGACTCACTAAATGCTATGGAGAGCGCTGTTTGGTGTGCTGCATATGCTGACGGCAACCACCCCATTCATGCCGCCCCGCCTCATTCATGCACCCACGCACCGTTTGCATTGCGCGGGGCGGCACCCGCGGCTGCACGGGGCTTGTGTCCCCCAAGTGCCCGGGTTCCAACTTTGCGTGGCCCTTGCCGTTGCAGCGCTCCTGTCATGCCCGTAACTCGGGTGTCGGGGCGGGCGGGGGCCGCTGTGTTTGGGCGGTGCCTGGTTTCCACGACTTCATGACCCCTGTCGTTGTGGGCTGACGCGTTGAGCAAATGCGGGCCGTGGTGCATTCGGGCGGAACGGAGACCGGTACTGAGCATGGGCGGGGTGTGATCCGGGCTTGATTGGGAGCTTACGCCCAGGCGCGAGCCTCCGCGTAACCGCAACTGTGAATGTTACCTGTACTGTTGACTTTGTGTGTGCGCTGTGTTTCGGATTTCGGGAGTGGCTGGGGGACAGAGGGGGAGTGAGAGTTGGCTTACGCCCAAGCGCGAGCCCTCACGTAACAACAGAATTTGCGAATCGTGTGTCTCGCGTGTGATTGTGTGTGCCTTATGCGCTCGGTACGAGTGTTGCATCGGTCTGGATGAGAGAGGTGAGGCAAGCCCGTCTCTGGGCATCCACGCCTGGTTTTGGCGGGCCTGGGGGCGGGCATGCCCTGCATGCACGTGTGCCGGCGGCCCTGGGACGGGTCTGGGGGTTTCTTACGACGCCAATGGCGCTGGGGTGCACGGGGCGCATGGGGCTGCATGGCGAGGCCGTGTGGCCTGGGCGTTGGGGAGTTGGACTAGCGAGATGGGGCGTGGGCGCCTCGCCGCGGGGAGGCCCTCGCCTTGCCGCGAGGAGGGCGCGGCTCTGTGTTGTTGTAAGGCTCTGGACAGCGCTGCAAGCTCCTGTGGGGATGGCCAGCCGCCTCGCCGCCGGATCCAGGGTTCCAGGTTTGCGTACCTGCATCCTCCTCCCTCCCCTGGCCCCCCTCGTCGTCAAGGCTCAGCACAGGCTTCCTACGGCCAAGTGACCAACACCTCCTGGCCGTCATCATTCAGCTCTCCCAAGCTCCGCCTCCCTCCTGTGTCAGCCCCTGAGTTCAGCCCTTTGGTTGCATGAAAAGCACCGAGCCGCCTTCCTGTCCTGGCAGGGGACATTGGGGAGGCGCCAAAGCCCGGCTGAGCGGGCAGGGCACCCCGCGCGGAAGGGGGAGGAGGGGGCCAGGCAGGGCCAGGCTGGGGCCGCAGGTGCGCGCCAGATCGTTGGGGAAGCCGATGAACTTCCTGAGAGGGACCCGCGCGCACACATATTTCAAACAAAGTGAAACTGACCGCAGCCATTTGTGCTGATTCCAGTCTAGGTAGCGCGCGGGCCACATGCCGCGGTTAGCATGGCGCTGCGGCACCGACCCGCAGCGCCCGTAGCAGAATTAGATCGCAAGAACGTTGAGATTGAGAATGAAGAACGGCGGGGAGCTTGCGGGCGATGCCAGACGGCGGCATCGCGTGGTCATGGTCAGCGGTAAGGCCGCTGCAGCTTCAGGCTCAAACGAGTTTCATGCATGGAGTCGGGAGGAGGATTTCTGGTCGGGACCACCGGGAACGTCCCGCGCCTATTGTCAAGGCTCGCAAGCCTGCTCCGCCCCGGCCCTCCCCCAGACTTCTTCTACCCCAACTTCGGGGGCGTTGAGAACCACATCTACCAGCTCTCACAGTGCCTCATCGATCAGGGCCATAAGGCGGGGAAGGGGGGGAAGGGGAAGGGGTGGAACGGGGAGGGGAGGGGCCGAGAAAATGCGCCTAGGCCGGGGATCGACGGCGGGGGGTGAGAGACAGCGGGACAGGGCCGGGGCCTGTCGAGACGATGGGCCGACAAGCAAGAGGGACATGGGGCATGGGGGTGCACACGCAAGGTGGAAGGGGGGAGGTCAGGGTGGGCAGGGGGCAGGCGTGACGGCGCTGCTGATGTTGCGAACCCCTGCGTCCCCTCCGCCAGGGGAGGGGAGGGGAGGGGGGGGGTAGTGCGGCAGGGGAAGGGAAGGGATTGTTGACGGGGCGAGCTAGGCCCCCCAAACGGTACCGGGGCTCAACTCTCGAGGCTATGGGGGAGGTCAGGGCGGGCACGAGGCAGAAGAGGCGGCGTTGCTAATGCTCCTGCGCCTGGCCCTGCCGTGCCCCTGCACCCGCATGGTGCCCCCCAGGTGGTTGTGGTGACTCATGCGTACGGCGACTGCCGCGGCGTACGGTACCTGACCAACGGCCTCAAGGCGGGTGGCACCCAACGGGGCGAGAGGGGGGGGCCACAGGGCGGTCCCCATGGGCAGGCTGTGGGGGCAATAGCTGGGGGCGAGGGCCCGCGAGCGCTTTGGCCCTTACCCCCCTCCCCCTCCCCGTCACCCGCCCCTTCCCCCCCCCCCGTCCTCCCCCCAGGTCTACTACCTGCCCCGGCGGCCCTTCCTGCAGCAGGCCTGCTTCCCCTCGCTGCTGGGCTGGGCGCGGCTGCTGCGGAGCGTGTGCCTGCGGGAGGGCGCCAGCCTGGTGCACGGACACCAGGTGGGGGGAGGGGGGTGGGGTGGGGGATGGGGTGGGGTGGGGTGGGGTGGGGTGGGGTGGGGTGGGGTGGGGTGGGGTGGGGTGGGGGGGGGGGGGGGGTGGGGTGGGGTGGGCTGTGTGTGCTGGTCCCATGGTAGGCGCACTGCGTGGTGTGGCAAGGCTCCATTAGGAAACATGGGGTGGGAGGCTAGGTAGGGGGGTGGGGCCGAGAGCGTCGGAGGTTGGGCAGGGCAAATAAAATGACAGCGAAAGAGCGAAGTCTCGTTCCCCCTCCACCCCCCCCCCCCAGGCCTTCTCCACGCTGGCTCTGGAGGCGGTGCTTGTGGCGGCCGGCATGGGACTGCGGGTGTGGGGGGGGGCGGGGATGTGGGGGGGAGGATGGGGAGGGGAGGGGAGGATGGGGCGGGGAGTTAGCACAGGCAGTGTGGTTTGTGCAACCCGGGGCGGGGTGGGCGCAGGGACGGGGGCGAGGGCGCGGCAGGGGTTGGGGCGGTGGGGCAGTGGCGGTGGGGACTTGGGGTTGGGGGCAGTGACGGAAACCACTGAGGGGCGCTGGGCCCACAGGGAGGTGTCTTGAGTGCGGCATTACGGCCAGGCGACGTGCTCCCGCTCAGCCCCCAACACCCCCAACACCCCCCTCCCCCAGGTGGTGTTCACAGACCACTCGCTCTTCGGGTTCGCCGACCCCGCATCCATCCTACTCAACAAGGCAGGGGGGGAGGGGAGGGGGGCAAATGACGGGAGGGGTGAACTCTCCCGTGAAGAGTGGCGGAGTTGAGTCTGGGTTTATGGGTTGAACAGGGGTATCCTGGGCACGCATGTGCGCCTCACCCGCGCCCGTCCCCACCCGCTAACCCTTCACTCTGCAATCACTCCTGGAAGCCCCTACCACTGCCCCCCTCCCCCCCCCCAGCTGCTCAAGGCGGTGCTGTCCGACGCCCACGCCGTCATCTGCGTGTCGCACACCTCCCGCGAGAACACGGTGCTGCGGGCCTGCCTGCAGCCGGGAGGCGTGGCGGTCATACCCAACGGTGCGGCAGCCGGGGGGAAGGGGGGATGGGAGGGGTATCGCGTGTGGCGGGTTTGGAGGGTTTGTTAGGCGCCGGGGAGGGGGTATTTGTTTCGAGGGGAGGTGTGTGTGTGACTGGGAGGTCTGGGCGCTTGTGGGGCCGAGTGGGCGTAGGGGCGGGGGCCTGGGGCCTGGAGGACCGCCCATGGGGCCTGTGGGAGGACCCCGGGGCAGCTCTGGCCTGCCTCCCCTAAGGCCCAGCCGAGCGTTGCCCCCTGCCCCCGTACCCATTCCGCTCTCTATCGCCCGGTGGCTGCCATCGCCACCGCCCCTGCGTCCTACCGTGTCTGGGTCTCGTGTCCCCCTTCACCGCTTCTCCCGTTCCCTCCTCACTCCCTCCACCTGCCCCTCTACCCCTCCCAGCCGTGGACGCCTCCCAATTCTTCCCCGCGCCGCTGCCCGCACCGGCGGCCGGGTCCGGGGCCGACTGCGGGGGCGGGGGCGGGGGTGGGGGCGGTGGGGGCCGCTCGGCTGCCTCCGACACCCTCCCCCCCGGCCTCACCCCCTGGCCCCGCGACCCCCTCTCTGACCCGGTGGTGGTGGTGGTGCTCAGCCGCCTGGTGGCAAGAAAGGCACGTGCGGGGGTGGGGTGGAGGGGGGGTCTGCGAGGATGGAGGCAGGGGTCGGAGGGAGGGAAGCCTCAACATAGGTCCAAGGGGAAGCGGGGGGCGCTCAAGGGAAGCGGGCGCCAGGGGCAGGAGCGGGCTCAATCGTAGGGGTGGTGGAGCGGAGCGGCGGGACTGTGTGTGTACGCCTTTCCCCCTCCCCCCCCTGTCAGGGCGTGGACCCGCCGGCGCTGGTGCTCTCCTCCTTTCTCGGCCTCCCATGATCCTCCCCTCAACCCCTTAATCCGCCCCCTGATCCTCTCCCCCCTCCCCCCCTGTCAGGGCGTGGACCTGCTGGCCCTGGTGCTCCCGGCGCTGCTGGCGGCGCACCCCAACGTGCGGCTGCTGGTGGGGGGGGACGGACCCAAGCGGCAGCTGCTGGAGAGGGTGAGGGGGGACCTGGGGGGGGCTGGGGCTGGGGGGCCGGAGGCTGAGGGAGGACCTGCAGGGAGGGGGGTTGGGGAGGGCCTGCAGGGAGGGCGCACGAGCCAGCCTTCTGTGCCCCGAGCATAGCCCCGAGCACAGCCCTCGCAGACGTACCGTAGCGCCTGACCACCAGTCCGGCCCCTCCCTCCCTCCCGCCTCGCCGCCGGCCGTCCTGCCGCCCCATGCGACCGCCATCCCAATGCCCTTGTCCGTCTCACCGTCCTGCCCTCTTCCAGGGCTTCGCTACCTTCTTTGCTTGCCTCGACCCCACCGCGCCATTGCCCCTTCCCCTCTTCCCTCGCAACCTACCTAGCCCCCGCCTCAGCTCCTGCTCCAAATCCTCCAACCCACTGACCCCCCCCCTCCCCTCCCCCTCCCCCCCTCCCCCCCCCAGGTGTTTGCCGACCAGGGCCTGGAGGGGCGGGTGGAGATGGCGGGGGCGGTGCCGCACGAGCGGGCGCGGGACTTCATGGTGGGCGCAAGGGGAGGAGGGGGGGGCGCGAAGGGGGGGAGGGGGGGGGGTTACCCTGCGTTGTTGTCGGAGCATTAACGCGCGCGAAATGATAGCTGTGTCAGAGGCTGTTCGTGTACGCGTCTGGGGTGGGGAGGTGCAGGAATGGGAGAAGTAAGTGTCGACCGCAGTAAGACGGCAGGGTGAAGCTCTGCAACACCACCACACCCCTGGCCCAAAGGCGGGTCCAAGGGAGGTTTCCCTCTGTGCCCATTTTCCTGCTCTCCTGCCCTCGTGTCCCCCTCTGGCGCCCCCTCTCACCGCCCTTGCCCCGCGTCCCCCCACTGCCCCCCAAGGTCCGGGGTCACGTGTTTGTGAACGCCTCGCTCACAGGTGGGGCCGAGGGCCGAGGGGTGCGCACGTGAGGGGAAGCATTGGTGCTGAGGTGCTGGGGTCGCCGAGGAGTCCGCGAGGATGCCGTACCGGTAGGTGGAAGGCCCTCGCAAGCCCCCCCCCCCTTAGCTCCTCCCCCCCTCCCTCCCCCCCTCCTCGACCCCTCCCCCCCTCCCCCCAGAGGCCTTCTGCATGGCGCTGGTGGAGGCGGCGGCTGCGGGGCTGGTGGTGGTGTCCACGGCAGTGGGGGGCGTGCCGGAGGTGGGGTGGGGGGGTGGGGTGGGGTGGGGGGGTGCGGGGCCGGGAAACGTGAAGGCGCGTGTGTGGGGTTAGGGCGACGGGTTAGGGACTTGCAGGGAGTTGACTTGGTGGGAATTTGCAGTTGGGGTTAGATCGGCTGGGTATTTAGGGGAAGGAGGGGGAACGTGTGTGATACGAGCCAGAGGGCCAGGGTGGGGCTGGCAGTGGCAGGCCGTGTGGAGCGGAGCTGGAGTGGGCAGCCTGCGAGGCCTCCCCTCCTCCCCTGCTCTTCCCTGGTCTCCCCTGCCCCCTTATCCGCCTTGTACCCCTATACCCCCCCCCAGGTGCTCCCGCCCGACATGCTGCTCCTCTCCCAGCCGTCCGCGGAGGGGCTGCTGGTGGGGGCACCGGCAGGGGGGCGGGGTGGGGGGGGGGATAAGAGGACTGTGTGGGTCGTGTTGACGATGTGATCTGAGAAGGAGGATGCAAGAGCGGGAGAGGCTGGCCTCGCCGTCCGCGCCAGACCCCTCCCGCCGGCCCTTCCTCGCAGTCCCCTCTGCCCTGTGCCCGCCTGGCCGCTCGGTGACCCCTGCACCCCCCTCCTGCCCCTCCTCCCCCCTCCTCCCCCCACCCCACCCCCACCCGCAGGCTGCCCTCGAGGCCGCCCTGCTGCGCCTGCCCTCCCAGGTGCGCCTTTTTTTGTCTGAGAGGGATTACATGGACAGGAGAGAAGGGGGCGAAGCCAAGCGGACCTGCCTCTGATGGACAGGCCTGAAAAACCACTGCCCTCCCAGGTGAGCCGCAGCGGGGCCCGCCGATTGAAGTGGAGTCGGAGCTGGTCCCAGCGGAGACGCTTAGGATCCGGCGTCCCTCCTTGCCACACTCCTGCCGCCCACGCCCACGCCGCTACCGCTGTCAGGTTCTCCGGCAGGCCCTCGCCCTTCCTAATGTCAAGGATGCCCCCTTTTCCACCCACCCACCCCGCCTCCCAGGACCCGCACGCGCAGCACGCCCGCGTGGCAGCCATGTACAATTGGAATGACGTGGCGCGCCGTACGGCACACGTGTACGACAGCGCTGTGGCGTCGGCGCGGGACGACAGCCTGCCTGCGCGCATGTGGCGGTCGGTAGGGGCGCTTGCGGAGCCCGTTTTTGTTTTTGTGCGGGCTTGGGCGGGAGGGTGTCTGATACCTGTGTAGCCACTAGCCGTTTTTTCTCTGGCATCGGGGCTTGCAGAGTGGCCTCTGCTTTGCCTGGCATGGTCAGTTGTTTTGATTGGTTCGTCGGACGCTTCCTGCCCAGGCTGCTCCCCATGACTTGTGCCTCTTTCCCTCTGTCCCCGCCTGCAGCTACCTGGCGGCGGGGCGCTGGGTGGGCTGCCTCTTTGCCCTGGTGGCGGCACTGGCGGCGGCGCTGCTGCGGGCGGCGGATTGGGCAGCGCCGGCGGCGGAGGTGGATGCAGCGCCGGACTGGCCGCGGGGGGAGGGGTCGCGGGGCGGGGGCAGGCCTCACGGAGAGAGCGGGGCGGGGGGAAAGCGCCTTGGGGGCACTAGGGAAGGGGCGTGCGAAGCGGGGCTGTCGCCAGCGCGGCCGCGGCTCAGGTGGGAAAACAGGGCACAATGAGGATCTGACTGTGGAAAGAAAATTTGGTGCAGACATGAGGAGAAATTGGAGAAATGAGGACATTTGAGAGAGCGCCCAGCTCTCGCCCCACCTCGTCCCCGCACTTCCCAAGCCTTCTGAACCCTTCAATACATCTAATAGATGCTTGCAAGGGTGTTGGCGGCCTCGGAACGGGCGGGATCAGAGCGGGCGAATTTTGCGTGGCGGCGGGTCCGCGGCCCCCGCCCCCCGGCCTGCCCCCGCCTCTCCCAGAGCGCCCAGCTCTCGCCCCACCTCGTCCCCGCACTTCCCAAGCCTTCTGAACCCTCCAATACATCTGATAGATGCTTGCAAGGGTGTTGGCGGCCTCGGAACGGGCGGGATCAGAGCGGGCGAATTTCGCGCGGCGGCGGGTCCGCGGCCCCCGCCCCCGGACCTGCCCCCGCCTATCCCAAAGCGCCCAGCTCTCGCCCCACCTCGTCCCCGCACTTCCCAAGCCTTCTGAACCCTTCAATACATCTAATAGATGCTTGCAAGGGTGTTGGCGGCCTCGGAACGGGCGGAATCAGAGCGGGCGAATTTCGCGCGGCGGCGGGTCCGCGGCCCCCGCCCCCCGGCCTGCCCCCGCCTCTCCCAGAGCGCCCAGCTCTCGCCCCACCTCGTCCCCGCACTTCCCAAGCCTTCTGAACCCTTCAATACATCTAATAGATGCTTGCAAGGGTGTTGGCGGCCTCGGAACGGGCGGGATCAGAGCGGGCGAATTTCGCGCGGCGGCGGGTCCGCGGCCCCCGCCCCCCGGCCTGCCCCCGCCTATCCCAGAGCGCCCAGCTCTCGCCCCACCTCGTCCCCGCACTTCCCAAGCCTTCTGAACCCTTCAATACATCTAATAGATGCTTGCAAGGGTGTTGGCGGCCTCGGAACGGGCGGAATCAGAGCGGGCGAATTTCGCGCTGCGGCGGGTCCGCGGCCCCCGCCCCCCGGCCTGCCCCCGCCTCTCCCAGAGCGCCCAGCTCTCGCCCCACCTCGTCCCCGCACTTCTCAAGCCTTCTGAACCCTTCAATACATCTAATAGATGCTTGCAAGGGTGTTGGCGGCCTCGGAACGGGCGGGATCAGAGCGGGCGAATTTTGCGTGGCGGCGGGTCCGCGGCCCCCGCCCCCCGGCCTGCCCCCGCCTCTCCCAGAGCGCCCAGCTCTCGCCCCACCTCGTCCCCGCACTTCCCAAGCCTTCTGAACCCTTCAATACATCTAATAGATGCTTGCAAGGGTGTTGGCGGCCTCGGAACGGGCGGGATCAGAGCGGGCGAATTTTGCGTGGCGGCGGGTCCGCGGCCCCCGCCCCCCGGCCTGCCCCCGCCTCTCCCAGAGCGCCCAGCTCTCGCCCCACCTCGTCCCCGCACTTCCCAAGCCTTCTGAACCCTCCAATACATCTGATAGATGCTTGCAAGGGTGTTGGCGGCCTCGGAACGGGCGGGATCAGAGCGGGCGAATTTCGCGCGGCGGCGGGTCCGCGGCCCCCGCCCCCCGGCCTGCCCCCGCCTCTCCCAGAGCGCCCAGCTCTCGCCCCACCTCGTCCCCGCACTTCCCAAGCCTTCTGAACCCTCCAATACATCTGATAGATGCTTGCAAGGGTGTTGGCGGCCTCGGAACGGGCGGGATCAGAGCGGGCGAATTTCGCGCGGCGGCGGGTCCGCGGCCCCCGCCCCCCGGCCTGCCCCCGCCTCTCCCAGAGCGCCCAGCTCTCGCCCCACCTCGTCCCCGCACTTCCCAAGCCTTCTGAACCCTTCAATACATCTAATAGATGCTTGCAAGGGTGTTGGCGGCCTCGGAACGGGCGGAATCAGAGCGGGCGAATTTCGCGCGGCGGCGGGTCCGCGGCCCCCGCCCCCCGGCCTGCCCCCGCCTCTCCCAGAGCGCCCAGCTCTCGCCCCACCTCGTCCCCGCACTTCCCAAGCCTTCTGAACCCTTCAATACATCTAATAGATGCTTGCAAGGGTGTTGGCGGCCGCGGAACGGGCGGAATCAGAGCGGGCGAATTTCGCGCGGCGGCGGGTCCGCGGCCCCCGCCCCCCGGCCTGCCCCCGCCTCTCCCAGAGCGCCCAGCTCTCGCCCCACCTCGTCCCCGCACTTCCCAAGCCTTCTGAACCCTCCAATACATCTAATAGATGCTTGCAAGGGTGTTGGCGGCCTCGGAACGGGCGGGATCAGAGCGGGCGAATTTCGCGCGGCAGCGGGTCCGCGGCCCCCGCCCCCCGGCCTGCCCCCGCCTCTCCCAGAGCGCCCAGCTCTCGCCCCACCTCGTCCCCGCACTTCCCAAGCCTTCTGAACCCTTCAATACATCTAATAGATGCTTGCAAGGGTGTTGGCGGCCTCGGAACGGGCGGGATCAGAGCGGGCGAATTTCGCGCGGCGGCGGGTCCGCGGCCCCCGCCCCCCGGCCTGCCCCCGCCTCTCCCAGAGCGCCCAGCTCTCGCCCCACCTCGTCCCCGCACTTCTCAAGCCTTCTGAACCCTTCAATACATCTAATAGATGCTTGCAAGGGTGTTGGCGGCCTCGGAACGGGCGGGATCAGAGCGGGCGAATTTCGCGCGGCGGCGGGTCCGCGGCCCCCGCCCCCCGGCCTGCCCCCGCCTCTCCCAGAGCGCCCAGCTCTCGCCCCACCTCGTCCCCGCACTTCCCAAGCCTTCTGAACCCTCCAATACATCTAATAGATGCTTGCAAGGGTGTTGGCGGCCTCGGAACGGGCGGGATCAGAGCGGGCGAATTTCGCGCGGCAGCGGGTCCGCGGCCCCCGCCCCCCGGCCTGCCCCCGCCTCTCCCAGAGCGCCCAGCTCTCGCCCCACCTCGTCCCCGCACTTCCCAAGCCTTCTGAACCCTTCAATACATCTAATAGATGCTTGCAAGGGTGTTGGCGGCCTCGGAACGGGCGGAATCAGAGCGGGCGAATTTCGCGCGGCGGCGGGTCCGCGGCCCCCGCCCCCCGGCCTGCCCCCGCCTCTCCCAGAGCGCCCAGCTCTCGCCCCACCTCGTCCCCGCACTTCTCAAGCCTTCTGAACCCTTCAATACATCTAATAGATGCTTGCAAGGGTGTTGGCGGCCTCGGAACGGGCGGGATCAGAGCGGGCGAATTTCGCGCGGCGGCGGGTCCGCGGCCCCCGCCCCCCGGCCTGCCCCCGCCTCTCCCAGAGCGCCCAGCTCTCGCCCCACCTCGTCCCCGCACTTCCCAAGCCTTCTGAACCCTTCAATACATCTAATAGATGCTTGCAAGGGTGTTGGCGGCCTCGGAACGGGCGGGATCAGAGCGGGCGAATTTCGCGCGGCGGCGGGTCCGCGGCCCCCGCCCCCCGGCCTGCCCCCCGCCTCTCCCAGAGCGCCCAGCTCTCGCCCCACCTCGTCCCCGCACTTCTCAAGCCTTCTGAACCCTTCAATACATCTAATAGATGCTTGCAAGGGTGTTGGCGGCCTCGGAACGGGCGGGATCAGAGCGGGCGAATTTCGCGCGGCGGCGGGTCCGCGGCCCCCGCCCCCCGGCCTGCCCCCGCCTCTCCCAGAGCGCCCAGCTCTCGCCCCACCTCGTCCCCGCACTTCCCAAGCCTTCTGAACCCTTCAATACATCTAATAGATGCTTGCAAGGGTGTTGGCGGCCTCGGAACGGGCGGGATCAGAGCGGGCGAATTTCGCGCGGCAGCGGGTCCGCGGCCCCCGCCCCCCGGCCTGCCCCCGCCTCTCCCAGAGCGCCCAGCTCTCGCCCCACCTCGTCCCCGCACTTCCCAAGCCTTCTGAACCCTTCAATACATCTAATAGATGCTTGCAAGGGTGTTGGCGGCCTCGGAACGGGCGGGATCAGAGCGGGCGAATTTCGCGCGGCGGCGGGTCCGCGGCCCCCGCCCCCCGGCCTGCCCCCGCCTCTCCCAGAGCGCCCAGCTCTCGCCCCACCTCGTCCCCGCACTTCTCAAGCCTTCTGAACCCTTCAATACATCTAATAGATGCTTGCAAGGGTGTTGGCGGCCTCGGAACGGGCGGGATCAGAGCGGGCGAATTTCGCGCGGCGGCGGGTCCGCGGCCCCCGCCCCCCGGCCTGCCCCCGCCTCTCCCAGAGCGCCCAGCTCTCGCCCCACCTCGTCCCCGCACTTCCCAAGCCTTCTGAACCCTTCAATACATCTAATAGATGCTTGCAAGGGTGTTGGCGGCCTCGGAACGGGCGGGATCAGAGCGGGCGAATTTCGCGCGGCGGCGGGTCCGCGGCCCCCGCCCCCCGGCCTGCCCCCGCCTCTCCCAGAGCGCCCAGCTCTCGCCCCACCTCGTCCCCGCACTTCCCAAGCCTTCTGAACCCTTCAATACATCTAATAGATGCTTGCAAGGGTGTTGGCGGCCTCGGAACGGGCGGGATCAGAGCGGGCGAGTTTCGTGCGGCGGCGGGTCCGCGGCCCCCGCCCCCCGGCCTGCCCCCGCCTCTCCCAGAGCGCCCAGCTCTCGCCCCACCTCGTCCCCGCACTTCCCAAGCCTTCTGAACCCTTCAATACATCTAATAGATGCTTGCAAGGGTGTTGGCGGCCTCGGAACGGGCGGGATCAGAGCGGGCGAATTTTGCGTGGCGGCGGGTCCGCGGCCCCCGCCCCCCGGCCTGCCCCCGCCTCTCCCAGAGCGCCCAGCTCTCGCCCCACCTCGTCCCCGCACTTCCCAAGCCTTCTGAACCCTCCAATACATCTGATAGATGCTTGCAAGGGTGTTGGCGGCCTCGGAACGGGCGGGATCAGAGCGGGCGAATTTCGCGCGGCGGCGGGTCCGCGGCCCCCGCCCCCGGACCTGCCCCCGCCTATCCCAAAGCGCCCAGCTCTCGCCCCACCTCGTCCCCGCACTTCCCAAGCCTTCTGAACCCTTCAATACATCTAATAGATGCTTGCAAGGGTGTTGGCGGCCTCGGAACGGGCGGGATCAGAGCGGGCGAATTTTGCGTGGCGGCGGGTCCGCGGCCCCCGCCCCCCGGCCTGCCCCCGCCTCTCCCAGAGCGCCCAGCTCTCGCCCCACCTCGTCCCCGCACTTCCCAAGCCTTCTGAACCCTTCAATACATCTAATAGATGCTTGCAAGGGTGTTGGCGGCCTCGGAACGGGCGGGATCAGAGCGGGCGAATTTTGCGTGGCGGCGGGTCCGCGGCCCCCGCCCCCCGGCCTGCCCCCGCCTCTCCCAGAGCGCCCAGCTCTCGCCCCACCTCGTCCCCGCACTTCCCAAGCCTTCTGAACCCTCCAATACATCTGATAGATGCTTGCAAGGGTGTTGGCGGCCTCGGAACGGGCGGGATCAGAGCGGGCGAATTTCGCGCGGCGGCGGGTCCGCGGCCCCCGCCCCCGGACCTGCCCCCGCCTATCCCAAAGCGCCCAGCTCTCGCCCCACCTCGTCCCCGCACTTCCCAAGCCTTCTGAACCCTTCAATACATCTAATAGATGCTTGCAAGGGTGTTGGCGGCCTCGGAACGGGCGGGATCAGAGCGGGCGAATTTTGCGTGGCGGCGGGTCCGCGGCCCCCGCCCCCCGGCCTGCCCCCGCCTCTCCCAGAGCGCCCAGCTCTCGCCCCACCTCGTCCCCGCACTTCCCAAGCCTTCTGAACCCTCCAATACATCTGATAGATGCTTGCAAGGGTGTTGGCGGCCTCGGAACGGGCGGGATCAGAGCGGGCGAATTTCGCGCGGCGGCGGGTCCGCGGCCCCCGCGCCCGGACCTGCCCCCGCCTATCCCAAAGCGCCCAGCTCTCGCCCCACCTCGTCCCCGCACTTCCCAAGCCTTCTGAACCCTCCAATACATCTAATAGATGCTTGCAAGGGTGTTGGCGGCCTCGGAACGGGCGGGATCAGAGCGGGCGAATTTTGCGCGGCGGCGGGTCCGCGGCCCCCGCCCCCCGGCCTGCCCCCGCCTATCCCAAAGCGCCCAGCTCTCGCCCCACCTCGTCCCCGCACTTCCCAAGCCTTCTGAACCCTTCAATACATCTAATAGATGCTTGCAAGGGTGTTGGCGGCCTCGGAACGGGCGGGATCAGAGCGGGCGAATTTCGCGCGGCGGCGGGTCCGCGGCCCCCGCCCCCCGGCCTGCCCCCGCCTCTCCCAAAGCGCCCAGCTCTCGCCCCACCTCGTCCCCGCACTTCCCAAGCCTTCTGAACCCTTCAATACATCTAATAGATGCTTGCAAGGGTGTTGGCGGCCTCGGAACGGGCGGGATCAGAGCGGGCGAATTTCGCGCGGCGGCGGGTCCGCGGCCCCCGCCCCCCGGCCTGCCCCCGCCTCTCCCAGAGCGCCCAGCTCTCGCCCCACCTCGTCCCCGCACTTCTCAAGCCTTCTGAACCCTTCAATACATCTAATAGATGCTTGCAAGGGTGTTGGCGGCCTCGGAACGGGCGGGATCAGAGCGGGCGAATTTCGCGCGGCGGCGGGTCCGCGGCCCCCGCCCCCCGGCCTGCCCCCGCCTCTCCCAGAGCGCCCAGCTCTCGCCCCACCTCGTCCCCGCACTTCCCAAGCCTTCTGAACCCTTCAATACATCTAATAGATGCTTGCAAGGGTGTTGGCGGCCTCGGAACGGGCGGGATCAGAGCGGGCGAATTTCGCGCGGCGGCGGGTCCGCGGCCCCCGCCCCCCGGCCTGCCCCCGCCTCTCCCAGAGCGCCCAGCTCTCGCCCCACCTCGTCCCCGCACTTCCCAAGCCTTCTGAACCCTTCAATACATCTAATAGATGCTTGCAAGGGTGTTGGCGGCCTCGGAACGGGCGGGATCAGAGCGGGCGAGTTTTGCGTGGCGGCGGGTCCGCGGCCCCCGCCCCCCGGCCTGCCCCCGCCTCTCCCAGAGCGCCCAGCTCTCGCCCCACCTCGTCCCCGCACTTCTCAAGCCTTCTGAACCCTTCAATACATCTAATAGATGCTTGCAAGGGTGTTGGCGGCCTCGGAACGGGCGGGATCAGAGCGGGCGAATTTCGCGCGGCGGCGGGTCCGCGGCCCCCGCCCCCCGGCCTGCCCCCGCCTCTCCCAGAGCGCCCAGCTCTCGCCCCACCTCGTCCCCGCACTTCCCAAGCCTTCTGAACCCTTCAATACATCTAATAGATGCTTGCAAGGGTGTTGGCGGCCTCGGAACGGGCGGGATCAGAGCGGGCGAAGTTTGCGCGGCGGCGGGTCCGCGGCCCCCGCCCCCCGGCCTGCCCCCGCCTCTCCCAGAGCGCCCTTTTTTTTTTTTCTCTGAGAGGGATTACATGGACAGGAGAGAGGGGGCGAAGCCAAGCGGACCTGCCTCTGATGGACAGGCCTTTTTTTTTTTTTTCACGTTGGTGTGTTACACCAGGTCAGGCGAGAGCAGACCAGAGCAGAAGAAGAGCAGAAACAGAGCAGAAAAGCGCAGAAACAGAGCAGAAAAGGACAGAGCAGACCAGGGGCCTGCACCCCCCCAGCCCGACGAGAGCCCTAAACCACCAGCACCAAACGGGGGCTGCACCCCTCAGCCCGACGACAGCCCTAACCACCAGCACCAACCGGGGCCTGCGCCCCTCAGCCCAACGACAGCCCTAACCACCAGCACCAACCGGGGCCTGCGCCTCTCAGCCCGACGACAGCCCTGACCTCTGGCGGAACAACCGGCACGAGAAAAGAAAGCCCTAGACCACCCGCACCAAACGGGGCCTGCGCCCCTCAGCCCAACGACAGCCCTAACCACCAGCACCAACCGGGGCCTGCGCCTCTCAGCCCGACGACAGCCCTGACCTCTGGCGAAACAACCGGCACGAGAAAAGAAAGCCCTAGACCACCCGCACCAAACGGGGCCTGCGCCCCTCAGCCCGACGACAGCCCTAACCACCAGCACCAACCGGGGCCTGCGCCTCTCAGCCCGATGACAGCCCTGACCACCTGCACCAACCGAGGCCTGCGCCCCTCAGCCCAACGACAGCCCTAACCACCAGCACCAACCGGGGCCTGCGCCTCTCAGCCCGACGACAGCCCTGACCTCTGGCGGAACAACCGGCACGAGAAAAGAAAGCCCTAAACCACCAGCACCAACCGGGGCCTGCACCCCTCAGCCCGATGACAGCCCTAACCACCAGAACCAATCAGGGGCCTGCGCCCCGCAGCCCAACGACAGCCCTGACCTCTGGCGGAACAAACCGGCACAAGAAAAGAAAGCCCTAGACCACCTGCACCAAACGGGGCCTGCGCCCCTCAGCCTGAGACATCCCTAACCACCAGAACCAACCGGGGCCTGCGCCCCTCAGCCCAACGACAGCCCTGACCTCTGGCGGAGCAACCGGCACGAGAAAAGAAAACCCTAAACCACCTGCTCCAAAGGGGGCCTGCACCCCTCAGCCCTAACGACAGCCAGACAGGAGCCAGGGAGCACCAGACCAAAGACCCTGCACCCCCAGCCGCCACCCCCCAGAGTCTGGGACCAAAGGCCCTGCTCCTCGAGCTGCAACCCAACGGAGTCTGGGGCCCCAGGCCCTGCTCCCCCCCAGGGCAAAAGGCACCACAGAGCCCCAGCGGAAGGCCTAGAAAGCAACCAAGCCCGCAGGGGCGGGCAGGCTGCCCAGCCGCAACCCCCAGGCCCTAGCCTAGCAAAGCTCCCTGACCCCCCAGGCCTCAGCAAGCCAGGCCAACTCACAGCCACCATTGCCCACAAGGCCGCTCCACAAGGCCGCAGGTGCAGGGTGCCCACCGCCAGCCGCAAACGCTAGAAACTCCACGGAGGGAAGCCAGGGACAGCCCAGCAGCCCAGCAGCCAGGGGCCCCCCTGGGCATGCCGTCCAGAAAGGGGGGATGGAAGGGGGGGACGGCACGCCCGGAGGCCAAAACTGCAGGTAGCAGGCTCAGCGCGCACTACTGAGCGCGCGATGAGAAGCGCAGCGCTGCTATTGAGCGCGCGACGAGAAGCAGAAGCGCCCGGCGCCCATCAGAGCGCCGAGCATCGGTCGTGGCTCAGGGCCACCGCACGCCATTCCGGCCGGGTGCCCGACCTAAGGAACGACCAGACACGAAGGTGTTGACGAGGCCGCAAGCGGAAAACGCTCGCGGCCGGACCGACGATTCTAGAGATGGCCGGCCACACAGAGTCGGCGCAGACAGGGCGCCCACAGTAGAAGCCAGACGTGACTGCTCACAACACAGCCGCGAGCTGGGTCTTGCGCGGCGAAAGTGGCTGCAGCGCCGAAATCACAGCAATCGCGCAGTGCGCGGCGACCGCCGCAAGCTCCACGCCCTCAAAACACGATCTATGGTGCTGAAAGCAAGAGGAAAGCGGTGGACCGAAACAAGGCGCTTGCCAGGGGTGCGCGTGAACAGAAATGGTCGCGCGCACCCCCAGCAGCACAAGCAGTGGCGTGTAATGTGTGGTGTGTAGTGTCTATGTGTAATCTATTACCTGCCTGAAACCACCGAGGCCCAGCTCTCGCCCCACCTCGTCCCCGCACTTCCCAAGCCTTCTGAACCCTCCAATACATCTAATAGATGCTTGCAAGGGTGTTGGCGGCCTCGGAACGGGCGGGATCAGAGCGGGCGAATTTCGCGCGGCAGCGGGTCCGCGGCCCCCGCCCCCGGACCTGCCCCCGCCTATCCCAAAGCGCCCAGCTCTCGCCCCACCTCGTCCCCGCACTTCCCAAGCCTTCTGAACCCTTCAATACATCTAATAGATGCTTGCAAGGGTGTTGGCGGCCTCGGAACGGGCGGGATCAGAGCGGGCGAATTTCGCGCGGCGGCGGGTCCGCGGCCCCCGCCCCCCGGCCTGCCCCCGCCTCTCCCAGAGCGCCCAGCTCTCGCCCCACCTCGTCCCCGCACTTCCCAAGCCTTCTGAACCCTTCAATACATCTAATAGATGCTTGCAAGGGTGTTGGCGGCCTCGGAACGGGCGGGATCAGAGCGGGCGAGTTTCGTGCGGCGGCGGGTCCGCGGCCCCCGCCCCCCGGCCTGCCCCCGCCTCTCCCAGAGCGCCCAGCTCTCGCCCCACCTCGTCCCCGCACTTCCCAAGCCTTCTGAACCCTTCAATACATCTAATAGATGCTTGCAAGGGTGTTGGCGGCCTCGGAACGGGCGGGATCAGAGCGGGCGAATTTTGCGTGGCGGCGGGTCCGCGGCCCCCGCCCCCCGGCCTGCCCCCGCCTCTCCCAGAGCGCCCAGCTCTCGCCCCACCTCGTCCCCGCACTTCCCAAGCCTTCTGAACCCTCCAATACATCTGATAGATGCTTGCAAGGGTGTTGGCGGCCTCGGAACGGGCGGGATCAGAGCGGGCGAATTTCGCGCGGCGGCGGGTCCGCGGCCCCCGCCCCCGGACCTGCCCCCGCCTATCCCAAAGCGCCCAGCTCTCGCCCCACCTCGTCCCCGCACTTCCCAAGCCTTCTGAACCCTTCAATACATCTAATAGATGCTTGCAAGGGTGTTGGCGGCCTCGGAACGGGCGGAATCAGAGCGGGCGAATTTCGCGCGGCGGCGGGTCCGCGGCCCCCGCCCCCCGGCCTGCCCCCGCCTCTCCCAGAGCGCCCAGCTCTCGCCCCACCTCGTCCCCGCACTTCTCAAGCCTTCTGAACCCTTCAATACATCTAATAGATGCTTGCAAGGGTGTTGGCGGCCTCGGAACGGGCGGGATCAGAGCGGGCGAATTTCGCGCGGCGGCGGGTCCGCGGCCCCCGCCCCCCGGCCTGCCCCCGCCTCTCCCAGAGCGCCCAGCTCTCGCCCCACCTCGTCCCCGCACTTCCCAAGCCTTCTGAACCCTTCAATACATCTAATAGATGCTTGCAAGGGTGTTGGCGGCCTCGGAACGGGCGGGATCAGAGCGGGCGAATTTCGCGCGGCGGCGGGTCCGCGGCCCCCGCCCCCCGGCCTGCCCCCGCCTCTCCCAGAGCGCCCAGCTCTCGCCCCACCTCGTCCCCGCACTTCCCAAGCCTTCTGAACCCTTCAATACATCTAATAGATGCTTGCAAGGGTGTTGGCGGCCTCGGAACGGGCGGGATCAGAGCGGGCGAATTTCGCGCGGCGGCGGGTCCGCGGCCCCCGCCCCCCGGCCTGCCCCCGCCTCTCCCAGAGCGCCCAGCTCTCGCCCCACCTCGTCCCCGCACTTCCCAAGCCTTCTGAACCCTTCAATACATCTAATAGATGCTTGCAAGGGTGTTGGCGGCCTCGGAACGGGCGGGATCAGAGCGGGCGAGTTTTGCGTGGCGGCGGGTCCGCGGCCCCCGCCCCCCGGCCTGCCCCCGCCTCTCCCAGAGCGCCCAGCTCTCGCCCCACCTCGTCCCCGCACTTCTCAAGCCTTCTGAACCCTTCAATACATCTAATAGATGCTTGCAAGGGTGTTGGCGGCCTCGGAACGGGCGGGATCAGAGCGGGCGAATTTCGCGCGGCGGCGGGTCCGCGGCCCCCGCCCCCCGGCCTGCCCCCGCCTCTCCCAGAGCGCCCAGCTCTCGCCCCACCTCGTCCCCGCACTTCCCAAGCCTTCTGAACCCTTCAATACATCTAATAGATGCTTGCAAGGGTGTTGGCGGCCTCGGAACGGGCGGGATCAGAGCGGGCGAAGTTTGCGCGGCGGCGGGTCCGCGGCCCCCGCCCCCCGGCCTGCCCCCGCCTCTCCCAGAGCGCCCTTTTTTTTTTTTCTCTGAGAGGGATTACATGGACAGGAGAGAGGGGGCGAAGCCAAGCGGACCTGCCTCTGATGGACAGGCCTTTTTTTTTTTTTTTTCACGTTGGTGTGTTACACCAGGTCAGGCGAGAGCAGACCAGAGCAGAAGAAGAGCAGAAACAGAGCAGAAAAGCGCAGAAACAGAGCAGAAAAGGACAGAGCAGACCAGGGGCCTGCACCCCCCCAGCCCGACGAGAGCCCTAAACCACCAGCACCAAACGGGGGCTGCACCCCTCAGCCCGACGACAGCCCTAACCACCAGCACCAACCGGGGCCTGCGCCCCTCAGCCCAACGACAGCCCTAACCACCAGCACCAACCGGGGCCTGCGCCTCTCAGCCCGACGACAGCCCTGACCTCTGGCGGAACAACCGGCACGAGAAAAGAAAGCCCTAGACCACCCGCACCAAACGGGGCCTGCGCCCCTCAGCCCAACGACAGCCCTAACCACCAGCACCAACCGGGGCCTGCGCCTCTCAGCCCGACGACAGCCCTGACCTCTGGCGAAACAACCGGCACGAGAAAAGAAAGCCCTAGACCACCCGCACCAAACGGGGCCTGCGCCCCTCAGCCCGACGACAGCCCTAACCACCAGCACCAACCGGGGCCTGCGCCTCTCAGCCCGATGACAGCCCTGACCACCTGCACCAACCGAGGCCTGCGCCCCTCAGCCCAACGACAGCCCTAACCACCAGCACCAACCGGGGCCTGCGCCTCTCAGCCCGACGACAGCCCTGACCTCTGGCGGAACAACCGGCACGAGAAAAGAAAGCCCTAAACCACCAGCACCAACCGGGGCCTGCACCCCTCAGCCCGATGACAGCCCTAACCACCAGAACCAATCAGGGCCTGCGCCCCGCAGCCCAACGACAGCCCTGACCTCTGGCGGAACAAACCGGCACAAGAAAAGAAAGCCCTAGACCACCTGCACCAAACGGGGCCTGCGCCCCTCAGCCTGAGACATCCCTAACCACCAGAACCAACCGGGGCCTGCGCCCCTCAGCCCAACGACAGCCCTGACCTCTGGCGGAGCAACCGGCACGAGAAAAGAAAACCCTAAACCACCTGCTCCAAAGGGGGCCTGCACCCCTCAGCCCTAACGACAGCCAGACAGGAGCCAGGGAGCACCAGACCAAAGACCCTGCACCCCCAGCCGCCACCCCCCAGAGTCTGGGACCAAAGGCCCTGCTCCTCGAGCTGCAACCCAACGGAGTCTGGGGCCCCAGGCCCTGCTCCCCCCCAGGGCAAAAGGCACCACAGAGCCCCAGCGGAAGGCCTAGAAAGCAACCAAGCCCGCAGGGGCGGGCAGGCTGCCCAGCCGCAACCCCCAGGCCCTAGCCTAGCAAAGCTCCCTGACCCCCCAGGCCTCAGCAAGCCAGGCCAACTCACAGCCACCATTGCCCACAAGGCCGCTCCACAAGGCCGCAGGTGCAGGGTGCCCACCGCCAGCCGCAAACGCTAGAAACTCCACGGAGGGAAGCCAGGGACAGCCCAGCAGCCCAGCAGCCAGGGGCCCCCCTGGGCATGCCGTCCAGAAAGGGGGGATGGAAGGGGGGGACGGCACGCCCGGAGGCCAAAACTGCAGGTAGCAGGTTCAGCGCGCACTACTGAGCGCGCGATGAGAAGCGCAGCGCTGCTATTGAGCGCGCGACGAGAAGCAGAAGCGCCCGGCGCCCATCAGAGCGCCGAGCATCGGTCGTGGCTCAGGGCCACCGCACGCCATTCCGGCCGGGTGCCCGACCTAAGGAACGACCAGACACGAAGGTGTTGACGAGGCCGCAAGCGGAAAACGCTCGCGGCCGGACCGACGATTCTAGAGATGGCCGGCCACACAGAGTCGGCGCAGACAGGGCGCCCACAGTAGAAGCCAGACGTGACTGCTCACAACACAGCCGCGAGCTGGGTCTTGCGCGGCGAAAGTGGCTGCAGCGCCGAAATCACAGCAATCGCGCAGTGCGCGGCGACCGCCGCAAGCTCCACGCCCTCAAAACACGATCTATGGTGCTGAAAGCAAGAGAAAAGCGGTGGACCGAAACAAGGCGCTTGCCAGGGGTGCGCGTGAACAGAAATGGTCGCGCGCACCCCCAGCAGCACAAGCAGTGGCGTGTAATGTGTGGTGTGTAGTGTCTATGTGTAATCTATTACCTGCCTGAAACCACCGAGGCCCAGCTCTCGCCCCACCTCGTCCCCGCACTTCCCAAGCCTTCTGAACCCTCCAATACATCTAATAGATGCTTGCAAGGGTGTTGGCGGCCTCGGAACGGGCGGGATCAGAGCGGGCGAATTTCGCGCGGCAGCGGGTCCGCGGCCCCCGCCCCCGGACCTGCCCCCGCCTATCCCAAAGCGCCCAGCTCTCGCCCCACCTCGTCCCCGCACTTCCCAAGCCTTCTGAACCCTTCAATACATCTAATAGATGCTTGCAAGGGTGTTGGCGGCCTCGGAACGGGCGGGATCAGAGCGGGCGAATTTCGCGCGGCGGCGGGTCCGCGGCCCCCGCCCCCCGGCCTGCCCCCGCCTCTCCCAGAGCGCCCAGCTCTCGCCCCACCTCGTCCCCGCACTTCCCAAGCCTTCTGAACCCTTCAATACATCTAATAGATGCTTGCAAGGGTGTTGGCGGCCTCGGAACGGGCGGGATCAGAGCGGGCGAGTTTCGTGCGGCGGCGGGTCCGCGGCCCCCGCCCCCCGGCCTGCCCCCGCCTCTCCCAGAGCGCCCAGCTCTCGCCCCACCTCGTCCCCGCACTTCCCAAGCCTTCTGAACCCTTTAATACATCTAATAGATGCTTGCAAGGGTGTTGGCGGCCTCGGAACGGGCGGGATCAGAGCGGGCGAATTTTGCGTGGCGGCGGGTCCGCGGCCCCCGCCCCCCGGCCTGCCCCCGCCTCTCCCAGAGCGCCCAGCTCTCGCCCCACCTCGTCCCCGCACTTCCCAAGCCTTCTGAACCCTCCAATACATCTGATAGATGCTTGCAAGGGTGTTGGCGGCCTCGGAACGGGCGGAATCAGAGCGGGCGAATTTCGCGCGGCGGCGGGTCCGCGGCCCCCGCCCCCCGGCCTGCCCCCGCCTCTCCCAGAGCGCCCAGCTCTCGCCCCACCTCGTCCCCGCACTTCTCAAGCCTTCTGAACCCTTCAATACATCTAATAGATGCTTGCAAGGGTGTTGGCGGCCTCGGAACGGGCGGGATCAGAGCGGGCGAATTTCGCGCGGCGGCGGGTCCGCGGCCCCCGCCCCCCGGCCTGCCCCCGCCTCTCCCAGAGCGCCCAGCTCTCGCCCCACCTCGTCCCCGCACTTCTCAAGCCTTCTGAACCCTTCAATACATCTAATAGATGCTTGCAAGGGTGTTGGCGGCCTCGGAACGGGCGGGATCAGAGCGGGCGAATTTCGCGCGGCGGCGGGTCCGCGGCCCCCGCCCCCCGGCCTGCCCCCGCCTCTCCCAGAGCGCCCAGCTCTCGCCCCACCTCGTCCCCGCACTTCCCAAGCCTTCTGAACCCTTCAATACATCTAATAGATGCTTGCAAGGGTGTTGGCGGCCTCGGAACGGGCGGGATCAGAGCGGGCGAATTTCGCGCGGCGGCGGGTCCGCGGCCCCCGCCCCCCGGCCTGCCCCCGCCTCTCCCAGAGCGCCCAGCTCTCGCCCCACCTCGTCCCCGCACTTCCCAAGCCTTCTGAACCCTTCAATACATCTAATAGATGCTTGCAAGGGTGTTGGCGGCCTCGGAACGGGCGGGATCAGAGCGGGCGAATTTCGCGCGGCGGCGGGTCCGCGGCCCCCGCCCCCCGGCCGGGGACTTACTTACTTACTTACTTCACAGCGTTCTCACCAGCACCTCCGAGCTTGGTGCCGACCTGCGAGCATCCTTGCTACTGCCCCTGAACTTTCTCCGACTTTTCGCCTCAATCTTATCGCGGTGCTGTTAGAGTAGGACAACAGTTCGTATACAGGCACGCGGAGCCGCGGTTGCGCTCTCGCGGCAGCAACATCTCTTCGACCAACTTTCCGGACTTCCCGCGTCGCCCGCTTCCCTTCTGCGCTATCGATTGCTTGTTGTTGGAGCAGCATATCGCGCTGCTCGGCATTGGTGCCGCGGTGGTGCGCGACCCACTTTTGGAAGAGGAGTAGGTCGTGGACTCTCCTCTTTCGGCCCGTGGAGCCGTCATCCAGCGTCTCGGGGCTCGCCAGTACCGTTTTAGGCGGCCAGAAGCGCTAGCGCTAGAGGGGCCTTGCGGCGGACATGTCGCCTGCTGTCGCATTTCGGCAACCCGCTCGCTGCAGTCTTGGTCGCGGTGCACTTCTAGCTTGAAGTTTACCACTCCGCGCTGGGTTGGCTGGTCACCAGCCGGCCATCTTACGGGCCTCGAGCCCATCCATCCCGCCACCCGCCCCCGAGCACCTATGCAGGGGCTTTCCCGTCCGGCGCCGCTCCATGTGAGCGGCCGCCGTTTCTCGCCCGCGGCCGGCCAGCCGGCCGCCGAGCGGCGGAAGACCACCTACCGTGGTCCCTGCACCCAGCGCTGGGACACAGCCCCCGCAGCTGCTCTGGCTGCGTGGGGTCTGCACCCCGGCCGCAAGCTGCCTGGCAGCACCCTAACGTCCGGGCCCTTGGGGCCGGATACCGTGGAGGTCCCGGTCCTGCGACTCGGGCGCCTTGAGGGGGAGATCAAGGCTTTGGGTCGTTGGTCACAGCCAGGACTGCGGGAGTTGGGGGCCATGGCGGTCAACTCTCTCTGCGAGAAATATAGCAGCGGGGGTCAGCCCTGCCCGTTTGTGGGGGCTGCCTACGGGGGTGACCTTGGTAGCTTCTCCATCCAGCTTCACCCCGACGCCTCCCTCCGTTCCCAGGCTGAGACGGCCTCACTGCTGCGTCAACCTCACCTGGCCCTGCCTGTGGGCCCTGACGTTCTCCGCATCCCCATCCAGTCCCAACGGGTAATCCAGGCGCCCCATAACGGGAAGCTGCTGTTCCTCAATCTCCCTTGGCACCTGTGCAAGGAGGGCGTGGTGGCGGAGATCCTGCGGTGTGCAGGATGGGAGGCTCCAGGCCCAGACGGCTCAGGGGGGCGAGTGCGGGTGGTGTCAGAGAGCCTGGGAGAGCCAGGCGGCGGCGAAGGCGGGCCGCCGTGCCTCCTCCCCGTTAGCTCCCCGCTGGTTGCCTTTGTTGACGCCCAGGACATTGACGCCCTCTTCCAAAGCCTGCCTGACAGTTTCATTTTTGGCGACTCCACCGTACGCATCAAGAAGCGGGACCTCCGCGAGGCGGCGCCCGACACGCCCTGTGGGCCCGCCCCCGACGGGGAGCCCATGGAGGCGGACAGGACCACACCTCCGGTCCAGGTGCAGTCGGGCACCAGCGCTCAGGACACGGGGGCGTCTGTTCGGACAGGGGAGGGCCACCCTAAGCCAGGCCCGGGGACGGATGGGGACCCCACGTGCCCCCGGGCGGGGCCCGAGGGTTTCGTGGGAGCCGCCGGGGAGCCCATGGAGGCGGACAGGACCACACCTCCGGTCCAGGTGCAGTCGGGCACCAGTGCTCCGGACACGGGGGCGTCTGTTCGGACAGGGGAGGGAAACCCTGCACCGGGCCAGGGTTCGGTTGGGGACCCCGCTTGCCCCCGGGCGGGGCCCGAGGGTTTCATGGGGCCCAGCCCCCCCACCCCGCACGCGGGGGAGGAGCCGGGGCCCAGGGATGCCCGCCCGCCCTCCCCTCCCCTCTCCCTGCCCGCCCAGCGGGTGGGCGACGGTCAGACCCCCGTCCGCCCAGCTCCTTCCCCCCCTCAGGCTGGGCCATCTCCGGCTGAGCGCGTGGGCAGAAGCCTCTTTGAGGGCAGTCCCCCCGGCACAGCGGATCGGGCGTCCAGCTGGCGCCGGAACCCCCTGGATGCGGTCCTCCAGCAGGTCAGCACGGACAAGGCGCGCAGCACCTCACCCCTCCGCCGGGCCGGCGTGGGAATGCAGCCCAGCAGTGGACCACCAGGCCGGCTCGGTGCAGGAGGGCCTGGCGGCAGACCGCCCGCGCCGCCCAGCCCGCCGCCGCCTCCCCAGGCGGCCGCCAGCCCCGGCCGTGAGCCGGCGGGCTGGGCCCGCTCCCTGCCCGCCACTACCCCTCGCCGTGCCGGGCCCTCCCAGCAGCCGGCCCAGGGCCTCACCTCTCCACCCAGCCCAGCTCCGCAACCTGTTCCCCCGACGCCAGCCGCGGCGGCGGCGGCACAGAGTCCGGTGCCGCCGCCTGGCGGCGATCACGTGGCGGCTCCCGCCCCTGCCGCCGCCACCTCTGGCCAGCGTCGACGCGCCGCCCCGCCGCCCCGCGCAGCCGCCCCCAGCCAGTCGCCTCCCCTCATCAGCCCTACACCAGAGCCCCGCCCCCAGCCCGCCCCAGCGGCGGAGGACCGGGTCGGCCCCACACCAGCGTCTGCCCCTGCGGCGGAGGACGGGCCCCTGCCGACCCGCCACCTCAACGACCTCCTCCTCTGCCCCGGCATGACCCCGCTGTCACCCGCACAGCTGGGGCGCAAGCTGGCCCCTATCCAGCTCGGGGCTGGGTGGATGGACGCCATCACAGCGTACCTGGCGACCGGCGCGCACGTCCTGGCAACCCACACTCGTTGCCGGGCCTTCCTGATCCAGCTGTTCGCCAGCACTCAGCGGCCTCTGCCGTCGTGCGAGCTGACGGACCCGCGGCCTCTCGTGGAGAGCTGGTGCCAGGAAGTCTTCGCACAGTACGACGCAGCACGGCACCCTCGGCCCCGCCACGCCGCCCGACCCTTCACGGCGGCGGGCGGCGCTGCCCAATGAGCGCGCCTGGCGCCGCGCGCCCCCTCAAGCTCCTGACCGTCAACGTGAATGGTCTGGGGTAGCGGGGCGCGCGCTGGGGCTCTGGGGGTACCAGCTGCAGGCGGCCGGCAACCCGGACCTCACCTTCATTCAGGAGGCTAAGCTGAGCACGCAGGCGGAGTTTGAATCGGTGCTGCAGCGAGGTCGGGGGCCCGGCGACCCCTGGAAAGGCAAGTGGGCTTACAGCCCCGGCACGGAGAAGAGCAGAGGGACGGCTGTGCTAGCTCGCCCGGGCTTGTCGCTCCCCGGGATTGTTCGCCAGGCCGCCACGTGTGATAGTGACGGGAGGGTGGTGTGTTGGGATTGGGACGTGGTGCACCTCCGCCTGCGCCTGCTCTGCATCTACGCCCCCGCTGACGCTAACGAGCGGCCCGCCTTCTTTGAGTCCCTGCGGCCCTACCTTGAGACGGACCGGCACATCATCATGGGTGGAGACTTCAACTGCGTGGTGTCGGCCAAGGAGGAGCAACGCAAGTCCGCACATCGGAAAAAGGGAGCTCATGAGCTGCTGCGGCTGCAAACTGAATTCTCTCTGGTGGACCCGTGGGTGACAAAGGGCCTGGGGGCGGGGTTCACACACCTCGCCACCAACGAGCGCAATTCGTCAGCCCGGTTGGACCGCTGGTTGATTAGTGCAGGGGCGTTACCCTGGGTAGTGGGGGTGGAGTTGGTCCCAGGAGCCCCAGCTGATCACATGGGCGTGCTGCTTAGCCTGTCGCTGCCTGACCTGCCCGCCCTCGGGCACAAGGGTTGGTCCTTCCCGACCTACCTTCCTCTATCACCCCCGCCTCAAGCCCGCCCTCGAAGCTGCCCTGACTGCAGCGGCACAGGCTCAGGACGGTGCAGCGCCAACTGCGGATCCTCGGGACGCCTGGGAAGTGCTCAAGCGGCGCCTGCATGTGATTGCCGATGACCTCCACCGCCAGCACACCCGCCAACAGGCCGCTGAGATCTCTTCTGCCCTCCTCTCCGCTAAAGCAGCCCTGGCAGCACAGGTCAACACCCCACCTGGCTCCGCCGCCTACCGCGCTGCAGCGCTTGCCAGTCACCGCCTCGCCGATGCCCTGCAGCGGCAAGCAGCACGGAGTCAGGCTGCGCTGGACGCAGCTTACCATCAACACGGTGACCGGGGTACGGCTTGGTTCCACCGGCTGGGGCAGGAGGCCCGATCCCGTGAGCTCATAACTCATCTCTCTGTCCCGGGCTCACCTGACCCAGTCCCCCTCAGCCGCCCTGATGCGCTGAACACCATCAGCACTGCTGCCCGCGCCATGTACAGCAGTGACAGCCCAACAGGCTTGTTCCGAGCAGGGGAAGTCAAGGTGGAGGCTCAGGAGGCTCTCCTCCAACGACTGCAGCGGCGGCTGCCCCCGTCTCTGCGGGACTCGGTGGACGCCGTGGACCTGGACGGCAAGCTCACGCTGGATGAGCTTGGCAGCGGCTCTTTCCTCTTGCGCCAATGGCAAGGCGCCAGGTTCGGATGGGCTGCCGTACGAGGTGTACAAGGTGCTGTGGGCTACCTTGGGGCCACGCCTGCTGGCTGCGGCCAATGCGGCTTTTGAGGGAGGTTCAGTAGGGGATGGAGCGGCCGCTGCGGCCTCGCTGCCGAGCAGCTGGCGGGAGGGCCACATCTCGCTGATCTACAAGGGCAAAGGCCTGCCCCGTCACGCCCTCCCCAGCTACCGCCCCATCACGCTCCTGCAGTGCGACTACAAGCTCGTCTGCAAGGCAATCAGCAACCGGCTGCAGCCCGCGCTGGCCCTGCTCGTTGACCCCCTCCAGACCGCCTTCCTCGCAGGCCGGTGGATTGGAGACAATGTGCTGTACCACCTGGCCATGGCCCATTGGCTGGAGAGGACGGGGGCGCCTGCCGCCTGCATCATGCTGGATATTGAGAAGGCGTACGATCGGGTGGACAGGGGGTGGCTGTACCGGGTGGTTGAGGCTATGGGGTTTGGGCCGCGCATGCAGCGGTGGCTGCGCCTCCTCACCTCTGATGGGGCGGCACGGGTAATGGTCAACGGGCACCTGTCCGATGCTTTCCCTGTTCGCAATGGGCTAGAGCAGGGCAGCACGCTGTCTCCCGTCCTTTGGGTGTTGCAGCTCGAACCCCTTACCTCCTACCTTCACCACCTCTGCTCGACTGGGGCCCTGCGAACCCCTGCGCTGCCCACCGGTGCCCCCGCCCCGCCAGCCTCCCATCATGCAGATGACACCGTGCTGCTGGTGGAGAACCTGGACCGTGACGGCCCCATCGCCAAGGCGGCCGTGCAGCTCTACCTGCGACGCCAGCAACGCCAAGGAGAACGCTACCAAGGCCAAGGGGTTCGTGCTTGGCTCCCACCCGCCTGTGCATGGCGCCCACGCCGCCACCGGGGCCAGCTTCCCGCAGCCTGAGAGGACCCCCCTCGGCACCTCGGCATCCCCCTCACCACCGACACCGACCGAGCAGCCAGCCTGAGCTACGGCAGCCGTGTGGGTCGGCTGCACTGCCTCGCCCGGACTTGGCGGCAACACGGCCTCAACCTGGTGGCGCGGACCCACGTCGCCAAGCAAGTGCTGGGCAACACGCTGACCTACCACCTCGCCTTCGTCCCACTGCCGCCAACCCAGCTGGCCGCCGTGCGCAAGTGTGTCAACGACTTCGTCGCCTCCTCCTTCCTCCCGGAAGACGCCACCCTCGTTAGCCGCGGCCTTGCGGCCCTTTGCCCAAGGCCGCCACCGCCTGCTTGGGCCGCGCCCAAGGCGGCATCGGCCACCTGGACCTGGACGCCTTCTCCACCGCCCTCCACGGCAAAGCCATCGCGCAGCTCGCCCAGCCGGACGCCAGCCCTGGAAGCAGCTCCTGCAGGCGCTGTACGGGGCATGGGCCCCGCCGGGTACTGGGGGTTGGGGTTGGGTGTATGGGACCGCTCAGGCTCCGGCTGGTTTGCCCTCGTGGCTAGCTGGCTTGCTTGCTGCCTACCGTGCAACCCGCCCAGAACCCTGCCCCCTGCCGCCAGACACCGACCCGCGAGCCATCCTGCAGGAGCCCTCTTCTTTAACGCTGCCTTGGTCGACCCCTCAACCCGCCAGCCCTTCCAGCCCCCCTCCCCCCTGCCCGCGGGACCTGCCACTCACAGTCGCACAGCTCACCAAGCCAGCGAGGACGTGCGGCAACAACCCCTCTTCATCGCCATTGCCAGCGCCCGCCCCTCCAGCTGCTGCGCCTCCTCCCGGCGGGACTGGGCGCCCCCCAGCCCCTGGCAGCCGCAGCTGGGAGACTTCCGTGGACGGCGGGTGGGTCCGGGACGCAGCGGGGGGGCCTCTTTGCCGTCAGCCGTGACGGGCAGCCTGGAGGCCCTGGCCTCCCACCTGCCGGGCCCGGGGGAGCAGCAGCAGCGTGGTCACACCAGCCTGCGTCCTGCCAGCCCGGAAGCCGCGCAGCCTGTGGACTTTGGAGGAGCGCATGGTATACAACGCAGCGGCGCCGCAGGAACGGCACGCAGCCTGGCCGGTGCGGCCGCTTTCCTCCTAGGCCCCTGGCCAACATTGCAGTGCAACCCGCTCGGACATGGACACGGCCTGTGCCCCTCGTCCACTACACAGTCAGCCACACCCGACAGCGCATGACGGAGTGGGCAGCGCAGCAACAGCTCGGCGCTGGCGCCCTACCCCTTACACCGGTAGCGTGGCCGGGTGGGGGCGGAGGGCAGACGGGAAGTGTGCTCGCACGGGAGGAACGGGATTGGGAGGCCCGGCGCCCCCACTCTGGA